>JARJHC010000107.1:2239389-2966360 GCA_031304145.1 Cardiospermum halicacabum | reverse complement strand
TACTGAATTACCTTCATGAGAAACAACATGCCCTAGGAATTTCACATCAGTTAACCAAAAATCACACTTCTCCTTTTTAGCATACAATTGATTATCCCTCAACGTCTGCAGAACGATTCCCAAGTGCTCTTCATGCTCCTCTGACGTCTTAGAATAAACCAAGATGTCATCAATGAAAACTATGAAAAACAGATCCAAATAAGGTCTGAAAATATGGTTCGTCATATCCATGAATGCAGCAGGAGCATTTGTCAACCCAAAAGGCATCACCAGGAACTCAAAATGCCCATATCGAGTTCGAAAAGCTGTTTTGGGTACATTTTCCTCTCTGATTCTGAGTTGGTGGTAACCTGATCTCAGATCAATCTTTGAAAAATACTTGAATCCACCTAACTGATCAAATAATTCATCAATGCGGGGCAAGGGATACTTATTCTTTATAGTTTGACGATTAAGTTGTCGATAATCGACACACAATCTCAATGAACCATCGTGTTTCTTTACAAACAAAATTGGTGCGCCCTAAAGAGAAACACTCGGCTGAATAAATCCCTTACCAAGCAATTCATTCAATTGCTTTCGCAATTCATCTAACTCGGCTGGAGCCATACGGTAAGGAGCACTCGAGATCAGAGATGTTCCTGGAATCAAACCAATGCAGAAATCGATATCTCTCTTGGATGGAAGTCCAGGGAGTTTATTTGGAAATACATCAATGTACTCCTCCACCACATCTACAGTTAGAGGAGAACTCGCTACCTCGACTTCATCTTTCAGAGCAAACATGATTCCGAGACACTCTAAATTCCTCTTTCCACCAACAGACGTCTTAAGAATAGAGCTAAGCATCGTATGTTGGAACACGCTTGATATACAATCTGTCCGTTATGAAAATGATAAACCACTCTTTTTCGATAACAATCTAGCATCACCCTATATCGATTCAAGCAATCCATTCCCAAAATAACATCAAACTGATTCATAGAAATCTCTACCAAATTAGCTTTCAAGTTCCGATATCCTATTATTACAGGACAATCTCTTATCATTCGAGTCACTGGAATAGAGTCTCCTGTTGGTAATCTCAAAAGAAAAGCTGGACTAAACGATTCAAGTTCCAACCCCAAAGACATAGCAAACATCGAGGATATAAAAGAATGGGTAGCACCAGAATCAAATAATACGTGAGCCCAACAACTAGAAATAAGAACCATACCTTCAACCACAGTGTTATTGATAGGTCTCTCCACCTCACTTCATCCTCTCACAGTAAAAGATTGCCCAGCAGCCCTACCTTTTCCACGGTTTCCACGACCCTGGCTTGGCTGACTACCTCTGGATCCAGTCTCTCTTCCTCTAAAACTACCACTGGCTTCAGCACCTGGAAATTGTTGAGGTTGCTGATATCCCATCATCTGAGGCTAATACTGCGGATAATAGGGTTGCTGGTATCCGGATTGCTGAGATCCTGGAACATATGGCTGAGGCTAGGAATAAGATTGCTCAGGTCGCATCTGACTCCCCTGTCCTCTCCAAGATACTGATCCAGACTGACTTCCCTATGGAGTACCGTGAGAAAATTGAGGTTGAGGTTGAAGTTGAGGACATTCTCTATTTCTGTGCCCAAGTTGTCCACAGTTATAGCAAGTATAGGGTTGGTATCGACCACTGCCGAACGATGCACTACTCACACTAGTTATACTTCCACTAGACCTGGAACTCTACGCTCTACCTCTTCCCATTTGCCCAGCCTTTCCACCATCTTTCTTTTCCCCTTATATGGACCATACTGCTTGTTCAGGTGTTTTTCTGCCCGATATGCTACAGAAACCAATTCAGAGAAATCATTCAGTGGACAAGCAGTTACCATGGTCTGAATTGCACCTCGTAAACCATCTTTAAATTTAACACATCGATGCATAGTATCCTCCACTGCTCGAGGATTATATCTTGATAATCTGATAAAGTCAGCATGATAATCCGCAACTGACTTATCTCCTTGCTCCGGTTCATTAAACTCAGATATCTTATCCTGAAGATAAGCAATAGGAATAAAAGTCTCGCGAAAAATTCTTTCAAATTCATCCCAATCCATTTCGTTAACATCATGTTCCGCTTTGACCATATTCCACCATTCATCTGCTGCACTCTCTAGTTGATAGGCAGCGAAAGTTACATGATTCACAATAGGTACTTCTGAAACATCCAGTTTCTTCTTTATAAATTTCAACCATTTATCCGCCTCAGCTGGATTAACACCACCCTCAAAACTAGAGGGTTTTAATTTCAGAAACTCTTTTATAGCTTGATGCCGACCAGGAACTTCACATGTTCCTTCCCCAACCTCTGGTGCTTGGCGTGACGCAAAAGCACGTCTCCGAGGAGGCATCTTGATGAACTGTATATTCACAGAAAGTCTTAATTAATGGTGATGTAATTCAAAACCCCAAAATAGAAGATAAAATGACACGTCTGATCCCCAAAGAACCAGACCGGGCTCTGATACCAAAAACTGTCACAACCCTTTTATAGGGCTGTAACTTTTTTAAAAGTCAAAGAAAACAAAATAATAAAATATATATAAGGACCAATCAAATATGTTCAAACGCCCCCGGGGACTACACAATTTCAGTCAAAAAGTCAACAAAATCCAACATGGCAGTCAAATCCAGATAATCCACAATATATTACATCACCACTAATTCAACTTCCAGCATACATATACAGAACATAACTTAACAAAATCCTGAATATACAACTATATAGACCTATACAACCCAAAAAGTAACCAAAGATCCTTCACGAAGCAACACCTGTCAAGCTTGACGTCCAGGAACGTCTTGAGTATCACCTGAAAAATATTAATTGAGTAGGTGTGAGCTACTCGCCCGTAGGTTCCAATCCCCTATTCATAACTTAACCAGATATTCAGAAAATAAATCTGCAGAATTCAGTTGATTTTAGATAATTTCGTAAACAGAGTAATAATCAATAATCATGTCCAAACCCTTTCCACATTTATTAAACATCAGAATAACCTGTATCAAATCCATTTTCTTAAATTAATAAAAATAATAACAGTAAATCAAGTTACCAAATCGAAATCATAAGTTTCCATGCTATCAACACTGATACAATAATATATAATATCACCGGTGCCCGTGAACCATACATGACACAACCCTGCGCAGGTTTAGGGACTCGCACCCAAGGAGGCAGTGTACACCCTCCCACTCTCGTGTCACGCGCTCACCCCCACCAACATATCCACATAGGGATATCTCACCATAACCACTTTCCATAACAATAATATAAATCCCAGGTTAATAGTAATTCTCACAATAAACATTATATCACAATTTCATAAATACAAATTCTGCAAATTCTTAATCAACAACCAAAATCAACTTTTCAATAGCAAAATCATTTACTCAATAATAATTTTATATCAGCAACAATAATAATAATATTCAAAACTATTTCTTAATAACGTTATTTAAATCACAATTTCAAAAACCAATCCAATTAAGTATGAATATGAGAACATACCTGACATTCGAAGAATTCCTTAGCCCAATCTACCCTAAAATCGATAAAAATCAAACCAGAAGAGTTTGAAAATTCTGGAAATCGAAATACACCGAGAAACGGTAACCGAAAACGAAGAAAGGCGGCGAAATAACCAGACAACATGTTTAAGGAGTTCTCGATCTCCAGATTCCATTTATTGTGTCCGTTCCTCAAACCGAAATCAGAATCGACCAGAAATTGCTCTGAAAGTCACAGGGATACGTTATCAACGCCGTTGACGGTGGCATTTTTTATAGGCGTTATGAAGTACTCTTCACGAGGAATTTAAAAACACGAAAATCATTGAAATCGGATGAGCGGATTGAAAGTTATGGCGAAATGAAATCGGAGGAGATTATCGGTTATATATAGAAAAGAAGGTTCTGATGAAGTGGAGAGAGGAAAGTGAAAAGAAAAAAAAAAAATAAAAATCCTTATATAATAAGATAAATTACCAAAACACTCCTTGAATTTTTAAAATTACACTTTGACCATTTTAATTTTTTATAACTAGGTCCAAAGTCAAAAGTCAACACAATAATATAATATTACAGAAAGTTCACAACCGTTACAGCTGATGCCAAGGGTTTGTCTCTCGAACCCCACCAACATCATATCAAGTTCATGTGGGTAGCGAAATGACCCGCGCCTTCTCTCTGCTTAGCCGATCTATTTGTGTAACCAAGTCTAGTTAACAGTTTATTTTTTTTATATATTTTGCGGGAATACTTTATCAATAATTTGAAAAAAAAATTGAAATAATTTTATAATATTTCAATAATTTTTCCATTAGCAATAAATTAAAAAAAAATAATAAACAAATAAAATGTAGCGAACTTAGACGCCCAATATTTTTAAAATCGGATCGGATCGACCCGGCCAGACCGGTTAAACTGAAAACTGGCCGTTCATCCGGTTCGGTTTTAGTGTAAAATCGGATTTTTAAAAAATCGGTTAAAACCAATTTTTAAAAAGAATTAAAAAATTAAAATTTTAATTTATTTTAGTTGTATTTGATTTTTTTAATAATTACCTTATTTTTTAGTCGAGTTTAAAATTTTAAAAATAATAGTATGAATATTATTTTTATTTTAAATATATTATAAGAATATCATGTTGTTTATTTTATCGATCATTAATTCATATTGATAGGTTTATTTTAAAATATATTCAACTCTATTGTACCGCAATTGGCGAGTCTTAATGCTTTTTGCTAATATATTTATTTTTTAGATAAATATAAATTAATTTTGTATTTCAATTTTATATAATACATATAAAATAATTATTTTTTAAAATTTAAAAACCTGGTTCAACTCGGTCGAACTTTAAAAACCGCGATCCATTTACGAGACTGGTTCGATGTCCGGTCCGGTTTTTAAAACATCGATCACACCATGGTACTCATATTTATAGTTTTTCTTTTATCATTTTAGGTTGGTCCAATTATCATAATTGTAAAACAGTTAATAAATATTGCTAAATTATTCATCTAAAATTTCATAATTTTGATGATCTTAAATTTTACTCATTAATATGCTAAAACTTTTAGCACCTATAATTAAAAACTGTATATAGACCATCTCCAATGGTTGTCTCTTATTGGAGTCTCTTGTATGGGTCCATTTGTGCCACATAAGCGAAGAGATTCATTCATAAAAATATAACAGTTTTACTCCAACACATAATCTCTCTCATTAATTAAAAAGTTTTGAAAAGTCAAACTTATCATGCTTATTTTCTCTTTACTTTCTCTTTCCTCTCTCCTCACTTTCCACGTGTATTCTTTTAATTAGATAAATTACTCTAAAATGAGTCTCTCAAACGAGAGACGATCTTCTAAAAACTTACTTACTCCAATGCAAAGAGACTCTCAAAATTTATATTTGTCAGATTAGAAACTTTGCAAGAGACTGGGCTGCGGATGGTCTTAGTTGGTTAAGGTAATATATTACACATAAAAAGTAACGAATTCATCTTTTAGGTAAAGATCATATTTAAAAAAAATAATAATAATAAAGATACATTATCTATGATGGTTTGATTTTTTTTATTGTTCTGTATGTATTTTATCTACGTTGTTTAGAGAGCAGGTTTTTTGTTTTGTTTGTAGGTGTTTCTTTCAGGCCAGCTGTTTTTAAGGTTTATTTTGCTGTGTTCAGGTGTTCTATTTTTGTGTTTTTAGAATACTGTTATTGTTGTAAAAATAAAATACAGAGTCGGATAGAAGAGAAAAAAGCAGTTCAATAATAACTGGAAAATAAATTGGATCAAAAAATAACCTGATAATCTTGGATCTTGATATGCTTGAATATTATAGAATTGTAATATAATGGAAGAAGATTAATGGTGGAAGAACACAAACAAGAAGAAAAAAGCAAACCAGAAAACACAAGTCTGTATCTATTATTCCTTCAGCTTCTTACACATATATATAAGAAAAGAAAACGACAAGTGTCACTTTGCATGCTTAATACGTATTGCATGTCTAACATATGTACACGAGGTGGATGCATGAGGTGGAAATCCACCATCACTCTCAACACTCCCCTTTGGATTTCCACCATATGACTGCCTCGTTAAAATCTTGCTAGAAAAACCTAGTGGGACAAAAACTGGACGAAGGAAAAAAAGTACAGTTGTGGAATCCAATTATAAAAACTCCCCCTGTTAATTACACCCATAATCTAATCTACTAATTTGGAAAGTTTTCGCATTCCGATCTCATAAACTAGCTTTTCAAACGTTGATGTCGATAAAGATTTTGTTAATAGATCGGCTAGATTAGTGGAAGACTGAATTTGCTTCACGTCGATTTGACCAGTATTTTGAAGCTCGTGGGTGTAGAAGAATTTTGGAGAAATATGTTTAGTTCGATCTCCTTTGATGTAACCTCTCCGAATTTGGGCGATGCATGCAGCATTATCTTCAAAAATTACAGTTCGCCCATTCGTAGTTTCGGAGATACCACATGAATTCTGGATATGTTTGATCATTGATCTCAACCAAATACGCTCTCGACTGGTTTCATGTAATGCCAAAATTTCAGCATGATTCGAGGACGTGGCTACTAAAGTTTGTTTTATAGATCTCCTAGAGATCACCATACCATTATAAGTGAAAATATAGCCAGTTTGAGAACGTCCTTTATGCGGATCCGAAAGGTATCCAGAATCGGCATAACCAATCAAACCCAGAAATTTATCAGAATTTGAATAAAATAATTCCAAATCTTTCGTACCCTTCAGGTAATGCAAAATATGTTTGATTCCATTCCAATGACGACGGGTTGGTGCAGAACTATATCTCGCTAATAAATTCATAGCAAACGAGATATCTGGTCTCGTACATTGTGCTAAATATAATAGTGCACATTTTGCATTCAGATATGGTACTTCAGGACCAAGTAATTGTTCGTCATCATCCTTCGGTCGGAATGGATCCTTTTTGGGATCAAGTGTTCTTACAACCATGGGTGTACTCAATGGATGGGCATTATCCATATTGAATCTTTTCAGAAGCTTTTCAATGTATGCTGACTGATAAATCAATATCCCATTTGATTTATGTTCAATTTCCAGACCAAGACAATATTTTGTTTTTCCCAAATCTTTCATTTTATACTCTTTTTTTAAATATTCAGCAGTTTGTTTGATCTCATCAGGAGTCCCAATGATATTCATTTAATCCACATAAACTGCTATAATTGCAAACCCAGACCATGATTTCTTAATGAAGATACATGGACATATAGTGTTATTCTGGTATCCTTCTTTTATTAAATACTCACTAAGACGTTTATACCACATTCTCCCAGATTGTTTCAATCCATACAGAGATTTTTGTAACTTTATGGAATACAAGTTTCGAGATCCCAATCGATATGATTCAGGTAGTTTCAATCCTTCTGAGAGTTTCATGTAAATATCAAAATCAAGTGATCCATATAGATAGTAACTACATCCATAAGACACATTTCCAGTTTCTCAGAAATGGCAAGACTGATCAGAAATCGGAACGTAATAGTATCCATTACAGGGGAATATGTCTTATCATAATCAATTCCAGGTCTTTGGGAGAAACCTTGAGCAACCAAACGTGCTTTGTATCTCACAATTTCATTTCTTTCATTCCATTTCCGAACGAAAACCCATTTGTAACCAACTGGTTGGACATCTTCTGGTGTTTTCATTATGGGTCCAAAAACTTTTCGTTTATTCAAAGAGTTCAACTCTGCCTGGATTGCTTCTTCCCATTTTTTCCAATCATGTCTATTTCTGCATTCTTCCATACTACGTGGCTCATGATCATCATATAAAATATCAATTGCCACCGTGTAGGAAAATAGATCATCAATTTTCATTTCATTTCTATTCCATAATTCCTGATTGAAATTTACAGAAATTTCTTCATTTTTCGATTCTGATATTTCTTGATCATTTTCTCATTCAGGAGATTATTTTCAGAGATCTCAACAACTTCAGGGATTTCATTAGATGTGGTTTTAGGATCCAGATCATTTTTCTTTCTTTTTCTTGGAACTGTATCTTTTGAACCAGGGGGTCTACCACGCTTCTGGCGAGGGATAAGAGTTTCTTTTGCTATTGTCTTTTGAGATTGTCCTTTTGGAACATTTACCCTTGCTGGTACATTAGCAGCATCAATATAAGACTTGGTTATTTTCGAAGTATCATTAAATGCATCAGGCAATCGATTAGCTATTATTTGTAAATGTAGGATCCTCTGAACTTCTAGTTCACATTGTGGAGCATGTGGATCCATATGCGCTAATGTGGGTACTTTCAATGCTAATTCAAGTTTCTCTTCAGGAGAAATCTTTTCTTTTCCAAGTGACGAAAAATTACTTTCATCAAATTGACAGTCAGCGAATCTAGCTGTAAACAAATCTCCTGTCAATGGTTCCAAATATCTAATAATTGATGGAGAATCAAAACCCACATATATTCCTAAACGTCTTTGGGGTCCCATTTTTGTTCTCTGAGTTGGGGTAATGGGTACATATACAGCACACCCAAATGTTCTCAAATGCGAGACGTTATGAGGATGTCCAAATACTAACTGTAATGGAGAATATTGGTTATAAGTTGTTGGGCGAATATGAATCAATGCAGCAGCATGCAATATAGCATGTCCCCAAACAGTTACCAGTGATTTCGAGCGCATTAATATAGTTCGCGCAATTATCTGAAGGCGCTTAATCAATGATTCAGCTATTCCATTTTGGGTATGAACATGCGGCACTGGATGTTCAACATCAATCCCAGATACTTGACAATATCCATCAAATGCTTTCGATGTAAATTCCCCAGCATTATCAAGTCTTATACTCTTAATAGGGTAATCTGGAAAATGAGCTCGTAATCGAGTAATCTGTGCTAGAAACTTAGCAAAAGTAACATTACGAGTGGATAACAAGCATACATGGGACCATCTTGCAGATGCATCTATCAAAACCATAAAGTAGCAAAAAGGTCCACTAGATGGATGAATGGGTCCACATATATCTCTTTGAATTCTTTATAAAAATGATGGAGATTCAAAACCTACTTTTATAAACGATGGTTTTGTTATCAATTTCCCTTGGGAACATGGTATACACAGGTCCCTATCATTTAGTAGGATTTTATAATTTCTCAGTGGATGCCCTTCTGAATTTGCTATTATTCTTCGCATCATTATAGATCCCGGATGCCCAAATCGATCATGCCAAAGTTGGAATATTCTAGGATAAGAGAACTTCTGGTTCTCGATAGCATGGATTTCAATATGCCTGATGGTTGTATAATATAATCTAGATGATGAAATATGCAACTTTTCAATCACTAGCTTCTGACCTGATTTGTTCGAAACAATACACAAATATTCAACACCCTTTTCATCAACTGTTTCAATAAGATATCTATTCATTCTTATATCTTTGAAACTGAGCAAATTTCTTTTGGATTTGTGAGAGTATAACGCATTTTCGATTTCCAATTCAATGTTATTTGGTAACACAATTGAAGCTCTTCCGGAGCCTTCGATCAGATCTACTGGACCTGATATGGTATTCACCTTAACTTGAATTGGAATAAATTCCAAAAAATATTTTGTATATCTCAAAATTGTATGGGTTGTAGCGCTATCGGCTAAATATATATCTCCAGATATAACGAATTCTTGATTTGAACCCATTACCTTTAATAAAATGAAACATAACATTAATTGAATGGAAATGTAATATTAATAACTATTTACAAATATTTACAATCAAAACTAAAATTACATTCCATTCTATTTACATTCCAAAAACAAGAAAATACATTCACTTGTAATTAATAGTTCCATCACCAATCAGGTGATCTATCTTCCCATCAGGATCTTCAAAGAAATCAGCAGTTTCCAGATTTGATATGTCGACAGGACCAGTATCACCATCGCCAAAAACATCAGCCATATTTGCGTCGTTATTCTTTTCTTTTTCTTGTTCACGCCTCAGCTTCTAATAAGCTTCAACTACATGTTTGGGAGCGCGACAAGTTCTCGAATAACAAGTGGGGGAACCACATCTATAACATGGACCACGATTGAACTTTGGTGGTTCCTGAACTTCTTTGCCTTTGCTGGAACTAGCATTATTTTTATTCCACTTCTGGGGAGCATTTGGATTATGATATGGATATCTATAATCCCTATTACGAACACGTTCCTGACTATTTCCAGATCCGCGACCACCTCGGCCATTACCACGCCCATTTCCATAATCATTCCAACGTTCAGAATTATGGCCACGACCATGACCACAGTAACCACGACAACGACCACAGCCTGGATTTTCATTATAATGTGTATTCACTTTTGGGAATGCTTGGGTGCCAACAGGGCGTCTTTCACTATTTTTCAACAACAACTGGTTGTGTTTTTCAGTAATATCCAAATGTTTAATCAAATCATCATATTTTTGGAATTTCATTTCCCGATACTGCTGTTGTAAAATTGCTTAGGAAGGATGGAACGTGGTAAATGTCTTATTTAACATTTCATGGTCATTTTTTGTTTCCCCACACATTTTCATTTTGTTCACAATCAAATACATGGCTGAGTTGTATTCATTCGCGCTTTTAAAATCTTAGAACCTCAAATTATGCCACTCATCTCGTGCTTCAGGCAGGATAATCTCATTTTTGCGATTGTATCTAGAAATCAATGATTGCCATAGATCTGCAGGATCAGTGATAGTCATGTACTGATTTTGTAAATCATCATTCAGATGGGTTCGGATTATAATCAAAGCTTTATTCTTTTACTGCTCAGTTGTTTCATTATTCTTATCCAGAGTCCTGTACAGGTTTTTGGATTTCAACCTTATTCCACAATCACTCAACCATCTCATATAATTTGCTCCAAAAACCAACAATGGCTCGAATTTGTATCGATTCATTTTCTGCAAAACAAGAAAACTTTCTTTAGATTTCCAGATTTCCTGAATTTAATTATTCAACTTTAGGTGAATAATCGTAATTTCTCAATTTTCAGATCTCACTATTTCTCGTAACCAGAATCACAATTACCAAACACTTTCTGATCTGGAAGATCCATCTAAGTGGCAACCAGAGAGCATACTCGTGCTGATAACGTGTTGTAAAAATAAAAACAGAGTCGGAGTAGAAGAGAAGAAAGCAGTTCAATAATAACTGGAAAATAAATTGGGATCAGAAAGTAACCTGGTAATCTTGGATCTTGATATGCTTGAATATTATAGAATTGTAATATAATGAAAGAAGATTATAGGTGGAAGAACACAAACAAGAAGAACAAAGCAAACCAAACAAGAAGAACAAAGTAAACCAGAAAACACAAGTCTGTATCTATTATTCCTTCATCTTCTTACATATATATATATAAATAAGAAAAGAAAACAACAAGTGTCACTTTGCATGCTTAATACATATTGCATGTCTGACATATGTACAAGGTGGATGCATGAGGTGGAAATCCCCCATTACTCACGACAGTTATTGGTTTATCTCTTGTGGAGTAATATATATATATATATATATATATATATAACTAAAAATAAATACTAATCACATTCAAGCAATAAAAGCTACTATTATTTTTAATACATATATTTTTTTTACTATAAATAGATAGTATTATATTAAATTAATTCAAAATATAAATTTTAAAAGATTTTCCATTACATATTTAGGGGTGGCAATAGGTCGGATCGGACCGGGTCAACCTCGCCCCATACCCGATCCATGAATTACAGGGTTTGATCCAAACACGATCCGAGACCCGAACGGATCGCAGTTTCTAACCCCAAACTTAAATCCGAACAGATCGCCTATTGATCTACCCGATCCGTATGACCCGAATACACATAGACTTAATATATTTATATATAATAATAATAATTTAAACTCATAATATTTATAACACACCGATTTATAATATAGAAAACATATATAAGTTGTATAATAATATTATTTATTGAATAGATGAATTAAATTTAAATTCTATATAAAAACTTCACTAAATCAGTACAATTAATTAAATAAAAACACATACTATTTTATTTATGTGATGGCGTGATGTCGTTTGTAATACACCATAAGAGATTATATTTTCAATAAATATTTAATAATTATAATAATGATAATAATAATAATAATTTAAACTCATAATATTTATAAAGAAATCAATGTGTAATAATATATGTAAAAAAATATGGGATAATTGCACTTTTAGTCCTTTTATAGTTTTAATTAATATATATATATATAATAACATTGTTTAATGTAGGAATAAATTAATTTTAAATTCTATATTAGAACTAAACTAGATAAATATAGCTAATTAAATAAATATTAAAGTTAACAAAAGTTATCTATATAATGTTACCTATAGAACGCCATAAAAATTTATAATTTTAAATAAATATATAAAATAATAATAATAACAATAATAATGGCAATGATAATAGAAATAATAATAATTTAAACACGTAATATTTATAAGTAAAATTGATCTAAAGTCATATGTAAAAAATATATAAATAAATTATATAACAATATTATTTACTAAATAAATTAACGTTAAATTCGGTGTCAAAATTCAATTACATTAATATAATTATATATATATATATATAATATTTTCATTTCAATCACATATTTTTTTTATATTAGTACTTAATATAATTAATTATTTTTATATATAACCGGGTTACCGGATCGGATCGGATAAAAAAATCTTAACCCGCTTTTGACTCGATAACCCGAACGGATCAGCATTTTTACCCCATACCCACCCCAAAATAAAAATTTCCGGCTCCAAACCCGATCCAAAAATACCGGATCAGATCGGGTTTGGGCTGGATCGGGTTTTTTTCCAGCCCTATACATGTTTTTCATTAAGAAATTTAAAAAAATCTAAACATTAAATAAATGATAATGCAAGAAAAAATACATTAAAAAATATATATATGTAGTTAATAAAAATCAATAGCAAAAATTATTATAGTTTATTAAAAATGTATTTCCTTTAATTCATTGTTTAAATTATAATTTTGAATAATAATATTACATTATAGTGAATCATTTTATGAATTTTATCTCAAATCATAATAATTTTAAATAACAAAAATTTAAAATGTAATTGAATTACTAATCAGTAGAACATAATAATTAAATATTATATACATATATATAAAATTTCATAGTCCGAAATTATTTAACCTTTAATTCTTTTTATTTCCATTTACTAAGGTATTAGTATCGAACAATTCTTCATTCCAGATTCTCCCTCTCTTCACTCAATATTCTAAAATTTAATTTACTCAATATAATTTTAGTATGGAGTGATTCTTAATAATGGATATAAATTCTCTACTAATATTAGAATTTCAACTAGGAGAAAAATCATACAAAGATATTCATCACGCTTTCTTCATTTCTAATATTTAAGTTTTTAATTAATTTTCTTTAAAGATGGATAAATTTTCCGACACAGTCTCATTGGAAGCAAATTTAAAGCTTAACCATTGATGTAAGTTTAAAATATGGTTTGTCACATGTTTATCTGGTATATTGTTTTCTAATTTTTTCTAATAGTTAGGCGCATTAGAAATATTTACAATAACATCATCAAATAAATGCAATAATAACGGGTAATTGTTTTCTAATTCTTTCTAATAATTAGCCGCATTAGAAACATGTGCAATCAATGTCATAACATCATCAAATAAATGCAATAATATAGTGTGATATGCTCTTTTGTTATTTTAGGTTTTTTATTATACTAATTTGGTCTGAGCAGTCATTATTTACCGTAACTTTTATCTATATATCTATATAAAAGAGTTACGGAACCCGCCTACGTGGCATACTTAAAATTCTTCTATTCATTAGTAATAGGACTAAATCTTCACTCTTATTTACATTTATGCCACTCACAAAATTAATAATATTCAACCTAATAATAAGACTAAACTTTGACTCTTATTTACACTTATGCCACTCACATCATTAATAATACATGCATGGTTATTAATAAGAAATCTTTATTATTATATACACTTATATAACTAATACAATAAACAAACTTCATATACTTAAGAGAATTTTATAATTTAAACAAATAAAAAATATATTTTTGTAATATATATATATATATATGCATTTTATAATAATAAAAAATATATGCTTTAAAAAATATTTAATTTTTTTATAAAAAATATATTAATATTTGTTAAAAAATTTAAACATATTAATATCACATAAAATTTTTAAAATTAAAATAAAAAATAAAACATATATTAACAATTAGAGACACAAGGGAGTTAGTCAAATAGACATGAAAACTAATACATATATTTTTCAATTTTATATATTTCATTATATATCCAAAATAATATTTAAATTTAAATTAATAAATAATTTTATTTTTACTAATTTTTTTAAATATATAGTTTATAAATAATTTTAAAATATAATTTAATTAATTATTCAAACAAACTAATATTTTTTTAAGAAAATTCATCCCTTAATAATAAATTAAATATCTTATATTTAAAATAATATTATTTTTTTAAAAAAATTGACAGGAGCGCGTAGCGCAGACTTATTTTCTAGTTTCATGATGATCTAATACCGGTAGCATCTTCTTTTGTCACAAGATAAAATATTGAGTATCATTATAAATATAAATATTTATCGTATTATAATTTGTACCTTTTGTGGCAGCCCATTTGAAAAAAACTAATTACTTTAAAGAGAATTTTAAAGATGGAACCCTTTTTTATAAAAATCAAGAATAGTTTTGAAAATACTAATTGAATAAAAAAATATTTTGCAAAAACTTTTGTCAGACTTTGTTTATATTAGAGAGTGTGCTAAGAGTCAAGGAAGCAAGTTTAACCATCAAGCTAGCGATATCACAATCTAGATAGTAATAAACGTTGTAATATTTCATTCTATAATTTCTTGTATTTGGTAATAGTATTTTAGGTTTTCGGGCTGACAGATTGAAATTTGGGCTCACACTCTGAGGCCGGTACATGCCTTGTTAGACTGATTCCAAACAGATCCAGTTGGGACCCGAGTGTTGACCCGAATCCAGCTTTTAAACTTACCTATATATTTGTTCTTTTCTCCTCCTGATAGACTTAGTGAAAGAAGCTCTGTTTTAAACTTCTTCTCGCTCTTCCTCTGCTGAGTAAACTAGATTTGTTTGTTCTTTGTGTTTTTCTTACTTCTGTTGTATTCTTTGTGATGAAACTAAAGTTCGTGTACCTAGTTATTGATTCATAGTGAAACCCCTTCTCTCACACTGCTGAGTCACGTTGATTAGCTCTATTTTTGGGTGAACCACGTAAAGTTTTTGTTATCTTTGTACTTTCAATTTGTATCTATTTGATTATATCTCTTATATTACTCTACAAAGTGGTATCAGAGCATGTAGAGTGATTTTCTAGGACTTTTACATGCATTAGGGTTTATCAGCGAAATCGATTC
This sequence comes from Cardiospermum halicacabum, assembly GCA_031304145.1. NCBI lineage: Eukaryota > Viridiplantae > Streptophyta > Magnoliopsida > Sapindales > Sapindaceae > Cardiospermum > Cardiospermum halicacabum. The sequence goes on along the minus strand of JARJHC010000107.1, from coordinate 2,950,770 downwards.
TTCCTATTGTATGCAATTTCTTGTTTGATTGCTGTCTTTGTAACTTATTATTGATAATCAGTGGTCTACGTTGTATATACTTATTGATATGTGTATTCTTAATGATTTTTGTTGTTTACCGAGACTATTAACCTTCTATCTCTGTAGATCCAAGGTATATAGTCATCTTCGGTACATTAAAACCCTAACAGTGAAGTACTGGTAAGTCTTTATTTATATCTATTCTATCACTTCTAGCATCTCACGAGTTGATTAAGTGATAGGTACCAATGAGTAGCGAAAGGGAGTCTGCAAAAGGGTAGCCTTGAAACTATTGGAGGACAAGTTGGAAAAGGAGGTGTAAGACTTGAAGGGTGACCTTACGAGAGGTTTCGGGGCACTAGGAGGAAAATTGAACCCTAAGACTTGAATCTAGGGTCGAATTACTAGAAAGTAACATTAAATGAGCTTTTCTTAACCCCAATCTTCTTATTCTTGCATTTCTATATTCTTGTAGTTTCTTTAATAGCTTTGTAATACTTTACAGTGTGATATATTAATTGATCTTAGTAAATTGAGAACCTTTGCCGAAGGGGTACAAGCCTTGTAGCTTGTTAAAGCCCCGAACGACTACCAGTGCGATACTCTAGCTTATTTGTCTTGACTGAAGGGTCACAGGCTTACCTCCTATTAAAGTCCCAAACGGTCTCCAGTAACGTTAAATCAAGCTTGTTTGAGTTTCTCAGTTCTTGGGTATATTTGTTGATAATTGTCTGAATTTGTTTCTTAATTATTGATTGTATTCTATTTATGGGATTCACAAATTACTTGACTAAGTGTATCTTTAGAATTCGTTGATTCTGTAAACTTGCTAGTACTCTGTTAGATAAGTCTGATCTTTATGGTTTATTGCTTCAGATTATATCTCTGTATTGGCCCATTCTGTATCTGGTGTCACATTTGTGATTTTGTTTCATTGTATTTGGTGATCCATTATTATTGATCATGTTCAATGTTTCTTTGTGATTATTCAATTATTTATTTGTGATAGCTCAATAATTCTGTCTAATCTTGTTCAGGCATTCCTTTGTGATTGTGTTTGGATAAGACTAAGTTTTTTTTTTGTTTATTGTTGTTGATTAAATAGCACCTGGAAGTTTATTGCTAAAACTTGTATGAATCTATATGATACAAGGGTATGTTAAATTTGTGCAAGAATCTATGTGATACATGTATGTATTGTGTGTCGACACTAATGGAAAATCCTGCGTAAATTTGTGTGATGCATAAATACATAAACATAATTAGTGAATTATGTATGAAATTGTGTTTGCTGGGAGTGCGTCTCGTGCTCTTGACATTATGTAACTATATTATTAACAGATTGTTTCTTTAACATATTATATGAATCTGAGTGATAGTTAGATACATGGATGTATTTGTTTTAGATTCTTAAATCTTTTATTTGTGTGACTGAAGTATGTTGTGTGTCCTCATTTGCTTGTTGTTGTTATTTATATTTGTTTGAGTCTTTATGACTATTAAAAGGCTTGCTTAATTTCTTGATATATATAACTTTGTGTTTGTGTTAAGAAATTCCTTGTGTTTCTTCGTTGTTTGTTGTCAATTAGTTTACACACTATCCTAGTTGTGAACCAAAAGTTTGTCTAATTAAATTGTTGTATTTTAAAAGATTTTTACATTGTTTTGAAACCCGTTATGGTGGTTCTAAATATGATAATTGATTCTTTTAAAGATTTTATTCATTTACTCCTTTTTTTTAAAATTTTGTATTCTACAGTTAGTCTGTTACCTATTTTTAAAAGATAAAAATAAATAAATCAATAGTTTCAAAGTTTAAACAGGACAGTATTGTTATTGGTTATTTGCAAAGTAAAATTATTTTATAAAATTTTGGAACCTACATTTATTTGAAAAATTGTTGTTAAGATTACTTATGCACCTTTGTTTTAAAATGCTTATTTGTCAGCTTTTTAAATTTGTTTTAACCTGTTTTAAATAAGTTTTAAACTTTAAAGTTGTTAGTTTACAAAATATTTTAGATTGCAAGATTAGTTTTTGTTATAAGCTGAGTTAGTGTCAATTTGAAAGTCAATTTGTGATTGCTAAAACCAGTTTTTGTTTGAAATTTTCTTGAAAATTTCAAATATTGTTTTCTGAAATTCTGGAAACTCTATTTTGCAAAATAATTGTGCTTGTTAATTTTATCATTTAGAAAATCTGAGTTTTTGTTTTTTTTTTAACTTGATTACCGATTTAAACAAATAATTTTTTACTATTTTTTACTCTTTGTGATTAAGTCTAGTTTTTAACTTGTAAAACAAATTAGTTTAGTTTAAAACACTTTCAGTTATTAAATTTTTGTAAACTGTTAACCATGAAGTGTTACTTGCTTTATGATTATTTTGTAAATCAGTTTTTAATCTGATAATTTAGTTTCAAAATGTTATTTTTAAACTTTCTGTTTTGAGTCTACTCTGAATTAAAATGACCACTAAACAAATTCTGTCAATATTGAAATATTTGATGGAAATTAGAACTTTGTATTTTGGAAATATAAAGTTTTAATTTGTTTTGGTTCACTACAGGACAAAAGTGTTGTAAATAAAGACTACTATTCTATTCTATTTTTCTGCATACCATTATTTTGTAATTGTTTCACAAACTTTTAAAATATTTTGAATTTGTGTTTCTAATTGAGTGAATGGTATTAGTTTTTCTCTATTGTATTGTTTGGCCATTATTGTTGACTTGTTTGGTATTATGTTGGTTTATAAATCTTGGTTGTACTCACCACATGACCCAAAGTAAGAAGTGTTCGGTTTGTCTAACCTTAACTAGATAAGGTTGAAAATTTTTTAAATTGTGATACTTCTTGGTTTTGAGTTATGTGTACTTAATAAGTAATATTTGATTAGCTTTTCAGATCTTAAATAAAATAGTTGAAGTTTTAGAAAAGTTCACTTTGTTTTATGGAATATCTCTAAGACCTGCAAATTTTTAGTGAAATTATTCTGTAGTCCTTAGCAACTAGTTTCTCTCAATTTAATTAAAAGTTTCTATTTTATACATTTTTAAACCGTTTGAAACTCTATAATTCTTAGAAAATCAAGTTGGTAATAAAATTGAGAAGAAAATTTAAGTTTTTACTTTGCATTCGGTATCCCTAAGAGTATGGTTTTTGTATAATTGCCTCGTACTAAACACTTCTAGGTCTTTCGGTGTTAGTGTCTAAGAAGATTAGAACCCATTGAATTTGTTTTGTTTGTGCCCATCCAAAGGGTTCCAACAATAGCTCGCTTGGTGGCATATTTTTTTTTCCTAATCAGTTTTTTTTTTCTTTCATTGTGTGGCATATATGTTTTTATTTTACAGAATGATGTCTGTTTTAAATATATTTATCCTTAATTTAGAATTGGAAAATATGGTTGTTAAATTGCATTTGTCTATTTTTGGTCACCTTATGATCCTTCGATATTCTATTAGAAACTAAAATGTTATATTATATGTCTGATTTGTCATTGGTATTAAAGAATATTTGTTTAATGATGCCTGAGTTACATATTACCTTTTATGACTCCTATATCTCTACTTTCATTTATTGATAGTACTCTGTTAATAGTGACTAGAATTTTGGTGCTTTAAATATGTCAAATCTAATTTAAGTAGTGATTTTATGAAATGAAAATTTGAGGGGAAGCATTCAGGATCCCTATACCTGAATAACCAGAACAAGGAAATGAGAATTTATACTTTGTGTTAATCAATATGATTATTTGATTGATACTCTGAATTATCAATATTTTTTTCTTCTTTTCATTTGGAATAAAGCCTTTAGCTATTGGTACCGCATCTATTGGTAGTGTTGTGTATGATATTGTATGATTAAGGCCAAATTATGCATATCATAAGAGTGTTTTTGAATCATCTTTTGAACTGAGGACCAGACTAGACATCATCTAGCTGTTAATGCTCATTTTGTGATACTTAAAAGATATTTTAAATGTTAGCTTATTGTTTGTAAATCATATTTTATCATTGTCGATATTATCTCGTTATGTTGATGCAACTCTTTGTCATTAAATATAATGCTTAGACATTCCTTTACTTTGTATGTTTCTATTGTGTAAAGAGACTGAGGCTTGGCGGTTTAAAGTAAAATTTATATGCTTTTTCTTTGTTGCTAAATCAGATTATATTGCTTAATTGAGGGTATAAAGAAACCCATATGGATTCTAGTTTTATTGCTTATCATGACAGAACTAGGTGTAAATGAGTAATGTTTTGTATTCATATAATGTGTTGAATGATATTATGTGAACTTAATCAGGTACAAACTGATCCAGCTGATATTGGAACTACAGTCTTAAATGTGAATTTGCTAGTTGCAGAGAATTTCCTCATATAAGTAGACTCTTATACAAGTTGTTTTGGGAAAGTTCTTCAGATATGGGAACCAAATTTCTATTTTGTAGAAGTTTCTTACACAGCACATCAACCGAATCTAATTTATGAAGAAATGTTTGGACCTATGATGCAACTTAGTATAAAGAGAAACGGCCAAGAGGCACCAGGATTGCAGATGAAGATTTGTTGTAGGTTTTATTTATATAAAATGTAACATTAAGGGAAGTTTTGTTGCAATATTTCATTCTATAATGTCATGTATCTTGTAATAGTTTTTTTGGTTTGGGCTGGCTGATTGGAATTTAGGCTCACACTCTAAGGTTGGTACAGGCCCAGGTTAGTACAGGCCTTATTAGATTGATTCCAGTTAGATCTAGTTGGGACACGAGTGTTGACTCAAATCCAGATTTTAATCCTTCCTATATATTTATTCTTTTCTCCCCTGATAGACTTAGTGAGAGAAGCTATGTTTTCAACTTCTTCTCGCTCCTGTTCTGCTAGGTTTTACTGGTTTTGTTTGTTCTTTGTGATTTTCTTGCTTCTCTTGTTTTCTTTGTGATGAAATTGAAGTTCCTGTACCTAGTATCTAATTTATAGTGCAACCCAGTCTCTCACACTGCTGAGGTCCCATGGATTAGCCCTATTTTTGGGTGAACCACGTAAAATTCCTATTATCTTTGTGCTTTTGATTTGTATATGTTTGATTATATCTCTTATATTACTCTATAATAAGACTCTCAATTTAATCGGCAACCGGCAATTTTGAGACTTGATCCCCATTTAAAGCAATCAATAATTATTTAGTAACACAGAATTTATTCAACAATTTTACATAAATACATAAATGAGAGTTAATCTCTAATTGAAACAAGCAAATCACAAGTACATAGTTGAGACTTAGTCTCTATTTAAAGTCATAGCAATGAACAATTTCACATATATACAAGGCTTAGTCTTGATAAGCTATTTGCCAAGTTTGCTAGAATAATGATCAAAAATAGATGAGATACCTAACCTTTTTATGTTGCTATTTATTATTGCTACTCTAATAGTACCCAAATTTACATTGATAGTACTCTTCTTTCCTTCGCAAGTATTGTGTGGATACCAATCACTTAAGAAATTGTCATATCCATTTGATAACTGAGAGAACTATAGAAAGATGAAATTAATCGACACAAACACTAAGAAATAGGATTTTTGTTGTTTATTTTGAAAACATATTATTTCAAAACAAATTCAGGATTTTAAAACGACTATCAAGCTTTGATATCAGAGGTTGTAACCTAAAACAACATAAACAGTCTAATAATTATGCAACAATCACAAAGAAAAAAGAATATCATAAAGATAAAAACATATTTTACGTGGTTCACCTGCAAAAGGACTATTCCATAGTGAACTTCTCATAAAGGGGTTTGTGGTCACATTGAGAATCATATAGTAGTACAATAGGTTCAGATCATATAAATCATTACATCACAAAGAAGGAATAAGGAGAAATATATATTAAAAAAATACACAAATAATCACCATGGACTTAAAAACCATAATAGAGCTCGTTGGAAAGAGACGAGAGAAAAATCAAAAAGCAAATGTCATCTCTAAAATGAGTTGAACCTGTAATCTTATTTATGTAGCTAGGATTTAAGGAGGATCCGAAATAAAATATGGGTAAAGATGCATTAAGAAGCAAACACGTTTTGAGAGAATTCTTATTGGTTTTGTACGGTATCTTTTAGGTGCATTATATACTAGTTTTCGTGTATATCACTACTGGGCAGTTACACAAATACAGCTAATATACAACTAATATAAAATTAGTTGTTAATATTATCTTAACTCTATCAGCCCCCCTCAATTCAAGCTTATAGAGTAAAACTTTGAATTGTCAAATTGTGCATTAGAGTATGATGTCAAACTCGAGGTAAAGGCTTCATCAGAATATTAGCTAATTGATCCTTAGAATAAATAAATTGTATCTATAGTTCTCTTTTATTGACTTTGTCACAGACAAAGTAAAAATCAACCTCTAAATGCTTAGTTCTAGCATGAAACACGGGATTAGCCGACAAATATGTTGCACCAGTGTTATCACACCATAAATTTGGTGTTACTTGGGAACTATAACCAATATCATGCAACAGTGCTTGGATTCAAGACAACTTAGTAACTGTAAGTCTTATAGCCCTATATTCAGCTTTTGTCAATGATTTTGCTACAGTTTGTTATTTCTACGAATTCTAGGAAGTGGGGTTAGAACCTATGAAAATAGCATAACCTGTAGTGGACTTGTGATCATCTAAGCTACTTACGCAATCAGCATCAGAATAAACATTCAAGCTTGTTGTTGGGGATTTGGTAATGAATAAACCATAATTTGCAATATCTTTTAAGTACCGTAAAATTCACTTCACAGAAGACCAGTTGGCCTCGGTCGGTGCTTGAAGTAATAAAGACACTTTATTAACCGAATAACAAACTTCAGGTCATGTCAAACTTAAATACTGCAAGCCACCAACTATACTGCGATAGAGTGTAGGAACGGAAAATAGACTATGTTGGTCATTCATAGGTGGTTCATTTGTAGTAGTAGGTGTGGAGATGCCTTTACAATTAGTCATGCCAGCCTTAAGAAGTACTTATGTTGAGTGAGCAGAAGATCATCTGTATTTTGATTTGCTTCCATTCTAAGAAAATACTCAAGCTTACCTAGGTCTTTTAACATGAATTCAGATTGCAATGATACAATAATGTCTTGCAATATCATCTCATGTGTGCCTGTCAAAATGATATCATCAACGTAGACAAGAGCAAAAATCGTGGCATTATTCTAAGTACAATGAAATAAAGAAGGATTGACATTCAAAATCCAAGTCGTAGCAATCCAGTAAACAATTTTTTATACCATTGACGAGGAGCCTGACAAAGGCCATAAAGTGATATTCTTAGCTGACAAATAAAGTCAGGTTTGGTAGGATCTTAGAAACCTAGAGGTTGTTCCATAAAGACTTCATCATCCAAATCACCATGAAGGAATGCATTAGACACATCAAACTGCTTAAGAGGCCAATCATTCAGAACAGCTAGAGACAAAATAACCCGAATCAAAGTTGGTTTTACCACAGGTGAAAAAGTTTCCAAATAATCAATGCTAGGCCATTGCTGAATTCCTTTCGCTACAAGTCGGGCTTTATAATGATTAATACTCTTGTCTGATTTCTGCTTGATACGAAACACCACTTGCAACCATTAATATTTTAAGCATGATGTCGTGGTACTAGCTCCCAAGTTCCCATGTTGATCAAAGCATTAAGTTCATGAGTCATGGCTTCCCTCCAATTTGAATCTTTAATTGCTTGTGTGTAGTAAGTGGGAACGTTGGAAGAGCAAAGAGCATTATGAGATGTCAATGACCATTGTGTTTTCGGCTTCAAATTCCCTATTTGTTGGCGAGTGACCATAGAATGAATTTTTAGAGGTGTTGGAAAATTGATGATTGATATCTAGTCTGAGATCTCGATCTAGATTCAGTTGGGATTGGTCTAAGAAGAAGGTGGTTGAATCAGTTGATATTGGAGATAAGACAATCTGTTTTGGATAGGGTGGTTGGAGATGGTACCTTGTAGTGAATCTGTAACGTTCGCAAATTGTGCCTAGAAATTAGAGTCACTTTGAAATTTTTACATTTTTTATTTTTGAAAAATCCACGACGGAATAAATCAGAAATAATATTAAGGGCAATGATGAGATTAGAAAAAATTGTTTCGAGAGCAAAAAGCCTAGGATCAAACATCTTATTTAATTCAAAAATTAAATATTAATATTTTGGCTTTAAAATCGAAAATTGAACTTTAAGGGCAAAACATGGTTCAATTAGAAGTTTAGAGCATATTTAAATTGAAAATTGAGAAAAATGTTGATTTTGGGTCAAAACGTCAATTTTGATAAAATTACCTTTTTACCCCTATTGAGCGGAAAATCTAAATTTTAAAACCGGTGAAAATTTTTATTATGAAATGTTGAACAGAAGTGAATAGAAGTGTCAGGAAGGTGTTTCGGTGGAATAACGAGATCGATATTGGTTTGGGCCCAAATTGACCCAATCCACTTTTAAGTCCAAATGTGAGCCATGACAGACTTAAGCCCACCAAACACACCCCATTTATTTTTTTTACTATTCATCATCTTCTCCATCCAAACACTTTCATTTCTCTCTACACTTCTTTTACGTATTTTAGTCTCCACACAAACCCTAGCCACCATACCTCACAATCCACCACTAACATTACCCAAAATCACCTCATTCTCATCTCTATTAACCTCTAAGGAGTCTATTTAATGGTTCAAGAGTGTTTTTGAAGAAAGGTAAAATCCACTCTCTCTCTACTTTCTCTTAATTCTGAAAATGGCTCATGAGTGTTAGTTCTTAATGCTTATAACTAGTTTCTAGAGTGATTTCGAGATTAAAGTTAGTATTTTTAGCTTCCAATTGAGTTTAAGTAATTTTACTCTATTGTCTCTACAATGGTGATTTTGGTTTTGATATACTTGGTTCTAATGCAAATAATTTTTTTTTTTACATTTCAATAATCTCCATTATTGTTTCTAAATTGCCACATTTAATTAATCGTGTCTCTAATGCCTATTTTGTCAAAATCCCATACTTGAATATTTGGGTTTTGTGTTCTTAAATCTTGAAAATGATTAAATGATGATCCTAGATGGTTACTAAATAATGTTGGGTTAATTTTAACTTATTTTGAATATCTCTAATCTCATCACTATGTTAATGCCCTTAATAGAATTGTTGTGCGGTGATTTAAATGTGTTGGAACCATGTAATGATGTTGTGGTGTATATCGATGGTTGTAGTGTGATAGTTGTATATTGGTGATGGCTTAGAACAAGTGGAAACCCTCACGGGAGCAGCTTTCTAACTTGTGGATTGACGGATGCGAGGTTCATATTTCATTTTTAACCCTACACACTTGTTTGTAATTGATTGATGCATTGAATATATGTTTACTTGTAAGTATGCCATGAAATTGGTTAAATAAGATAACCATCTAAAAGTTGATGTGATGAGCATACTTGCATGTTAGGGCGCTAGAGCATATATGTAATGCATGTAGAGTCATGCTACGCGCTGCCTTTGGGAATTGCAGTTTTGGGTGGACTAAGTCCACATTGTTTGCGGATATTAAAGGGCAAAGGTTAGAGACTTATCTTTTCGCTTTTGATTGTGGCTGTTTGAATTTGTGTTGGCATGTGTTTGGTAAATACATGTTGGATGTATACATGACTTGATGATTATACATATTGTATTTATGACTATGTGAAAGTGTATACGTGTTTGCCTTGGCCAAATGATTTCAAATGACAATATTGTCTTAGTACCTCTAAGAGGTCCAATGTGTAAATGAAAGTTATAAAAGAAATGATAAACGTATGATTTTGATTAAATCATTAAAACGATTAAATTGCCATTATTATAGCTAATTAGCGGATGTAGTGGCATGCCATAGGGAAACTCGAGATATATCTCCACATATGTAATGTATGTGAACTTGGTCATGGAACGAACTTAAAAAAATGAGCGATGGCTCCTAACAAGTGTGACGACACCACTGCCTTCGGGCCTAACAAATGAATCCAAAGGTAGATGACCGACTCGAGTGAGAATAAATCGGATCTACGGATTATTGGTCTTTTGGACCCCAACGAGAGCTTGGCTCTAAAACGATGGCTTCGGCCCTAACGTTCCGTTTTTCACTAATCAAGCAAGAATTATAGGCGATTGCTTAAAAATGGAATAATGTGTCTATTTAACTTGATTGTTGGGTATTTTGAATTCGATTGGTCAGATATTGTGGAAACTTATCTTATTAAATGATTTTGAACTCGAATTGCCTTGAACTTGAAATGTTGCAAACTTGGAATACTTTGCACTTGCATCATTTTGAACTTGAAACGTTATTGATGAATGATCTTGATATTGATAATAAACTTGAAAGTGTTCTTGAACTTGAACTTGAATTTGATGAGGAAATTTGTTAGGTGGTAGGAAAAACTTCCTAATGAACTTTACAACAAAATGACATTGTTATGGATATTAAAAATTTGGAATTGATAATTAACATATTTGATAATTAAGATGATTAATGAACTTGACTAAATAAGAGATCATGACATGTCTTGTGCATGATCTTGATGCTTTGGAATGTTTGTTTAGTGAGTCAAGCCTTAGTCCAATACTCTTGTCTAGTGGTGCGATCTTAATGTGTTTTTGTCAAGTTAGTATGGGTCTTTCTTGATTTAATCGGATAGATTATGAATTGTGAATCAAATTGAATGTTTGATAATTAACTCGTTATTAACTTGGTTAATAAGTGTTGGTATTGAAATTGTAGAATAAGTAAGAACTTGAAAAACTGGAAATTGTTGACTTGTGTTGCTACTGCAACAAGTTGATCAAATAGGCAACTTGTTCAATTTCGTTCACCCAAATGATTAGGTCACTTGAAAAACGAATGATTTGTATGTGTTGTTTGATATGCATAGATGATGTGTTTAAAATTTGGTTGCATTCCGATGTTGTTTCGTTGGGTTTTGAAACTAAGCAAATCACTCAGATGGTGGCAGCAAACGAGGACAGCGAGCGTCGTGTCGTTCACTGCCAATTTTCCTCATCCACTACCAGCAAATGGTGGCAGCCAACAAAGACAGTGAGCGCCGCGTCATTCTCTGCCAATTTTTCTTCGTCCGCTCCCAACTGACGTTGGCGGTGGATGGACTCCTGGAGTGCCATAATATTATTTTTCCAACTTGTCGGTCTTCGTTCTCCCTCATCCAAACTCCGATTTAGGTGTCGTTTGCGGCTACGGATTCTTCTTTAAGTGTACTTTCCAATAATATTTTTCAAATTTAAAAAATATTATCATTTGAATATCCAGATTTTTAATCTCCTCCAAGTGTTCGTAAATTTTAGCTTTTGGAAAATACGTGTAACTTGTATAAGTTTTGTATCCGGACTCCAAATTGGGTCCTGTTTGTTGCTATGAATTTTTGATGATTTTATCTAATTATTTTATATTTTGAAATTATAAAAATAAATCAATAATAGTGCAAGGATTTCAATCTTCTTTAATTGTACGAAACATCCTATTTTTAGCAATCGAAATTCTTGAATTAAAAATCTCTTGATTAAATTATCTCCAAAATTTTTTTTAAATCATTAACATGTGTATTTAATTACTAGTGAACTCATCTACTTTTGACCATGCCAAAAGTTATTTTCTTATCGAATATCTTGTCGATGAAGTGTCCTTAAAGGTATTTAAAAATACTATAGTTTTTGTAACATGAGAACTTTGCAATGTGGTTAATTTGTTGATTGCTTCTTGTTCAAGAAATGACCTTGCATCTTTCATTTTTGATGTGTTACCGAATTGTAATTCGGTGTACAGTTCGGTAATGTGTTTAAAACCTGAAAATTGAATATAATTGTGGCATAATTAAACCTCATTTGATTGTAGATTGAAGTATGTGTTTGTTTGATTGATTAGTGATCTCCTTGAGTCGAGTTGTTCGGACTAAGCAGGGTTTGGCTCATGAATTGATTTTCTTGATGGGTCATTATGAATTGATTGTCTTGATTGACTTAATTGAATTGGTTGTCTTGATTTGGTCATCATGAGATAATTGCATCGATTGACTTAATTGAAATGATTGTTTTGATTGACGTAATTGAATTGGTTTTCTTGATTGACTCAATTGTATTCATTGTCTTGTTGATCGCATTATTGATGGATGAATCCGTATGGTTAATTATAAGATGAATGAGATTAATCCTAATAATTGGTAAACCATAGAATTATCATGAATGTGTACATAACATGCCTTGACTGTTACACTAGCATTATTGATTGCTAGGAATTGGTTGTGTCTGACTTCTATGAGTTAAGGTGAGCTTAGATGCTCACATTAGAATTGCATTGTGTGTTAAAGCATTGCATATCGATAGAAAGGTAAGAGCATTTGCGTGTGCTTGTTTGGGACATGGAATGCAAACTAGGCGTGTGTCTAACCCTTTCTTCTTTTTCCTCGTATATTGTGTTTTCAGGTTAGATCGAGCAAGGCATGTGGTATTTGAACTCTCATGGTGAAGTCCATTAATGTTGTAACCACTCATACGTGTATTTTAGAATTTTATCATGTTGTAAATAAGCTAATAATGTATTTGAATTATGATTGTAAAATATGCTTCATTCATTTGGAATCTCTAAACATTGTCTAGGTATGATTTAAATCAAGTATCTTATGTTTAAGAGAGTAATGTCTTTATTTTTTTTTTTCCGCATAAATATCATATAAACTGATTAACTTTTGAAATGTTCTTAAATTATAAGTTGAAATTGCATCGTTAATGTGGCGGTCCAGGCTACCCCCTACGGTCTCGGACGGGGCGGGGGTTCGACGCTACAGAATCACTGTGTCAGGAGGAAGTGGGCTGATCTTCTAATTGTTGGTCAGCTTTAAAAGATGGTATGAGTATGCTGGGTGTAGCATTCTGTGTAGATACTGAAGGCTGAGTTGTGTGTTTCGGTGAGTTTCCAAGAATACCATCACTGGAGATAGGATTAGAAGTAATTAGCGGCAATGGTATTGAGGTAGGACAAAGTTTAGTAGCTAATTGAGTGCAATTATCATCCAACTTCTGAAATGGAAAAACCTACTCAAAGAATATGACATTACGTGAGATATAGACACGAAGAGTAGACAAATCAAGGCAAGAATAACCTTTATGAAACTTACTATAACCCAGAAACACACAACAGGAAGACCTTGGGGCAAGTTTATGGGTGAATATGGTTTAGGCCAAGAAAAACATAAAGACCTAAAAACTCATAACTCATTATAATTGGGTTTCTCATTAAACAAAAACTCATATGGTGTAGTATGAAGAGTTAAATTAGATGGCAATCTATTAATACTGTAAGCAGCCGTATCAAGGGCATAAGTTCAGTATGAATAAGGAATAGAGACGTGATTTAATAAGGCTCGACCTAATTCAACAATATGCCTATGTTTGCGTTCAACACATCCATTTTATTCAGGTGAATAAAGACAAGATACATGTAGTGTAATACCATTATCTCGAAGGTATTTTTTCAAGGATTGAAATTCTCCCTCCAATCGGATTTAAAATTTTTAATTGATACCCCAAAGTATTTCTCAACAAGAGTACAAAATTGAATAAAGACAGAGAAGAAATTGTTAGGGTTTGACAAAAATTGGTTTTCAATATACTAGTCTTTATTTGGAAGCTGAGAAAGATTTGAAGACTCTTTTGGAAGTGAAAGATTTGAAGACTGTTTTGGAAGTATTATATTTGACTAGGAATTATTTTGTCTTAGTAGAATTGCAATTAGGAAAGAATCCTTTTTCCTCTTTTTAAGGAATTCTAGTAATAATAGGTTTCCTAGTTTATTATGATTTACTTGGTGAGTAAGTTATGGTTCAGTATAAATATGATGCTGTAGTCTTCAATTGTATAGACACAAATTGAGAGATTTTGAGTGTCTTGTGAGTTTCTTTCTTGTGAGCTTAGGGTGAGACTTGTAATTGGGTTTGGGTTAGAGAGTGTTTCCTAGTTGTGGCTGTAACATCTTTTGCTACATAGTGAAACCTCTGTCCGTCCTAACGTCCGTGGTTTTCTCCCATTTTGGGTTTCCACGTAATCCTGGTGCGTTAATATTTTATTTCTTATCTTTTATTTTGTTTACTTATTATTGATCGAGAAAAATTCCGCTGCGATGAGCCCGATTTTCCTAACTAGTGGTATCAGAGCCGAGGTTCGTGTGAGTTTCGATTGTTGAAGTAAACATGTCTACAAGCAAGATGTACACCGGAAGATTCGATGTGAGAAATTTGATGGAAAAATCAATTTTGGCTTGTGGCAAGTACAAGTCAAAGATATCCTGATCCAACATGGATTGCATAAGGCGTTGAAGGGAAGAACAATTATGGTAGCCTCTGAAAGCTCTGGTGAAAAAGAAACTGGTAAAGAGAAGTCTGAAAAGTCCAAAAATTCCCTGATGAGTGATGATGAATGGGAGGAACTCGATGAGAGAGTTGCAAGTTTGATACGACTGTGTCTGGCCAAGAATGTTCTCGTGAATATACAAGGAACAACTTCTGCAAGAGAACTTTGGGGAAGACTTGAAGAGTTGTACCAAGCAAAGAGCATCTGTAATCGATTCTACCTAAAGGAACAATTTCATCTATTGAAGATGGATGAAGTATGAAGGTTTCTGATCATCTTGCAGAACTCAATGGGATAATCTCTGAGTAAAAGTCTATTGGAGTGAAGATTGAAGACGAGGATAAGGCGTTGAAGTTGATCTGGTCTCTTCCTGATTCATACAAGTATATGAAACTAATCATGATGCATTGAAACTCGACGGTAAATGATAAGTCTAGAATTTACCTATGTTTTAGCATCTTTTACGAGTATAAATGTAATGAAATTGAAACTAAAAGATGAGATATTGAATGCATTTCCAGTAATTCTAGACTATTATTACTGAGACAGGGACTTGGATGAAAAAGGAGCTAAAACGTGCAAATTCAGAAGAAAGAGGGACCAAATCAGAATTTCATCCAAAGTCAGCAAGTGGCAAAATGATATTGCTAAAGAATAGAGTTCGCCTGAAGATCTCACCATGATTCGGAGTGAAAGGTGACGTAGCAGGCGACATAGAGCAAGTTTCGCCTCACAGAGTAAAGCAAGGAAGACGACTCAGAGATTACTCGCCTTTGCCTTATCGCCTTCTCGACAGTAAAGTGGGCGATGAAGATAAAGTTTCGCCTACATTGAAGCGATGTTTTAGGCGATAAAAGAGAGATGTCGCCAAAGTTAAGGATTATCACAGGCGACAATTTGATGAGACATCGCCTAGGAAGATTTTATCTAAAAGGTTGTTTTGGCGAAATATGTCCACTCGCCTGAGCATTAGGCGACGTATTAGGTCAATATTTAGGATATTTCGCCTGGAAAGAGTTGAAGTTTGGCGATCAAGACAAGCGAGATGTGAAGAAGTCGTTCGGTTCAGGCGAAGGAACAGGTGACATAAAGGGAGAAAAAATGTTACTTCGCCTATTTGTGTTTCTTTGTTGATTTTATTTCGAAATTGCCACTGAGCCAAACTCTATAAATAGGAGCTCAGATGAAGCAATGAGTGTGAAGTTTTTAGAGAAAAACAGTTTTAGACGTTTGATTTTCACTCTTGACATTCTGTTATACTTTAAGAGAAATTTTAGATTCTTCTATACGCTTTATTTTGCATCTTCAAAGAAGTTTCTTGAAGAAGTTTTGTGCTCTGTTTTTCTTGATCATTGAGATTTAGCTTGAAGATTGTGAAGCAACAACTGTGACAGAGTCTAGCTTTAATCTTCCTTGGTAAGATTTAGATCTTGAGCATGTCAATGATGATTTCCTATATTTGAATGAATATGCTGAAGTAGATGTGCTAGCTAAAAGCTCTGTTGATCTGTTGAATCTTGATGTCGATTATCATTTCAATTGCAAAGTTTCTTGTTAGATCATAACCAGATCTACTGGATTTCATGAGCTAATTGAATTACAAGGACGAGAGTTACGTAATATTGTTAATCTGAGATTTGATTTAGACCAGAGATGGCGATTAGGTTTCAGATCTGAGAACAGAGGATCGTAGTACTAGAGATAGACTACAGATCCATTTTTCTTCAGATTGTGCTTATCGGTTGTATAGGTTGTAGTATAGAGATATATGCAACTATATAATTGAGATCTGTTAAATTGAATCGAGAGATCTTTTAACAGATCATTGATGATGATCTAGAAGGTAAATCTGTGATGGATTGTTAGATGGTTCCTAAGTGTGTATATTTTCATGGTGGGATATGATGGCTCGATATAGAGTCATGGTCGTCGTTTAAGGGACGCAAGTTTAAGTAATTTTTGTCAAGGGGTGGTTTATTAGGGTTTGACAAAAATTGGTATTCAATATACTAGTCTTTATTTGGAAGCTGAGAAAGATTTGAAGACTCTTTTGGAAGTGAAAGATTTGAAAATTGTTTTGGAAGTATTATATTTGACTAGGAATTGTTTTGGCTTAGTAGAATTGTAATTAGGAAAGAATCATTTTTCCTCTTTTTAAGGAATTCTAGTAATAATAGGTTTTCTAGTTTATTATGATTTACTTGGTGAGTAAGTCATGGTTCACTATAAATATGATGTTGTAGTCTTCAATTGTATAGACACAAATTGAGAGATCTTGAGTGTCTTGTGAGTTTCTTTCTTGTGAGCTTGGGGTGAGACTTGTAATTGGGTTTGGGTTAGAGAGTGTTTTCTGGTTGTGGTTGTAACATCTTTTGCTACATAGTGAAAATCTCTGTCCGTCCTGACGTCCGTGGTTTTCCCATTTTGGGTTTCCACGTAATCCTTGTGCGTTAATATTTTGTTTCTTGTCTTTTATTTTGTTTACTTATTATTAATTGAGAAAAATTCCGCTACAACGAGCCCGATTTTCCTAACAGAAATCAGATTTCTGTTTAAGAAAATAAATCCAACTGTATTTGCTGAAATAATCAAAGAAAATAACATAATATCGAAAACCATCAATAATATAACAGGAGCAGGATCCCATACATCAGAACCTATTAACTCAAGAGGTTGTTTGGCACGATAAATAGAATCAGAAAATGGGAGCTTATGTGAGCCTGCTCACATTACAAGCATGAAAAAAAATCAAAGGTCTTAGTAGAATCAAAAGAAATATTATTAGTGCGAAGAACATTCTGAACAACTCTAACATTGGCATGACCTAGGCGTTCATGCCATAAAAAAACGCTTGCAGGAAAATATTTGGGAGAAAATGCCTGAATTTGCTGCATAAGGAACGAATACAGTCCATCCTTACTCTGGCCTTGATAAAGTACTTGTTTCGTGGAGATATCCTTCACAAGATAATATTTAGGAAATAATTCAATGGAAATGTTATTTTGTGACGTAAAAGCAGAAACAGATAACAAATTATTAGCAATAGATGGAGAATAAAGAACATCATGAAAGATATAAGAATGACCATCAACAGACTGTACGGAGGACCCACTAGAAAATAGAGAAAGTGTGTAACTGTAACACCCCGGCTAGTCCGACTTGCCGGGTTCGCCTATGTTAGCTCTGCTTTTACTACTAGCTAGCTAGACTATCCCAACCAATGGTCACGGTTGATTTCTTTCGCCTCCCCAAGAACTCGAATCCATGATCTGCCACCTTAAAGATCAAGCGGAAGTATGCTGAGTACCAATTGAGCTGGCTAGTCTGGCTGTGTTAGCTCTCTACTACTAATAGATAGTCTAGGTCCCCTATTATGCCTCCCACTGCTCATTATACTGTTTCCGGTCGTGGTGGCGGGCGATCCAATCGTGGTGGTAATGGTGGTCGTGGACGATTTGCGCAAGGTCACCGTGGTGGTGGGTATACGCAATTCTCTACTGCTGGTCGTTGTATTCTCTCTACTCACTCTAATTCAGCAAATCTGCAATGTTACAACTGTAACTGTTATGGTCATATGTCTCGCCAATGTCCTTCTCCTTGCTCTTCTCCCTATGCTCATGTTGCCCAAACTAATACTATTTCTTCAGCCTGGATAGTTGATTTAAGTGCAAATTATCATCTCATTTCTAATCTGAAGCATCTAGTCAATTCTATTCCACTTACCGATAACAACGCCCTCACTATTGCTGATGGTAACTGTAACACCCCGGCTAGTCCGGCTTGTCCGATCTGTCTATGTTAACTCTCTACTACTAGTTAGTTAGTTATTCCAGTCGGTGGTCACGATTAGATTTTTTCGTCTCCCACAACACTCGAATCTATAATTTGTCACCTTAATAATCAAGCGGAAGTATGTTGAGTACCAATTAACACTTAAAAAAAATTAATTCCACATTAGATAAATAACTGTGGGTGACACACACTCCAAATGAGAAAGGGGAAAAAAATCTAAAGCCTTGTGTGGGCAGGATAAGAAGAAACCAGAATCTGCAACGGAAGCAAAATAAGATTCTAGATGGTTCTTATTGCATGATTGACATGCTAAAATATTATAGAGTAAAGACGTGTCAACTCTACCTAATGACAAATGTATTACAATACTATGGTGGACAATTTTAACCGAAATCCGGAAGTTGAATCACCACAGCTTATTAAAATATCTGAATCTATGTGGTGTTAATGGCTGATGCTGTCAAGAAACAATTTTTGACCCATAAAAAGTCACCAACACTCTGATTAAAAAGTCTGCACTATGCTAAATATATTTATACAACAGCTTGGCCGGCCTTGGTGATATTGACAAGCCATCATTTCATTAAATGCATTACCATAATTTCTTAAAATAAATATTACAGTTATCTACGTTGAATCATACTATTGGTGCAGGAAATCGACCGTGTCGGATTGTAAATGATTTTGATGGAATTTAATGTTGGGGTGTGATTTTAATTTCATTTGTTTAAAATTCAATTTAAATAATTTGTTGATAAATTAAATTGAAATTTAAATTGATTGGATTATTAACAAAAAAAAATGTAGATATAATTGTAATTGTGACTGGATGTGCGGAAGATGCAAACAAAACTTTATAACCCAGAAATGTCCTTTGTAAACAATAGATGAAAAATGGTTAGTGGTTTCCACAAAGAGACATGAATTTACGTGGCAGAATTGAATGCTTATTAAGTTAGAAAAACATGTCGGACGTTTGATGAGTGAAGAAGCCAGCTGGGATCGAATTTGATATTTTATGTATGGATTGGTCTACGTCAGTTTCATCTCAATCTCAATCTTAGTCTTCATCCTCAATAATTTATGAGAGAGAAACCAGAAGCCAAAAGATAAACGCACGTTTTTTCTTTTCTCCTCCCTTTTATATGTAGTTTGAAATTAAACACATATACAGAGACCATACTAGCATTTTGGCTTTGTACGTGTCTCAACAAACAAAAGAAGCTTTGAAAGTCCAAAAGCAAAATCTACGAATTTGGTCATAGTGAAACTCTCTCTCTCTAATCATATCCCTTGCACTTTCCAGCTTTAGTTTCATCTTCATGTCTAAGGAAACTATCAGCCTCTTTAGATATTTATCTAATTATGAACTTTAGAGATATTGTATGACAGATACATAAAATGAACATAGTGAATCCTTATCCATTGAATTGAATGGTTTCAGAACCTAGTATAATTCACCTTCATTTCACAAAATTGATAACATACCATTTAATTTAAATGAGTAGGGACACTGGTACCCTCTTTAATCATCACAACCAATCAATCTATGCATTCCATTTAATTATACACTTCCCCAACAATATCATTATTATTATTTTAAAAAAATTAATTAAGTTTTCACCTCATAAATAACATATGAAGCCCACTTGCTGTTTTATAGGGAATTGAAATTGCTGATAACATAATTAAACAAATGCAATGCTTAAAAGCAAGCAACTAAAGTGTAAGGAAATATCCAGCCTCTTTCCGTAGCATGTGCTTTAAGGTATATCAAATCCCTTAAAAATAATTTTTTAATTTTAAATTACAGGACTGGTCCGTATTTGCTTGTACTTATTATTTATAAAGTAAATAAACATAATTCAAAACACAACACTGACAAAATCACTTGTTGTTCCATTATAAATTACACATGATATAAGAGAATCCAATGTGAATGTGATCAGTAGCCATAAATTTATATATACAAATATATAGAGGCAGGTTGAAATAAGAAATATCGTTTAGGTTGGCCAGGTCCATGATATGTAACTAACAAGATTTTTAGTTAGGGGAGATTTTTAGTTAGGGGAGATGAGATGTGATGTTGATTTAAAATAAATAGAAGACGGTGGAGTCGGTTTTGGCAGTTTAGGAAGAGAGAAAATGACCGGCACGTGGCAGTTCGTTGGAGCTACCCAAGTGGGCCTGTATACAGCCTGGACTGAGAATCGCAGTACCTTGATTCTGCTACTTAATTTTGTCGTTTTGTTAGCCAGCTCAGCATTTCCGTGCGTCCTTTTCCTCGATACAAATAAAAATCATCCTCATTTTTAGTCAAAGTCATCCCCTCCCCAACCGTACTCTTTTATTTTTAAAACCATAACAGATAAACATCACACCCACCCACCCTCTCATTAAAACCACCGCGTTATATTTCTGTTTCGATTTCAACTCTCCAAAACCGTTAATCAGTTTAATTAAGTAAATAAATAAATTAAAACCTCCGACTATTAATTAACGAAAAATGAAATAATGGAAGTTATGATGATTTTTTTTTAAAGAAATGTCGATGTGGCGTGATTTGGGTGATAAACTTGACTAGCTTTGTAATTGTGGCAACTGCACGTAAGGCAGTTTTGATAGGGAGTGATTATACGTGTAAGTTAGAAAGAGGAGCAAGTGACGCGTGTCTCTTTGACAGCTGTATACTAGTAACGGCCTTGCCTGGAAGAATCCTCTACATTACATCTCTCACCTCACCGGTTCTTCCAGTCATCCTTATCTCTTTCGTATATATATTCCTCACAACTTCCCCCGACCCTTTCCTCTCTCACGCACAACCAGAGGCAAAGCAACGCCTCAACATTATCTCCTTCATTTGCTATAGTATTAGGGTTTCGGTTAGGGATTTGATTTTTAATCTCTATGGCTTCTTCGACGAGAAAAGATGTGGATCGGATCAAGGGACCGTGGAGTCCAGAGGAAGACGAGGCTTTGCAGAGGTTGGTTCAAAACTACGGTCCGAGAAACTGGACTCTTATAAGCAAATCGATCCCTGGTCGATCGGGTAAATCTTGTCGGTTACGTTGGTGTAACCAGCTGTCGCCTGAGGTTGAACACAGGCCATTTACTCCTGAAGAAGACGAGACTATAATCAGAGCACACACTCGGTTTGGGAACAAGTGGGCTACAATAGCACGTCTACTCAACGGACGCACTGATAACGCTATCAAGAACCACTGGAACTCTACTCTCAAGAGGAAATGCTCATCTTTGAGCGACGATTTCAGTGACAACGCCCAAAATCCGCATCCCTTGAAAAGATCGGCCAGTGTTGAAGCGACTAATAATGCGGTGTCTGCTCTCCACTTGAACCCCAGCAGTCCATCCGGATCTGACTTGAGTGATTCAAGTCTACCCGGGGCATCTGGGCCCTTATTGCGAACTACTAGCTCTCATACTCCGGTGGAAACCGCGGCCTCCGCGTCAGATCCGTTCACATCTCTTAGCCTTTCACTTCCTCGGCCCGATTTGCGCGAGACAACTAATCAAGGGCATGGATCCGGATCCGGATCCCCAAACAGAATGATACAGCAGGCCCAGGTACAGGCCCAGGCCCAGTCAGTAGTGGCAGTACAACCTTTGTGTTCTTCAGTGCAGGCAGATGGAGAACAGCAAACAAACCAGAGTGAGATTGAGATAGGGAAACAATTTTTCAGTCCAAAGTTTTTGGCGGTGATGCAGGAGATGATTAGACAAGAGGTGAGGGAGTACATGTCGGGGATTGAACAGGAGGGAATATATTTGCAGGCGGATGTTATTAGGAACGCTATGGTGAAGCGAATTGGCATTAGCAAGATCGATTAGAGAGGAAACAGACTAGTCTACTCTAGTGAATCCAATGATCGTCGAACGATTACCTTGAGAGACTCTGAACAAATGTTAAAAAGAGAAGAGAAAATAATAATTGTTCATTTAGTTTAAGTTCTTTAATGCTTGCACAAATCAATAATTTTGATAGTGTATAGAGAGGGTCAAAGAAACCACTTACATATAAATCGACATATGTTCAATTGCTTCAAAAGAACTCCTAAATCGGATGGACCTAATTGAACACCTTAAATCAGATGTATGGACCTGAACATGAAGGAGAGTTGTTTTAACATTTACAGACAGAAACTAAAGTAGAACTTCAGTGGATGCAACCTTATTGATCTCGTCAGTTTGATTGCTAAGCAGCATCTCCACCACTTGCCTCATGGTGGGTCTGGCGTCTCTATTTTCTTCCAAACATTGCAAAGCAACTCTAATCAAAACCTCCATCTTACTACTGTCATACTCACAGTCCAATAGTAAAGGGTCTAAAACATCTTCAACCCAAGCCTTGTTCATCATCTTCTCCTTCACCCACGTCACCAATCTTCCATGTCCAGACGACAGTACCTCATGATCAGGGCTTTGGTTAGCTGTTGGACTCTTTCCAGTTACCATTTCCAACACAACTATCCCGTAGCTATAAACATCAACCTTCGATGTGATTGGTAGACTATACACCCACTCTGGAGCCATATACCCTCTAGTCCCCCTTATCCTGGAAAAATTGTGTCCACCACCTCTTTTTAACAGCTTAGACAGACCAAAATCCGCCACTTTAGGTTTGTAATTAGAGTCCAAGAGTATGTTCTGTGGCTTAATATCACAATGCAGAATCCACTCCAAACACTCTTCATGCAAATAAGCCAAACCTCTTGCAGTGCCAACAGCAATTTCAAACCTTTTATCCCATTTAAGCTTCTTGGAAGAAAGATTTTCAGCTAATGATCCATTTTCTATGAACTCATAAACTAGGAATCTACTCTTTCCTTCAAGACAGTAACCCCACATCTCTATCAAATTCATATGGTTCAGCTTCCCAATAGAGGTTATTTCTGCCAGGAATTCAGCTTCTCCTTGCTTTGCTTCATTGAGACGCTTGATGGCCGCCAATCTTCCATCAACCAATGTGCCTTTATAAACAATACCACTAGCTCCTCTACCAACCTCTTCACTGAAATTATTAGTCACTTTCTTGATCTCACTGTAACTGAAACGTTTCAATCCCATAGCAGTGAGCATGTACCCTTGACTAGTGGTATCCACTTCTTGATTGTTTCTATACAGGTACCACCATACTAAGAAAACGCATATCACCTCAAAAATACCAAAACCAGTAGCAAACCAGAGCAGAATGCTCCATGATTCACTTTGTTGGGGCTTTTTGTAATTCCTCTCGAGTTTTATCTCAGCTACGCCTGAGCAAGCCAGAGAAGATTGAACTCTGATCGTGTTTTCGCTGCTAGCAATCGATAGTTTATCTTTAGGCAGTTTGTAGTAGACGACTCCTTGAAAATCCAATGAATGATGCCCGTTAATCAAGTAGAATTTGTGATAACAATCAAACACGCCTCTGTTCCCATCGTATAGCAGCATGAATGCCCTACAATTGCACATTTGAAGACACTCGTTTCGACAGGCCGTGAGAGTTATATTGGGTATGTAGTGTACATCATAGCCATAGAAATCAACATGTGTGAGTCGAACAAACCCGACTTCAGTTTGATTACATTTGATTTCCCATTCAGGTTCACAACCATATGACCAATCGCTGGCGTTTTTCATCTTGAATCCCTGTAAGCAAGAGCATTTCCTTCCCTTGACAGGATCATAACCACATAAACTATTCTCTCCACAGATTCCATGAACTCTGCAGGCAGCAGAGAGCAATTGCCAGGACATGTGCCACTGTCCTGTACTTTGTATCAGACCATACATTCGGAGATTGCCATCAGTGTCAAGCGTCAGTCTTCTCTGAGGCCCAACACCGAAATCTGTAGGCCAGAACGTGTAATTATCAGATGACATGAAATTGCCCGAACGGTCAAACATTGCGTATCTGGTGTTATTGTATGTTGTTCTTCCCAAGTCCCAAATGTTGATTCCCTTCCAAACCAACGGCCAATAAACACTTGATATCAAAGGGCCAGTACATATAAGACTCATAACATTGTTGTCATCGAAATACAATCTATAGAAACCAGAAGAAGAATTCCCCAGGCTCCTTGACGAAACAAGCTGTGTAGCGTTAGTGAATGGTTGGTCCGGAAGCAGAGTATCGGTTGGCGAATCAAAGCTTTGCCAAAGTACTGTCCGACTCGTATTGATATTCCCTGGAGTTAATAAAACAAGATTGCCAGTGTTGAACAGGACTAACTGTACAGAAGTAGCGTCTGAAGAGGTTTTAGAACTCCATATCTGAACACCGCCAGGATCAGTCAACACGAGATCACCGTGCGTGAAAAGCGAAAGCTTGGAGCCAGCTCCGTTGACAGGGAGGTCACGGTTGGCCATCCAAGCTGGTGTGGGAGGTGAGGAGTTGGTGAACCAAACAGCGAAGCTGAATGCATTATCACCCACCGGGAAGAACCCAGCTGAGAATACTCCGTTGGATGAAATCAGAACATCGGTTTTCCTCTCGACGGATAGAAACGAGCCTCCGTTGAGTGTGTCGAGTGTTGTTGATGAAAAACAGAGTGTTTGGACGAGGCAGACAGCGAGGAAGACAGATGATGTTGTTGTTTTCATTTTGAGTTGTGAGATTCGTTGTAGGCGGTGCGTGGATTTATATAGGTGTGAAGGTGTAGTATGTTAGCCGCCGGCTTACGTGTGCAAAGTCGATGTTCAACGAGTCTTCAGGCGCCAGACCCGGCAAAGAGTTGCTCATGACATTGATGGGGAGAATAATAATGTTACCAAATAATTCAATTTTGAAATAAAGTCAATAGGTACAGATAAATCCTTCAAGTCGATCATTCTGCCTCATTTATGAACATGATATGATATGGTAAGGTCAGGTACCTTTATAATAATACAAAAATTATGCCACTTCATGACTCGCCCAAATCGCAATGTCTGCGGCATCTCCCTTGGTTAAGAAATAATTGGGCGCTACAATTTCAAACATATTTTACATTCATTTTAATTTTAAATTTATATTTATATATATACATATATATATATTTAAATTTAAGGTGGAAAAAAATATGTTTAGAATTCCACCTCCCTAAAAGTAATTATTTTAAAATTATAAATAGCATCAAATATATTATATTTAACTCATAATGTGTAAATTTATATATTATTGGTTATGGTAGATTAATTTAAATATTTGCTTCTCATTTAGTTTATTTTGTAATTTTTATATAATTAAAGTTGAAATTGTAATTTTGAAGATTTTTTTAGGACCGTCGGGAGAATTGCTAATTTCATGAAATGAAGTTTAAAGTAGGAAGATAAAGTCTGAGATTATTTTGCAATTTTAATTTTTAAGCATACTATTTAGATGATTTGATCTAGGAGGATTTTATGAATTTTAGTTTTCTATTTCCACAACTTTAGCGTTTAGGTTTCATAATAATATATGGGCTCCGAGAGGAAAAAAAGTACGTTGAAATTTTATACTCATTCGGGTTATTATTTTAATTTGAGACTTCTATGTTTTTAGGTTTGAATATTTATTTAACTATGAACATCGCTGAACTAAGTTACTTTGATTTATTAAAGTCGATTAGTTTATTTTCTGTGTAGTGATAACTGTGTTTTATTGATTATATCCGTAGTATTCATGATTTCACTGTGATCACTTGGTTTAGGTTAAATATATTTACTTCATTGTTTGATTAATTAGATTAATATCATGTTAGTCAATGAGTTAATGAAATTATATACGTAATTGGTTAATTGATTTAACCTAGGTAGTAAATAGTGTGATATGTTATACGGTGTGATGTTATGATTATAGGTTAATATACATGTTTACTGATTTGTTAGCTATGACCATAGGTGTTCCTAATTCTTACTGCAATGAGCTTGTCGGGATTGTTGATGGGGGCTAATTAGAATACGCTTGTTTGGTCAATTTAAAAACTAATGGAAGATTAAGTTGTTAGGCATGATATCAATGACTATAACTATGGTTACAATATGGATATAATTTATCTTTAGTTTCGATGATCTATATGTTTATCTACCAATCAGACTTTGCTGAATTGCTCTCTTATATTGACTTTTTATTTTAAGTTTTAGTATTTTGTTAGTTCTTCAATCAACTTTGAAATCCTTTAAATTTATGCTCTAAGTCATAACAAAATTTAATCGATTAAACTGTTATTTGTGGTTCGACCCTGTTTACTATTGTTTTTAGTTATTAGCAGAAATTACATCTGTCAATTTATATAGTAGTTTGAGAAGTATTTTGTAAAAATAAGTATTTGGGAGTAACTTTTCAAATTAGCATTTAGTGTTTCAAGTAACGGTTAAACAAATGACACTCAAAATAGTATAATGGTCAGTATGAAATGACACCATGGAGCTCAGGGAAGCATCGAGTTTTACTAAAGGATAGACTTAGCCTAATAAGACTTGACCCAAACCTTCATTTGAAAGCTCTTTTAACTGGAAAAAGAACATTCCGAAAGGGCTTGCAGCAAAAGACACAACTAATGCAGAATTGATGTTTAGAAGCTACCAAAGTGATCTTTGATGCTTAGAAGCTACAAAGTGATCTTTTAATTCCTACGTAAAGTATCTAATTATGATTTTTTACAACTTTCATTGACTTTAAAAGTCATTGAAAATATGCAGGTATCTAACTATGACTTTTAAAGCATTCTAAAGTAAATACTTTGGTATTGGTGTGTGGGTATTCCAACCAAAGAGCCTCTTACAAACTTATCAAACCATTTGGAGTCAAAATTTCCACGATATTCTTTTAAATTCTTCAACTTCTCTTTTTGATCATTTAATTGAGTTTTATCATCTTGAACGAACGTTTTACTCAAATTGAAAATATGTCTGAATTTTAGAAATGCCTAATGGTTTATGAAAAGGGTTATTTCCAAAAACCACCCAATTTTTGAAACATTTTATTTTTGGCACCCGGTTTTGCAAACTTATACTAAATCACCCCAAAACCACCCAAAATTGAAACCACTATTGGTTTTGGCAAGGTCTATATGGTTTTGGTGAGGTATAGGTGATTTTTGTGATTTTAAGTGGTTTTTGTGTTTTTGAGTGGTTTTACTAATTATTTAGTTTTAATATTTTTTAAAATTTTGAATTAATAGTTTTAGTAAATTTTTAAATAATTTAATTAATTTTTTTTTTTTATAATTTTAGAAAATTTTAATTCATTAACTTTAGTAATTTGTAGTTTTAATTTCTTACTTTTATTTTTACTAAAAAATCAATAATTTTTAAAAATTTTAATTCTTTTATTTAATTAGCTAAATAATTTTATTTTCAACCTTTAATTTTAAATTCTATACATACTACCAAAAAATTATCTAATTCAAATAGTTTTTAATGAAAAATTGAGTTTTATTTTTATATTTATTTTTCAAAAAAAACTATTAAATATATCAATTTTTTTTAATTATATTTCAAATTTTAAATATTTTTTATTTTTTGATATTTATTTTTAAGAACCTAAAAAATTATAATACAATAATAATATAAAAAAATTTAATAAAATCTCAAACATATTTATAATTAAGTAATCTCTTATAGCAGGTTTTAGTAAATTAAAAAATAAAAAATTATTAAATATTATTTAACCAAATATTTAAAAATGATTAAATCTGCACAATATTTTTTTTTAATTTAGTAAATTTTAAAAATAAAAATTAAAACTCAAATTATTAAAAATCATTAAACAAACATTTTAAAAGTATTAAACTATATAATAATTTATTTTAGTTTAGTGAAAATTTATAATTTTTAAATAAAAGTATTTAAATTATTTAGTAAAATATTTAAATTTTAGTTAAGTTATTAAACAAAATTTTTAAGAATTATTAAAACTAAATAAT
Organism: Cardiospermum halicacabum; assembly: GCA_031304145.1. NCBI lineage: Eukaryota > Viridiplantae > Streptophyta > Magnoliopsida > Sapindales > Sapindaceae > Cardiospermum > Cardiospermum halicacabum. Next base: position 2,922,633 of record JARJHC010000107.1, on the reverse strand, counting down.
TAACAAAACCACTTTAAAAAAACAACTAAATAACACAAAAACCACCCACACCTCACCAAAACCACTAGTGGTTTTAATTTTGGGTGGTTTTTGGGAGTGATTTGGTATAAGTTTGTAAAACCGGGTGCCAGAAGTAAAATGTTTCAAAAATTGGGTGGTTTTTGGAAATAACCCTTTCAAATTTTTCTATAAACCATGTTCTTTAAAGGGTTAATCCCAAAAAACCCACGTACGTTTCACGAAATCACCAAAAAAAAACACGCCAAATTCAGTTTTCACCAAAAACCCACTTTGTGGTTTGCTTCTGTCAGTTTTACTGTAGCTCATCGTCAACTTGGTTTTAGGCAGGATTATATGGAGGGGCAGTTTGGTGATTTCACTATTCACACGGGGTTAAAAAAATAAAAAAACGAAAGATACAAATGCTGCCACGTCTGAGACTCACAGTCATTTGACTTTCAAAACTCTATTTCTTCTTGTGTCCTGAATAGCGAAGACATGTTCTATTTCGTTTCTAGAGTTTCAATTTTGGGAGAGGTTTCAAGATCGATTTGCGTCTGACGGGGTCTGATCAGCAAGTGTTGTTAGGCAGCTGCAAAGGTGGAGTCGAAAGATATCTGTTGGATAGGAATCAATCGAGAATGGCAACTGTTTCGACATTGGCAAGCAGAGGGGTTTCTAATCGGGATGGCATCAACGGTAAAGTAATAAAATTTAAAAATCGCATGTGTTTCTGCGGACGAAGAGCAGAAGTCATGATCTTAGCCTCTCAAGATAACCCGTTCAAATTATTCTTCAAATGCAAGGTCTGTGGGTTTTTTAATTTCTGGGATCCTGATGAAGAAGAATTTCCAACTACATTACATCATGAAGTACCTGGTGAGGAAATGTCTTTCACTTGCTACAATGGACATTGTGCGCATTCATCAGGTCAACAAGACGTACAAATTGAAGAGTTTATTAAGAAAGTTCTTCTATGGGTGAAGTTTATAGTCATGTTGCTTCTGGTATTAACTTGCATCCTTGTTAGCAAATGAGAGTTGTTTAGCTTTTTTAGTCTGAAGTTAGTGTTGGTTTGTGACCCAAATTCATGTTTTGCACATGTTCCTTATTGTTTTCATAAACATTTTGTAATCTATTATGTTAAAAATCAAGTGTTATATTCTTTTGTAATCTATTTTGATTTTGTTTATGAATGGATGATCCTATTAGTAACAGCTTTTTGTTATCTACATATCATGGCAATAATTAATTTTGTTATAATCATGTCCAACAATCCAGGTAATCAAAGTAAATAGTGAAACCAAACAAAGTTCTTTTGTTATTCTTGCGAGTGTTAGCCGCCTCTTTTCATTATAGGTTCGAAGGTTTCACTCAATACATCCAAACAAAGAAGATATGAAAACACACAGTTTTTTCAATTCATAATTAACCATTATGGCAAATAGTACTGCCTTTACATAGTTTCCATATATATTCATAATTAAGTTTACAGACTTTACAAAAATAGAGCTAACAGTTTGTCTGAGATCTCAGAACATGCTCCTAATTATGTACCTGCAGAGGGATAAACAACCAATGTAACAAATCTCGCCCATTCCTGTATTTTTCGATCGTCCAAACTACAATGCAGATATAACATTGCACCTATTTAAACGAAATACATCATGTAGCTAGTAGTACCAAAAACAAAAAAAATAAGACAACAAAATCTTCCACAAATGTTAGCATCACCACATGAGTACTAAACCTCATTCAGCCTGTGCAGTAGAGCAGTCTTCATCAAAACCAGTTTCTATTGATAGCAGGGGTGGATGTGCTGTCGTGCTGGTCAGTGTTAAATGTTGTGTTTCCAGATGCACTTCTTGAGATTGTTGTGGCTGAGATGACTCTCCATGTTTACATGTTTGATCCTCTTTGATTTCTTGTTTGGTTCAGCCTAAAACCCAACATTAACAGAATACTTCCACATAAGTTAGCAATTTTAAAAAGCAACGGTAAAATTTGATCATTTTAGGCTAATACTTGCCTTCTGTTTGCCCTTTCCCTTTAATCCTCTAGTACCTCAGCATTGGACCCAATCTTTTGAGCAGCAGCTTCCCTGATCACAATACCACCCACTGGCACCACAGTTTCTTCACCCCTATTATTTGACATCCTCTACATAGTTATACAGCATTAACCCAGTGACTTTTGATAAATAATGGAATCAACATTAAATCAAAAATATAAATGATGCAATGATCTAAACATTACATTTCTTTTCCTGATTGCCTTAGGATTTTTGCAACTGCGTTTGTTCTGGCCTGGGCATTTACATCTTTTGCACCTCACTGTCCATTTTTTAACACCAGCTTGGGCTTCACCTTCCTCTCGGACTCTCAGTTTTTTGGGTCGACCAGCCTTCCTGCTGTAGTTTGGTGGTAAAACCGGTTCACCTAGTACCTTTTCCCATGTGGTTCGATGAGGTATAGGGTGAATCATGGTCCTGTAAGTATTCAAGTATGCTTCCTTGGACATGGCTGGATAGACATACTCCGCAAAATCCAATGGAACTCCATTGTAAGCAGAGTAATGGTTGATGCATAAGACAGCATGTGAACAGGGTATACCTGACACCTGCCACTCCCTGCAATCACACTTCAGCTCACCAATCTTCACGATCCAAGAGCGCTCCTGACCAGTGACTTCATATTCTTTATTACCTACATAATAACATTGGAATCTCCTCGAATCATCTCCTACTTTCAATATTCTCCCCTTGACAAATGGGGTCAAATTACCCTCCCAGCGGCTGGCCTCACGAAACCTCTTCTGAATCATGTTCATTGTTTGAACTCTAATGAACTCAAAACAATCCAAGTAGCTCTCATAACGGGGAGGTCTCAACATCCTATTATAACTCTCACTGCAATTATTAGTGACATGGTCGCAGCGAACCTCTTCATCAAATTTGTGTCTCATCCAGTCGTCATACTCCAACCTACCGAGCCAGTTATACGCATCAACATTTACTTCTTTTATCTCTTGCATCACTGCTAGATGGCCTTACCGAGAGTACTCCTTAGCAGCCTGCCATAGTTTATTTTTAAGCCATTGACCTCTGTAAAGCTTTCTCATATTTGCATCAAGGTGTCGAACACAGCTCCTGCAGGTATTGATTTATTACAATAATGAATAAATTCAGAAACAGACAACTACATAATTCATCCTATTATGACAGTAATGAATAAATTCATAGCCAACCAGCACCATAATTCATCCTATTATAATACTAATGAATAAATTCATAGCCAGCCAACCAGCAACATAATTCGTCCTATTATAATAGAAATGAATAAATTCATAGTCAACCAGCAACATAATACGTCCTATTGTAACAGTAATGAATAAATTCATAACCAGCCAGCAACATAATTAATCATAAGTATAAAAAATCTAGCACAACATTAACTACTTTACCTGTGTCCGTAATTCGAGAAAACAGCCTTGAGGGCAGGCATGATTCCTTTTTGTCGATCACTCATGAAGCAAATATTCCGACCATTGTCAATCTTTAAGCTACTCCTCAAATGTTGTAAAAACCACATCCACGTTTCTTTCTTCTCCAGATCAACAACCGATGCCCCTAGAGGTAAAACCCCACTATTAGCGTCCAAGGTCACAGCAGTCAAGAGGACCCCTTCATATGGCCCTTTCAATGAACACCCATCTAGACCAATAAAAGGTCTGCAGTGTACGAAGGAATTCCTGGATGCAGCAAAACAAACAAACATTCTGGAAAACTGACTGTCTGGTCCAGTAACTCTAACGAAGGCTGATGAACCAGGATTAGTTGATTGCACCATATAACAGTATTTCTCAAGTAGATTGAAGCAATGTCCATGGTCTTTCAGTAACTTGGACCTGATTCGCTCTTTCACCTTATATAATTTGAGTCTAGGAACTACCACCTTATAATCCCTCTGCAATAGAGCTTCCAAAGTTGAAATATCAATAGTTGGACATCTCTTTAAAAGCTCACTAAATTTGTTAACAATCCATTTCACCCGAGCTTCGGGGTTGTTGTTCAGCCTATGACACGAATGCTCCTCAGAGTACTGGTAAATTTTCATGCTTTTTCCCATAACTCTCTCCCTGGCTTTGATTAACCAGCCACATCCATCACCCTTGCACTTGTAGAACAGTCTCTCTGGATCATTGATCCTCCTTTCTATTTCGATACCTTTCTGTATAGCATAGTCCTTCAAGACCAGCCTCAGCTTGTACACACTATCGAACAACTGTCCCTCTTTGAATTTAATTTTTTCCCCTGGCCTTACACAAAGAGGATCTCCACGCATTAGTCTGTTAAGTTTTCGCTCCAGGTCTGCAGTTGAGGGTTCATCATCATCAGTAAAATCATCATCTGATTCTCCTTCTTCATATTCATCCAACCCATTCCATTCAGGATCTTCATCATCATCATTTTCATCGCTCGGAATTTCAGTTTGATTAGCCTTTTCCTAGTTCTGCACTTGATCTACCCCAAAATCCCCTAATCCATACTCACTGTCACTTGAATCTTTCAACACTTCACCATTTAAGTCTTCATCTGCCTGTGTTTCTTGGCCCTTCAGTGTTTCTTCTTTGTCATGATTAGTTTCAGATGGTCTGGAATTTATATCTTCACCATGTGATAAAGATACTTCATGATCTTGGGGGTTAGACTGTCTTGTGTAAGATTGATGTGAGAAGGAGTCCTCTCTAGTCCAAAATTCAGCAAACACATCATTTAGGTACTCTGCTGCATCTAGTCTAACAGGGAAAAAGGGACCTGGAGTTGTCACATCCTCACTGCATATGGGGTTGACATCGAATTTGTCATTTTCTGTATTATGAATTGCACCAGCTGGTGGGGTGCACATGGTTTCAACCTCTTCAGTCACATGAACAGTTTGGGCTTCATCCTCCACAATGGGCTGTGTACTTCCCAATTGGGCTTCTGTTTGTTCATCACCACATGGAGGTAGCACAACAAAGTCCTCCTCAACATTGATCACTTCTTCTTCAACTGGTTTAGACGTTCCAGTTAGTAAGAAAACCTTTCGACTTCACCTACTTGCTCATTCTGCCACTGAATGGCTTGTTCATGCATCTGTGGATCCTCCATCTTAATATTGAACTCTAGGGGCTTGAACTTCCCAATGTCAACAATATCATTCCAATGGTCAATTGTTCTGAATAATTCGTAATCACACCAGATGACTCTTTCTTCACCGTTCCATGGAAGAACACATTTGCAGATAACATCACATCTACAGACCCAATCTAGCCCTGTGCAGTACCTCAAGAATTCCAGGTAACATATTCTGTCCAAGTCCATGAGTTTTTCAACTCGTCTACCATAGAAATGACAAACCACCTTAACAAGACACATTGTATACCACCCTGAAACTAATAAACAATAATAATATCAACTTGTTTCTATAGTAGTTTGTATATTTTGACACCAAATACTATCAGCAACTGTATTTATAGAGTAGTAATATGTACACATTCCAATTTAAGAATCAAAACAATCACACTTTCCATATGTAAATGTCAATCTGTAAACCTAAACATGAAACATAAATAAGCAAAACAAACATTACATGATGCTTAAATGACATTTTATCATTTAACCATTAGCTTCATATTGTCCCGCACATCAACAAAATCCCTCACAGCAATAACTACTTTAAACCACAACCCTCAGAAACATAAACACGTGGATAACCCTAAGCCTTCATCCTGACATACAAACTAGCAAATACATATAATATATTCTCATTAATAGCACATGTACAATGACATTTTAAGATGACAGCAGCAAACCCTAAACCAAACTGATAATTACCATAGTAAAACCCTAACTCCATTCTTGAACCCTAATCCCTAAATCGAAAGCAGAAAACTTGAAGACACTAACCTGGCTTGTAGTTTACGTTAACTTGAAAGCCAAGCAACCTAGCTAACAAGCTATCAAACCCTCCCACGAACCCGCAACTAACAATATCTGCAAAAACAGAAAATGAGCACTTCAATATTTTAACAACTTTGACATCAATAACAAGCAAAACCCATAACTCCATTCATGACTTACTTGGATAAACTCAGGTTGTAGGCAGAAGAGTTTTGGAGGGAAAGGATATTAACAGTTCATTCGCTACTCAGGACCACAAGAAGAAATAGAGTTTTGAAAGTCAAATGACTGTGAGTCTCAGACGTGGCAGCATTTGTATCTTTCATTTTTTTTTTTTTTAACCCCGTGTGAACAGTGAAATCACCAAACTGCCCCTCCATATAATCCCGCCTAAAACCAAGTTGACGATGAGCTACAGTAAAACTGACGAAAGCAAACCACAAAGTGGGTTTTTGGTGAAAACTGAATTTGGCGTGTTTTTTTTTTTGGTGATTTCGTCAAACGTACGTGGTTTTTTTGGGATTAACTCTTCTTTAAATCTAAAAACCAGGTAATTTTCTATCTGTAATTTCAATTCTTCTCATTATCCGTATCTATTTGTCATACATGTGCCCTACTTGTCTGTATCTATTTGACTTGAGAGAAACTATTTGTCTTGAGAGGAACTTGAGTAACCATTTGTCTGTAGTCATTTGAAGAGTCTTCTAATCCCCAAATTTCATTTTCAAAATCAGAACTATCATAATTAGAATCACTAGCATCTAGAATGCTAATAATCTTTTCTTTGGTGACTTCATCTAAATATAAGGCTCTAATCTTCTTCTTAAGCTCTAGACATTATTTGCATAGTGTCCTGATTTGCTACACTTGTACCATTTGTTAGATTTCCTATTTGTCTTTCTATATGGTTTTCTTGATTTTTTTGTAATACTTGTCTTAACTTTTATGCTTTTTATAATATTTTTGTCTCTTATAGAGTTTACTTTGTGTGTGTATATATATATATGTCACCAGCAAGCGTACTGAACTATTCTAAGACCAAACCACGAGAGTGTCTAGCGACATAGCTCTTATGTCGTCAGTCTTGTTGCCAGAGACCAACTAGGGCATTTCCACTAGCTATTCAAGGGCATTTTGGTCATTTTTAGAGATGACTATAAATATGGAGTTTCAAGATGTTGGAAAGACTTTTGGCTGGATTTAGAACAATAGACTACTGCTATTAGCGACACGGAAGTTCAAGATCAACATCTCGAAGGCGAGATCAAGAACAGAAAATCGGTGAACTCTTTCTCACTCTTTAGGAATGATTATGTTAGGAAGAGTAAACCCAAATGCTATGTGTAACTAAACTCCTAGTCTAGGGCTACGAAGTAGCTGAACCATGTAACCCTAAGTTTATTATTCTTTTATGAATGAGACAGTTTTTATTCTTTCTCTTGTTTGTGCTTAATGCTGCTTTGCTTGATCACCAATTGCATGATATAATGATTTGATGAATGCTTGGAAGAGATTTATCAGGTTAGATTAGGGCAAGAGAATGTGTATTTTTATATTGCTAGGAATAGAACATGATATTTATATATTTAGGGACAGGTGTTTCTTAATGCATCTGCCTAAAAAATTCACATAGGAATATGGAATCATGATAGGTAGATAGTCTCATGTGTGTTCGAAAGAAACCTTGGGAATATTAGAATCTTGAGAATAAGAATAAAATCTTATTGACATATTAGGTATGATGGGTTAATGGTGAGGTGAATTCGTAGACCTAGGTTTTAATCTCTATTGAATCATTTCCCTAAGTAATTATTTTTAATTAATTTGCTCAATAATCACTACTATAAATTGTGCGCTTAGATATAGAGAATTTTATAGATTTGATAATAGATTAGCTTTAGTCCCTGTGGGTTCGACAACCTGAATTTCATTCACTTTACTGCTTGATCACGTGCACTTGCGTATAGAAAGCTTTGGTAATTGCATCATTTTATATTACTAGGATTTAAGTGCTTAGATATAGGAAATTCACATGCATTCGCTTAGAAAGTCTCTATTGAATCCTACAGTATGCATCTATTTTAGAACTATAAGTATTTGGTATTCCGAAAGTCCATCTATAATCTTACAAGCATTGCTTGTATATGCCATAAGACAGATATTAAGAGGTGATGGTCTTGGATAAAATGTCTTTGTCTGATATTTATTCTTTTTATTGTTTTATGTGGCCCAATGGTCTATTCCTTAGATAAATTGGTCATCCTGAGATATTTCATCTTCTAAAATAGACTCATAAGGCCTTTGTTGAATAATTGTATCAATCTATTATATGGATAATTGGTCCTATGTTTGTCTTCTTAACATGGGCTTTATTCCTATTGTCAAGATTAGATAATTTTTTTATAATAATTCAAACAATATCATGTGTCTCAATTTCTTTGTCGAAACATTTTTTTATTCCTACTGCCTCTAGGAACAAAGGCTCTGAAGGTTTAAAACAACATTTTCCTATTGAAATATTTTTTTCTAAGGCTACAATTCTTATCATCTCTATTGATCTTTGTTTTGTCTAACTGATTTTTAATGTCTGTTGTCTGTATATGATTTATCTGACTAGACATTTCTAGTCTATCAAATTATTCTCCTATAGTCACTAAGAACTCATTTGTATAATTATTTTATTTGATAATAAGTCCCGATTGACTTTGTGTATCTAGTTCCTTGGATGAAAGATCACTTGGGACTACGAAATAAGGGATACATATTATTGGCCCTAATCCTTCACCTTTTTCTAAGTCAATTCTAGTACCTAGTGGGTGTTTTGAAGTGATTTTTCCTTACTTGGTTCATATATTTCCTAGATGCACTTTTGGTAATAACTTGACGTTTCTTTTCATAATTGTTTCTTTTAGAGAACCGCATTGAAAAATAGTATTTTCTCATTTAAAATCTTAACTGTTTCTAACCATCTATTTCTATAAGCTTGTCTTTTGATTTCAGAATATCTCGTCTCATATTAGTCTCTTTTTTCACTATTGATGGGAAAATTGTACTCTATAAGAATCAATATCTTTCTCCTTAGAGATTAAATTGAGTTCCCTAAATTGAGGAGTGTCTAGTTGAATTTGTGGGTTGGTGAAAATTCTTCATGTTCAAATTCGTGGACGGACCTAGCAATCTAGTCTTTTATTATGAATATTCTAGATATTCCTCCAACTGTTGATTGGAGTTCTGAAATTACATTTCCTATGTGTTTGTTTGGATGGTTGAAAATTAGTAGTCTTAGAAGTACTTTTCATGGAAGAACTAAAGGACTGTCTGCGGCTAAAAGATATTCCTAATGTCTCATCTATATATTTCTTAAAGGTACATAATTGTCGATCTGGAGGCTTAATTGTAGGAATACAATGTTTTAGCTTTATCCATTCTTCTAGTAATTCTATTTGGTCTCATTCTAATGGTCTCGAAAAAGGAACATTAACCTGAGATGAAACCTCATAACAAATTGTCTGATTTAGAGGTATCTTGGGAGCTATTTAATTTGGAATCACCCTTGAAGTTAAAAACCTATAATTGACAGGATATATTAATTTATAAGACAAGATCTTGGGATAAACTTGTAATTGTGAAGTTGGATATCAATGGTCAAGCATTTTTCTTTGATTTCATCTACCCTAATAAAAATACCAAAATCGGGATATACTGTAAATTGAATTGGTCCATATGTCAGAGATGTCTCTATCATACTAAGAATTGATTCTTTATAGTCACTAATTCTTGAATCTCGTAAGACTATAAGCATAGTATTATTTAATCCTAACTTGGACATGGGTTTAATAGCTACTTGAACACTTCCTATATAAAAACTATTGTAACTCATTCTTATATAATGCTTAAGACTTTTCTTATTCAAAAGATTTGTCGAGAATTAATTTGAGACAAATTTCACATCTATTTCATTGATCTTTTGTCCTAAAACTTCTATAAATTGATTGTACATCAATATTAAGTAATTACCGATTACTAAATTCCTAGTCTGACCAATTAAATTCTAAGTTAAATAATGAATTTTCTTCTACAAATTCTTCATGATCCAGACACGGCCGACTACTTAATTAAATCTTTTTAAAAAATTAATTAGTGATTGACATCAAAAGAAAGGATCCGGGTCCATTCGGAGAAGACAATAATATCGTGTCCTATGTAAAGTCTGCATCCACTCCAAAATCTTAATATTACATCTTGCAAGCGCAAACACAATTGATAAACAAAAATTTCCCTTCATTTTTACCACAATTTTATATAGTGATAATTTTCACTTTGAGGCCAATCCAAAATCAAAATCTTTATTTTAACCCAACATCAAAAATCTTTCAAAAGTAAACAATTATAAATATTTTTTTTGCAACAAATGAACCAAGTTTACTATTTTACCCCTGATATTAAAAAAATAGAAGAAAAAAAATAAATCAGAATTGAATCTACCTCTATGTTAACCGTTTGAATCCAAAATCATTTCTCCTCCCTCGTCACATTCAACATTCACTACTCCAGCATCCAGTCTCTCATCCTCTCCACTCTCTACTTCTCCAGCGAAGACCCCATCTTCAACTTTCACTCCATACAGCGCCCCAATTCCCTAAACTTCCTCTCCAATTCTGCCAGAAGATAAATTTGTTAATGGTCCTCACACAATAAAAAAATAATCTCCAACTGTATTGGAACCCTAACTTTTGCAATCCTAATTCCCCAAGTTCTTAGAACACCAAATTCAACCTTGTTTGTCCCTTAATAATCCATAAGCATGTCTGCACATGTCTCTCCAATATATTTCTGAAAATTCATCTTCCATCAAAACTCAAAAGTATGTTTTTAAAGTTTTTTCATTCTTGAGCATGGTAGTGTTGATGTTATGGTGTAGGGGTGTAGGGGTCTTGAATATATGATTTTAGAGTTCATGGTAATGTTAATATTGATATTGGATAGTGTTTCGAGTCAATTGTATGGTATAGGAATGCAATTTTACTAGTTAGGGTTGAAATTCCAGATTATTAGTTTTCCAGCCATTTTTTTATTTTCATACCTGGAAACTGACATGAATTATACCATTCTCAATATCCATGCATGGAAATAGTGTATTGATACCGTGACACATGCTAGGAAATAAATTTTTTAATTTTCAGACGTCGAAACCGGGATAGAGGTATTTTTTTTGTCTATTTCTCGGTACCCATACCAGGATACAGAATGGATTATTTTTGCTAGTCATTTCCATTGTTAAAGACCGGGACACAGGCTATCAGACGCCTTATTTCTAGCTTTCATGAAAGGGAAAACATTTACCGGACTCTATACTAGGAAATAGGGGCTAAATTTGCATGTTTCCCTTCCATTATACATTGAAAAAAAAATTGTATTTTTTTGTCAGCGATTTCCTGGTATCAACACCGGGAAATAGGCCAAAAGCGCTTTTATTTCCGGGTGTCCATACCGGAAAATTACTTTGATGCATTATTTTTTCCTGCGTTTAAATAATTCGTATTTTCTTTTTTCAAAAATGGGTTTGAAAAAGACACAAGTATACTTCAAGTTCACTGTGGAGAGTGTCAAGAGTTTGAGCATACCATTCGCATGTGCCCAAACATATCGAAGTTCCGGATTTAGAAGGATCACCACAAAAAGCCAATTGAAAGCTTTTCTGGGGATAAACCATTCCATCTGAAAGCCAACTCACCTCAGTCTCATTTACTTTAGATATATCACTTTTGTTATGAGTTCATTTGAGCATTGTTTATCAAATACTTTTGTCGAATATGGTTTGGTTGTTGACTTGGTTTGACTGTAATTATGATTTTGAATGCAAATATTTATTTCGGACAATGAAATTGTAATGAAACAGGTTGTTTCCCTCTTTTAACACATGGAATATAGATATTTTTGTACTATTTCCCAGTATTCACACCGTGAAACTGACTGACCAACAATAATTTCACAGGTACGAAAACATAGAAATATGATACTTGGTCTGATTTTTGGTATTGATATAGGGACATGGAAAAGTTTCTAGTTATTTTCGATTTCAAGGGCCGAAAATGGACCTATCTGACAGACATTTCCCGGTCTAGAGGGAAGGAAATGACCTGACATTGTCAAATTATTTCTTGGTTCGATATCATGGAAACTTAATATTTTTTAGCATGTGTCCTACATGGATCCCAGTTTCCAATATGTCGAGCTATGAGATTTAGAAACTAATGGGGTAGTTTCCATGTTTCGAGGCCGGAACATGACTTAGTTTGGGCCTTGTTTCCTGGTGTCTAGATTTAGAAACTTCAAATTCCCATATTTTATTGAATCATCTTCAAATTCAAACATCTTAAAACACTTATTAATAAACTTAGATGATTTATTGATTGCCTCTTTCAACCCCATTAAGTTATAACACACTAGGATGGACTGGTTTATGAATGTAATAGGTTTAAAGTGTGTTTTAAGTATCTTCTAATGGCCACACATGGATGATTATCCATGCTTATAATAAAGGAATCCAACATAAGTTATTAGGAATTAAGTATTATCTTTACTTCACTTAGCAGGTAAGAGTTATACATGATGGACAATGTACTCTTACGTAGGTCATGCAAAACATCATATTTTTCAACTATTTCAATCATGAAATTTTTTTATACATTTAAATTTCAATATGTGTAAGTAGGGATAATCGTCCACTTTTAGTCATTAGAAGGTATCTAAAATCCACTTTAAACAAATTACATTGATATACCAATCCATCCTTGTGTGCCACAACAAGCTGGGGTTGAGGGAAACGACCAAACAATAATATTTATACTATTATTAAGCGGGAAAAGTTAATTGGAGTTGGAAAAGATTCTATTCGATGGGGAAATCGAAGTTTCCAAGTGTTCATACTCGGAAATGTGTCACAAATTGCACCATATCCCGGTCTCGAAGCATGGAAATGAGGCCCTCAGTTTCCTAAATTTAACATTGGGACAAAACTATAAATGACTCTAATGTCTCGGTCCGAATACATAAAAACCAAACATTTCATAAACTAGTTTCCAGATCCTGGTTATTTCCCTCCTTTGTACTGAGAAACGGTTGTCGTATTGGTTCATATCTTAGCCACAAAATGAAAATCTAGGATTTTTGACAAACCGTTTCCCGGTATGAACACCAAAAAATCAAATATCAACATGTTTCCATGCACTCGTAAAAGAAAACAATCACTAGTCAATCTGTTTCACTGTATGGATACCGAAATACAGGGAAAAAAAAAGAAAAATTTTCCAAATTGTCACACCAGTAAATAATTTGGCAATATCTCAACTTATTTTGAGTTCAAAATTTTAAATTGAATGGCATAATAGACTTACACATCTTCAAAACAAATAAATATATTTTAAATTGTTTTTTTTAATTGACAAGGGTATTATGAGACTTGGTTCATTGGCTGGAAATTGGCTGGAAATTATTTTTTAGATTGTTCAGCTTTTTAAAATTTTTGTTCTTGGTTTGGTTGGGCCAATAGTGCAAAAAGTCCTTCACGTCTAAAAGGAAAATAAAAATTAAAAAAATAATAATAATTAAAAAAATAAAAACCTCAAAACCGTTACACCTGAAAGTCTGTGTTATGTAAATCTCACTTTCTATCTTATTTCAACGGTAGTTTAACTAAAAGTGAAAAAAACAAAATATACCTATACATAATCAATCCCACTAATTTTATAAAATAGAAGTTTGGAATTCACCAGTGAGTCCAACAAAGAGATGAATTAAAAAAGATCATATCATATAAATATTCCTGAATAAAAAACTAGCATTTGAGACATGCCATACATTTCTTTTCATGCCACTGCAATCAAGTAAAAATTGGACGACAGTTATTGAATAGTGAAAACACAGCCGTTCAGTTTGTTATCGAATAAACGGTTTAAGCCTACGCATCTGTAGGCAAGCTAATTGACGATTTCCTAGTAAGAATAACCTACAAGTCTGTCACAACAACATATCCTCTACGTACAAATAACAAGGTACTAATTCTCAGCATAATCGACTTGTTTCAGTTGACAACACGCACAGATATACAGGTACAGGGATATAAGTTTTCACAGCCGAATAGCAATGGAAGTTCCACAGTTTAATCAACAAATAGCTGCCAAAGCTGCCTACCTCAGTCATCTTCCTTGTTTGTGCTTGTTTCTACATCTTCAGCAGCATCATATGCTGAAAGTAGATAGGTTTTTCGTTTCTTTTGGAGGAACCTGTATAACCATTCAGATACCAAATTATCAAAACAAAAAAAAAAAATTGACAAACAAGCAAAACAAACCAAAACAAGGAGGTCACTATTTCAGGAAAAGCTTCAGGATAATTTTAATTTTGTTAGATTCATTTCAAATTCAGAGAATCTCTTCCAATGACAAACAAAAATACAATATGCAGTCTCTATACTAATCATTCAACTGATACCAGTTCAAATAGTAAGACAGATTTCTTGTTGCCATCAATAGGTTGTGATCTATGACTACAGAGTGTACAAGTTTAGGAGTAGACTGATGAAGAGATCTTACTTGAGAAACGTATTAAAATTTTTCTCCAATTCTGTCAGCGTTTCTTCTTCAATGTTGATCTCCGCCAACAACTCCGGCAACTTAACTGCAAATGCATGCAGAAGAAAACAGTTCTAATTAAATAGAAAATAATATGATATCACAGGAGTATATACATAGCATTCAGTGTCTTGCAGAGTATGAGTCTCTAAAATTAACCATTATTAAGCCCATGGGATTCATAAGCCTATGTCCAGTATAAAAGTTGTAGTTAGAGACTATATTAATTGTTGTAAAACCCAAGGAATTCATACTCTAATGAACAAATCTGTTATAAAAATTGTAGTTAGAAATAATTTTATTTCAGCAGTGGCGCGATTTTTGTGTTTGTTTTAATCCTTATAATTTTGCATTATCTTTAACTAATTAGTGATATAGTTTTCAGATGTTTAGAATTAGATTAGATTTAAGGTATTCTAGTTTGTATCAAACTCATTATGACTTTGCTATAAATAAAAGGTGTACAGTAGAGCCATCACAATTATATCTAAAGTGAAGAGAAATGGTACAGTGGTAATTAACAAGGATTTGAAGTTAGAATCTGTTTTACTAGTTAGTTCATTACAATATAACCTGTTATCATTCAATAGATTATCAAAGGATAAGAAGTGCATAGTTAATTCTACTGCTGAATAATTTCAAGACAAGAGCACTAGATTATAAAAGGTACAGTTAATTTTACTGAATTTTAGGAGTTCAGCTCTAAATAGATGATTGGCTGTGCCAAAGCAGATCCAGACCATATCTCCTTAGAGCTCATATCAGAGAAAGTACCCAAGCGGTCTCTAGTTTAGGTTTTCATTCAGAAAAGGTTAATAAAGGTGTAACTAGGCTCTAGCATCATAGGTTATGACATCCAAATCTCTTATATTTAGAGAAATTATTTCCTAGTCATGGAGTTATAAAATAAATAATTCCTTTTCTGGAGGTAAAAATGGGATGTTGTATGTATGGATGACCACCCCGGAGTTAACTGGGTATTTCTTATGAAAGAGAAATCAGAAGCTACCCAAATTTTCATCTATTTCCACAAAATGATTCAAATTCCATTTCAAAAAAACATTACGATCCTAAAGTCTGATAACGGAAGGAAATAATTCAACTAAAAAGAACTCATCGAAAAAGAGAATTATACATCAAAGTTCCTGCACAGATATCGAACAGAGTGGTGCAGCTAAGAGGAGAAATCGACATCTATTGGAAACAACTAGGTCTCTTTTGTTTGGAAACAACTAGGTCTCTTTTGTTTGAGAGTAACATTCCTCGGGGAGAATCTTTCTTTACTGCAAATTTATAAGGCTTATCTTATAAGATTTTTTCTTGAGTTTTAAACTTCAAAAATCCATAGACCTTAATTAATTTTCCACATTCCCAGTAGAGTGTTTGAATGCATTGCATATCTTCACATTCATCTAAATTTCAGAAGTCTAGATCCTAAAGCTGAAAAGTGCATATTTTTAGGTTATTCGGCTACTCATTTAGCAGACGGAGATTTATAGTGTCCATGGGTGCGACTTTTGTAAAATATGAATCCTATTACATGCAGAAGAGTGAGAATTCAGAGGATATGTCAGAAATAGATCCAGCTATTAGATTGAACCTGAGATTAGAAATATTCTTCGAATACAGTGTGGAGAACAAACAAAAACACAATCAAGTGAGAACAGAGAGGAATAGTAATGAGAGCCTAAACACTTGTACCAGAGATAATCTAAACACATAGAGTGATCCAAGAGTAGGTCCAATTTCGTACAATTGGAGAAATAAAGCTCTAAGGGGGAATGATGGAAAATGTAGACAGTAGTAGTCATGACTCTGGACAGATACATCAGGTTCCTGAGGAAGACAAGGAGATGAATGAAGAATAAGCAGAAAATGATAAGGAAGATGCAAGCATATATCTTCCTGCAGCTCCAAGGAAACGTGTGAGAAATTGTAGGAAACAGAATCCTAAATATCCAATTGGAAACTATATTTCTTATGCTAATCTGTCTAATGATTTCCTAGCATTCCCTGCACATGTAGAAGAGATTGAAACACCAAATCAGGCTAAGAGGCTTTGAAAATCCAAAATGAGAGCCTACAGAGATATGGCAGCAATGGAAGAATTAAGAGCTGTACAGAGATATGGCAGTTGGGACCTGACTAATCTACCAAAAGGAAAACGAATTGTCGGCTGCAAATGAGCGTTTACAGAAGAATAACACAGATGGGAGTATAGAAAGGTACAAGACCTAGTTGGTGGCAGAAGGCTTCACACAATTATATGCTATTGATTACCAGGAGACTTTTGCTCCAGTGGCTAAATTAAATACCATTCGAGTTTTGTATCCTTGGCTGCTAATTTGAGCTAGAAACTACACCAAATAGGAGTAGAAAATGCTCCTAAATGGAGAGCTGGAGGAAGTTTATATGGATAAACCTGCAGGTTCGAAATTTCAAAACCGTGAATGCAATCTAAGTGAAACACAAAGAAGGATGTAAGAGAGCAGCGTTAAGTGTATATGTAGATGATAACTGCGAAAGATAAGGATAAAATATATTCAACTAAGGATTTCTTGCTACACAGTTAGAAATTAAAGATTTGGGAAGCTTGAAATATTTCCTACGAATGGAGTTTGCTAGAAGTCATACACACTTGACCTGCTACAAAAACCAGTATGATCAATTGTAAGCTATGTGAAACACCAATGGAACAAACAGTCAAATATACTGACCAGAAGGATTGAGTTCCCATGGACAAGGGTAGAAATCAAAGATTTGTTGTTAGGATTCTATACCTATCACGTAACACGGCCAGATATAAGATATGCTATCAGCGGTTTTTAGTCAATTTTATGAGCTGCCCTACTAAGGAACATATGAATAGTTTGTATAAAATTTTGAAATATTTAAGGAGTTCATCAGGTAAAGGAATACTTTTTAACTGCAAATCATCTAAAAATTTAGAGATTTATGCAAATGTAGATTGGGTCTATAATTAATGGAAGATCAACTATCGGATAGAGTGCATTTGTTTGGGGAAATCTGGGGAGTTGGAAGAGTAAGAAGCAGACTGTTGCAGCCAGGAGCAGTGTCGCTCATGGATTATAGTTAAAGAAGTTAACTGAGTCGCAAGTTAAGGTATAAGGTTCTATGAAGGTTTTGTGTGACAATAAATTCCCCATTTGTATGCAGAAGGACCCAATCCATCATGGTAGAACAAAGCAACTGAATATTGACAGACATCTAGGAGAGACTGCTGGAAGGTGCTAGCAACTTGGTATACACTCCAATGAAAGCAAATGCAGCAGAGAGTAAGCTTCAGTGATATGATTACCAAGCTGGGGCTTGTTACTGTATACACAACCCATCTTACAAAGGGTGTAGTTAGAGACTATTTATTTCAGTAGTGATGTGATATTTGTATTTGTTTTTCTTTTAATTTTGTAGTCACCTAGTTAGTAGAGGTATTATCACCAACTAATTAGTGATAGAGTTGTTAAAACAAGGTGTTCTAATTTGGCTCAAACTCACCATGAGTTGCTATAAATAAAAGACCTTTTGTGCAATAACAGTGGAATCATAATTACTCTAAATATATTCCAAGATCAAAAAAATCTAAACATATATGACAATACGACGCAACTACAGGAAGCAACATTCTTTGATATCTTAGAGATAAAAGAAAATAAATAAATGCAGCAATAAAAGCGGGAAGAGTCTAGAAGCAGCATATATTTCAACATGAATCATCAGTTTTTTGCATTAGATGATGGGCTCACCAAAGAGTCGTAACAAATGTTCAGCACCATAAATGGCTGAAGGAGAGTCTCCAGCAGCCACTGCCTCTTCATATTGTTTACGCTCACTCCGATAGAGAAGCTTTGCTGGCAATGCTTTGTCAAAATAACATCGCAGCCCATTCACAATTTCTAGAATTGAATCATCTCTCCTGCACAAAAAAGATTATAAAATATTATAAATAGGACAGTGATATTGGGCAGTAAAAATATTAAACTTACTGAACCAAAATAAATAAATAACAAATTAGCAAAATGCCAGCCACTTAACTGTCAAAACAAAATAAAAAAGTAGAAACTACACTGATAAGATACTATCATATGTTGAATATTAGTTGGTTAGTTGGGGTGAGTCAACCTGATGTTCTGTAAATAAGAATTGCATATTTCAGAATTCTGATGAACAATCTGAAAGTGGAACATTGGAGAGTTGTTAAGAGAATTCTTAGATACCTAAAGCTGATTCCAGATCAAGGCATTTGTTTTAAAAAGAATGAAAGTCAAAATATTAAAGTGAGTACACACCCAGAATAGGCTGGTCCAGTAGTAGATAGAAAACTAGGTCAGGGTATATTGCACCTTGGTATGGGGAAATCTTGTAACTAAGGAGCAGAAAGAAAAATGTTGATGCTTGTAATTGTGCTGAAGTTGAATTAGAGCTATGGTACTTGTGACTTTGTGAAGGACTGTGGTTAGAGAGACTACTAAGTAAGATAAAGCTATAGTGTTTGAGTTGGGTAACATGTGTAGAAACAAATTCAACTCTATTGTGTTTAGACTTTCTAGATTCCTCTTTTATGATAATCTAGGTTATAGGAATGCTCCAATCACAACTTTTCATTTCCAATTATAGCTTATATACAGAAATCAAATAATGAGAGTGAGAAGTTGCAAATAATGTTGCACAAGTAGTATTTATGTTTGAACCTTAATATGCAATAGGCAAGCAAAAACCAAATATAGTAAAAAGTTTTCAATATTTTCCATGTTTGCGTCTAAAGCACGCCTTCCATGGCACCACTTCGCCATGAAAGGCACAGGCCTCGGACTCCGTCGAGCCTCACCGGCATCAAGGCGCCAAACTACTGTCTAGGTGTGCGCCTAGGTTTGTGCCTAGGCGCTCTTTTTCATATACTGCTAAAACCCTTATAAACCCTAGGCGCTCTTTTTCATATACTGCAAAAACCCTTATAAACCCCATATTAACTACAAATTGACGTGGGATTCCAAGTCCCACACTTAGTCATGAATCATAAGAGTGTAAGGGTCTGTTATTGCTTAGATCACATAAAAGTAAAAAATAATAATAATAATAAGAAAGCAGTAATCATGTTGAAAACAAAGTGCGATAGTTTGAAGAAACATAAGTGATTGTATTGTAGTAATTGCACAATGACAAATTTTGGCTAGAAGATTGTATATGTCTAATTTAGATCAGAATAAGATGGGAACATTATTTATCCAGTTAATAATAATTGGTTCGCTTAACAAGCACAAGCACTACTTTATATATTATATTTTACATCTATTTCTATTCTACTCTAAATCAAACTTCTAGAATACATTCAGAACTCGTGTGTGGGTAACAGGTAAGATCATTGCTTTCCACAAGAACATTTGTTACAGTAAACAATAATTGGTTCCTGTAATAAGTCCATTATGCTTTTCATTTGAAGCACCACTTGTTAAAGTATTTTACATCTATATCTATTCTACTCTAAATCAAACTTCTGTAACACATTAGAAACTCATCTATGTGGGTAAAGGGTAAGATATTTGCTTTCCAGAAGAACTCTGTTTGAATAGTTTTAAGTATTACTCTCCATTCAGGCAGTTTAATGGTTTCTGCTCAAAGGGCTCTATTTTTAACACTAATGATTTACAAGACTAATACGAAAAAACTAGGGGAAATGAAAATGTTTACAGTTATTTCATTCATGGTGCTTGTCCAGATAGAAATTTAAAGGAATTGAAGATCAGATCTGCTAACACAACTAAAAATATTCACAAGCAGAAGAAAAGACATGAAAAGATACAGAAGGAACTTACATCCCATCTTTAATGGACCTGTGCTCAAGGTACGCATTAAGAATTTCATCCACATTCGGACTGCGGGGAAGCTTGACAACCTGTGACGAAAGGCACAAATCATCACATTTTTAAATGTCAGAGACAGTAATGAAAGGGAATACTACTGTAACCCAAAGAACAATAGCTGCGTAGTAATTTAACAAACATGAATTACCTAACACTAAAGTTTTATTGACATTGCCTTAGGTGTGACACTTAATTAGGAATACCATGAACTATGTAGGCATTGATAACATAAATCAAATAGCTCATATAACAATATTTGCCACACTAGGCTTTGATAGTCATTTTCCTCTTTTGGTCCATATTAAGAACCTAAATAAAATAAAATTAAAGAACAAAAAGAAATTTAAAAGCCTAGCGCTATGCTGATATAAAAGAAAATTACCAAAATTGAACATGATAGACATTATCATAATTACACTGTACAAAAACAAGTTGTATCAAGGTTCTATAAATAAAACTATAATATATACAGCTCAAGCAGTTTCAATTTTATCAAATTTAAGAGAAGTACACAGTGCAAGATTTCAGCATTTAATTCATATTATAGTTGTTTGATCATTAAGAAAAATACAAAGCTGCACCATTCACAACAGAACTGTGTAAAACAAGTTGTCTCGAGGTTTTATAGAACCATAATGTATAAAGCTCAAACAGATACAATTCTATCAAATTTACGGGAAGTGATCGGTGCAAGATTTGAGCATTTTTTCCAAATTGCAGTTGTCTAATAATCAAGAAATGTACAGAGCTGCAGTACATGCTAGCATGGTAGAACTTAGAATAAGTCATTTAGCAAGTGTATGATGATTACATTGTAAAAGATATCAGATAAGTGTAGATTTTTCTTTTCTTTACTTTTTTTTTCCCTAACTGCCTTAACTGCAGAATAAGCCCAAAAAATAATACCAATTCTCATAATTACATCAGTGTAAAATATTGTACTAAAAATAAACATAAATTGAGACAATAAAAATAAATGCAACATTCAAGATCTAGCGAAAATTCATTAACAGAGAAAAGAGAAGCTCTCAGGAATAAGGCGTTCATTGTTAATACGTGTACTAAAGATTCACTTTTAAATACTATGCACATTTAGAATAGACTCAATGAGGTCTAACAAAAAGCATGGAGCATAGCTACCTTGCCAAGATGTGTCACATTTTCACAATCATCCACTAGCTGTTTCTTCAGTTTTGCTGGCATATGGATGTTCACAACATGTTCTACAGGTACAGAGCTTGTTTCCTAACAATTGAAAAGGTCACAGACTTAAAACAGGCAGAAAAGACATAATCACCATAAAGCACATTTATTGAGGAGAGAAAAAGAGGACACAAAAAAAAAAAAAAAAAAAAAAAAGAAAGGATGCCTCTTATTTAAATTTAGTCCAGTTCATAATAACTGATAGATAATGTGCATTCACAAGATGAAACCTTATCGCTATACTCATGCTTTCGTTTCTTGCCCCTGACAGCTGCTGTGTACAAAACAAAATATGTTAATTAGAAAAATAACTTACAAAATGACTACCAAAATATACGAAATTCAAGAAAGTAAATCTAAAGCAATGAGCATTATAAAAATAACATATGAAAAAAAAAAATGAAGTTATTGAAGTAAATCATATATCAGAAAATTACAGCAGCTCGAGGATACCATAATAGTTATCTTAAATGAAAAGGGGGGAATTGGCTATGTTAAAACACTACTGTAAGAACCCCATGAAATTAACAGACACCTTAAACAATGAACCTGTAGGCAAACCATGGGAGACCAAACAAAGAATCTATGGTAGAAAACAGACTAAAAGAGGAGACAATGCTATGCCACACCTATTAATAATACAAAGTAGAGAATTCATGCCATTTTCAAACCAATACTGGATTTGAAATAGTTGCTCCCTCTTGTGGAGAAGGAGACAATACTGTTTCTCAATGAGTGATCTCCTTCATTATTCAAAAATATGCTTTATACAAAGCCAATGGAATCTAACAAGTACATCCTTTCCAGTCCCACCACAAATGTGACATATGTGCAAACAGTAGCTTCTTTTTAACTTACACTGAGCTGTTTAGGAGTAGGTTTATGTTTTATCTTTTAATCAAACCTTAAAAAATTAAATTACATATATATACATATATATATATATATATATAGAGAGAGAGAGAGAGAGAGAGAGAGCGCTTCTATCCAGACTATATGCGGACTTTCAATCTCCACCATTCAATTTAATCCGAGCAAGAAATGAAAAAAAAATGCATTAATTGTTTCACTTTTATTTTCTTATAACCCATTATTCAATCTCATATTCAGTTGTCGGTTTTTATTACAGTTGATAAGCCATATAAATGGCTTACCAAATGTAGGCATTCTATAATAAGTTCAACTTCTTCTACTTCTTCTTTAAGTGCCATTGATGATTTCACATTATAAATAATTAAGATAAAGGGTCTAATATGGCTGCAAGTGATCCAAAGCTTTAAAAACAGGAGGGCAAAACAATACTTATATAGAAGTAAAATTTCAAGTTGACGAACTGCAACCAAACAAAATGATAAGTAAAACAAACCATTGGGGTTTCTTGGTTTCACACGTGACCGTCCTTGCTTCAAATTCTTCTCTGTCTTGTATTTTTCATAGATGGCATGCTGCTTACTGAGGTTCTCATCATTATGTTTCATTAAACGATCCGTACCCATCCATTCATCCCAGCTGGAAAACCAAAGAGACAATTTTGAAACGCAATAAGCAATCCATAAATAATAAAAGCTCTCAAACAAACATGTCAACTTGAATTAGCGCCACATAATTGCAAATGAACATAGCAAATTAGTATATTAAATTATGGTCATTCTTATAAATCCAAAGCTGTAATGGAGAATTCATAATTGCATTGCAAGAAACTAAATTTCATTAAACAATATGACAAGTAATCAATTATAAACACAACAACCACACAGTTGACTGCTTTGAATTGGTTCTATAAACTTCCGACAAACATAGACTTCATTAAGAATATCAATCCAAATTTCATATATGTCAAGTAAATCTAGAGAAAACATTCAAAATAACATCCTGAATTTCACAATCCAGCAAACAAGGGCCTCATTCTTAAACCTGAAGCATAATTCCTTATTTCAATAGCAATCAGAAATTAATAAGGCCAACATATACAAACTCACTTTTTCTTCCACCCCTGCAAAACAAATAAAGATTACACCATCAGAACACACAACAAGAGAAGCTAGAATACCCTCAAAATTCAACACTATCACGAAACCAATACTTACAAGATAATGCACAAAAAACCTCCACTCATTCATCTGGTAATCGACTTTCATAACCTGGCAGTCAAAACACACACATGTACAGACATATAAGTCTCAAGAAACAATGGCAAAAGTTGCCAGCATTTTCTCTGTAGAAACGAAAAACAATTACAGAAACTGGAATGTCGGCTACCGAGCTGTTAATAGCGGCTACATCCAAATATTGAAATCGAAATGAATGGTAGATTTTGCTCGTAACAATATGAGATAGGTAAAGCGAAAACGTACCTTGGCTTCGTAGGGCACGAGCTCATGATAAGCGAGGACCTTTTCGTTAACAGCGTAAGGAGCAACGTCGGACGGTTGATTGTTGTCGTCGTTGTCGGTTTGCGTCTTCTCGGTGTCAGTGTAGGTTTTGGTGGTGTCATTGAACACGGTGGTGGAATCGTCACTTGTCTCAAGTTTCGAGCTCCCCATCTTCAGAGTGTGAAGAAGGTAGAGGTGCTGGTGAGAGGAGGATTACGGTCTGGTCTTCGATTAGGTCGGAATTAAGGGTGCATGGTGATTTGGAGGTGGATATGGCGTATGTCTGCATTTGGGGGTTTTCCAGGGGTTTTTGTTCTGATAATCGATCGGACAAATATGGTATATTAGAATGAACCTCACTGTAATGTCACTTACACGTGGCACTTTATTATTACGCGATTAGTTAGTACACCCGAACCATGTCTTTGAACCTAGACACATTTGGGCTCCACACCTGGACTCTGGCTGCTCGAATAAAGATAAGGAAAGGTTTGTAATTTTTGAGATTATTCTGGGTAATGTCCAGACTTCACTTTGAATGATGTTTGAAGAAAAGTCGTAGAGTATGCTGCGGAGCTGAGAACGACTCCAGGTAGGATAAGTCAAGATCAGAATTCGGAGTATTTTTTGTTATGTAATAGTAGAGGTGGCAAGAGGGCTCATGAGTGGGGTACAATACAACCCAACACGAACGGAATTTGTTAGAGTACTTGTGATATAAATTAATCATTTATTAAACGGATTAAGATGTCTCCGTATAAATATAATACGAAATTAAATTAAATAGGTTGACATCTGTTTAATGATCGGTTGAAAAAAAATTATGATCAGTAAACTTTTAATCTGCAAATCGGTTATCCAATTATCTAAAAATAATATTCCTCCATCCCTAATTAATTAATTAATTGTTACACTTGCTAAAAGTGGATGTTCCTAATTAATTGTTACACTTCTATTTTTAGTAACTTTTTATCATGCAAAAGACAATATTATACTTAGATTTTTCAACCACTCAACCCCACTAACCAATATAATATTCCACTTATTTCATTTTTGTGTGGCAGATGGCCCATTCCATTTTATATTCCATTGTAATTTATTTAATGTTGTAAGGGCAATTTTGGCAATTGAGGCAATTCATAATTTACCACACTACCTCACAAATTCATTTAAAATTTCATAAAAGTTTGCATCATTCCGAAATTGAAATCTAATATATCTAACACAAATAATTTAACATTACTAAAAAATATGATAACATGTTTATAATAACTCACATATCAAACAAATTTTTTCCGTTAATATAAATAAATTTCCTAACAAATGACATTTCCATAAAATTTTAAAAGAAAAAATACCGCCAAACAAATTAACTTGTCCATAACAACTAAACTCACTAATAAAAGTATAGAATTATTTAATCAATAACAAAAGTCCATGACAACTACAATTACTAATAAATGTCTACACAAACATCTAAAATAACTATTAAAAAGTCCACACCAAGATAGTACAAAAGATAATTAATTATATCTAGAAATATATACCTGTGAAGAGGAAGATTCCTAAGTGACTTCTCACTTTCATTATCATTTGCATTCGCAATATCTTGAGTAAGTTCAATATAACCCAAGAACCTAAGTGTCTAGATATGGATAAATCACAAATGTTAAAATAAAAAAATTAAAAATAAAAATAAAAATATAAACCATAAACATGTAGATCTAGATTTAGTACATTTATTTCCATGTATCCTATCTCAAGTGTAAACTTTAACCTTCATAAATTTTGGTTTAATTGCACTCTGATACTACTTAAGAACTCTTCCTGATGAACTAAACGCGGATTAGGATGTCATACTCATCATTGGAATGTTTAAAACATCATGATCCATTTTGTAAAATTAGGAAAGCAAATAGCATTTACTTTCCAATAACTCATAGCATCCAAATTTATAATTCTCATGCTTCAGTTCTTCAAAATATAATTCAATTTTAGTTTTTCTTACAATATATTTTGAAGTTTAGGTACTCTTACAAAAAAAATCTACATGAATAATAAAAAATAATATTAGTTTGATATAAATATATATATATATATTATAAACAATAATGACACAACAGACTAATAATTATCTTTATAACATTTTTATTGGATGGATCAGAAGAGGTAACACTAGCATTATCATCAATAGAAGTAAAACTTGACAAAGTGTTTCTTTTTGTTGTATTCATCAAACAACCTAAATAACTTTTTTCTAAAATTTCCAACTCAAATGAATGCACTCTAAAAACTATATCATAACAAAATATGATGACTTCAAATTTATATTGAGGATCCATAAACAAAACTATTGCTAACATATAACACAAAATTCAGCCCAATAATTTTCAAATTTCGTATACATCTTATTAGCCATTCTTTTCAAAACCAAATCCTTACTTCATGTATGTTACTTCAAAAGTGTATAAATTGTAACACCTTGGAAAAAATATGTTCGAAGAAGGATTTTTGTACTCTGAAAAAATGTAATTCATGTCATAAAATGCTTTCAAAAAGATTGCAATTTTCTGACCATTCACTTGAAGCTGACTAATGTTGAAATTTTCTATTTAACCATTATAATGAATACAAAGCACACTTACAATGAATAATATTTTTAAGTATGAGATATGTTGAATTCCATATAGTTGGAACATCTTGCCATAGTCTCATCCTATATTCAAGACCCGCTTCGTTTACACATTTTATAAATTATTGCTTTCTAACTTGTGATCCCTTAACATACTTAACACACTCACGACTTTTAAAATGCCATCATCTATTTCTTTAGAACCATCTTGAACTATCAAACTAATAATATGAGCCGCACACTGAATATGTAAAAATTGTCCTTCACGAGCAAGTGCACCCTTAATGTCTAGGTGATCTTTCTAAATATCAATGAATATTTTGTTGGATGATGCATTATCTAATGTAAATGCAAATATCTTATTCTAAATCCCCCTATCACATAATAATTTCACTATCTTATGAGCCAAAAATGCTCCATTATATGGTGGTTCCATATAATAAAAATTCAAGACATTTTTCTACAATACTCAATCTTTATAAATAAAAAAAAATGAGTTATGAGACACAAATAATCATTAGTAGCTATAGAAGTCCATAAATCACATGGCAAGCTAATTCTACTTAAGCATTATAGTAGTTTGAAATCTACATTTAAAAATAGCCCAGAATTAAGGGTATTCCTTTTAGATTTGTAGAGCCTTGAGGATTCAAAGCTTTGAGTAGGCAATTTGACAAAATTTTGATAATTATTTCTTTAAATCTCTCTCATTCCCTTTGGAGGGTATCTATAGATATTTGGTGAGAAATAAGACAACTATTAGGCATTTATCGTGAATAATAGGCTTAATGATGATTACATCGCCTTTATTACATAATCGTTATGCTATCCAAACTTCATATGCTTTTATTTTGTGTAATCCACTCATATTTCCCATCGTTTTCATCATGAGTTTGTTTCTAGTGCATTTTATCTCCTCTATCATACGTGAGTAGGCTTTCTATAGATTTTTGTTTGATAATAGGCCAAATGAGACATTTTCAAGCATTAACCTTCCATGGGGAAAGAGTTTTGATCTTGGATCATGGCCTAACACGTTCGAACGTTCTTCTCATAAAGAGACTTTATCAAGTGTTAGCTAGTCAAAGAAAGTATCATTATGCATTACATACTCTCTTCAAACATCTTCATATACTTCTAGCATTACTGGAATCTTCTTCGAGCATAGACTATGGGCACAAACTGTTTCGAGCACTACAAGCATCTCGAAACTATTTTTAACACTATTTGATTATAAAATGGCCTCCGAGCATTATGGATTTCAAATTGCTCTCTTCAAGCATTTCGAGAATACTTGTCTCTAAGACTTAACGTCTTCAATGTCTTCAAATATATTCATACATACCATTTACACATAATCTCATTTCACAACTTAGTCCTTTCAGTATATGCAAGTTTGTTCAACTTGGACTCCTAATAAAACCTAGACCCTTAACTGGGCTTAGGCCCTTTATTTCATTCCTCTAGGTTTTAACCCTTTATAATAATCTCCCAATGTTATTCTTGAACTCATTCAAGAAAGTCAATGTGAAGTTTCATTTGTTTTTTGTTCACTAAAGGTCTGCATGCTACCTCTTTTTATCGATTGTTTTCAAATCAAATAGATTCTTTCATAATAAGATAATTATTTTGTAGAATTTAAATACGGAAACGAAAACATAAAATTCTTGAATTTATAACTCATAAGAGACAAAACTCATAAAATCATAATAAGACTAAAACCATACATCCACCTTAGGGGGTGTTTGGATCCATTAAGAGTTAATAATTAACCAACTATTAAGAGCTACTAACAATTAGCTAACTAATAATTAATAAGGGGTGTTTGGATCCATTAGTAGCTAATTAGCAAATAATGCCTAAATGACCAACATGTCCCTATTAATTACTAGCTAGCTAATAATTATTAGGGATTAGAAATTGTAGGGGCTATTATATCTTTTGCAATATGTTAGGAAGTATTAAGAGGTGTTAGTAGGGTTGGGTTAAATAATAAAATAATTGTTAAGAACCCATGCTCTTAATTATTAAGAGGTCTATTAAGAGACCTGTTTGGATCCTTATCTATTAATTCTATCTCTTAATTTTATCTCTTAAGGGATCCAAACGGGGCTTTAAACACAATGATTTCAAAACCCTAGGCTTCAACTCTCTCTGTTATAGTCAGTTTGAGAAAAAAAAACTTGAAATTATTAAACCCTCATTAATATCATGAAAATAAAACTTCAATATCAAGAACCCAGTAATCACCTAGGAACAAATTCACATACCTTACTCCAAATATTGCATACCCTTAAGCTTTAATATTAATCATAAAGTTTATTGCCAATGAATCCATAACAAAATAAAGTATGGTGTTAATGTCTTTTATTAGCTTTAAAAATAACCACCTTGATAACTATTAAATTCTCACCATTCTTAGCGTCTCTGCAATAAGTAGGATGGACAATTAAACCGGATACCTAACCTGACCGGTCATAACTGACCCCACTCGATCCAAGTTGATTGTTTTTGTTGATGATTTAGACTAGTTTGGTTATTATTTTATGAAAATCGATTCAATCAATTTTAGATAATTTCGGTAGAAAACTGGCCCAAAACTAAAAACTGAATTGTTAAAAAATGATTTTTTTTTTGGTAGCCCAACCTAGTTCTTTACTTTTGTAACATTATGATGGTAAGAAAAAATTCCTCCCATTCATTTTAAAACCTTAACCTACAACTACTGCATCTCACTTTTCTTCTTCACTCACTCAGACTCTGTCACGCTTCTTCTCGCTCAATCAAACTCTATCACACTTCTTCACTCAATCAGATTCTTAAAAGTTCAGTAGAGTAAACTCAATACAACTCACAAGGAAAGTCGACATTGCTTCATATTGTTCATCACTACTACTCATTTAGCAGAAACACGAGGACATTCATAAGAGTAAATCACTATTGTTTTCCACTATTTATCATCTCAACACCACTCATTTCACACAGTCGTTCATCAAGGGTAATGAGCAAACCAATAATCTATCTCCATTTCACATTTGTTCAACACTGTTCACCCAGCACCTTACCTCACGTGACATAGATCGAATCTCTTCCTTCTTCATATAGAGTTACATTTTAGAGATCAAAAGCTGTACTCCATTTATTACAAAAGGGTATTTATAGAGTTACATTTTTTGCTTTTTACATCGTGGTTTGAAAATTTCATTCTACGAACCTGGTGAATTAGTTTTTCCTTATTTCATAATTTGGAGCAATCCTCTGTTTGTAACCCATCATATTATAAAATGTAATGCCCCGTAAAAGTTAACTTCCTGGTGAAAACTTATCCTAGTAATGGAATGAAATAAGGCTTTTAGTCTTTCTTTCCAGACTGCAGCAAAGGGAAGGAAGTTGAGCTAGATTACTTCATAGACATATTTAATCTATTCTTAATGGCGTTATGCAGACTGAATAGTGCACGGCCTGGCCTGTTACTACACGGCAGAACTGGTCAAAAGTATTGTTTGTTGTTTCTTACTTCATGATGCTGTTTTTTTTTTCTATTTTTTGCATTGAATTTGCTTCTTTTTCTACTTTTCTTCATT
This sequence comes from Cardiospermum halicacabum, assembly GCA_031304145.1. NCBI lineage: Eukaryota > Viridiplantae > Streptophyta > Magnoliopsida > Sapindales > Sapindaceae > Cardiospermum > Cardiospermum halicacabum. The sequence goes on along the minus strand of JARJHC010000107.1, from coordinate 2,892,386 downwards.
TTGTCATTTTTTTTCTCTCCAAATGGAGAAATTCCTATAAAACTAGAAGAAATTTGATAAGTAGAGGCAACAATCACTAGAAAAAATAAAATAATTTGGCCTAAAAAAGTGTACATAAATTCATAAATTCCTCTCATCTATCCCCTAATATCAAAATGAATATAATCTAATGTACCTTTAGTTTTGTGTATTCCAATGTTGAAGCTGACTCATTCGTATTCACTGAGAACTCAATGTTCACAAAACTCCAATTTGGATATATTACAATAACCTAAAACGACCCATCTTACCCGTCTTTCTACCCCATATGTCCAAGTCTCACATGCCATAACTTCGTAGTATATGCTTCGCTTGATAAGGAAGATATAGAGGTGGAACCCATAATGTTAGACCTTATTAGATGATATAGCCTACCAAATTTCTTCACCTACATAACCATAAAAGCACCTTTACTAACCTTTAGAACTTTATCTTTACCAATAAATCTACAACCAATACCATCTAATGCATATAATAATATAAAGTTTTTCTTGATACAGAAACATACCAAACATCTACCAATGTTTGAATCACATTATCATGTATTCAAATCTTCACGAAACCAATACCAGTAACTTTACTAGGTTAGACGTTGCCTATTAACACAACATATCTTTTAGATTCCTAAAAAAAAGTAAAATTATTCTTTATGTAAACAAATATGAAATGAGCATGCAGATTCAAGAATTCACCCTTGATCAGATCTAATATTGTCATCCGTAAATGTATAAACATCATAGTTTTCTTTCTTATCTTGCACAAAGCTGGCTTTTAAAGGTTTCTCTCACTTTCTATTATTTTTTTTTATTAAAGATTCCAATAATCTTTTATGAGATGATTTTTTTTCCTTACAATAATTGCAAGATAGATTTACATACTTGGACTTTGAATTTGATTTAGAGAGATTTTTATCAGATTCTCTAGATTCAAGTCTTCCTTTAATCGCCAAACCTTTAGCTGGATTATCTACTCTGTTTTTGGACATTTAATTATCGAATAACTCCTTTAAATAAAGCATCGATTTTATGTCTTCTAACTTTGGAATAGTATTGCTTTAATCAACATCTATCTAAAGTTTTGAAAAGAAAGAGATAAAAGAATGAAGTAACTTGGGGGCTTGATCTTCATCTTCATATTCATACTTGATGTCCATATTGAATAGATCCATCATAATAAATGATAATTCATTGATATGGGAATAGGTGGACGTATCTTCAACCGTATATTAGGTGTAGAAACGGTGCTTGGCGATCAATTTTGTAGTGAAATTCTTTGTGATTTATAGAGTCACAAATATATCTCATAATTCTTCTGTAATATTCTGTTTGATAAACTTTCTCACAAATTCATTAAACAAACACAATTTGATCATTGATAATTTTCTTTCATCTATCTTTACATTCTTTTCTTCATCTCACAATTTGGACCATTCTTATTTCTTAAAAAATGCCCTTTGCAATTCATAATGTATCAGAATCGCTTTCATCTTGACTTTTCACATAACAAATGATGTAGAACGGAAGCAAAAAACAAAGATAAAGACTGTTTAGACTCGGTCATGAGTTTTGATAGACTAGTTATACTCGGTCACGAGTGTTAAGTGACCAATTTTGTTTGGTCGGGACGATGAAACTCCCTAATCCAAGAGAAGATAAACCCTAATCCAAGGGAAACTTTATTTTAGAGAAATAGGATACTCAAAAGTTGAAAGATATTTAATTGATGAAAGGAAGCCCCTTATATAGGGGTTACAACCAAGATCAAATAGAAATCCTTTTAAGAATGGAATTTCTAAATTAAATAGAAAACCTTTTAAAAAGAAAATTCTCTAATATTTTAAAATAACCTAAAAAGGAAATAAATAAATCAAATAAGGGAAATAAATATTAAATCCTAAAATAATTAAGTCTTCCTTCTAATCTTGACCTGGTCTAAGTCTTCCATAAAATTTAAGGTTAACTAATCCGCATCAACAAAACTCACGTTTCGGTCAAAATTCTTAATTTTGAACTTTGTTTATGATGTTGACATTATGACTAATCCAACTTATACTTCTATACTCGGTTGTTAAGAATAGAAGAAACAATATAGTACCAAAATAATGAAAAGTAGAAAGAAATACAAGACATTTAATTTGATTCTATGATGTACCTAATCCACATAGCATGAGAATAACCATTCACAGGAGTTAAAATACATTACACAAAATAGTAAAAAATGGTTACACTCCCATCTAACAACTCAAAGCACCTAAACTCTAACACTAACAAGGCATTTTTTAAAATTTTATTAAAAATATATTATATTATATCGTGCTCCTTTTATTAAAAATATATCACACCGTAACACGGGTGCTGCCTGCATCCCCTAAATAATGAGTCGGCTCCCCTAACCTTCCTGTCCTAACCCCTAATTTCGTTCTCGACAGTAAACATGTGCTTATAATTCAAATCATTTACATATGAAGGGGTAGCATCATCATAAGTAATGTTCTCTCTTCATATGTACTCTCTCTTACACATACCTATGTTACCATCATATAAAGGTCAGAATTCCCTTTTAAAAAATGTATCCTATTGTTTAAGCTAATATATTAACTCCATTTGGTTTTTGGATGACTTGATCAGGATTCTTCTACCTGGCATGACATTAACAATTTGATTCTGAGATGGCTGAGACGCACATATATGCATGTAAAGAAAGAGACATAAATCTGTATATATACTATTAAAAAAATACTCTTATTGACCCTCGTGTACAAACTTATACATACCAAAAAGAGGTGACATACAAACAAATATTCTAACAAAATAATAATGAATGAATATGAATCTAATTTCCATTAAAACCAAAATGACTAATGACCTTCACCAGGTGCAGGACCAGAATTCTTGACCACACCAAAACCATAACCATTAGTCACAGAATGTCCCTCACCTCCATGACTAGGACCAGAGTTCTTCACAACATTAAGATTCTGACCATTTACATAACCGTGACCTTCACCACCTGGACTCGGACTTGAATTCTTTATCCCTCCAAACACATTAGAGTTGGTGTGTGCATGCCCTTTGCCACCTGCACTTGGACCTCCTGCTTTGATTCCTCCTATTGACAACCCATCAAACACAATCTCAATTCCTCTGTTTATTAAACTCTGTTGTAACTCCTCATCCCTCAGTGGACGACCTGATACAGACGCACAACACAGCATTACAATTATAGCCGCACACAATCTGTAACTCATTTTTCTATAGTTTGTGATTTTGTTGCTTTGAGTTGATGTTGTGAAGAATAACGTTTTGTGGGTTATTTATAGTAGTGCAATGAGGAAACAACGTAGAAAAATTTGAAGAGAAGTGAGACAGTGAGACGAGAAGGTGCCTAGCATGTGTGGTTGACATGTGCGGTTGAAACACGTGGTGCCGCCAGGAAATGTTTCACGTCAGCTATGTGCAGTCCAAAGTTGATTTTGTTTTTCATTTTATTTATTTTTTATTTTTATTATTATTATTTCAGTTAGTGGTTGATGAACAAATCAGATGGTATGTTTATATTCCACTGGGTACTATTTATTAATTAATTTGTTTTATTTTTTTATAAAGAATAATATAATCATACGAAATTTTAATTTATTTATTTTTTAAATATTAAATTATTATAATTTTTTAATTATATATAATAATTAAATATATTTATTATTAAAAATAAATACGAATAGCTCGTATCAACAAATATTATAAATAATAAAAAATATTAAATTAATATCTATTTTAAAATATTTAAACGTATTATATCTGTATTGACCTTGTATATTAGTTCATGAACTTGATCGAATTTAAGACAAATTTAACTAAATCTGATATCAAAATTTTGGTAAACCAGTGAGCTCGAGGCTCGGCTGGAATAATGAGTTATGTGAATCTGCTTTTACCGTTTGTCTTTGTGTTTGGTTTTGATTGTTTGTTGGATAGTGGTGGTCCTTTTTTGTCTTTAAACTAAAAGTGAAAACTGCGTAAGAGCCTGCGCAAGACTGAGAAAAAGTAGTGTGAAATAACTTGATCAACCTGATAAAGATTTTTTTAACTTGTATAGTTGGTCAATGTATCATTATTATGCTTTTCAAAAGCACAAAAATTAAGCAGCGGAGTTACTGTACTGGACCAATATGAATGATGTCATGTTGAAACAAAATGAAAGACAGTACTAAGTAACTTTTGATTTAGAGGACCAATTACTGTGTATTTCTTTGAATAAAATTATAATTAGGAGACAAGGAGAATTTTGTTAAGATATTATTTAAATAATGGTTAGAAACGTATAGGATTTGAGGAGTGGAGTCAAAAATTTGGTTTGGATTGGTTAAATGAAGAGTCAGGAAGTCATAAGCAAGAAAAATGGGAATGAAAATGTTGGATGGTGCAGGGAAGTTTCATGTGGTAGTTGGAAATCAGAATATCCAAATGCAAGAAGTTGATTTTCTTGGTGGAAATATAGACCAAGAAATGCAATGTGCTGACTGCTTCTTGCATAGAATGATGGGGTGAAAAGAGGCCTCTGCATTTTTCTCGACCAAAGTGCTTTCTGAGTTGACAATAATGGTTAAAAATGTATTGCGGGCTAATATGTTTTATAGTGTAGGGCTTGGTACACCATGAATGAACACAAATGAATTTGAATGGGTTAATTGAGTAAAAGATAAACAATCGTGTTTCAGTTGAAGTTGAATGATATGAGAAGAGTCGGAATCTAATTGTTGACTTATATTGAAAGTAATAGTTTTATGTTGTTGTAGTCTTCAACAAACTTATTTTGAATTGATATATAGTTAGTTGGAAGTTCAGGCTTATCATAAATAGTTTTTTTTTTTTTTTTTTTTTTTTTTATATATATAATATAGTAATTATATATATATAAATATATATATATATAAAATAAAACTATTAAATTAAAATACAATAAACTAAGGCGTCACTATTTATGCATAACAATTTCTTCATTTAATATTTGAGTTTAATAATATTTTTTATTTATTTTAAAATTTAAATATTTAAATTCATTTAATTTATTAATATATTTTTTATTCAATTTTATTTTATTATTTTTATTTTTATTAATATAAATATATTTAAACTATTTTATAATTTAATTTATTAATTTAAAAATCCAAATTGTCTCATCATAAAATCGACACTTTATTTGGAAATATTTTTCTGTATATTCTTTTCATCGAAAAGGTGGGTATTTATAAACACATTTAATGGTCAATTTAGTTTTGATTAGAAGCATGGGATGTAACCATGACCGAATTGACAATTAGCAGAGTGTTGTATAATTTGATATCCTTATTTGTACCAATTTTGATCTTTATTATCTATTGAAATATTATCCGGTTGTTATTCTAAAGGGTTTTTCACTATAGAAAATATCAGAATTTCTTATTGGATTCCGACTGTTACAAGTTGCTGCAAGCTTGAAAACAAGTAGGCTTGAAAATAAGTTTACGTCCACTAAATGTATTTGGATCCAATTCATTTATAGGTAGGATATTTTCAATACCTCCAATCAAGCTAAACCAAGATTTGGGAATTAGACGTAGCTTGGACTTAAGGTATTTTGACCGATTTGTTGCCAATGCTTTTGTCAATAAATCAGCAAGTTGATATTATCCGATTGTTATTCTAAAGTGTTTTTCACTATAGAAAATATCAGAATTTCTTATTGGATTCCGGCTGTTACAAGTTGCTGCAAGCTTGAAGACAAGTAGGCTTGAAAATAAGTTTACGTCCACTAAATGTATTTGGATCCAATTCATTTATTGGTAGGATATTTTCAATACCTCCAATCAAGCTAAACCAAGATTTGGGAATTAGACGTAGCTTGGACTTAAGGTATTCTGACTGATTTGTTGCCAATGCTTTTGTCAATAGATCAGCAAGTTGATATTATCCGATTGTTATTCTAAAGTGTTTTTCACTATAGAAAATATCAGAATTTCTTATTGGATTCCGGCTGTTACAAGTTGCTGCAAGCTTGAAGACAAGTAGGCTTGAAAATAAGTTTACGTCCACTAAATGTATTTGGATCCAATTCATTTATTGGTAGGATATTTTCAATACCTCCAATCAAGCTAAACCAAGATTTGGGAATTAGACGTAGCTTGGACTTAAGGTATTCTGACTGATTTGTTGCCAATGCTTTTGTCAATAGATCAGCAAGTTGATATTATCCGGTTGTTATTCTAAAGTGTTTTTCACTATAGAAAATATCAGAATTTATTATTGGATTCCGGCTGTTACAAGTTGCTGCAAGCTTGAAGACAAGTAGGCTTGAAAATAAGTTTATGTCCACTAAATGTATTTGGATCCAATTCATTTATAGGTAGGATATTTTCAATACCTCCAATCAAGCTAAACCAAGATTTGGGAATTAGACGTAGCTTGGACTTAAGGTATTCTGACCGATTTGTTGCCAATGCTTTTGTCAATAGATCAGCAAGTTGATATTTATGCTAATGTACCAAACTTCAATTTCACTATAGTCATCATGTCTCCAATATAATGTATATTTTTCTCTATATGTTTTGTTCAATCATGAAATACAAGATTCTAAGTTTAGGACTTTGCTCGTTACTATTGCACTAAAGGATGGGTTTGTAAGACAATTTGAAGCCGCGTTCAGTCAATAATGAGTTAATCCAAAGCAGTTCAGTAGAGACATGAGCTAAAGCACCGTATTCAGCTTCTATGCTTGATTGAGTGATTGTCCTTTACTTCTTAGATATCTAGTATAATACATTGGCCCTTAGAAGGATAATACAACCCGTAGTGGACTTTCTATCGTCTGCGGAACCAACCCAATTAGAGTCACTATATGCCTGAAGATAAATAGGTATAGATAAAGGTTTAAAGAAGAGACCGAGATCAACAACTTCCAAGCAACTTAAAACTCTTTATAAGAAATTTAGTGGTTTTTTTTATTAGATTAGATAAGAATTGACTTGACTTATTGACTCTAAAATTTATGTCAGGTCTATTACGACAAAGATATTAAAGAGCACCAATAATACTGCAGAGCTATCATTAGTGGACAACTTGGATCCTATGGACAAAAGAGTAGTAAAGGGTTTGCACGGGAACATATTGGCTCAACTTAAAAGATTAGAGACATATGAGTCTGAGAAAGGTGAAGACCATCATTGTTATAGTAAACTTCAAACTTTAGAAAATGATTGACAATGCTTAGATTTTTCAAGGCAAACTTGGATTACAGCTGATGAATTATGTTGCTATTGAATTACTTGTGATAAGTATATCATCCACATAGATCAATAGAATAGTGACACTACCAGTTGAGAATTTGTCGAACAGTAAAATGTCTAACATAGCATTTGGGACCCTCAACAAAGTAAAGTATTCTCTAAAGTGGAGTACTAGCCCTAAGAGCTTGTTTGAGACCTTAGAAAGCCTTATTGAGCTTATAAACATGATTGTGAAATTGGAAATTTTTAAAGGGAAGTTTTTTTTTCCACCTGATTTTTGAAAATATTTCAAAATCTCTCCCCTTAAAAATAATTTGAAACCTCACTTTTAAGATGAAGAGTGATTTTCAAGAACAATCACTGATTGGACAATAATTACCTTCTTACCTTTATTATAAATCACTCACTGACTATATTATTTTGAATTTAAAAAAATAAAAATAAATTTATTTTTATTTTACATTTACAAATATAATAATCTATTTAAAGTATGTTATTTTTAATAAAAATTCAAATAAAAATAAATTTATTTAATGTTTTATTTTAATTCAATAATAAAATAATAATTTTTAATTAAAAATCTAGAGAATGAAATTTATTTTTATTTGAATTTTTTTAATAAAGAGTAACATAATTATTTATTATTATTTTTTTAAAAAAATATTTAACTTTTTTCATTGAAAATAACATATTTGAAATGTATTATTTCTTTTTTAAAAATAAAATAAATTTATATTTATTTGGATTTTTTATTAAAATAATACATTTGAAATTTATTATTTAATTAAAATTTTTTAAAAAATTGTTATTATTAAAAATAATGTAGTCTAATCAATGGTTCATATTAAGGTATAAAGGTAAATGTTTACTGCAATTAATGAAAATAAGGTAAAAATAGAATAAAACCACAAAACCATTACCGAAAACCACATTTTACTTGGAAAGTGGAGGTTTTCGAATTATCTAAAAAAGTGGGTGGATTTTTTGAAATATTTTTAAAAACAAGGTGGAAAAATGAAAATTTTCGATTTTCAAATCCTTAATGTTGATTGATATAAACATCCTCTGTTAGTTGCCCAGGTAAAAAAGTATTGTTTATATCAATTTGTTGAACGTCTTAGTTATATGACACAGTGATGGAAAATACACTTTGATGATAGAAAATTTTACAATAGGGTTAAAAGTTTTGGTGAATTCTCTACTAATATTTGTTTGAACCCTTTAACAATAAATTTGGTCTTGTGCTTCTCAATCTGACCATTTGAGCCAAATTTAGTTCTAAATAATCATTTAGTATTAAGAAGATTCATTTTTGGACTATAGGAACCAAATGCCAAGTGTTGTTTTTAAACAAAGCATTATAGTTCTCTATCATAACTTATTTCTAGATTGGATCACTCCAAACTTAACTAATTATAGTTGGTTTAGGAAATGTATGAAGTAAACCAGTGGTGTATAGTTTAGGATTAAAAATGCCACATTTTTACCTCGTTTGTTAGGGTGAATATTTTGCACAATAATATTAACTTGAGAATGAGGTGATTACAGTGAGTCTGTGTTTGGTAATATTGTATGTAGGGGTTCTGTACGTGATATTTCAGGGAATATAGATTATAATGGTTTAGTCTATATAGATATTGTAGGGAATTTAGTGGTAATGTCTATATATAAAAAAATATAATGTAAGAGTATATGAAGTTACTTGACTATGTGTTATGGACGAGGGCAAAATATCAGAAAGATCCATTGTCAAAGGAGTACTGGGAGTGACATGTTATGTTGAAATATGAAATGGTTGAAATGGGTAAACTATATGATTCAATATGTTTACTGGGTGTTTAACAATAAACAACATAGGGTAAGAAAACTCATTTGTATTGAATACTACATGCTTAGATATATGTATTTTTCCTTTTGGAGTAAGACACTCATATCCCTTATGAACTTGATTGTATTTAAGAAACAAACATTTAGTATTATGATAATTGAATTTTTGTTTGTTATGAAATCTGAGACGTGGAAAACAACTACAATCAAATGCTTTTAGATCAGCATAAATGGGAGGTATATTGTACAATGTCTGAAATGGTGAAATGTTTTACAGAGTGAGAAATGATAATTTATTTATGAGGTAAATGGTTATGCAGAATGCATCTAGCCAGAAGTGAAAAAGTATTTTAGCTTGAGAGAGTAGTGTTAAGCCAAGCTCAGTTATGTGTTTGTGCTTATGTTCAGAGACACCATTTTGTTGGTGTGTATAAGGACAAATAAATATGATTTGAATTCCTTGGGATGTAAGATAAGGTAAAAAAGCTTCATATTCTCCTCCCATTTCAATGTGGAGTGACTTTATTTTTTGATTGAACTGTAACTTAAGATAAGCTTTGAATTTGATGAAATTTTATCTAGTTTCTTATTTCAAATTTAGTGGATAAAACCATGTGTATCTAGAGTATGCATCAATGAAAATTACGTAATATTTATATCCCTTTGTTAATGGATATAGTGAAGGAATCTAAAGATCAGATTATATTATTTCTATGGGTATGGTAGCTGATATGACATGTTTTGAAATGATAGTTTATATAGTTTTCCAAAATTGCAAGCATTAAAGAATTGTAATTTAAAATTTGAAAAAGGGTTTTCATTGATTGAAAAATATATTACCATACATGCTCACTAAGGTGTCCAAGTCTATCGTACCATATTTTGATGTATGCACTTGATTTAGGAAAGGTAGCAGTGAAGAGTTTGTGTGTAGATGGTTAAGTAATAAGCTGATTGTGTTTAGTTTGGATAAATAGGTTATACAGGTCATCTCTATAACGCCTAACCCCCGGCCACTGCGGAACTGCAGAAAGAGATTGGAATGCCACATTATAATCAATCGTTCATTACAGTAGGTGCGGAAAAATAAACATTGATATCAAAATATTCAGTTATAAATTAAATAACTTGAACCTGTTTTGAAAACATTAACATAATCCATATAATTCATTTGAAAATATAACCGGTTCGCAATTCATATAAAACATCCAATCAAGGGTTTACAAATCCAAAATAACATGTCCAAAACATAAGAACTTTCAATAATTAAAAAGTTTATATATCCTTCAATTAAAACTAACCAAAACATGGAAATAACAATTGTAATATTCTTCTGAAATCATGAAATAAGCAATATGACATTCAAACTACTCGATCACCTATTTCACATTTCAATAGAACAGACAAGAAAAAGAGAAAGACGCAACGTCAGAATATCGATGTCTGGTTAGCAAGTCACACTCCAACAAACACAAACAAAATGTGTCTATTTAATCATACAAATATGATTTTGGCACACAATGCACCTAGGACTAGCAATCAATCATAATAGCATCCAATCCAACCCAATTTCCATATTATTCACAAGTTCAATAAGGTGTATTACTTAATAAGTCCCAAGTATACTCATTGTATGAAATTAACATTATTAAGTGTCCATGGAGGTTCCCTATATTCATTTAAAATCCCCAAAAACAATCAACTATCACTAGCATTCATCATACAATAACATTCTCATTAGGTTCCACTTTTAGTAAGACTGCCACTAATCTAGAATCGATAATGAAACAGGGCTAATTAGGCCAAAGCCACCAATTAGGCCGAAGCCACCAATAGGGTTCGAAGACCGAAATCCGTAGAGCCGTTTATTTCCCCTCGGGACGGACTACTACCTTAGGATCTCATCAATTAGGTCCGAAGACCACAATAATAATATGCCCACATGCGGTGGTGTCGTCACACCTAATAGGAGTTGTCTCTCAGTTTCCAATTGTGGTTAGCTAAACCAAAAGTCCTATATTTCAAATAGGTTGAGATATCTCGGTTACCCCTAATGACATGTCATTCCATCACTATTTTCAACCATGAATATGGCAATCATTGTCTGATTAATTAGGTGATCAAAACACACAATTTCATTTAACATTCAATAATTACATTGCATCAATCCATTGGCTTTCAATCAATATCTATCAGGTACTTTACTAGTGCCTTATCCAATTATTTCCAGCTCTAACTAACCAAAGCGTAAGTCTAACATGAAATAGACTTATTAATACATATTATATATCTATATCAGCAGCATACTAACAATAGTAGAAATCCATATTCCACTCTACATTCACTATCTAGTTTTACCAATTTATAATTCATGTGGTTATCTTGTTAACCAAATTAATGCACATTCATAAAAGCACGCAACAATCGATATAGAGTATAAGACGATATTGTTGACTTTTATTCCGACGATACGTTAAGCTAAGCGTCGCCGATATGATCCTCGGCACCGTCCGCTTCGCCTAACAACAATAAGGAACAATATTGGATTTAGACAAACAATCGAACACGTGACGCGCGAAAAGTGAAACCTATACTAATCGCAAGAAAATGACAAACGGGTGAACGATGAATGATAACGATAACACAAATATATCTAAACACAATTCAATTCCATTAAGCGATCAACTAATTCCACTTTCCCCAAATCCTAGGGTTTCCAACAAAACCCTAACTAATCCACTACCCAATCAACCATAAACCAATGTCAAACACCTCCAATACTATCAACAATCATGCTTAAATACCAAGGGAAGAAGATAAAGGTTGATCGGAGACTTTCCGGAGATGCACCCAAGCAGCGATAGCGAATAAAACAAAAGCGTAAACACCCTAACGATGAGAGAATTCGAGAGGATCAGAAAGAATGAAGGAGACTCGGCCAATTTGGATTTAAAATTCTGGCGACAAGATTGGTGACATAAAGCCCTTGTCCCCAACACCTAAAGTACCTTGCCTAATCTGCATGCCTGGAATCGGTCGTTAGCGACAAGGCTAGCGATATAATGCCCTTGTCGCCAACACCTACAGTGTTGTTTCCTCCCAATCGGCTTGTTATCATGTGTTGGCAACATGGCTGGCGACAAGGGGTCATGTAGCCAGCACCTACAGTGACGAACACCTCCGCTTATTTCCCTCGTACGCTATTATTTTGATCTCGTTCTCGAATTACGATCAGTGAAACATCAATAGGCATTCTCAATGCAATCCAATAAATAAAAATTCCATTTCATTAAATACAATGATTCAAGAATTACAAAGAAAGTTCAATAATTTAATGATAACGTTTAGTTCGAAAACACAGAAATCGATTAGCCTCAAAATCGGGACGTTACAATCTCGTAGTACTTATTTGAGAAGAAGATGTCTCCTTGAAATTTTGTCCTTAAACACACAAAAAGAGTTATAAATTCAATACTATTATCATTATCTTTTTTTTATTTGTGAAATGCTAAGTAGGTTTATAGTAATAAAAGGAACATGTAAAATATTTTTAACAGCAATGAGTGTGTGTTCAGTGTTAAGATTGTGCGAAGTAGCTGAAGCAACATAAGAAATCACAATAAAGTTAATGTTTCCAATTGTGAGATGATCTGGTTTGGTATATTCTAAGTTGATTGAGAGATTGCCCAAGTATGGAGTCTTCCACTATCAACAAGTTAAGTAGGTTTAGTAGATTTAGGTGTGTTGCTGGCATGACTTTGAGTGGTGTTAGAATGAAAACAAGATTGATTTAGTGTGGATGGGTGTTATGGAGGTCCTAAATTTGTTCATGGTGAGAACTTCGATCTATCTCCTTATTGATTTGCATTTTGAGATCGATTTCTTCGCCGGTGTATACCAAATCACTTATAACATCTTAAAGCATCATGATCCAGCTTTTGACATAGTTGACAATATAATCTTACGACCATAACTACTCTTTCCTCTGTAGTTAGAAGATTTAGATCTATTCTTAGGATTGTTGTTGTAAGCTATATTAGTCGATAAATTTGGAATAGAGATTTAAGCTAATGTGTTTTATTGTTCAAGTCTAGTCTCGTGCATCATTAATGAATATTGCACATCCCGTGGAGTGAAACTTTATTGTAAAGATTGAGTGATGGGTTGACTTGAGTGACTAAGGAACTTTAGTAAGTTCACTAGTTGCATTGCTTGTCATTTAATTACATATATTGGTATGTTTGAAAAAAATTATTTCAAATTGCATTTGAACCAAAAGAAAATTTTAGATTTTTAACTGTTCATCCAAATCGTCTTCTTACCAATTTATTTTTAGATATTCTAAAGTTTGAATTGATATTGAATATTGTCATGACAAAAAATATTTGGAACTTATTTGAATATGCTTGAGTTTTGCAACTTTGGAACATTTGTAATGTTTTCTATTAATTGAATGTCCTTGTAAGAAGATTTTCTTGTGTCTTGTCCTATAAGCATCAGAAGTGTTACGTTAGTTGAAGGTCTTCTTAGAGTCGGTTATTGGATTAAGCACAAGGTTTTGGCTATTGATCGATAATTCGATTAATTTTTGTTTGATTGATGGATCGATTGTATGATCACATGATTCCTTCTTGATTGATTGATTGATCGCTTGATCGTTTATTGATTGGATGATCACTTGATTCTTTCTTGATTGAATGATTACTTGATTGTTTCTTGATTGATTGAGTGATTGACTCATTAGTGGAACATTTGATTGAATGTTGACACATTGCACGACAAGGTAATCCTTCACCTTATATATAATTGTTAAAGAAATACGAAAAAATGATTAATCTTAATGAATGGTAATTCATGAATTGAATATGAATATGTGACATGATATGTTTATGATTAATATACTAGCATGAATGGATATTAGGAATTATATCTAGTTGCTTTTTATGTAGTAAGGTGAGTTTAGAGATGCTCACAATAGAAATGCATGATGCTTGTATACATTGCATATCGACGGAAAGATAAGAGCATTTGTGCGTACTTATTTGGGGACGTAGAATGCAAACCAGGCATGTGTCTGACTCTTCTATTCTTCTTTTTCTTTTTCCCTTGAATTTGTGCAGGTGTGATCAAGTAAGGCATTTAGAATTAACACTCTCATGGTGCGTCTACAAGTTTGAAATGCACATAAGCATACATGGTTATCTTAAAAATTAGTAATGTTTGTAAATGATTTTATGTTGCATTTTAAAAATGTTGAATGAGATCACTTTATTTGTTTGAAACTTATATGAGTCTTATTTGTAGAATTTTACACTAAAGTCGTATGTGAGAAAATAATGTATTTATTAGGTGAAAATAAGCAAAATTAGACCTTATAAACTTTTTTTCTTAGTTTTAGACAAACTCTAAATTTTTTTACACTTTTAAACTTTTTTGTAGAAAAAATTATAAAACTAAACTTTAAAAGAAAATTGCAGAAAATGAGTTTCCCGGTATGTACTACTGGGAAGATGCCAAAATTGAATCAGCTTCCCGGTGTGTAATACCAGGAAGCTGAAATTAGCTTTCCGGTATTACACACCGGGCTTGAATTTTGTCTGCTTCGTGGCGTGTAACACCGGGAAGCTACTGGATATTTTTTTTTGTATTGAAGGGTAAAATGGTCATTTTGGTCTATTTTTGCAAAAAAAAAAAAATCAAAAAGTTTAGTTTTGTAAAAATTTTAATGTTGGTCTAAAAATATAATTTTTTTAATAAAAAAGTCTAAAAGTGCAAATCACCCTTTTATTAGTCTTGCACTTTTATTTTGTTGTTTACATTTGAATTGATTAATTGTTTCTAGACAACCAAAAGAGAACTCGAAATGTACTTGTATTGAAAATGTAAATTTTCTTTGGATATATAAACATAATTGCAAATGATTAGTAATTAGTTTTGTAATTGTAATCTTTAAATGTCGCGGTTTGGACCATCCGTCACACTCTCGGCCAGAACGGAGGCTCGACGCTACATTATGAAAACAATATTAGAATTTAAAATAAAAAAATTATAATTTTTAATATCCCAATACATTATATATATATATATATATATGCATTGATACTAAGAATTAGAACTAAAAAAATGGTATGAACTTCCTAAAACATTCGACCTTCCTAGAAAATTTAAAAAAAGTAAATGAAAGTTGTTACGAGGTCTAATGGTATGGGTAGAAACAGACTGGCCCGTTCGTCGAGAGTCCACGACATAGCTCATTTAAAGTCTATTCAGACCTTTAATAAAAATATCAGATTCAGACTTTTTAATAAGCCTGTTTAATTAAATAGGTCAAGTTTTAGGCTTGTAAATAAGCCTATTAGGCATAATAGGTTGGCTTATTACTACTATTATTATTATATAATAAGTATTGGCAATTTATATAATGTATAAATTTTATTATAATATTTTTTAAGAACGTAAATATAAATATTTAACTTCCATTATTAATTTTATCTTAATAATAAATTTAAAATTCATTATTAGTATACCAAATTTTGTAATATTAATTATATTAAAAATATAACAATCTATATTTAAAAAATTTAAACTTATAGATTTACCGACTATGTAGACTTTTAAAAAGATCAGATTAGGCCTGACTTATTTAACTCAAAATTTAGTCGGGTTTAGCCTATTTCCATCCCTATCTAATTGAAGATTGTTACGTGTATTAATGGTGAGTTTTTGGTTGGTGGTAATGGTAAAGAAAATGGAGAGAGTAAACATAAAAAGAGCTGTGGTTTTTAATCGAACCAGAATGATTCATATTGAATTGAACCAAATTATTTGATTTTATTGAAAAAAAAATACGATCCATATCAGTTTCATCCTCCAAATATCGACCCGTTCAAAAAAATAATTCCAATAAAAATAAAAATCACTTAATTAAAATAATGAAATTTTTTGTGGTATAATATATTATGAAAAAGTTTTCAATTTATTTTATGTCAATATAAGCTGTATTTTAAAAATATATTTATCATTAAATTAAATTTGAATGGAAAATTTAGTTTAATATATATATTAGAATTATAAATAAATTACAAAATATTAATCCCATGTAACAGTAGTAAAACTAAACTGATCCAACTCAATCGATGAAAATACAACTGGACGATTTCTCTCATTTATAATGGTTGTCAGTCCAATCCTACGGCAAAATAAATTACTAAAATTCACTTTTTTTTTAATAAATTCTTTCATATAATTTAATTAATTAGTTTTTGTTATATGATTATAAATATCAATTTAATTTTAAAACATCTTTGAAAACATAATACTTTTTCAACCTTTTTGTTATTGTTTAAATTTTATAAATTAATTAAAACTTAAAATTTTATTGATTTTATTCACGTTTAATAATTAATTTAGTAAAAATATATAATCATATTTATAAATAAAAATGATAATAAAAAATACTTCAAAAATATATTATATATATTTAATATATTTATTCCACTAATATAAATTTATGTATTTTACATTTTTTTATACTAATATTTCACCACACATATTAAATTCATTTTATTTTTATAAATTATATTACTTTATAAGATATTTAAAAATTGGCTAAATTATAAATAAAACAAACTTTTATGACTATGATATTAAAAAAATAGAGAAAAAAATATTTTGTATCAAAAATTAAAAATATATTATTAGAATATAATACTATTTCTTCTTATAAACTAGAAAATAAATTGTAGTCATATAAAACTCTAAAAATTTTAAAAATAGTTTAATTATAATATTTTTTTAAAAAAAAGTAATAATAATAATAATCTTATTGAAAACTATAAAAATTATAAAATATATAAATATTTTTTTTAAAATAAATATTTCTCATTATTAATAATTTATTAAAATTAAATATAAAATAAAATTAAATTAATCGAACATAAAAATGTTAGCTTATTTTGAAAAAAATATAAATTTCATAACATAACTATTTAATTATTAAATTTTTATATAAAAATAAATTATTTTATAAATTTAAATACTGTATTTAGGTATGATTTACGCAATGGTACAAATCAAAATAAATCAGGCACCATATATATAATCACACCCATTAAGTAAAAATAATTAAAAAAAATAAACTAAAGTTGATATAAAATTTATATTGATTATTTTAAATTTGTGTTTTTAATTTATTTTTTTATATTCATTACGATAATATAGTATTTTATATACATATTTAATTTAACTCATTTTATTTTTATAAGTTATATTTTTAATTTATTAAATATTCAAAAATTAATTAAATTATGCTTAGAAAAATTATAATATTAAAAAAATTAAGATAATATTTTATTTCAAAAATATAAAATATGTCGTTATTTTTATTGGGTCAAAAACTTCCCATCCTGATAAATTACAAAATACAGTCATGACTAATGACTAAACAATAATAATAATAATAATAATAATAATAATAATAATAATAATAATAATAATAATAATAATAATAATAATAATAATAGTCCATATTCATACAACAAATAATGCACAAAATTCAATAAAACAAATAATGCAATGACAAAGTTTAGATTAAAAATTAATAGAAACAAAAAATTTTGGTTTAATTAACACAAAATAAAAATAAATAAAATAATCATGATTGTTTCTTAACTCACATAAATAAATAGGATAGTTGGAATAAGGAAAACATGAATAGTGTGTTTTAATTGTTGCTCCATCCATTTCTAGTTACAAATCTGATAATGTTGTATGTATTGTCAAACTTTCATTTCACTAGTCATTAAATATTTAAATCATGAAAAAGGAAATTTTGTGATGTTGGAGTAAATTAAAAGAACTAATACTGCAGATAAAATATCTAGTAGCTCAGCAAAATAATTGAAAGAACTTTGTATCTATAATTTTGTGTTGGTAAAAACAGAATTTATTATTAAATTAATGGACTAGATATGAAATAAATAAAATATAATATTAAAATTTAAAAAATAATTAAATTTAATTATTCAAATCTATTATATTAGTTTTAAATAATTATTTTATTTTATTAATATTATATGATTTTAATGATTATAATATTTATATTATATTTATTTATATTATATATTATTTTTAATTTAATTAATATATCTGACAGGTCTCAAATAATATAAATTCGAGTAATACAAAATTCAATTAGTTTATTTCATTAATTCAAATTATTGGCTTTTTTTAGTATGAAAAGTATAGCATTTATTTTAAAAATATATAATATATACATTACTATATGATTGATGGATTTTGAAGAAAGAAAAAAACAAAATTGAATGGTAGGTGAAACATAAAAATTCCATTTTTATTTTTATTGGTTTTTCGTCCTCTCTATAGCATTTCTATATGATAGAAACAAAGTCGGGACATTCTCATCTATAAGGTTTAGGGGTGTTACTAAATTTAATTGAGCATAATAAGCTGATAATTTATAAAACAAACAAACCCTTCAATTAAATACACATCTAAATTTGTTTGACTTCCAAACACCCTCCTCATGCTTGTAGCTTTTGATTCATAAAAAGTCATATCCATTTGTATCACTAAAATGTAAACCCTAATATAATTTTACTTCACTTGGCTAATTCAATGAACCAAAAGTAATCCATTTGGATGAGAAGAAAACAAACAGAAAAAGTGAAATGAAAGACAGCAAAACGCAGAGACAAATGAAATTGGCTCTTGGGCACCACAAAGAGATCATCGAAATAATAAATAAAGTCTCACTACATACAGACAAAACTCTAATGGTTATCTGAAACTCCCGGTTTGCTTCACAGCATCCATTTCCCACACAAAAACTCAACACACAATTGGCTGAAACCCTTACAATTTCTGAATCACACACAATAATACTCATAACAGAATCAATTTAGAAAAAACACCACAAACACAATTAGATTATATAATAATTAATCATTCGGAACTCAGAATACAGATCTAGTAGCTGGCAGTCATCAAAAACACAGAAAACAAAAAATCCAAACCAAATTAAAGAAAAAACAATTAATATTTTAAAAAATATACATATTAATCGAGTTCTTAGGTTCGGTTACTTGAATTCATCGCTTCGTAGAACCGGATCGAAAGTAAAGACAAAGAAAGATGAACCTCATCTCTCCCCCATCGCGCCGGTGGTTTTGGACCGATGAGACTTAACGGAGACCAATTGGAAGCGGAAGGACGCTTTGAGAGCTGTAGAAGGTAGAGTGAGTGAAGACGACGGAAGCCGCCGAGAGCCAGGACGACAGATCTAAGCTGTTGGTAACCACAACCTAAATTTGACCAGTGGCGCGTGCAGATCAACTCCCACAGACGCTCGTCTTGAGCAGTGTTGTGCCACTGTTTACTGACACAGGCGGCGGTCGCGAGTGTTTTAGCGTCCACGTGCTTCAACACCTCGAAGAGAAGATTCTCGTCCAGAATATTGAATCCGGACTCGTTTTCCTTTCTGATTTCGAGATCAACGTCGTCATCATGATGTTTGATCTTCTTCAGCTTTTGATCGGGGAGATCTTCCACTGGACGCTTCATCGATGGATCAGAGAGAGAGAGGGAGAGGAGAGGAGGGTTTGTTGGTTTGAGAGTTGGAGATGGGAGTGGAGGTGGGTGAGTGGTGGTGTTATGGGTTCGAGAAATGTTTTGGTGGGTACCGTAGAAGACAACAAAAGAAATCAATGCGCATCCATACTTTTTTTATTTATTTTATCTTTAAAATTAATTACTACTTTCATTATTTATTTTTTATTTTAGTATAAAGTTTGTAGTATTTATTTTTTTTAAATGGACCTTTTTGTCCTTAATTGATGTTGCTCTCTTTTGGTTTGTTTTTTTCTTTGGGAATTAGTCATAGAGAGTGTCGGGCATTGTTCTTGTTTTTTTCTTTGAGTGTTTTCCGTGGTTTGTAATTTAATGATTAATTAAATGCGTAGTTGAAAATTTGAATTGGGTTAGCATAGGGAATCATAATTGACTTGCCACATTATTTGAATTGTTATACTAATTTACTCATTTCTAGATGTAATCTACCCACACTTCAATCTAATTTTTACCTCTATATATATATATATATATATTTTTAATTACAATCTAGGAAGTGACTCGAAATTATAGAGATTTGACATTTTGGCCCATTGGTTTTTTTTTTAAATAAATTAGTTTGAGTATCATTTTATTCAGATTTTAATTATATTTTTAGAGATTCAAGTTCAGGGCGGGTTACGGTCAGGTTGGATGGATTCGGTTTTTAATCAAAGTAAAAGACATCGTGTAACGTCCGACATCCGCCTCCCGATAAATTCGAAGCGTGGTGGCAGGACGTCACCTCGTTACATGACCGATTTAAAGGCTGACCACTAGTTCCATAGACCATCATTACGCTTTCCAATATGTTTTGTCCTCACTCGCATGTTTTTCGGACAACTTTATCAAAAGATCACCCATCCCAAGATTGTTCCAAGCCAAGCACGCTTAACTTTGGAGTTCACTAGTTCCGAGCTCTCGAAAAACAATGTGCATATTGGTGATATGGGTAGCAATTCAATTTCTTTTAACCATATCTCAATATGTGGTGTTACAATTCATCCCCCTAGGGCATAATGTCCTCGTTGTGGTTGGCCCACATCATTCTCAGAATCTTTACCTGCGCTAGACGAATGCCCTAGGCTCTTCGGTCCACAGGCACACTTGCGGTCGCAGAATTACTCTGATATCATTTGTAACGTCCGGCCCCCGCCCCCGGATAAACCTGAGGCCCGGTGGCAGGGCGCCACCTCGTTACATGACCGGTCTTAAGGCTAATCACTAGGCCCACAACCACCATTACGCTTTTCAGCATGCTTTATTCTCACTTGTATGCTTTCCCGATAAATTTCCCAGAAGGTCACCCATCCCAAGATTATTTCAAGCAAGCACACTTAACTTTAGAGTTCTCAAGTTCTGTGCTCCTGAAAAACAATGTGTACATTGGTGATATGGCTAGCAATTCAATTCCTTTTAACCCTATCTCAATATGTGGTGTTACACGTGGTCTTGTAATTTTGACGGTGGTGGCTCGGGAGTACTTGACTGAGTTTCAATATGCGTCCATAAAATTGAGAGAAGTAGCTGCACATGTTTATATGCTACCTACTCCAACTCGGCTAACTTACATTAATTATTCGGTGGAGTGGCATATTTATGCTCATGGAGTCATTTTTCTTGCTGATGTTGGTTTTGGTACTGCGTTAGATGATGCTTAGGGTAATTTTTCACTTACCTGCATTTGAGGAGGGGGAAAATCAAGCAATTCTTACCGAGGCCATTGCTTTGAGAAAATACTTAACCTATGCTTTTGAAACTTTGTTTGATTCGACCTGCGTATTTATTGATTATTAGTCTTTGTTATGGTATATACTCTTCTAGTGAGGATAATTCTGAAATGGGGTTATTTGTTTTTGATTTTAAGACCTATTTATAATTATGACCAAATATCAAAGTATTTTGGATCAAGCGAGAGGAGAATATGTGTGCTCAGAACGTCACGTAACTCCATTCGCCACTATGGATTTCATGTTTTGGCAGATAATCTTGATTATGTACTGTTTGAACATTATTCTCATTGTTAATGGAATTTGTCTTATTAATTTCAAAATAATAATAATAATATCAACTGTTGTAATTTGATTGTGATATTTCATTAGATTTTAATAATTAAGTTATAAATTATCTTAATATTTAAATTAGGTGTGTCTTTCGGTTTATATCAAATGGAACTAAACCAAAATTTCCATATTCAAAAAATGTATTCTAAGGGTCGAAATACTTGGCCAAAATTTACAATTTGGTTTGGGATGGACCAAAATGTTTTGAGATAGTTCGTGACCAAAATCGAAAATTGAAATTCAAAAAGAAAAAAAAAAGTGTTGTTTTGGTAATTTAAAGACAAGTATGTGAACATCTAACTATATGTAATGATGTTTAATCAATATTTAGCCAAATCTTTTTTACTTTACACGAATGACTTTTACTTGTTCGATTCATTTATAAGTATATTGAATTGTTTAAAATATTTTCAACAAAACTATTAATTCAGTAATTTAGGAAGGTAATACAAATTTCGGTACTGTCATGTCCTTCACCAAATTTCCTTAAATGTCTAGACTGAATATTGATCTAAATTGAAAATTTTTTCTTCGGTATATACCAAAATTTGGGTATTCAGTTTGGTCTTTGATACAACCTAAACCGTGTAAACTCCCAATTTAAATTACTTAATTGCCCTTAATATAATAATTAACATATTTGGTAATATGGATTTATTTTTTTAATTAATTATTTATTATTATGTTGGTCTTGTTGTTGGAAAAATCGAGCTCATTGCAGCGAAATTTGTCTCGATCATAACAAGTAAACAAAAGAAAAGACAAAAAAAAATCTAGATTTACAAGGAAACCCACAATATAAAAAAATCACAGACATCAGAACGGACAAAAATTTTCACTATGTAGCAAAAGATTGTTACAACCACAACTAGAAAACATTTTCTTTACCCCAAGCCTAATTATAAGCTTGACCCAAGCTCACAAGAAAGAAAATAAAAAAGACACTGAGAATCTCTTAATTTGTGTCTCACTAATTGAAGACTACAACATCAAATTTATAGTGAGCAATGACTTACTCTCCAGGTAAATCATAATAAATTAGGGAACCTATTATTCCTAAAAAGGAAGAAAAACGTATTCTTTCCTAATATCAATTCTAATAAGGCAAAATTTAATTTCTAGTCAAATATAATACTTCCACAAGAGTTTTCAAATCTTTCTTAACTTCCAAATAAGGGCTAATGTATTGAACACGGATTTTTATTAAATCCTAACACTCGTATCTGTCGATTCTTTCTGGTCTTTGATTTTTAATGTTTATTTTATATTTCTAGTCCCTGAACATATTTTGTTTAGGGATATTTCTAAAATACCACCGCAGATTTGACATATTAGGCAAAAAACTTTCGCTCTTTCATTTTTTGCAAAAAAAAACCTCTTTTTAACAGTTTCTGTTAAGTTGACTGTTTATCCGTCAGGGATGAAAGTACCCCAGTGGTATTTTGATAATTTTATATTTTTATTAAAAAAATTAAATTCTTTTTTATATAGCTCTTGGATTTATTTTTCGTATGCCTTTTTTTGGGGTTCATTCTTGTATTTAAACACTTCAAATATTCACACATACATATTGAAAATAAACTTATACAAACTCATAATGCAGTTGATAAGTTGAGGACTTTATATTTATTTCCCGATAAATCTTAGAGTTTTTGCGATGAATTCGGAGCAATATTGTTGAAACCAATAAGTTTTGTTGAGTGTTTTAAAATCATGGAAGTGATATCGATTTTGGCTGATTTTAGAGAAAAAGTTTGTTGACTGATTATGAGCTAAAATATGGATTTTGAGCAGTATAGGGGCCAAATCAAGATAATAAAGTGAAAAAGAGATAAAGAAGTCATTCCACATCAGAACACCAGCTGGACAAGATTTTTCACATCGAGAATTGATTTCAACTATCAGAAATCGCAGACGGCTTATTAGACAACATGCATGTTGTGCATCAAGTCATGCAAGAGTAAATCATGATTTTTACATATGAGGGCATAGTAGGAAGATGGAAAAGGGAAGAGTGAGGTATAAATTGAAAAGAAGAAATCGTGAAAGTGTATCAAGTTTTGATTATGGGAAAATTCAAGCGTATTGGTGGAGAAGCAGATCTCAAGTCTATCTAGAGTTTCAAGATGACACATTCTTATTCCCTTGGTTGCATGTGAAAGGATTATTTAATGTTTATGTATTCTTTTGGTGTAATCACGAGGATTTGAACCTATATCTGACGTAGTCGCTTTACGTATTACAAATCAAATATTGCTTTCATGAGAGACAATTGATGTTTCTTATTCTCATTATTGTGAGCTTAATGTTTTATTGGATTTGTAGCATCCGAACCTCACCCCTGGAGGATTCGAGGCATAGAGATAGGTACAACACATACAAATATACACATAACATACTCATATACATATATAATTAAGGAAACATTAGAAATTTATTTGAATAGAAACATTGGTTGAAATATGTATATAAAAAGATGTCATAAACATTTTCATCATATAACACCAAACTCATATTAAAACACGAAACCAAGCTTAGTGTTTAACTTATCATTAAGCTAAGTGAACAAGTTCACAAAAGAATATTAAATTCAAATACATTTAGTTGTATATGGAAGAATAGAGGTAAAATCGATGCTATTAAATATATGCTCAAATCGGGGAGATTCAACCTGAACCTCTAATGCTTGATCTATATAATTACACACATTTTCATATAAAAAAGAAAACAAACAAGAAAATGAGAGAAAAAATGTTAGACTATCGATGCTTAGTTAACACTCTCATACTCAAACAAACACATACAAAATGTCTATTTCATTAATAAAGGTGAGCATAAAAATGCAATCTAACATGCCAAACGTCATCAAATAACCATCAACATCTTATGAGTATCACATAATAGAATTTGGAAGTCAACAAAAGTAATTTGCGCCCAGTACGCATCTTGGACACCTTGACCAGGCTGCCAGTCACTTGACCATGCTATTAAATTGCGTACTGTAACCTCCATGACACCGTGGTTGGTGCCTTGGTTTTAACTAGATCATTGATCAGGCTGCGAAAACTAGTACCAAAACTCCCAGGCACCCTAGTCTATGTGACTAGGCTGCCGACAAACCTGCCAAATATGTTATCTAAATCCTTTAGGTGCCTTAGTCTTTGTGTTGGACTACATGACCATGTCATTAGCCAAGTCACGAGAATCGGTACAAGTACTGAAACCCAAGTCGCTCCTTGTTCTGCACCCTAACCGTTGACCAGGACGTCCAGACTCTTAAAAATAGACAATTGACAGAAATGTCCACTTTTAGTCTTTCTAAAATGAGCCATTTAGTTCATTTATCCCATTTAGTTACCATATAAGGTTTCTATAGTAAATTTCAACTATTATAACCAACCTTTTACAAACTATTAGCATTAACATGTCATTTCCAACCAAACAAATCACATAACATAGCAATTTAAGTTTATTACCCTTAGCTTAAACCGTTACAGAGAAAACGAGACATAAATGGGTCGAAACCTTAGAGAATATAAAAATCAACATATAGAGGGCTCAAAGACCAAACAGTAGATCCAAAAGAACCAGTTTTGATGTTGTTACATCTAGAGAGGAGTGCACCCTAATTCAAGTAAGCAGCATTTCACGCTTAAGCACATATATACATATGTCGAAGTATACTTCTAGATTCCGTAGGACAGTGACAATATATCCTTTATAACATGTCAAACATACAGACATTTCTTTAAGTGATTTAACACAAAAGTTACATTTATTTCAATTACCAAAACACATAGGATGCAATTGACCTTTTCGAGGCAAATGCATAAAATTCCCACCATTATGATTCAAAGCCATAAAGGCAATATAATAATCATACAAGTAGTTCCAAAACATCACATAAACATACATTTATCTATTTCCAAGGTATTTAACTAAGCATTTACATGGCACCAATGCTACCACAATCATCATAGTCATTAACTACCATATTATTTGTATTATCTTATTATAATGTAATCAAACAATCAAAAAACAACATACAATATTGTAATTCTGAAATGAATGTGCTATCCTCTCTTCCAAAGATAATCAGTTAAGTCTCTTCGGTTTAGTGCTCCCTTACACCTTATTTGCCTATTGGTGCCAACACTAATAATAAAAATCATCATTACAAATAATTTCAACAAAAACACAACTCTAACTCTTAGGATTTAGATCCTGATTATAACTAAAGACCCCTAACAACTAAATTTAACTATACAAAAGTATCAAATAGGCATCTAAGGACCCTAATTTTGCCTTTAAATAATATCAAAAGCTTCAAAAAATTTTTTAAAAAAAAACATTATTGAGTTTGGAACTTACCAAGAAAGATAGAAAGAGAGAGAGAGACAACGTTTCACTAATGCTCGTAGAGCCTTAAATAGTGTTGGTGGAGTTAGATGAGAGCTTTAAATGAAGCTGGAGTTTGAGAGTGAGGGATGAGTAAAAACATGTTTTGTGTGAGAGTGAGGAAATGAGAAGGAGAGTGATGGACTGGGGTTGAGAAAGGGTATAGTGGTAGCGATGGGCTTTCAAATGGAGTGTTGGGCTTAATCCATTAGTTTGGCCCAACAATATCCAAGCCCACATATAACCATCCAACCCAACCCAATTCTAAATCCCCGTCTCCGATCTTGATTCTATCCTCAAAATTTTTTTGACTCTAACAATGTATTTTTACCACTAAAACCATACATTAATACCGTAATGCGAGTGCTTATTTACGAAAGATAGATTGTTAAAATTCACATTTATTTGGTTGAAAACCAAATTTTTTGAAATTGAGACCAACTTTTCAAAAATCATTTCAAAACCATTTTCAATTATTAGAATAGACTCTACACTTTTGAACTTGATCTTTAATAATTATTTTACAACAAAATAAATTTTTAAATAAATAAAAAATTAGAAAGAAAATATTTCACCCTACTTGTGGACATTATAGGATTTGCGACCTTATGTATGACTTGTTGATCTGATTCATACTTGAGCAAGTGAAATTAATTTAGATTTGCGATAGTGAGACATTAATGATTTAGTAACGGAGATATTCTATATCACTATTATTGTTGATGATTGGATTCTTAATATTGTTGATTAGGTAATTGCAACAGAGATGTTGAATTAGTTGGTCAATTAGGTTAAATCATGTGATAGAATAATAAAATACTTATAATCTTGAGATAGGTAAGAACACAATGAGGTATGAGGTTTTAGTGAAAATATATAGAGTTGGTGAATCGTAGTTCTAGGTTACTCCTTACATTAAATTTAGTCATTTAATTTGTATTTTAGTAATTATTTTTAGTTATCAACTTCATCGACTAAAATTTTGAACTTAGATACACTAGTGGTGGGAAATACTGATAAATAGTTTTAGGATACGGTCATTGTGGATATGATAACTTTATACTATTTAAGAGGGTGTGCACTTGCAGATTCAATTTTGAGCTTTAGTAGTTAAATAATTTAAGTATTCATTTACTTCATAAACATATGAAAAAAAGGACTAATTTAAATTAGAATTAAGAAAACTAATTGAGGATCGTTGGACGCAACATGACAAGATACAAATTTGAATTCAGTTGACATGATATGAATTCATATATGAACAGGTTGACAATTTTGAATTTGATATGGGCTCATTTAGATAAAAGGTGTTACACAATTCATTATTGGCTTGCCAATTTGTTGAAACTATCACCCCACCAATCCACATGATAATAAAATTATTATATAAATTACCATAATATACCACATAAACTTAATACCTTATTAAAGATGCATGAAACAAATTTGTTTATGAACTAATTGTGAACTTATACCAATTGTAATGAATTTGTTAGGGATTTTTGTTATATCTCTCTCTTTCATCATATGCCACAAGTTCAATGATCAAATTAATAAGAAGATGAGCCATCTTGGTTGATGATGTTTATACCATAAATAATCCTAACTTATGCTCTAATACTAGTTTGTTGGGAATAGGGGGAACAAAATAGCAACAACTAGAATTGAAACAAACAACAAAATAATGAAGATGCAACACAAGACAATTAACGTGGTGTGGCGAATCGCCTAATCCACCCAAAAAAATAGCAACTTAACTATTGAAAAATAAGGATTACAAGTCATTCTAATAACGCTTTCTCTCTAATGTTATCATGTACTCTACATAAATTATCAATAACCTAATTAACCAATTGTACTAAGAGAGCGTCTTAGGTGTTACATGTAACACACTATTTTATTGTGTTACAAGTTTCACACATGTGAAACCATTCCTGGTGAGAAAACTGGTTTTAAATTCATCCCGAGGTATGTTCTCTTATTGCTGTATATGCTAGATGAATTATTGTGTCTGTGTACCTATTAAGTTTGTATGTTCACTTATTATATGTGCCTATCTTTTTCTTATAGGTATTTGTGTATCTGTTGAGATGCTATATGTACCTGTTTGGTTGTTTTTTTGTGTCTGCGAGGTTATTATCTGTGCCTGTGTTTCATGTATCTGTGTCTGGCAATTCTTATATATATATATATCTATTGAGATACTATATGCACCTGTGTGGTTGTTGTTTGTGCCTGCGAAGTTATTATCTATGCCTATGATTTATGTATCTGTGTCTATTCAATTCTTATATATATATATATATATATCTGTTGAGATGCTATATGTACCTATGTGGTTATTGTTTGTGCCTGTAATTTATGTATCTGTGCCTGTAATTTATTATCCTAGGTACTGAGATTGAAGTAAACCCTAAGATTAAGAGAGCTACTGGTTTTGTTAAAAGTCCAGGAGTTCTTGTTGGTAAATGGAAGAAACTATCTGTTTTGAAAGAGTTCGGCGACGTAACTCCAGATCTCGGCCTCGGTGATCGTAAAACCGACCACGATTTCATGTCCATTTGCAAGGTCAGTGTTCTGTTATCAGTACATACATAATCAATCGCAGAGAATACAATATTTTATCAGATTTAGATGTTTAATGCGTGAGGGGACAAGTAGTAGTGTAGCTTTGTTAGATTTCCTACTTACTAAAATCAATCTAAATTCACACGTGTGTGTTTCTGAAACACAATTCAGAAACACCCAAGACTTTGTGTTGTACTAAAAGGAATAACCAAATCTGACGAGATGACTTAAACTGCTAGAGATAAAATGTCTTCTCTAAGTCATCCATTTTACCAACAATAATACTATCTATGCCAGACAACTTTCAGATACCTAGAAGATAGTAGAAGCACCAACTCTTAATGATTGGGGTTATGATCCTAATTCTTGATCACCACCCAGAGGAATGGGATGATTACTTCTTCATGAGATAACTTTATTTTTGGTGATCCTTAAATATACTTTCCTAATTGATTTTTTTTTTCCAATTAAGGAATACCCGATAATGATAATTAGGAAAACCAAATCCTTTTCCAAATAAAAATTTTAATATTAAAAAAATCATCCAAATTCAAAATAGAAAATCTTTTCTAAAGAAAATTCTTCTAAAATAAAAATCAAGCGGTAATTAGGAATTTTTAGTGATTCAAGACATCCTAAGTGACTTTGGTTACCAATTCAAGTAATGTGAAGTGAAAAAAATATATATATAAATATGAATCAAATAAAATTTTAAATTTTAAAACTAAACAAAATAATTTCTCTTTGTTTGGACACTTGCATTTAATTTCAAATATGATATTTTAGATAATTTCATTGTTTGAATAATACTCAAGAAACGGTGGGAATTTAATTTGGTTCAATCTACTTAATTTGTTTACTGTCTTAAAATTTTCACGTTAATGCCCTTATCATTTTAATTCCCTTATCATTTTAATTGATTTAAAATTATACTCTTTTAAAAAATTTTAAGACCGGTCCACCAATAAATTTAATTTTAATTTAAAATATTTTAAAATTTTGAACTTAAATTTAAATCATTATTGTTCATATAAAATCAAGGTCCAAAACCGAATCTTATACATTTTTATATGTACGAACTTTATGTGGAAAAATAATACTTCAAAATCAAAAACTTATAGAATCCTTCTTTAAAATTTCATACATTAATTTAATAGTTTTTCTTAAGGGTCTTAAAGATCATCCTTTAGATATAACATAAAGAAAATAATTAAAATAAAAATTTTGTATGATTTAAATTATTTATAAATTATATTTGACTGGTCATTGTAAAACTAATAGGATAGAATAATAAAATGCTAAACTTATATTTGATAAAACTCGATAATTAATAGAATGATAATATGAATGACCAAATTACCCAAAAATCAAGTAATAAAATAGTTACTTACGGATTAAAAATAAATAAATAAAATATAATAAAATTATATTAATATTTTTTAATAAAAAAAGTATTAGGAATAATCTTAAAAACCCTAAGAGGGTTTCAGAAATTTCTCAAAAAATCTTCGTAAATTTTCTTTTTTTCAATTTACCACTTTGCTGTTAGGTGCAATTTACTATTCTCTACTATTTTGATTTTTTTTCTACAAATTTTGAAAGGGTGATTTGATCATTCTATTTTTTTAATTTATTGAAAAATTATAAAAAATATTAATTAAAAATAAAAATTTAAAAATATATTAAAAATAGAATTTTTTTAAAAAAAAAAATCTGAAATGGTAATTTGGTCATTTCAATTTTCTAAATTTGTTTTGAAACCCTCCTAGATTTTTTTGAGATTATCCCAAAATTTTATATAATTTTTTATTTTTATTTTTTTAATTTCATAAAAGCGTAATTAATAAAACATGATGAACATCTAATACGAAAAATATATAATAAAGTTATCGAAACATTCATCAATGATGAAGTTATGCTATATGTTTCATATAAAAATATCGTCAGTACTATTTTATCCTATTTTAAACCGCAGTCAAATATTTTATAAACATATAAATAAGTTATTTATATTATTTCTTATCTTATACAACATGTAAGTCCTAAAGGTTTTCTCGTATTATTTGTAATATTTTGAAGTTGGACAAATATTTTAATTAAAAATTAAAAATAATAAAAAATTATTGTTTTAAAGTAATTATTAAAATATATTTATTTTAATATTAAATAAAAAAATATTTTAAAATTTTGTGATGCAATATTTTATTTTGATTATTTTTGTAAAACTATTTAAAATTACTTTAAAAATTTTTAATATATAAATAAATATATATATATATATTCAAACTATTTAATATTTTTTTTATTTAAAAAAAACCCCACTAAATTTAATAAAGCTAACTGAAAATGCTTTTATTTCAAGTGAATTGGTGTCCACAAACGTATCTTTTTCTTGAAAATGTGAATATAATAATTAACTGTAATTATTTTTATTTTATTTTTATAAAAGAAGTTATTTCGGTCTTGATGTGTGTGCCCAAATAAATGGATGCAAGCTAAATGATATTATAAAAACAATTTATTATCCTCTGTGCATCACAGCCCATTTCACTATACAGCATCTAATTCTAATCCAATAATTGAATGCTCTCTCTCTCAACTATAAAGAATTAAAAGTGATGAGTGACCCATCACTCCAATAAAAACAAGATGCAAGTAAGATATACAACATTATTTTTAAAAATAAAAAACAAGTGGATGGGATTAATCCACATCTGTTTTAGTCATCCAACCAAAATATAAATATTTGGTTATTTTCTTAACAAAGTTCCAAATAGAGTATGACTCCTGAAAATGACGTTTTTGTCTCAACTAATGTCACCACCATCTATAACCGGATCTTTCTCACATCAATAGTGGTGTATTGATACAGGTTTATTTCCCATTTAAACCCGAATGAGTACAGATTCCTGTGCGAATTTCTTTCATTAATTTTTTTAGAGTAAAATTCAATATGAGTTTATAATTTAATATAACAATTTAGATTTGTTAGAATTTTTGACTTTCCAATTAAACTTATTTTAATTTTTTAAATAAATTATTAATTTAATATTTTTTTAAAAAATATATTAAAAGGGTATTAAATTTGGAGTTGGAAGCTCGACTTGTTTTAGTTGGAATTTGATTTATTTTGCTTTCGTGTTAAAGCGAAATTTAAATAAATTAAGTCCAAACTACTTGTGAGTATAGTTAACTCATTTACAATCTTACACCAACTCATGTACATCTTTTTATTATTATATTGTGTAATATTTTAATGTGAATATATTTTTAGAATGAGATGATTAAATGATTTTTTTAAAATAAAATTAAATATATGATCTTTTTTAATAAGTAAAATATTACATTGAAGAGAATTATAAATTAAAATTTGATTAATAAGAATTCTTTTTTAATTAAATATTTATAGTGCTTGCATATGAAAATGAAGTCTCACTCATGAATTTGAGTTGGGTTGGGTATCAAGTGAACTAGATCTAGCAATTGGACTACACGGGGAAGAAAAATGGGGGGAGACATTTATATTTTTTTTTTCTTTCCGGTGTAGTTTTCTGCTTTGATTTATCCGGAAAGTATACAAAGACCGGAAAATAGAGGGTAATATAGTTATTTTGGTATATTTTTGTAAAATATTTTTAAAAATATTTAATTTTGTAAAAATTTTAATTTTGGTTTAAAAATATAAATTTTTTAATAAAAAGTCCAAAAATGTAACGGACCCAAAATTGATTAGTTTTTAGAATTAATCCTTATTCTTTTTACATAAAGAATCACATGCAAAAATAAATTGATTGATAAATAGTACATACTATGCTAATGTTTCGTTTATTAAAAAATGAAGGAAGTATATTATATACCAAATTAAGATTGTAAAAGGGGTCACGTACACAGGATCTCGTGATGAACATGTGGCAGCTTCCACGAGATAGTCAAATCTATAAAACACACTCTCTCTTCATTGAAGACTTCAAAATTGATTTAACATATAGTTGGAGCTTAAATCATAATGTAGGAATATTTGAATAGAAATTAATTTAAAATAATATTTAAATTTTATTTTATTGAAAAGTCATGACTGTTAGGATGAATTACATGAGAAGATATAATCTTTCAAAATATTGTGACTATTCCGAACAAGTGTCATGGTGAAGATTTTCATAATTGAATAACAATTATTTTTATAAAAATAATTTAAGTTCTTACATTAAGACTACATAATCAAATTATTATCTCCACTCAAATTACTGGTTTTTATTTTTCTCTAACTTAATTTTTGAGCTTATATTTAATTAAATCGTATATTATTGATTTTATTGTTCAATTAATCATGTGATCATATTTTATTAAGTAGAAAATAAACTTTATTTTTTTACAATCTTAAGACAATTTTATTAGTTTGTTATATAATATATATATGCTTCTATTTGATTTAAAGTTAGCATAGATTAATAATTTAGTTTATAATTAAGTGTCAACAAAGAGGTGCAATAATTAAACAAAATAATTGAAAATTTGTTGATCTTTCGAGGTTTATTTTAGAATAAAGTATTTTGTAATTGGCACTAAACATTATTGCTATGTGCAATAGTCAAAGTGAACTTTCTTTAAAATGTTTATTTGTGTATTTTGATTTAAAGGTGATTGGTATTTCTATTATTTATATATATATATATATTAATTATCTTAGTAGTTGATGTTTAATGGACAATTATTAAAAACATTGTGTTTCAACTATATAGGATTAGATATCATTGTTTATGAACATTATTAAATATAGTTCTATGAAATTATATTTGCTAATTGGATTAAGTTGGAGAGTGAAACCTATATTCTATTTAGGAAAGACTTGGTATTGAAGAGTGTCCATTGTGACCCACCTCTCTTTCTTGGAATTTACTTATACAAAAAAATATATTTAAAACAAGATACTGTGAAAGATGTGTTGAATTCTTTATTACTTATGTTTGGTTTATGTTGAGTTTGAAAAGTATCATCAATTTGATATGATTTCGGTAGATTTTGCTTAAAATATTGCACATAATTGAGACACTTTCGCTTATTTCCAGGAGTAAAGGTTAGAAATTGAGACTTAAAGTCTAAAAGAAGAAAAACGAAAGTTTCAGATAACAAAGGAGTCGAAAAGTGGAGTAAAAGAAGCATGGAGGGAAGAAACCGAGTTGCACACCACACTAGTTACCGGATTACAGCTCAGCACAATCATTTCAGTGTAGAAACCTCCTTTGACCGAATTCTGTACCGAGCTAGTTACCGAATTATAGTTCGGTATGTGAAGCATATTGAAGAAACTACTCTCTGGACGAATTCCTTATCGAGCTGTTAACCGAGCTACAGTCCGACTTGTGCTGATTATTGGAGATAAGCTCTTTGGACGAATTCCTTACCGAGCTGTCAACCGAGCTACAGTCCGGCTTGTGCTGATTATTGGAGATAAGCTCTTTGGACGAATTCTTTACCTAGCTGCTAACCGAATTACAGTCCGGTTTGTGCTGATTATTGGAGTTAAGCTCTCTAGATGCATTAGATACCGAATTCTTGGCCGGACTACAATTCGGTAAAAGTTTGAAAAAGTAAACACCTCTTCTGACCGAGCTTGTTACCAAAATGACTACCGAGATATAATCCGGTAACAGTGCCGAAATG
Source organism: Cardiospermum halicacabum (assembly GCA_031304145.1). NCBI lineage: Eukaryota > Viridiplantae > Streptophyta > Magnoliopsida > Sapindales > Sapindaceae > Cardiospermum > Cardiospermum halicacabum. Next base: position 2,857,943 of record JARJHC010000107.1, on the reverse strand, counting down.
TCATTTTTTATAATTTTGTAATTTTTGAGTCATTTCGTGGTGTTTTTGAATTGTACTATAAATACCCATTCTTAACTCATAGAGAGGGGGATTCATTTTTGTAGAAAACACTCTTAGACACTTTGAATGGAATAGAATAGAATTCAACTTTTAGATCTTAAAACTCTCTCAATATTCAAGTGGATTCAAAGAGAAGAAGATTGAATGGGTGACAAATTCTTCAAGACCCAAGGATTCTAACTCTAGAATCATCATCTCCATCTCAAGTTCTTTCTAATCTCTAGAGCTTGATATGGAACTCTTGAAGAATTGTGTTGATTTTAGTGTAGCTATGCTAGGCTAAACTTGTTGTGGTTGAATATTTGTGGATCTAAGTTGGATCTTGTGATTCTTGAGTTTTTCTTTTGCTTGATTGGTGATTACCTAATATGGCATAATATGAGAATTAATTGATTACTTTCAATTGGTGAAAACTAGTTGAAACATGAATCTAAACTTGATTGAAGCTAGAAATAGCAATTTTAGGTTTAGATCTAGAATTTGAGAATGATTGAAGTGATCTAGACATAGACGTTTTAATCATCTCCATGGATTGTGTTTATGATTCTTTATTTCAAGTTGTAGACATATGATTGATTTAGAGAACAAGTTATTATTAGTGTTTGACAAAACCTAGTAGTAGCATATTTTGATCCATGTTATATTAGTGTGATAAGTGTTTGATGAAATGCTTGAGAAAAGGATCAAGTGAAAACTTAGTCAATCAAATATTCAACCATGTTCTTCTCATATATTTTACCAATATCTTAGTGTGCTAAGTGAAATAGTTGATTTAATTACTTTTGTTAATTGGATTTCATAAATTTTGTTAAGTTGATTCTTACTTGAATTGCTACTTGGAAGTATATTGATTGTTGTTACTCTTGAGCATGTTTGAATATAATCCCTTGGGTACAATATCCGTAACTCTATGTTGCAATAAGATGGATGTGATATGATTTATTCATACATTGATCTCATGTTAGACATTATTGCATCAGTTTACCACTAAAATTTGTGGTGAGAAACTTTATTGACTTCTAATTGATTATAAAGACACTATATATATTATGGAAAGGTAAGAAATCCTATAATAATACCTCAAAATGTGGGAGGCCAACAAAGGTTGTAGAACCTACTTCTAAATAGATCAATTTTAAATCTAAAACTTTTGAGGGTATTTTAATTAATCGTGCCCAAATAGTGCATTTGGAGTATAAATATGATAACATTTAAGATATACCATGACATATGGAATGGATTACATGAGAAATTCGGCTATGATAGAGGGATATTGTGATGCAAATTGAATATCAGATACGAAAGGCTCAAAGTCTACTGGTGGTTATGTATTCACTCTAGTGCGGCTTTGTCACGGAAATCTTCCATGCAAACCTATATTTCAAGATCAACTATGGACAGAATTTATTGATTCAGACAAGCGGGAGAAGAAGCTGAGTGTTTTCGAAATTGTTTAGAAGACATTCCATGTTGGCTAAAGTCTGTCCCTTCCATCAGTATTCATTGTGATAGTCAATCAGCTATTGGAAGGGCACGAAACAATATGTATAATGGTAAATCTCGACATATCTGTCAACAGTATAATATCATAAGACAACTACTCTCTAATGGTGTTATTAACATCAATTATATGAAAATCTAAAGACAACCTAGTGGATCAATTTACTAAAGGTTTGTCTTGAGAGAAAGTTTATAATCATCGAGGGGAATGGGATTAAAGTCTAAATCTAATGAATCATCATGAATGGAAACCGAATCTAGCTAAATAGAGATCCCAAGGTCTAGATTCAATGGGGCAATACAAAGTCTTGTGTGATTCACCAAGAAACACTATGAAGTATTATTTGAGAAAATATTTCTTCCCATTTCTATGATGAGACAGTATTTACCTGCAGCATGTATTACGATAAGTTAAGCTTTTAATGATTACTATATCTTGAAAATCCAAGTGGAATATGACAGGATATTCTTTATAGATAATCACATATATGAGTAAAGAAGTGGGGCTTCTTCTATGGGAGTTATTATAAGACATAATTCTCTAAAGTACTTATGAAAACCAGGTTGTTCAAATGAACACAATAATGAGAATTAAATTTGTGTTGAGAATAAGTTGTGTGATAGTTATTGTCTCAATTTACATAAATGGTCGACAATTCAAAGCGTTACGCACATTGATCGACTAGTAAACTCGATGGCTATTCACTAAGGAGGATTCAAGGCCTAAAGCTATCTCCCTGATGAACTTATTTTCTTTAAACTCTTTCTACAAAGCCTGCATAATTAAGATACATTAATTTCTATTCATGTGGGGATTGTAGGAATATTTGAATAGAAATTAATTTAAAATAATATTTAAATTTTCTTTATTGAAAAGTCATGATTTTTGAGATGAAGAGTTACAACCGTTGATGAAATTATGTCCTTATGTGAAAAGCATAACCTTTCAAAACATTGTGACTATTCGGAACATGTGTCATTTGCCTATAAATTCACAAATATTTAATACTATGTTTCTGAGGATTTGAAGTGCTACTATTCTCGGAAGGAAAAAATACGGAAAATATGAAATATTTTTATTAGAATAAAATAAAAAATGAAATCTATTTTACAAAATTTAAAATAACATATTTATAATAGAAACCAATTAGGCAATCTAATAATATAAAAACTGTAATAATAATAATAGAAAACTTAATCAAAATAGAAAGAAATCTTAATAACATAATATAAATAAATATAAGAAATTTACCCTCCAAATAAGAAAAATAAATCCTAATGAGGGTTATGCCATTTTCTTCACCAAGTTTGCCCTGTCCAATTGTTTTATGAACCGTGAAAATTGTGAAAACTTATAGAAGAATGAAGATAACACACAATTTTTGTAATAAATTTTTTTCTTAATATTTATGAGGATTGAAACATCTTTATATACAAAACCAAATAAGAAAATAGTCATTGGAAAGTAACCCCTACTCATTACAATGGTTGTACTTTATGCAGCTAGTCAATTGTGATATCTGTGTAGGATTTGAGCTACATTGATTGATATCTTTACATTGATTTGGAAGGATTTGAGTAAGATTGAGTGGTTGAGATTTTCCTGGATTGTAGGCACATAGAAGACTTTGAATAGGCTGAGAGGTGATTGATTGTTGTTCCTGGGATAAACACTAGGCTATGAAAGTGAACAGCCCAAGAGATACATGGGGTGTGTTCAGCAGCCTGTGATCTACGAGGGACAGATTGATATTCTACATCATCTTTAACATCACTCTTCAAGTTGTGTTTGGGATGAGTGGCTACGGTTAGTCTTCGTACCAATTCATTAAACCGTCTACCAGAGATTGGTTTAGTCAACAGGTCTGCAATTTGATCTTCTGTGCTAATGTATCGAATTTTAATTTTGTCAATACCTACTAGATCTCGAATAAAATGAACATCTACCTCAATGTGTTTAGTTCTTGAGTGGAATATTGGATTTTGAGCAATCAGTTACGCACTTAGATTGTCACATAAAATTAGTGGCTTGAGAGATGACGCAAATCCAATTTCTTTGAGAAGAGACATCAACCACATCATTTCTGAAGCTAGATAAGCAAGAGATTAATATTCAACTTCAATACTAGAGCGAGCTACCGCACTCTATTTCTTTGATGACCATGAAATAAGACGATTTTCAAGATATACTAAATTTCCACTAGTTGATTGCGATAATTTGGCGAGTCTACCCAATCAGCATCACAAAATCCTTGAAGACTTAGAAAGGTTTATATATGTGGTAATTTGAAAAACAAGCCAAGGTGAGATGTTCCTTTTAAATACCTTAGAACTCTTTTGCATGCAATCCCATGGTCTTCCTTTGGATCTGACATGAATTAACTTAATTTGTTTACAATAAACTAATGTCGGGTCTTGTGTTTGTGAGGTATTGGAGTGCGCCCAAAATGCTTCTGTACAAGATTGAATTACTAAAAGAATTACCTTGATATTTGGTCAGTTTGATCATTGAATTGGCAGGAGAAGCAGATTGCTTACAGTTATTCATTTGGACCATGGTAAGAAGATCATTTATGTATTTTGTTTGAGTTAGATACAAGCTATATGTTTCTCTACATGCTTTAAGACATAGGAAATAGTTAACTGATCCCAAAGATTTGAGAGCAAACTTAGCACTCAAATCTATATATATATATATATATATATATATATAAAGCGGAACTCTTAGTGGACCCCACAAAATTGACGTGGCATGGCTGAGAGTTCACGCTTTAGTTGAAAAACATAGAAAACAGCAAGTTTTGAAAATCGATCACATTTTACCAATCGTATTCCTCCACGTGGGTACATCTTTTCACTGTCTATTTTCTTTATTCTCCCATTAATTTATTCATTTTCTCTTCCCATTTTTTTCTCTTCTTTAATTATTTTCAACAATAAATCAAAATAATAAAAATAGTTTAAAACGATACGTTTTCAATTCCAACATTAAACACATGAAATAAATTATTTTCATAGATCGAGATAATACAAAAGGTACGTTTCCATTTCACCATTTCAATGATACAGTATTTGTTTTTTTTTTTTCCCATTAATTTCTCATACTATAAAAAGCATATTCATACCATCACTTTCATACCATTATTTTCATACATTCTTAAAATTTGAAATCTCTCTTAAAAAGTAACTTCTTTTTATTTCTCTAATTATTTTTTTCCTAATAATTTGTTTTGTTTATGATTTATTTTTTGTTTTTAATATGTATATTTTTTATCCGTGATTTTTTCCTATCTAATGGACATATAGATTTCCAAATTTATTTTAAATCTAAATATGATGTCTCAACCACTATACTTCTTCCATTTACTTATAATTTTGTTTGTTTATTATTTGCTTATAGTTCTCTATTTTCTTTTTATTAATTGATAGTAATATATTAGTTTATTTTGAAATTAAAAATAGTATATATCTTTTTTAATATTTTTCGGTTTAACCATATATATATATATATATTTCAAATAAATGTTTGGTCTATTTTTCTCTTTTATAATATTTTATATTTTTGTATCTTTAAAAGTTAATTCTAATTTATTTTTTTTAATTTCATAATATATTTTTATTTAGCCATCAAATTTTAAATTAAAAATAATTTTATAAATAATTAATTTTTACTCTAAATAAAATTATTCTAATATTTTATTTAATATTTTTACATATATAATAGATAAATAGAATATATTTAATAGATAAATATTGAGGAAGTAAATAAGTTCCAAACCTTTTATTTCAAGATTCTAATTTTTATTAGATGGGAACTTACTTAATTTGTTGCAGGATATTATTAAAAAAATAGAAACACAATTCCAGACAACGAGAATGCTCACTACTATTTCAGATCAACTATTTTTGAATAACTCTGATTATATGGTCATAATTTTGAAGATTTAATGATTATTATACAAAAAGTGAAAAATTAAATGCTTTAGGTGAATGATCGAGAGAGAGGGAGAGATGAGTCTCCTTGGAATTGTTTATGAGTAATTATATACTTTTTAATCTCAAAACTCGAGTTTCCAATCATCTTCTTTATGTCAATGGTAGTTTTTGGTTCCTTTTATGACATCGAGATTTGAGATCAATACTTTAACAATATTTACACATAAATATTTATTTTGTAATTTACCATTGTTTAGTAGGCCTGAATGCAATTAACTCTTCCAGGAATATCAAAGTTCATCCCTATCTAATTTCTCCATTCTACTTTGTTAGTTTTTCTTTTAGATATTCAACAATATTTGTCAGTTATTAAATTTTTACATTTTTCTTTCATACCCTCTATTTATTTACCCTCACTAAGTGTTGTAATACCATAGTTAATTGATAATATGTATGTTATTAATAAGGATAAAGAAAGAAAAAAAATTGAAAATGTAATACTCTGAATGGAGTACAAATAAAATTCTAACTTCTATATGACTAATAGAAGCAATAAAATAGATGATAAATAATATGTTGATTAAACATTAAATGTCATGCAGTGGAGAAAGTTCAAAACGATTTTATCTACAGTTAAAATATTTTCTTATTGATGATAGAGTAAATAAAATAAATATTAAGCCATATTTGAATTACATTTAAAAAAAAAATAAATAAATAGAAAATGTATATATCGAAAAATGATCATCATCCATTATTATCAAAACAAAATGAAGTTTGAAAAATTAATATATATATATATATATATTAAATTGATTTTAAAAATAATATATTATATTTTAAATTTGATAAAAGTCTATAGTATGAACAACAAATTTTAATTTGAAAACTTTATATATATATATATTGACAATACACTAAAGAAAATAATTAATTAATAATATAAAAAAGAAAAAAAAAAAGAATGAAACAAGACAACATAATAATTAAAATAAAATAAAATAAAAATAAGTAATCAATCCTTTTAATAATATATACACTCTTCACATCATTTAATTGTTTTATTAATAAATATTTCCTAATAGAGTTTTTAATGAAATTTAAACCAAAAACTTATTCGATTATTATAATTATTTAAAAAATAAAAATTTTAAAATTGGGCAAATTAAATTTTAATATATTAATAAATATAATTAAAAATAACATAATAATAATAATAAAAGAATTTCATATTATATAAAATATATATTACTGCGCAACGCGCGGACTAATTACCTAGTTTTGTATAATTCTCTAGATCCCTTAATTGTTATTTCTAATTATTAAGATATCATCTACATAAACCAACAGAAGGATGATTTCTTGTTTATTCTTGTAAAGAAATATAGAAGTATATGACATAGAGTTTGTAAAACCCCTGTCAAGTAGTGCACCTTTTAGCTTTGAGAACCATGCTCTAGGTGTCTGTTTTAGCCTGTACAAAGACTTTCTCAATTTGCAAACATGATTCGGTAACTCAGAACTAGTGAAGCCTTCGGGTTACTTGATATATACTGTTTCAGTTAGCTCCCTATTTGAAACACATTGTTAATATTAAGTTGTTGAATGTCCTATTTATTTGTGACAGCTAGTGAAAATATAATCTTTATGGTAGATGATTTCACCACTGGACTATAAGTCTCAAACAAATCAACACTAGATGTTTGCAAGTAGCCATTAGCAACCAATCTTACTTTGTATTTAACCATAGTACCATCAAGATGATACTTGATCCTAAATACCTATTTTATGCCAAGAATTCATGTTTGAATTATAAGGTACCAAAATCCAAATATCATTTTTGTCTAAAACCTTTATTTTAGCTTCCAAAGCCTCTTTCCATTTAGGATCTTGTAGAGCTTCTTTGACTGAATTAAGTTAAGTTTCTATATCTTGTGTAGTAGCAAATAGGATAGACTTGGGTTTTAAAATACCACTTTTGGATCTGATTTGCATAGGATAAATAGATGTGGTATGGTTTCAGTTTGGTAGTTCACAACTTGGTTATTTTGAGACATAGAACTTGAGGAATTTGAATTAGAAATATAAGGAGAATTACCTTTAGGTTGAGAATTTAATTCTGGTGTTAAGTTGGAGGAATCCGGTGAGGTGTTTGACAAAGGGATTTCTCCTTGTGATTGGTTTGTAGTTGTACATGGCTCAATAATAGAAACTAGTAAGAAATATACAATGGTAGTGATATTTCTTGAGGTTTAAGACTGTGTTTTGAAGCAAAATTTTTTTTATAGCGAAACTTTTTTTCATTGAATTCTACATGTCTAGATATGTAAATTCTGCTAGTAGGACTATGTAACGTCCACAAGTAGGGCCTAAAATTTTTCGAATATTTTATTATTTAAAATGTCGGTTTTTATAAAAATTGATTCTCGAAAGTTCCATATCGGAATAAATCGAAAATCCGCTCCAAGGGTAAAATGGTAATTTAAAGACTAGATTCGGAAGTGTAGAGTCAGTTTCGATATTTGAAAATGATTTTTGTAAAACCGGGCCAATTTCGAAAAAATGGGTTTTAATCGATTTAAAAGTGAATTTCTAATTTAAACATGGTTTTGGTGGCACAAATACATTTTTAGACTCGGAAAATATTTTTGAAAATGAAACCGAGAGCGGAGCGGAGCTTCGGTGGGTATGAAGGATTGTGAGTGGGCTTGGGTGTCATTGGGCTCAACAAATTGAATGAAGCCCAAACCCATCAAGAGGCCCATCATCACCCCATCAACACACCCACATCTCTTCTCTTCACTCTCACTCTCTACCTCCACTCAAGAAAACAAATCACGTTTTCTTCTCTTCTTCACATCTCAAACCCTAGCTTCATTAATCACCCACAACCACCAAACACCCACCCCATTAAAGTTTGGAACTACCATCATCTACCCCATTAAGGCTCCTAGTGGTGATTTCAAGCTTCTTCCTTCACTCATTTCATTGATAAGGTTTCAAAGCTCATTAATGGTATTTTCGGTTTTTGAAACATTTGATTTTCATTGATGGCATGATTAGGACTCTTAGAGGCTCTAGAACACTTCCGGATAGTTGGTCTCATTGATTTTGGTCATTGTTGGTGTCTTTGATAAAAACCCCTTAGAGCTAGAATGGAGATTTTGATGAGATTGTGTTGTGTTTTGATTTGTGTTGCTTAGATTGGTTCCAATAGGCAACCAAGGTGTTGGAGAGCACCAAACCGAGGAGACTAGCTAGTTGTCTTCGAGGAAAGGTTAGCATCTTCGTTTTACGCTCTACATTATTGTTTGATGTTTATTTTATGTATGATCGCATTATAATGTGCTAATGAAGCTAATCACTTGGTAATTGATAGATATGTGGGGTAATGTAGTGATAGTGTCATGTAGACACTTATTGAATTGAAATGGAATGACCATGTGTATGAGTATGTGATTATATGTGATGATTGGTTGTTAGATTGAGTATTTTGGCCATGGAGGCCTTTGTTTACTAAACAATGGTTTTTGAATGGCAATGGTATAATTGAGATCAATATACCTTACTTGTTTTGCAAATGGGAATGTTTTGAACATATTGGAATTGGTTATGTTTTGCCCTTGTGGCTATGTGGAAGAAATGGTAATTGGTGCCATTGTAGAGGAATAACAATGGTATTACATGGTTTTGTGTAAAATGGAAAGAAATTGGTAAATGTTGTTTAATCACTTAAAAAGAGTGCCCTTGTTCTTAGCTTGATTTAGGTGAATGTATTGGCATGCCATAGGGAACTTAGAAGTATACTTCGACACATGAAAATGTGAACTAGGCTTGAAGTGCCGCTTATTTAGGGCGACGGTCCTCCCCGGATGCGACAGCATCAACCCGGTCCTTTATCGATCCCCCGCTTGATTTTCGGATCCCCCGTTTGGTCTTCGGACCCCTTGTACATGATTGATCTTCGGATCCCCTGGTGTTTTCAGTCCCCAATTGTCCCGTTTTCCCTATTAGAGTTAAGTTTAAGGGCAAATTTAACTAAAATGTGATAATTGTTTGATTTGTATGCTTTAAATGGTATGATGATACCTAATGAATGGTAAATAATTATTTGATGTGGATGAAATTCACTATAGAAACATAAGACGGTAATTAAGCGGAATAAGGAAACTAGCGGAATGAAATGAGAAGTGGAAATTGAATCAAAGTAGAAAATGCCCTGTTTTTCTCACCTGGGCGTCCTGGTCGGTGGCCTGGCAAAGGAGCCAGGGCGCCAGGGCGCCAATCACCTACGGTACCAGCTTCCGCGACCTGACTGGCGGCCTAGCAAAGGAGCCAGGGCGCCAATCACCTACGGTACTAGCTTCCGCGGCCTGGCTGGCGGCCTGGCAAAGGAGCCAGGGCGCTAATCAGGGTGCCAAGTGGCTACGGTGCCATTTTTCGCGGCCTGGCAAGTGGCTGGCGGTCTGGTCATATAGACCAGGGAGGGAGCCCGGGCGCCAAAGTGGATTCGGTACCACTTTTTGCGGCCTTGCAGGCAGCCTGGTCACTAAGACCAGGGCACCAACCAGGGCGCCAAATGACCTATTGTACCAATTTCTGCGGCCGGGTCATGGTGACCGGGCGCCGACTAGGGCGCCAGGAGGCTACGGTGCCATTTCCTGCGGCCTGGAGCAGGAAGCTGGCGGCCTGGTCAAGGTGACCAGGGCGCGAACCAGGGCGCGAACCAGGGCGCGAGAAGTCCACCTTGCCTCCAGTTTTCTGTTTTCTGATCCACTTCGGATGATCCCGATTATGTGATGATGTTTGAGAAGTTAAGTTGCATTTGTGTGCTCACTTTGCTAATAAAAGAAGCATGTTTGTATGTGTTTGTTTGAGCATGAAGGTGTTAACTAGGCATCGATAGCCTAACCCTTTCCTTTCTCCATTTTTCTTGTTTGTTTCCTTTTCGAAATGAATATGTGTCCAGGTGGATCGAGCTAGCATTTGAAGGTCGGGTTGGACGCCCTCCTTGGAGCATTCATTCCATGGCATCTTTTCACCTTGCTATTTTGTATACACTTTTGGAATGTATTTAACTTTGAAATATTCTTTTGTCAACTTGTTCACTTGGCTTAGTGACGAGTTGAACATTAAGCTCGGTTTCGCATGTTGATCCGAGTTTGGTGTTACTTAATGATTTCATATGTAAACCTTATTGATGATTATCAAGCGATGATGCATTTTAAAGTATTTATTTTCCACTTGGATTGCAATTCCTATTATGTGTATGTAGATGTTATAAGTATATGAGGTTATATGTATGAGTCGATGTGGCTTACGGCCTCCTACGCCTCGGGTCCTCCAGGGGTGGGGGTCGGATGCTACATTTGTTGGTATCAGAGCACCGGTTCTCAGTTGCTTTTTGCTTGTGCTTGTATGTGCATTAGAAATATGATTGTTGTGCATTGTTTTCAAGACATGACATTGCATTTCATGTTAGCAAGTAAGAATTACATTGTTTCTCTAATGCTCGATCGCTTGGACCTTTTTAGATCAAAAGAGTATTTTTGAGTCATGGTTAGAACTCGCCATGAATAAAACACTAGAGGCCGGGGTCCCGCACCTAGTGGGACTCGTGACATCCCTGGAGAAGGGGATGATGGATGGGAACCTACCCCACCGAGTAGTGAACGGACGGTGAATGATATGCCCTTCGATGCCGCCGCCGCTCAAGCGAGGGCTTTTGCGGATATAGCTTAATTTATGGATGGAGTCCGGAGAGGGACTATTGGGGGGCAGCCGAGGCAAGAGAGGCCAGCTATTGAGGTAGCCGAGAGCTCTTCAAGGGAATAAGTGCCGAGAGCTTGGAGGTAGCCGAGGAATGGCTTGATGATATGATCCGGGTGTGTGACGAGATCCATTGCAAGGAGGAGGAGAAGTGGAGTGTTTGGTGTCTCTCCTCCGTAGCAATGCCATTCAGTGGTCGGAATCGGTGACCCTTAGGGTAACCGAATAAGAGAAAACTTTTGAGTTCTTTTGTGAGGAGTTTCAAAAGAACTATGTAAGCCAAGTATATCTGGATCAGAAGAGGACGGATTTTCTCCATTTGAGGCAAAGAGGAGATTCGGTAATGGAGTACAAATTGAAGTTTGTGAAGCTTAGCTGGTATTGTCCGGAGATGGTGCCCAATCCAAGAGAGTGGTGCCGGAAGTTTAAAGCGGGGCTCTCTTATGAATTACAAGAGTCTTTGCTCACTCTTTGGACGGAGAATTTTAACGAGTTGGTGGATGCCGCCTTGGAGGCGGAGCAGCTCAAGAAGAATAAGGGTGGAAACAAAAGACCCCAAGAGCAAAAGAGCGGTTTCCAAAATCCCGGGAACCCAAGTAAGAAGGCTAAGACTCAAAGTCATGGAGGAGCATCGAGTAGGCCACAAGCAAGTGGCGGTAGAGGAAATCCACCTACTCCCTTGGTGGTAAGTACTCCCGCACGTGGAGGTTCAAATGCAAATCAAATACCTCTATGTACCATTTATGGAAAACCTCATTGGGGCGAGTGTAGAAGAGATTCGGGGGCATGTTACCGATGTGGGTCGAAAGATCACTTCAAAAGAAATTGCCCACATCCTCCGAGAGAGGGTTCTAGAGCTCCCATGGGTGAAGCTAGTTCGGTTCAGAGGAGTGCCCGGTCGGCTCCCACAAATCCAGGCGGGTCTAGAGGTGTAGTGGTACCGGCAACCGCTAGTAGAAATGAAGGTCGTGCACCGGCCCGCATATATGCTATGAGGGGCCGAGAGGAGGCCGACACTCCAGATGTTGTGACGGGTACGTTCTTAATTCTTGGTACTCCTGTTTTTGCTTTGGTTGACCCCGGGTCAACATTGTCATATGTTTGTAGTGGGTTACTTGTGGACAAGGGTCGGGTCAAGACGGACCTCGATGTAGTGGTTTTGAATCCATTGGGAAATTGTGTTGTTGTTAATGAAGTGTTCCGGAAGTGCCGATTGTCATTGGCGGGGTGACGTTTTCGGGTGATTTGTTGAAGCTTCGGTGTGGAGAATTTGATGTTATCCTCGGAATGGATTGGTTATCCCGACATGAAGTGGTGATGGATTGTAGAGCGAAAAGAATCACATTACAATCATCATCGGGTTGGGTGACGGTAGTAGGCGATAGGAGGAATCCGCTGGATAAAGTGGTATCAACGGCGTTGGCTGATAGAATGTTGAGGCAAGGATGTGAAGCCTACTTGGCACATGTGGTAGAAGTGGACAAGCCGAGATCTGATGGCAAGTTCATTCCCACGGTGTCGGAATTTTTAGATATGTTTCCGGAAGAGTTACCGGGTTTACTGCCGGAAAGAGAAGTTGAATTTGCCATTGAACTCATTCCGGGAGCGGCGCCAGTATCTATGGCTCCGTATAGAATGGCTCCGGCGGAGTTGAAGGAATTGAAAATTAAGCTTCAAGAGCTTTTGGATAAGGGGTTTATCCGACCAAGTGTGTCACCTTGGGGTGCTCCGGTGCTATTAGTTTGAAAGAAGGATGGTTCGTTTCGATTATGTATCGATTACCGGCAGCTTAATAAATTGACGGTAAAGAACATGTACCCCCTCCCAAGGATCGATGATCTATTCGACCAATTGAGAGGCGCGGGAGTGTTCTCAAAAATCGATTTGCGATCGGGCTACCATCAATTGAGGATTAAGGAAAGAAACATGCCTAAGTCTGCTTTTCTCGGGCATGTGATTTCGAAGGAAGGCATAAGTGTAGACCCGAAGAAGATAGAGGCAGTTTTAGCATGGAAGCCACCTAGAAACGTTACGGAGGTGAGGAGTTTCCTTGGACTAGCGGGCTACTATCGCCGCTTTATGAAAGGATTCTCTTCAATTGCGGGTCCCTTGACGAAACTTCTACATAAAGGGGTTAAGTTTGAGTGGACTAGCAAATGCCAATAGTGTTTCGATTTGTTGAAGAAGCTGCTCACGGAAGCACCGATCCTAGTTCAACCGGTAGAAGGGTTGGATAATGTGATCTATAAGGATGCGTCTTTGCACGGGTTGGGTTGTGTGCTTATGCAAGACAACAAGGTGGTGGCATATGCCTCGCAACAACTTAAGCCGCATGAGTGTAATTATCCGACTCATGATTTGGAACTAGCTGCTATAGTGTTTGCTTTAAAGATTTGAAGGCATTATTTGTATGGTGCTAAGTGTCACATCTTCACGAATCACAAAAGCCTTCAATACCTGCCTACACAAAAGGAGCTGAATTTGAGGCAACAGCGGTGGGTTGAATTCTTGAAAGATTACGATCTTGTAATCAATTACCACCCCAGGAAGACGAATGTGGTGGCGGATGCATTGAGTAGGAAGTCAATGCATGCCTTAGCGGCAATGTTTGCTAGAATGAGTTTGGAAGGTGAAGCAGTAGTGGCAGAATTAACAGTGAGACCGGATTTAGTGCCACGGGTTTTGGAAGCTCAATTAACCGGTGAGGAGACGGTTGAGCTAGTTAAGAAGATGGAATCGGGAAAAATGAAATAACTTAACAAAAGGACCGACGGTGGTTTGTTTTCGGGAACCGAATTTTTGTACCATCGGTCGGTGGAATTCGGGATGAGATCTTGAAAGAGGCTCATAATCAAGCGCTTGCCATGCATCCCGGTACTACTAAAATGTTTCAAGAGTTGAAGGCGAGATTTTGGTGGCCGGGTATGAAGCGAAGTTTAGTTGAATTTGTGGGAAAGTGTTTGATTTGTCAACAAGTTAAAGCAGAGCATCAAGTGCCATCCGGTTTGCTTCAACCTATTGCGATACCGGAATGGAAGTGGGATAGGGTAACCATGGATTTTGTTGTTGGTTTACCTCTTACCCGGGAGAAACATGATGCTATTTGGGTTATTGTTGACCGGTTGACCAAATCCGCTTATTTCTTGCCTATCCGAGTTGATTATTCTTTAGAGAAGTTGGCGGATTTGTATATCAATGAGGTAGTGAGGCTACACGGGATTCCATCATCGATTATATCCGATAGAGATCCGCGTTTTACCTCACGGTTTTGGAAGAAATTTCAGGAAGCCATGGGGACCAAGCTGAATTTTAGCACGGCATTTCATCCTCAAACCGATGGGCAGTCCGAAAGGGTTATTCAAACCTTGGAGGATATGCTACGGTGTTGTGTGCTTGAATTCAAGGGTACTTGGGAGCGATATTTGCCTTTGGTTGAATTTTCTTACAATAATAGTTACCAAGCGAGTATCCAAATGGCTCCATATGAAGCATTGTATGGGAGACAATGTAGAACTCCGCTATGTTGGACCAAGTTAAGTGAGAATCGAATAGTTGGTCCGGATATGGTGCTTGAAGCGGAGGAGAAAGTGAGGATCATAAGGGAGAAACTTAAGGAAGCTTCAGATAGCCAAAAGTCATATGCTGACTTAAAAAGGAAAGAGATTGAATTTAATGTGGGCGATAAAGTTTTTCTCAAAGTGTCTCCTTGGAAAAAGGTGCTTCGTTTTGGTAAGAAGGGAAAATTGACTCCTCGTTTTATCGGGCCATACGAGGTAATAGAACGTATTGGTCCGGTTGCTTACAGATTGGCATTGCCACTCGAGCTAGAAAAGATACATAATGTTTTCCATGTATCCATGCTTCGGAGATACCGATCGGATCTGTCTTATGTTTCGACTCGGGAAGAGATTGAGATTAGACCGGATTTAAGCTATGAAGAGGAACCGGTTGAGATTTTGGCTAGAGAGGTTAAGGTCTTAAGGAATAAAACAGTACCCCTAGTCAAGGTCTTATGGCGAAACCATGTGGTGGAAGAAGCGTCATGGGAAACCGAAGAGGCAATGCGGAGGCAATATCCTCATCTGTTCGAACTAGGTAATTTCCGGGATGAAATTTCCTAAGGGTGGGAGAGTTGTAACGTGCACAAGTAAGGCCTAAAATTTTTCGAATATTTTATTATTTAAAATGTCGGTTTTTTATAAAAATTGATTCTCGAAAGTTCCATATCGGAATAAATCGAAAATCCGCTCAAGGGTAAAATGGTAATTTAGAGACTAGATTCGGAAGTGTAGAGTCAATTTCGATATTAGAAAATGATTTCGAAATGATTTTTGTAAAACCGGGCCAATTTCGAAAAAATGGGTTTTAATCGATTTAAAAGTGAATTTCTAATTTAAACATGGTTTTGTTGGCACAAATACATTTTTAGACTCGGAAAATATTTTTGAAAACGAAACCGAGAGCGGAGCGGAGCTTCTGTGGGTATGGAGGATTGTGAGTGGGCTTGGGTGTCATTGGGCTCTACAAATTGAATCAATCCCAAACCCATCAAGAGGCCCATCATCATCCCATTAACACACCCACATCTCTTCTCTTCACTCTCACTCTCTTTCTCCACTCAAGAAAACAAATCACGTTTTCTTCTCTTCTTCCCATCTCAAACCCTAGCTTCATTAATCACCCACAACCACCAAAGACCCACCCCATTAAAGCTTGGAACTACCATCATCTACCCCTATTAAGGCTCCTAGTGGTGATTTCAAGCTTCTTCCTTCACTCATTTCATTGGTAAGGTTTCAAAGCTCATTAATGGCATTTTCGGTTTTTGAAACATTTGATTTTCATTGATGGCATGATTAGGACTCTTAGAGGCTCTAGAACACTTCCGGATAGTTGGTCTCATTGATTTTGGTCATTGTTGGTGTCTTTGATAAAAACCCCTTAGAGCTAGAATGGAGATTTTGATGAGATTGTGTTGTGTTTTGATTTGTGTTGCTTAGATTGGTTCCAATAGGCAACCAAGGTGTTGGAGAGCACCAAACCGAGGAGACTAGCTAGTTGTCTTCGAGGAAAGGTTAGCATTTTTGTTTTACGCTCTACATTATTGTTTGATGTTTATTTTGTGTATGATCGCATTATAAAGTGCTAATGAAGCTAATCACTTGGTAATTGATAGATATGTGGGGTAATGTAGTGATAGTGTCATGTAGACACTTATTGAATTGAAATGGAATGACCATGTGTATGAGTATGTGATTATATGTGATGATTGGTTGTTAGATTGAGTATTTTGGCCATGGAGGCCTTTGTTTACTAAACAATGGTTTTTGAATGGCAATGGTATAATTGAGATCAATATACCTTACTTGTTTTGCAAATGGGAATGTTTTGAACATATTGGAATTGGTTATGTTTTGCCCTTGTGGCTATGTGGAAGAAATGGTAATTGGTGCCATTGTAGAGGAATAATAATGGTATTACATGGTTTTGTGTAAAATGGAAAGAAATTGGTAAATGTTGTTTAATCACTTAAAAAGAGTGCCCTTGTTCTTAGCTTGATTTAGGTGAATGTATTGGCATGCCATTGGGAACTTAGAAGTATACTTTGACACATGAAAATGTGAACTAGGCTTGAAGTGCCGCTTATTTAGGGCGACGGTCCTCCCCGGATGCGACAGCATCAACCTGGTCCTTTATCGATCCCCCGCTTGATTTTCGGATCCCCCGTTTGGTCTTCGGACCCCTTGTACATGATTGATCTTCGGATCCCCTGGTGTTTCAGTCCCCAATTGTCCCGTTTTCCCTATTAGAGTTAAGTTTAAGGGCAAATTTAACTAAAATGTGATAATTGTTTGATTTGTATGCTTTAAATGGTATGATGATACCTAATGAATGGTAAATAATTGTTTGATGTGGATGAAATTCACTATAGAAACCTAAGACGGTAATTAAGCGGAATAAGGAAACTAGCGGAATGAAATGAGAAGTGGAAATTGAATCAAAGTAGAAAATGCCCTATTTTTCTCACCTGGGCGTCCTGGTCGGCGGCCTGGCAAAGGAGCTAGGGCGCGAGCCAGGGCGCCAATCACCTATGGTACCAGTTTCTGAGGCTTAGCTGGCGGCATGGCAAAGGTGCCAGGGCTCTAACCAGGGCGCCAAGTGGATATGGTGCCATTTTTGGCGGCCTGGCAAGTGGCTGGCGGCTTGGTCATTTAGACCAGGACGCGTGCCAGTGCGCCAAAGTGGATTTGGTACCACTTTCCGCGGCCTTGCGGGCAGCCTAGTCACTTAGACCAGGGCGCCAACCAGGGCGCCAAATGACTTTCGGTACCAATTTCTGCGGCCTGGTCAGCAGCCTGGTCAAGGTGACCAGGGCGCCGACCAGGGCGCCAGGAGGCTACGGTGCCATTTCCCGCGGCCTGGCGCAGGAAGCTGGCGGCCTGGTCAAGGTGACCAAGGCGCGAACCAGGACACGAGAAGTCCACCTTACCTCCAGTTTTCTATTTTCTAATCCACTTCGGATGATCCCGATTATGTGATGATGTTTGAGAAGTTAAGTTGCATTTGTGTGCTTACTTTGCTTATAAAAGAAGCATGTTTGTATGTGTTTGTTTGAGCATGAAGGTGTTAACTAGGCATTGATAGCCTAACCCTTTACTTTCTCCATTTTTCTTGTTTGTTTCCTTTTCGAAATGAATATGTATCCAGGTGGATCGAGCTAGCATTTGAAGGTCGGGTTGGACGCCCTCCTTGGAGCATTCATTCCATGGCATCTTTTCACCTTGCTATTTTGTATACACTTTTGGAAAGTATTTAACTTTGAAATATTCTTTTGTCAACTTGTTCACTTGGCTTAGTGACGAGTTGAACATTAAGCTCGGTTTCGCATGTTGATCCGAGTTTGGTGTTACTTAATGATTTCATATGTAAACCTTATTGATGATTATCAAGCAATGATGCATTTTAAAGTATTTATTTTCCACTTGGATTTCAATTCCTATTATGTGTATGTAGATGTTATAAGTATATGAGGTTATATGTATGAGTCGATGTGGCGTACGGCCTCCTACGCCTCGGGTCCTCCGGGGGTGGGTGTCGGACGCTATAGACTAAAACACTTATAACCTTTATGCATCAAGTTATATCCTAAGAAAACACATTTTATTGTATGAAAATTTAATTTATGTTGAGGGTAATACCTTTAATATGGATATCAAGCGCAACCAAAACTTTTCATGAATGTGTAGTTTGGTTTTTTATTGTAAAGTTTTTGGAAGGGAGAAATATTTTTTAGCATGAATGTGAGCAGATTATTTATTAGAAAAATAGAAGTTAAAAAGGCTTCATACTAGTAGGTCAGAGGCATATAGGCATGTGCCAAAAGTGTCAACCTCATTTCAATTATGTATCTATGTTTTCTTTCAGCTGTGCCATTTTGCTGGTATGTGTATGGACAGCTGAATCTGGTTGTTATCCCATGTTGCATTGAGAAAGAAATGAAGACTTGAAATTCTCCTCCCATGTCTGTATGAAAAGCTTATATTTTTGTGTTCAACTGTAATTCAACATTCATTTTGAAATTTCGAAAAAACTGACAATGCTTTTGATTTAAGTTTCAAAGGAAAAATCCAAGTAAATCTTGAAAAAACATCAACAATGTAATGTAATATTTGTGACCTTGAGTGGATATATATGGTGATGGCCCCCATAATTTTGAATAAACAATTTCAAGAGGTTTAGTCATAGTGATTTCATGTTTTAAAAAAGGCAGTTTGTGAAGTTTGCCCATTTTCCAAGAATGAAAAAAATTTGTAGCTTTGGAATCAAAATGAAAATTCATAGATTGCAAAACAAGTTTTCATACAAGATCTGAAAGATGGCCTAGCTTGATATGCCAAAGGTTAATAGAAGCATTTGTTACATTTAAGAGATGAGATCTTTTTACATTGGATATATTCAGATCTTGTGAATTTACTGATAACTTCATTTTGGAACTTAACAAAAGATTTAGAGAGGCTAATTGAGTTGTTTTTGAGTTTGGCTGTCTTGTTTAGTTAAAGGAGACTGAACAGACCATATTTGAGAATTGCTTTGGCTAGCACCTTCCTTGTTTTCTTACACTTAAACACACAAGAATTATCACAAAACTCAACATTAAGATTATTATCCTTTGTTATTTTGGAAATGCTAAGTAAGTTTCTAGATGTATTAGGTACATGAAGAATTTGTTTAAAAAGAAAGGTGTATGTTTAGTTTCCTGCATATAAAGGAAAGAATATTTAATGTTGCTAATAGGTAAAAGCATACCATTTTCAACAGCCACATGATCCTTGCCTCCATATTTAGAGCTTATTGACATGTTGCTCAAGTTTGGCGTCACATGGTTTGTGACTCTGCTATATAGAAACCAGCTAGTTTGGGGTTCTTAATTCATGAAAGTTGATTGATTCTCTATTAAGTGAACTTGAGTTTGATTTGTTAATGTTACTGGCTAATTTTGATAAGACTAACTAATCTAATTCTGATTCATTCTATTTTGACTTCCATTCCAGGTCTGATCAAATCTTTTCTAGTATCTAAAGCATCATGTCCATGTTTTTGACATACCTGACATTGTAGCCTTGGACCACTCAATCGTCGTGCCCTTCCTCTGCCACATCTGCCTCTATTTGCTTATCTAAATCATTGAAAACCTCCTCTATTGTGTGATTGTACTACACTATATATAGCAATATTAGTAGAAGTTGAGACAGTTGTGGCAAGATTAATTTAAGCTGGACTATTTAGTTGTTCTATTCTCTGTTCATGCATCATCAAAGAGTACTGAACCTCTTAGAAAGTTACTTGTTGTCTACTGTGTGATAAAAATACCACCACTAGATCAAATTCGTGGCCAACACCATTTAGAGCATAAAGAACAATGTTAGATTTTGGTATTCTATTACCTGCAGTCAAAAGTGAGTCACCAATACTTTTAATATTTTGTATATATCATATACCGTCATTGATCCTTTCTTCAATCCAGTCAGTTGACTTTTCAGTTGCAATATTTGAACCATTAATATCTAAGCATATTAGTTTTCCAGGATTGTCCATGTCTCTAATGCGCTGTTTGATTGATTTATTTTTCCAGGATTTCTTCACTGACTGTAGTAACTAGCATAAGAGGAGTTGATCTGACCTCTTCCAAGTTCGATACTCTGGATTTATAGGGCTTTGAGGATTGTCTGGATCTGTTAATTATGTTGGAGGCAGCTTTGAAGTAGAGATAAAATCTTCTAACTCAAGTGCTCTTATTGCAGCAAGAACAACTGCTTTCCAGTAGATAATTTCACTCATTATAGGAATGTTGAAGTTTAAAGCCTTTGCCAATGATTGATAGTTCAAATTTCTTGCATCATCTGATGGTTGAGGATGACTATTGTTTAAAAGATTTGTTTGGTTGGTTGAAGTGAAGTGTGAATCTTTAGCCATGATGACGATGGTCAATCAAAGCTCTGATACTATGAAAATTTATAGAACAAAGAAGATAACACAGAACTTTTGTAATAAATTTTCTTGTTAATATTTATGAGGATTGAAACCTCTTTATATATAAAACCAAATAAGAAAATAGTTGTTGGAAAGTAACCCCTACTCATTACAATGGTTATACTTTATGCAGCTATTCAATTATGATATCTGTGTAGGATTTGAACTACATTGATTGAATCTTTACATTGCTTTGGCAGGATTTGAGTAAGATTCTGAGATTTTCCTGGATGGTAAGCACATACCGGAGACTTTGAATAGGTTGAGAGGTGATTGATTATTTTTGCTGGGCTAAACACTAGGCTTTGAAATTGAACAACCCAAGAACACATGGGGTGTGTTCAGCAACCGGTGATCTATCAGGGATAGATTGATATTCTACTTAAATTGTTTCGCTTCAAACAATATTGATTTTTGCACACATATCTCACTTGACTACTAATTTCTCATTCACATTGTGAATAATCAAGAATATGGACATAGGATAGTAGTGGACTAGGATGAACTTAAACTCACCAAGCAAATTAAAAAAAAAAATCTTTATATTAGGTATAATTATATAAAAGTCCAAATAAAATTTACAAAAATTCCTTACTAAATTATACCATCACTTTTTAACTACCCATCCATCTATGCACTCCTCTTTTACCCATCAGACTTTAAAATGAGTCGGATGGATAAATGAGTCAGGTGGGTAAAAGAGTAGTGGGTAGGTGGATGTGTAGTTAAAAAGTGATGTTACAATTTAATGGTTTTTTTTTAATTTTTAATTTTAATTTTTTAAATTTTATTTAGACTTTTATATAATTATATCTAATTTAAAGATTGTTTTTTCAATTTGCTAGGAAGCCCACCCTAACCCACTACTGTTCTACGTCCATGCAATAGAGCAGCTGAGATTCTTCGTCAAAAATGGGGTGAAAAATTTGGGACCTAAATAACCCTGTGAACAGATCCCAATCTTCAAATGACACATTCCCAATGACACATTCCCAATTGCATGGCGGAAGATAGAAAATTTATTTTCGGTATTCAAAATATAATTGTATATAATATAAAAAAAAACAAGTTAAAAAGTTTGGATGGACATTTTAATTCGGGTCCATTGCATTTTTAGACTTTTTATTAAAAAAAAAATTTTTAGACCAAAATTAAAATTTTTACAAAACTAAACTTTTTTCAAAAGTTTTTGAAAGAAATAGACCAAAATGACTATAATATCCTCTACTTCCCGATCTTGATTTGCTTCTCAGGCAAACTACATCGGGAAGCAGCAAAATATAACTCCTTCCCGGTGTTCTGCTTCCCAGACCGGGAAGCATGACACCGGGAAGCAGTTATATTTTGCCTGCTTCCCGGTCTGATGCTTTCCGGTCCACCGGAAAGCTCATTTTTTGCAATTTTTTTTTAAAAAAGTCTAAAAGTGTAACAAATTTAAGGTTAGTCTAAAACTTAAAAAAAAAAAAAAAAAAAAAAAGAAATGTGTGTTTAAAGTCTAATTTTGAATATTCTCACATTTTAATTTTTAAGACTAGTAAATTTGTTTGGGTAGTATATACATACTTAACTTTTAAAATCTATAAGTAAAATTATTTAAAAATTAATACTACTATATAATATAATTTAGAAAAAGAAAATCTCTCGGTGTTCGCCCCAAGATATATACATAGCTTTGCCGCTGCGCAATTGTGACCATTTTCTAATCCTTATATGCATTTATTTATGTTAAAACTGCTTGTTTCTCTTTATTCTTTTACTGAGTAGTGTCTGTTTTTGGGTCATGTTAGTATATTGCTGCTGCAATGGAAACAAATTCAAAATTGATACCAAGTTTTAGTGTTCTTTACAAGTGGCGGATGTAGTGTATTAAATAGGGGACAAAATGCCCATTTTTTCTCAAAACATTTAAAAATACTTTTATTTGTTTGTAGTTGTGGATAAAGTTCAAGAAAGAGAATCGAGGAGAAAAAAAATTAGAGAAGTTTGAATGTGAGAGGGAATACTATTTATTTATTTATTTTTTTACATGTAGATAAATTAGAGGAGAAAGAACAAATAAAATAGAATGTGAGAGTATATTATTTATTTATTTTTTAAATTTATGATACTTATTTTTAAATTAATATTTTATAAATCAGTGGTTTATTGATGTATGCAATTAGAAAATTATTATTAATTTTAATTTTCCAAATCTAACACACTATGATATAACTATAATTTATTCTCTAAAATCAGTAATAAAAAAGGTTACTAATGTTTCAAAAGAATTTTTACTTTTTTGTTTATTTATAAATTTAATATATATTTTATATTTTCATCCCATTACCACTTAATTTTTTATTAACCATTTAAGTATAGTAAAAATCGATTATAGGGTTATACTTATATGTCCTTCATTTTGAAAATTCCAGATCCGCCCAGTTCATAATTCATTACATTCGGAGGTTTGATGCTTGTGTTTGTTCAAATTGCAAACAATTGCATTATATCTTGCTAAAATCTCTTATACAGCTACATGCACAAATACATTTTACTGACGTGGCCGTGTTGGAGTGTAATTTTACTTCTACTCTTGTTTTATATGATGATTTGATTCTTTGACCTGTGCATCTGGCAGCAGTCATAAGACTCACTTGATTATTTAGATTTGCTCTTGGCTCCTGCATTCTATTATGCTTTGTTCTTGGTTTGTCAGCATTGCATCAAAGATGCTACTACGGCTTCTAATTGAAGTTATTTTGCTTTTATTAGTCTCTTGAATTTAAGAACATTGTAACTTTTATCTTCCTCTATTTCACTTGCTGGTGTGTATCACTTTGAATTGACCTGAAGGGTAGGACGTTGCTTGATGCCATGTGAAAACTAAAGTTTGAACTAGTTTGTTATGTTTGTAGGTGAAATATGGCATTGACCGAATCATTTCTGCTCGACCATGAATGTATCAGGTATGCAACATATTTTAAAAGAATCAGCTCCTCCTTTAATCTCCACAACCTTATGGCACCATTTTCCTTGACTTCTAACAAATCTCATGTTTATTATATTTGCAGCCTGCACAGGTGGCGCTGCTGTAGGAACTGGACTGAACATGAAGAAAGGGTATGCGGTCTTTTAAGACTGGATCTAGTTTACTTAATTATTCATGTTCATGGAGCTTGTATAGCTTTATCAATTTGCAATTGCTGTCTCCATTCTGCTTGAGTTATGCTTAGAGTTCTTCGTTGTAGGTATAATTTTTGCAATTATTAGATGTATAACTACAGCTCTATCATCTGAAGTGTACATATGGCTGAATAGGGATATGAATTAGGTGATAAAGCAGTGAGTAGAATTTTCTTCAACATGTTTTTCTGAGGTTCTTCCTATCCTCTGATCATCATGTGTACTGAAGCAAAAATAAATGGAAACCTCCTGTATTGTATTGCAGAGTCTTTTTGACATTAATAAATTAGATCAAATTTTGATGCTTACAGGTAGCATCTACACATGTAGGTATATTATATTTTCCGATTTCCAATTTAAAGTGCTTGCCTAACATCTAAATTATGGGAGCTAATCAAATACTAAACTTTGCATAAAGAGTTTATTAGATTCCAGATCGCTGTCAAAAGAAACTTGCTTCCAGAAACACCAAAAGCAGTATAGCTGACTTTGGTTTGTTTATCTGCCTTCAAGTTTCCATGACAATCAGGATATGCAGTGTCTGGACAAGCAGTGACGACAGCCTCCAGTGCTGCAGACGCATCACTTGGAAATAACCAGTCCTGAAAGGAATAGTTGCATCTCCTGCAAATGATTAAACCATCAGCCGCAACACCAATTGGTGCCACAAGAGCCTTTTCTGGAGGACCATAACTAGGAACTGCATAAGGCCATACACAGACCAGGACACCGTACTGAAGGCTCTTCTATTTGAGAATATACTATTCATATTGAAAGCTATCATGAAAACCGCAGGACTCTAGAAAAATCTCTCTACTTTAGCATCTTTTACATTCAAAACCAAGTACACACCACCATTAGAGTATAGTGGCAGTGTTTTGTTGGCGATCTTCGTTAGGACATAATTGCCTATACTTTTCCAGAGAGTAGGCATCATCAAACTCTTGACCACCTTGACCTCTGTGGAAACTGAGTTACCAGCTTTGTCCTGATAGGATGAGGTTGTTTTCCACCTGGTAGAGACACCTGGATTGAAGGAAGCAAAGGAATGTTTACAGTGGCTTTATCTTGAGAAGTGAAAACTCCATAACAGACTAGGCAGACATGGGTGGTGTTCTGTTTGTTCAAACGGGAACGGCCATGGTACTCAATATTTTATGAAATTTATATACAGTTCTTAATACTCAAAATTATATGTCTAAATGTTTGATAATTATTCTGTCAATATATCCATGCGGCTCCATGAAATTAATGTGGAAGGTAAGTATTGCTTGGAAACCACCATGTGATGATGACTAGTAGCAGCTGGACCTCTCCCTGAAAATCAATAGAAATAATAATAATAATAATAATAATAATAATAATAATAATAATAATAATAATAATAATAATAATAATAATAATAATAATAATAATAATAATAATAATAATAATAATAATAATAATAATAATTATTATTATTATTATTAATATTAATAAAAAGCGGTGACGTGTACCATTGTTATAAAAGTTCAAATGTAAAATAAGAATTTTAGTTAATATCCAACCCGTTTATCAAATCCACTTACCCTTCATCAAATCCATGTATCGTTCGACAAATCGAAGACCCGGGTTTTCCTGTTTCGTGGATTCGGTATTGATTCTGACCCATCCTCCTGACCGGCCCTCCCTTTCATCAAATCCGCCGACGTGTTCTTCAAATTGAAAACCCTGAATTTTCCTGTTTGCTCAAATTGACAGAACAGCAACTCAATCGCCCAGGAGGAGGAGGTCTTCTTATTTAGGTTAGTTCTTTTCGACGAGCGGCGACAATGGCCAAACGAAAGCGAGGAAGGGAAACGAGCTCCATCAGGTACGTACAACTTTCCTAAACTTAGATTGGTTTAATCTGTGATGTTGAATTGATCACTTGTATGAACTGCGTTTTGGTTGTTTTATTATTAAATTGATTGTGAGAACTCTATTATGTTACTAAATTCCATCAGGGCATGTTAATCTGTTATTATGGTTGCAAGTATTAGTTTGCAGAACATTGATAGCAAATCAACATGTTAACCTGTTATTGTGCTTGCAATTATCAGTTTGGACAACATTGATACCAATGCAATGGTTTTGCGTGTTAGGAGCACCAATTGGAAGCAACTTCCAAATCAGGTGACCAATGTTATCTACTTAGCTATACTGTTCTTTTTCTTAAATTTGTTTATTTATTCATTCAATATTAGAGATTTTGTGTATGGTGTTTTTTTTCTTATAGGAGTCTGACAGGACTGAAACAAAGAAAATTTCTAAAATGCAGGAAAGAAAACTGAAGAAGCTGGAGGTTTAACTCTCTTTCTTCTCTCCTTTCTTGTTGAGCTTTTATTTTCCCTTTGTAATCAAGCTTTTGGTTGTGCAGGAAGAAAAAGAGAGAGCATTCATGGCTTTAAAAACCAAAGGGAACTTTGAGTATGTTTTCTCAACTAACACTTGTTCATTCTCTTCAATCAAATAGGAATATGGAATGATTTTGAGCTCTATATTGTTATGCCCTCTCAATATTTTTGTTTCTTATTATGTAATTATTTTATCCAATTTTTTGTGTTTCAATAACCATAATATTTGCTAATGGTGGAAAAATTCTTGATATTAATTTTTTTAGGAAATATAAGATTCATCCGAGTGTATATGATGTTCTGAAGGCTTCCAAAGATTTGGATAAAGTTTGTACTATAATCTATGCTCAATTTCTTACCAATATGAGGAGTTACTTAAATTCCATTTGTTTTATGTGTTTTGTGTTATTTTTTTTTTTACTTTTTTTTTTTTAATTTCTAAAAATTATTCAATGTCTCAATTTTATAGGTTCAAACTAAGCTTGAAAAGAAAAGGGATGTTATTCAATTTTGCAAGGAAGGTTTTGAATATCCTGAATTAGATGAAGCTTTCAAGAGAAAGCATGGAGGCAATTCCTGTGGAACTTCAATTGATCATGAAGAAAGTCATCAAATGCAATTTGTGAATGACTGTGTGCAGTTGGACAGAAAAATTCATGCACTGTCATCCATCAATGAAACTAGAGATTTTTCTATTTTGAAGGTAGTCCATGTGTATGACATAGTATGAGAAATCAACATACAAATATAAATGCTATACATATATACTTTTTAAATTATCTTGAATTGATTTATAGGACCTTGTTTTGCCTTGTTGCTGTGACTTCTATATGCATTTATTTATTTATTTTTTGTTTCTTCCTCCCAATAAATATATTCTTTGTGCATCATTCTTTCTGAGTGCAGGATAGATCAGATGAGAGCTTAAATCTTCTTTCCAGCCAAACTGGCAGTCTTCTGGATTATCTGCAATCATCTATTTCAGTCCCAACTGTAGTGCATGTGGCAAGGCCTTTAGAGGTTGAAAACAAAAGGAAAGATCTTCCAATTGTCATGATGGAGCAAGAAATAATGGAAGCTATTAGTTACAACCCTACTGTTATCATATGTGGACAGACTGGGTGTGGCAAGACCACCCAAGTTCCTCAGGTGGGCTTATTTTATGTCAGATCTTTACCTATTTACTTTTTATAATTTATTTTCCAATGTCTCACTCAATTTCCTCTTTGGGTTATAGTTCCTTTATGAAGCTGGATTTGGATCTAACCAATGTAGCATGCGAAGTGGTATTATTGGTGTTACTCAGCCACGTCGAGTTGCTGTCCTAGCCACTGCCAAGCGAGTGGCGTTTGAGCTTGGTCTTCGATTAGGCAAAGAAGTGGGGTTTCAAGTTAGACATGACAAGAAAATTGGAGACAGTTGCTCAATAAAATTTATGACGGATGGAATATTACTCCGAGAACTTAAGGTTTTTCTTTCTTCAAATATTACTCTTCTATATTGAGAATGAATTTAAATGCGATTATTTATGTTATATTTATTCATTGTTTTCCAATTTGTTTAATTATGTTTACATACATGAGTGTTTCCCGAGCACTGGTTCTAAACTTTCCTACAACAGGGATCCTACATGTTTCTTGCATAGTTGTTGGTCTGTGTGCTAAATACTAAACGTATTACTTTTAAGCCTAGGTGCTTATGCTAGTGTAATTAGACAGAAGCTGAGTGAATGGTTCACATAAAATAGGTTTTTGTTTAATCTTGCATTTAAGTTGTTTCATTCAATAATTCCATAAATCTTATTTTTGCATGACTTTTTATGTTCAAAGGTTAAGCGTGGATGACTTATGGTTGGATACTTGTCAGTCCTGGTTACTTCCTA
Source organism: Cardiospermum halicacabum (assembly GCA_031304145.1). Classification (NCBI taxonomy): domain Eukaryota; kingdom Viridiplantae; phylum Streptophyta; class Magnoliopsida; order Sapindales; family Sapindaceae; genus Cardiospermum; species Cardiospermum halicacabum. The sequence goes on along the minus strand of JARJHC010000107.1, from coordinate 2,829,728 downwards.
ACTTTTTTTTTTCTCTGTAGCTCTATTTTTGGTCTGGAATCTTGTATGAGAAACTCATAATTTTTTTGTGATATTTAAAATTTATATTCATGAACATGTTATTACATGCCAAAAGTTTTCATGCTCTGAGCTGTTTTTGTCTCATTTTCTATCTTTATCATCACCGTTCTGTAATATTTGTAAAAAAAGCTCATGAATGTTAAAATTATTCTATTATGCTTCATTAAATTCCTTGTCTCATAGTGGCTTGTGTTGTGCAGTATGATATTCTATTGAGACGATACTCTGTCTTAGTTCTTGATGAGGCTCACGAGAGGAGCTTAAATACTGACATACTTATTGGGATGCTCTCGCGAATAATTAAGGCTCGACAGGTGAATCAAGAACATTGTATATCAATACAAAACTTAGGTATATTCTGCTTTTTTCGGTTATACTTATTGAATTTATGATATTGCTTTTGGTTACAGGAACTATTTGAGAAGCAACTAAAGTTGTTGCTTTCTGGACACTTTATCGAACCTAAGGACAAAATTTTCCCTTTAAAACTTATTCTCATGAGTGCAACTATGAGAGTGGAGGACTTCAAGTCAGGAGGAAGGTTATTCCGTGATCCTCCTGTAATAGAAGTTCCTGCTAGACAGTTTCCGGTAACAATACATTTCTCAAAAAGAACAGAGACGGTTGATTATATTGGTCAAGATTATATTGGTCAAGCTTACAAGAAAGTTATGTCAATCCACAAGAAATTTCCACAAGGAGGAATACTCGTATTTGTTACTGGGCAAAGAGAAGTAGAATATCTGTGTCGTAAGTTGTGTGCAGCTTCAAAGGAGTTTAGAGCAAATGCTAAAATGGGGAACATAGATGATGGGATTACTTCAGTTCATGTAACAAGTTCAATGGAGGGAATTAAGATGAACGAAATCAGTGAAGCATTTGAGATAGATCGCAACTCAATTGACCCTCAAGCCGACAGGTTTAGCTCTTACAATGAGGATCCTTTTGATTATGCTGAGATTGACTCACATAATTCTTATGATTCAGATTCAGAAAATGAAGAAATAATTATTGCTGATAATGAGTATTCTGTGGATGTGAAATCTGCAAAGAATGGTGATGATCTGTCACAGTGCACAGTGAAATCCATTCCTTCTATGGAGAAGCTGGAAGGTGAAGGAGGAGCCCGTGCTTTACATGTGTTGCCTCTGTATGCTATGTTGCCTGCTGCAACACAGCTTAGAGTGTTTGAAGATGTCAAGGAAGGAGAGCGGCTTGTTGTTGTTGCTACTAATGTGGCCGAAACCTCATTGACCATCCCAGGAATTAAGTACGTGGTTGATACTGGTAGAGAAAAGGTGAAAAAATATAGCTCTACTACTGGTGTGGAATCATACGAGGTTCAATGGATTAGCAAGGCATCGGCTGCACAACGCGCTGGAAGAGCTGGAAGAACTGGGCCTGGTCATTGCTATCGTCTCTACTCATCTGCAGTCTTCTCTAACATATTTTCAGATTTCTCTTGTGCTGAAATATGTAAAGTACCTGTAGAAGGAGTTATTCTTCTCCTGAAATCCATGAACATCGATAAGGTGAGTTTTATACGTATATTGATATGTTTGAACTCTAGGTACTTAAAATATTATTCAATTTCATTAGGAAAATGAGTGGTTAATATTTTATAAGTAATTTTACTGTATGCATTGTATTATCATATATTTATAGATTTCTGTCTTGTTAAATGATATCAGATTTGTGGTTCCTGTATGAAATGTTTGTATGAAATGTTAGTATGAACTTGATTTAAATTAGATAGGTGACAGATGGTCTGATTCTACAATCTCAAGAATGAAGTCAGTTTGTTTATCATTATTGGAGTTAGTGTCACTGTTTGCTAGTCTGGTTTCTGGGATACATTCATTCTGTTTGACCACCTTTCATGACTAATAATTTATACATTTTCTGCATCTGTAGGTTGATAATTTTCCATTTCCAACTCCTCCTGAAGCCACTGCTATGGTTGAAGCAGAGTGTTGTTTGAAAGCTCTTGAAGCTCTTGATGACAATAGGAGATTGACAACTCTGGGAAGGGCCATGTCTCACTACCCTATGAGTCCTCGCCACTCTAGGATGCTTCTTACGCTTATTCAAATCATGAAAAATGATAGTTACTCTCGGGCAAATCTAGTTCTAGCTTATGCAGTTGCGGTAGCAGCTGCTTTGAGCTTGTCAAATCCGTTTGTCTGGCTACTGGAAGGAAATAATACTGATCTGGAGCAGGGACTGGAAACTGACATTTCCGATGATGGCAAAGTTATGCGCGAGAAAGTAAAATTGATGAAAAGGAAATTGAAAGAATCAACTAAAGCTGCACGTGCACGATTTTCTAATCCTAGCAGCGATGCTTTGACAATAGTCCATGCCTTACAGTGTTTTGAACGGTCTGGAAATCCTTCACTGTTCTGCAAGGAAAATGCTTTGCACCTAAACAATGGAGGAAATGTGCAAGTTGAGAAAGCAGCTTCTGCTGCTGGTCTTTAGTAAAAGTGTTAACAATAGTGTTGAGCAGGATTTCTTGTGGACTCATGGAACTGTGGAGGATGTGGAATCCTCTTGGAGAATTTCATCGACTGAGAACATTCTACAACAAAATGAGGAAGAACTCTTATGCCAAGCTATCTGTGCTGGTTGGGTAGATAGAGTTGCCAAACGTGTTAGACGAAAGCTAGGCTCAGAAGATAGAAAAGTTAATGCTGTTAGGTATCAAGCTTGCACGGTTAAAGAAGATGTGTTCCTCCATAGACGATCATCTCTTACTGATACTACTCCTGAGTTCTTGGTATATAGTGAACTGTTGCACACAAAACGACCGTACATGCATGGAGCAACTAGGGTGAAGTCTGATTGGCTTGTTAAGTATGGTCAGTCACTGTGCAGTTATTCAAGAGTAAGTTCCGAATGTTACTATGACTCTCAAAAGGACCAAATTTTACGATGTGTCAATCCAATATTTGGTCCTCATGGGTGGGAACTTCCAATGCATAGTTTGTTAGTTAGCAGTGATGATGAGCAGTGTGTGGCGACATTTGCGTGTGCTTTGCTTGAAGGCCGGGTGTTGACATGCTTAAAACAGGTTCAGAGATTCCTGGCAGCACCTCCTAGGACAATCTTGAGACCAGAGTTCTTTAGTCAAATACGGGTATGGAAACTTGTGAGTAAGTTGAAGGCGCTGTCAATTGTCAACTGTGAAATGCTAAAGAAGGTCTGGGAAGAAAATTCCAGCATTCTTAGTCAAGAAATTTTGGAATGGTTTAAGAAGGATTTGCACAACAAATTTAAACAATTGTGGTCCCAAATGCTGAATGAGGTACATTTACAGCCCCAAGAACGATTCCTAAGAAGGTAAACAAGGTTATATGTGTCAAATAATGCAAGGTTAATTTCAGTCCTTTCTTACCTTGGTATTTTGGTGCATATAGGGGTAATCTGCATTGAGATATAATTTATAGTTATTGCTGAAACACTTAAGCCATCAATGGGTCAGCACCGTAACTCTATTGAGGAGGAAGCTGATAACTGTTCAAAGTTCTTTAAACCAGGTACCCTACTGAATCAATTTTCTGTAGAGCGCCTGTATCTTGTCAATTAAATCTTTGTTCTCATTCTTCGTTTTCCTAATTTTACAATTGATGTCTCTGCTGTGTATCTATAGTCTATGTTTATTTTATATTCTATAAGTTGTGGCTCATTTATCTGCTGCTTGACGTTTAGTTACATGTTTGGTGGCATCAACTTGGTTTCCAAAATCTTATTTCAAAATTTGCTGGATAATTGATTTCCATAGAAGAATTAGAGCCAATAGTATATATATATATAGTTTTTTCAATGTGGTCTGGAAGGCTTATGTTATTTGTAGATTTATAATGCAGTAGATACTATATTCTAGGAAGTTGTTACACACATGAATCTCTTAGAAATAGAATTATTCGGTTAAAATTTTGATGCCAGGGACAATTAGTACTTCTACTGCTTTTTAACCACTTATTAGAAAAAGGTTTGTAGCTGAAAGTAGAAATGAGCTAATTGAGAAAAATATGCTTACAGTTTCACCATGAACAATATTTTTAGCACTTTTTCCCTCAGTTTCTTACCGTACACATATTTCGTCAAACGTTTAATACCAAGTTGATTTTTTTTTTTGGTTATTATCTTAATTTAATGTGATAGGAACCTTGCATAATGACCACTCCCTTTGAAATTAAATAAAAGATTTGAATAGCGTTGTAGAAATGATGGAATTCACCATGGCGTCTCTTCTTGAGATATATGATGTCTAGTATGGCATGATGTGTTATGATTTTTGACTTGTAAATAATAGCCCTGGAGAAACAATCACCCATTATATATTTTCTATAGTTTTGTACTTCTTTCCCTTTCTGTTGTGAATTGATCTCAATAGGAGTGTAAATGATTTGTCAAGTGTTGCTTTGATATGCTTGTATGTAGTCCTGGTGAAACAATCACCCATTATATATTTTCTATGGTTTTGTACTTCCTGTCTCTTTCTGTTGTAAATTGATCTCAATACGAGTGTAAATAATTGGTCAAGTGTTGCTTTGATATGCTTATATATAGTATAATTTCTTTGTACTGTTGCCCTGACTTGATAATCTGAAAAAATGGATATTGTTTCAGCTCTAGCAGCTAAGAGAAACAAGCATAGAAGACGCAGTTTGTTGATGCTTCTGGAACCAGTGAAAGGACTGTCATCCCGTCTTCTGTATCCTCACTGAGATGTGGAGTAGAGTAGGCATGGCCTGGTCGGGTCTAACATATCCTATCCTATCCCATACCTGTTAATATTGGATTTTGTTATATATATTGTTAAATGGACCCATTCAAAATCGTTTTTTTTTATCCACACTAAGATGTGCAGAGAGATTTTGTCAATGCTCTTGCAATTTTCATTATAGCTTCCCACTTAGATATGGGAGGATAGTGTTTTCTCAAGTAGGTGACTCTTCCATACAGTGTCCTGGTCTCTGTGCATGGCCTTATGCAAATTCCAAGTAGTAGTTTTACAGGAAAGGTACTCATGGCGCCAAACGGTGTTGCGGCTCATGGTTTAGTGATGAATATTGCCACTGTTCTTTCAGGAGCTGTGTGGAACTAGACCTCAATTCAGACATTTGTACACTTCATATGATAATGGAGCTGTAGTTATATTGACAAACAAGACATGTAATTGAGTATTGAGAAGAGTACATGATTGATAGCCTCAAATAAACTGTCGGTTGTACTTGCTTCACATGAATTATTTAATCAATCATTATGATAATACCATTTCTAAAAGTATTTGTCCTCAAATGTAGATGGAGCTTAATTATCTTAAGGTAATTATCTCAGTACACATGATGAACAGAGGATAGGAAGAACCTCAAAAATTTGAAGAGTTATAATTTAACAAAACTAATCAAGTGAATCCAACCCAATTTGGGCCACGTGACTATTCCTTTTAATCCAATGGGCCACAACTCTCAACTTTCAGTTTGGGTTTCATTTGTCCGAACATGTAGACATAACCCTTTTGTTCACGTTGCATTTTCACTAGCTTCTTCTCTTTTTCATTTTATAACTCGATTATTATTATTTTATTTTTTGAAGAATGGATGTATATTCATCCAAAAGAAAAAAGTATGCATATCGATTAAATCGATTATTTGACCTTTATTATTTGAAAAAAAGAGAAGAAATTGTTAATTATCTAACTATTTTGAATTACAATTCATTGATACTTGCATATAAATTATTTTTAAAATATATTAATATAGCACAAAGCATTAAGAAAATGAATGCATGGACAGAAAAAGAAAACGAGTAGGTTTCACATCAACCAACACTGAGTTTACACTAGACATTTCTCAATTCTCATATACAACATCATTTCTTTCCTTAAAAAAGAATTTCTGAATAGAAATAAAGACATTGAAAAGAGAAGAGAAAACAAAAGCATCAGTGACCAGCTCCTCCTCTACTTGGACCAGAATATGCTTCAGCTCTATTCATCACCATGCTACCACTACTACTTGTAGAAGAAGAAGAAGAAGAAGAAGAAGAAAGCAGCCTGCCCTCTGCTTCTGAACAAAACACCACCATTACCATCACTATTATCATCATAAACATTGACACTACAAAACACACCTTACCAACTTCCATTATTGCTTTACAACTTTATTGGAGTTTCAGGTATAAATAGAAGAAGACCACCCAACCCAACCACTTTCATTTTCATATTCCATGTGACCGTACACATTCAATTCTAAGTTGATTCTATTTTCTCATACACATGAAACAGATTTTGAATTATTGACTATGATAATTTAATATTTTGGATGATGTTTATGTTGGCTAATAAAAAAGAATTATATGGAATTTGGAAAATAATATATTACTTACCAAATTGAGATTGCGATATGGTATGAGTTCACGTAAACAAGAGCTCGTGATGAACATGTGGCGGCTTCCACGGGATAGTCAATCTATAGAATCCTACACACTCTCTCTTCATCACTTCAAAATTGATTTAACATTTACATGAAGCTTAGATCATCAAAATACTTTGAAGTTCAATTTCCTTGGTTCACATTTAGACATTTGAAATCACGTTGAAACATCCATGCTTCTTAACATTCCTTTGAAATTCTTTACCACTCAAAATAGTCATAAATGCTTTACCAATTTAGCGAAGGTTGACCAACAATGTTGATTTTGCACACATAATTCACATGGCCATTAATATCTCATTCACTATGTACATAACACATCATTTCTATGCCCAAATTCAAGAATGGCAATTGAGGTAAGCAAACGGGTCGAATTCACTTATGAAATCATTACCTATCATACGGCTAATATATATTACGGAACCAGTATACTCCTTTAATATTGATTTAAAATAAACATTAAGAATGAAAGTATTTAAATTTAATTTTTGATTAATATTAATAAACACTCCAATTCATTTTGATTCTCTAAATTTTAAAATTAATATTCAAATTTAAGTAAACTAATCAAAACATATAAATAAAACCTCTTTGGAAAAACTTGGTGAATTTAGTGGGGAAATTTTCAATTAGTGTTCTGAATTGTTAGGGCGTCAAATTCAATACTACATTGATAATACAGTAGAATAATGATTTGTATATAAGAATAAGAATGGACTGGGTTTTAAGTTAAATAAGGCTTGCATATTTTAAAATATAAGGCCCAAAGTATACTTCTCATAGGATTTTTATAAGTCGGACCTGACCATTTTAAAGCATATTCTATCCTAATAGCCTTTTTAAAAGCCCGTTCAATAATAATAATAATAAATATTAAACAACCAATCAACCGTATTAATATATTTTTTTTAACCTAAACTCAATAATAAAGGCTAATAAACAAAAGTAATACTCAAGAAGATCCCTTAAATTGTTCATATCAAAATACATCATAAACCATATAATAATTAATATTATTCTTAATATTTAGGTTGGCCAATAGGCCTAATAGATAATTATAAAGGCCTAAGCCTGGCCTTTTTAATTAATTACACTTTCTAAAAAGTTTATATTTAACCTATTTATTATACAAGCCGGGACATGCAAAACTTTAAATGGGCTAGGCCATAGGCTCCTGACAGGGAGTCTGGCCCATTCCCATTCCTACTTGTATATATAGAATCTAGAGAACGTCATTAGTACGAGGCCTTTTGGGTGGTGGAACCCAAGAACATATCCATGCAAGCTCGGTCTTGACCCAAAGCGGACAATATCATACTAATGTGGAAGTTGAGAAGCGGCTTTGGAAGATCCAACACAAATATTATTTAAATTTTAAATTAACATTTAAAAAAATACATATTTGGTAATAGTGTAATGTTTCAATTAGTATTTAAGATAGCAGTAGTTATAAAAACTACTAAAGATATAGAAAAAGACTATATTGGTCCCCGTGCATCAGGTAGGATTTGAATCTAGCCAATCCTTGGGTGACACATGACATGATTTTAAATTTTAATTGGAGAGAATGTATAAATGCTAAAACTTATTTACTTTATTTACTTTCTAATCGTAATTAATTACGTAATTATCTTTTCAATTATATTTATATTTGTAATAAATTTTCTTTGATTTTATATCTAACATTAATATCAAATATTCAATTCAATAGCTAATCATATAACTAATATAGAATCTAATCTAACAGTTAATTACTACTGCTATTTAAAATGTTGATCTAACAACTAATTGAAAATTAGATGATCAGACATATTCAAAATAGATATAAAGTCGGTTTGGGATGACTTTTATAAGAATTTTTCCTTTCAAATTTTATGGACTAAAAAGTAATTCCCAATAATATTCAAATAAAAATTCATTTTTTTAAAGAACTTTTAGTAGAAACAATAGATTTTTTTTTTTTTTTTTTTTTGCAAAACTGCTTCTTCTTTTCTCCTCCGATTAAAAAGTAGAAGTTATCCAATTGCGTTAAAAAGTAATTCATAGTCTGAAGGCATTGTCACTCGATTCTTCCAACACCTCACAATCTGAGTCTTCAACTACACCTGTTGTGTGATCATTGACAATTTCTTGATTATCATGAAGAGATTCGGTAGCTCTTGAATTGATGGATTCACCATGAGACACCCTTCATAGTTTAAGGGGTTTTGCTGCCCTGTGTGAGAGTGATATGATAGATCTGTTTCCTTTAAAATTCTGCAAATATATCATTTAGATACACTGTAGCATTTTGTCTTACCAGAAAAAAGGGTTATGGAGTGACCATTTCATAATTTGTTTTGCGACTGACCTCATTTTTGTCTTTATGTATAATAGGGTCTGCTTCAAGGTGGGGTACACATGGTATTAAATTCATGATTTAGTTCACCATTAGGTTGTATGCTTTCCACATGGGATTCTATGTGCTCATTAATAGATGGAGACAACACTGCACAATCCTCTTCTAGGTCATGCACTTCTTCAACTTGGTTAGAGGTAGTGGTAATTAGAAACACCCTCTCAAATTCACCTGCTTACTCCTTGTGCCATTATAGTGCTTCTTCATGCATATTTTGATCTTCCATCTTTAAAGTGAAATCCATGTACTTAAACTTTCCAATATCAGCAATATCATTCTAATGGTCGATTAGTGTGAACAATGAGTAATCACACCATATCAGACTATCAAACTATTTTCGTCATTCTATGGCAGCACACATCTGCATATCACATCATCCCTAGATACCTAATCTAAACCTGTGCTATCTCTCAAGAATTCTAGCAAATAGATATTATCCAAGCCCATGAGTTTTTCAATTTTTCTATCATAGGAATGAGAAATGACCTTAACAAGACACATTACCTACCCTATTAAGAAATATAAACACCAAAATTATCATCAAACTAATGCTAGTGAGTATATTCTGAAAAAAATAGCCATAAAGAGTTATAAATGTAAATTGGTACTCCTAAACGTGTCTAATTTACAACAAAAAACAGATACACCAATATGCTAAAATAAAATCATAAATCCAATAGCCTTAGTAAACAAAAAATATCATAATCCACACTTTAGATATGATAGCAAAATCCTTCAATGTTAGGATTACTGTAACCATCACCCTAACAAGTATAATCATACATTTAACAAATCCCTTAACCCTAACAAACAAAAAACGGTACACATACATCCTCTCATCATAAACAACACTCAAACAAAGAGAATCAATTTAAAAGTATAACATCATGTAAAAACATGCAGCGTTAGCAGTGCAAAACCCTATCATCATTCTTAAACACCACACCCAAAATCAAATGTAATAAATCTAAAAACTAACATGCCTTGTAGCCTACATTAACTTGTACTCCAAGTAACAAAAATGGCGAGTTGGTAGAACCTTTCGATATCGTTGTCTGCTAAACCAATAAAAAAATGGTTTATTCAAAAACTCATTTCATTGAACAATAAATACAAGATTAAGAATACACATTGAATAATCACTTAGGTGCTCATAGAGGTCGAACGCAGATGAGTTTTGGATTAAAAAGAACTCAAGTCTCCTGTTTTTGCCCATTAAGACACACACAATATTTGTAGATTCGAAGTCAGAATGGATGTTCGCATAACGTGGCAATTTTATGGTTCTTCCGTTTTTATTTTATTTTATTATTATTGAATTATTATTAATAGTGAAAGACCAAAACTGTCCCTCTCTAAAAATCCACCCAAATGACACTAACCTAGTGCTACTGGACATGTGCTAAAAAAAATGACTTTTTGGTGAAAATGGAACTAATGTGATTTTTTTTTTGTGATATTGCCAAAAGTATGTGGATTTTTATGGGATTAATCCATTTGTTAAATGCTTGAGATTAATCATAAAAAAATTAAAGGGGTGCTATCCTAATTTATCTCCTTCTGCACATATAGTTGATTTAGCTAACTTGTGGACTATACCATTTGCATCATTATAAACTAAAAGCAATAAAAAAAACAAATAGATATATAAATTGGAAAAAAAAAATGTGCATATGATCATTCTAGTTCATTCGCCACTTGTATCAGGTTATTAAAAGTTATTTGAACACCTGGAGCTTCAACATTACTAATGCTTTATTTCATTAGCACCTTCATGTATTTCACATACTGCACTAAACACTGGATTACATATAAAAATTGACCGATGATTTTTTTCCAGCCATCTTAAAATAATACATGCTCAAAGGTAAGCACGTTAATCATTATATATTGCTAGTTAAATTTCGCATAAATCTCAAGTAACTTTAAGGAAGAGAGATTTAATCGACCTTCCGTGAATTCAAATTTACTCTTGTGTAAATTATATTTCAACCTATATAATTTTCAATTCAAGACACACATCATTTGAGAGAACATGGTTGAGTGTTGCATTTCCTTCCTCCATCCTTCGCCTCTAATCTAGCACTGATAAGTTTTAACAAATTCATCCTCTTAAATACATAGGATAAATTTAGTTTATTTAAAATGATTTTATAGCACTGTCAAAAAATTAATGGTCTCCCTTGGTTGACTACTTACTTCATACTTGTTATCCCTCTCATTTTTTCACCGTATTTTTGCCACAAAATACTGTCATTTAAGATCAACTCGACTATAGAAGACCAATACCTACATATAAATGGGTAAAATTCTCATCCTTACCCAAAATTCACATATTTGTATTTATTTTCATACAAAGTGAGTTTACGGGCTAATAATCAACGTTAATAAACCTATATAAAAAAAAAAATTAATCATTAAATCACATTTCAATTTTTTTTAAAAATTGTCAATCATTCCAAATACACATAAAGTCATAAACACACTAAAATACACCTAACAAGTATGTATGGTGGAGATAATGAAACCTTAAGACCATGTTTGATTCACGAGTCAGCGTCAGCTTGCGTAGCATTAGTTCTATAGTATTAATCTGAATAGTACTAAACTTCATTGGTTAGCTTATTTTATCATGTACACTATTTGTTGAAAAAAAACTATATTAACCTATATTATTTTATCTAATATTTGATATAAGTCTTATGTTGTATGACTTTTAAAACATACAATTAAAAACATTCTAATATGTCATGTATTATAAAAAAATATTAAGTATACAATACAATAGCCAATCTTATTTTCAATAATTTTATTTTTTATGCATATAAATCTTTATAATAATTCAATCGATTGATAATGCATTTGATATTAAAATCAAAACACCAAATATCTTTACTCCACGTTGTTTTATTACTCAGATTCAAAAAATTATACATAATATTCAACTTAAATCCCTTCTCTACACACCTTTTAGTAATCATATTCTTCAAATTTTATTTTCTAACTTAAATTTTATTTATAAGAAAGTATATACAGAAATCAAATCATAAATATATTATTTACACGTGATTTTGTAACTCAATTCAAATCATAAAATTATTATATACACATTTTATACACATTGAAACTCAAATCATCCATTGATTTTAAAAAATAAATAATAATATTTACACATAATATCATAAAATAAAAAATTTTATTTGATTTGCATTTATATAAAAATTTAAGATGGAAAAATCAATTTTAATTTCAATAAATCACGTAAATTTTAATATACAATTATAACAATGGTAAGAGTTAGAAAATAGATATAGGATTTCTAAAAGGGGAAAAACTTAAAATTTAATAAGAGAAAAATAAAAGATTAATGACACCTTAGAGAAAAGGGGGCGATGAAAAAATACCGACAATGAAAATTAGAAACTTAAAACGATTACTTTAAATTCACCCGTAACAATAAATTCATTTTAACCTTCAAAATCTTTTAAAATAGTAAACCACATTATAATTATAAATAAAAAAATTAGCAAAACATTTGTATTTAATTAAATATTTTATTATACTAGGTAATTCATTCATTGTGTTTTTCACCTACAATCCTATCCTGGTATAAATAAACAAACATACACCATTTTAACTATCAACTATACCAAAAAGAACATTAAATTGATCTATTTAACTCATATATCATATAAATTATCCTACTCAACTCAACTTGGGCTTCATATTTGTCTAATAAAAGGTTTTAATTGGTTGTTTAGTTTGAAAGAAAGTTACGTCATTATAGTAAATGAACAATTTAAAAAAAATAATTTTGTAAGAGAGAAAAAACTGTTAGAATTTTATTTTAATAATTTTTTCTATAGTAAAATTGTCATTTGTCCATGAATTTGATGATCTGTTAAATCAGGTCAATGTGGTATTTATTATTAAAAAAAAAAAAAAACTTATAATTTGAGTGGAAGAAATAAAAATTAAAAAAAAAAACCTATAATTGAAGATATACCCTAACAACGCAAGCTCTGCAATACAATGGTCGTTAATTACTTAATTAAATACACTATATATATATATATAACAGATTTGTTAACTAAAAGCTAAGGTAATTATATATTGTTTGGTAGCCGAAATCCAACCCACCCGCCCACCAACTTCACGAGGATTCGAGAGTAGAAAAATGCAATATTTAGGCACTAGACTTCTTTGAAGATCCACAAGCAGATGATGACTTTACTACTAGTAGTATTAAACAAGACATATAAGAATTCTTCGTTGAAAAACTATTCCGCATATCTTGCCAAGTTGACTTGAAAATCCATTTAATTACCTATTTTCCTGTTGAATAAACAAATCACGTACCCGAATCGCTTTTGTCTCCACATATGATGCATCATCTGTATAAACATATTCTTCCAAGCTCAAGCTCAATATATTCAAAAAGCTAGACTTGGTTTGACGATCGGTTTCACACCCACTTTTTATCTGTAAAATACAAGAATCTTCACGTTGAATATTTTGAACATTCGTCATGACGTTCCATATGATATATTTTGAAAAAGCTTGTCACATAGACAGCTACCTACTACTACTATAGGGTAAATAAATGTATAGGGCTCATCTCATTTATGGTCCATCTTCCAACGAATAAAAGTAGAGTTACACTATTGTGGTCATATTAGGATGTGTATGATATGATATAATAAATTGAAATGTAAATGTGGTAACCGACAAGACAAAAACCATTGATTTCAAAACCTAGATAGGCAAATAAGGAAAATGAGGTTTGACCAGAACATGTGTAGTGGAGTGCAGGGCTGTTTTTGTTAAATATATTGAATTGAAAGAGAAAATGATATGGAAAGATAACACCGTGTGTAAAATCACGCGTTCGATGATGCTGCATGTGCATGTGCATGTGCATGTGTGAAACCAATGGGGATGTTGTTGCTCGACCAACACGTGACCATGCAAAATATAAAACCAAATTTCTGTGTTGCTATATTTAATGCCTCTTCTACACGGTTTCCCTATTTTATAAACTTCTTTAGAAAAATAAATATATAAATAATTATGCTTTTAAAAAATAGAAAATAAATAAATATAATACCACCAACTACCAAGTAAAATTATTACACATTTGAAAAAGTTGTATAATTAAGTTTTATATTTAAGGTTAAGGTAGAGTGTTAACATCCAACCAGGGATGGAGTTGTGATCCTACCTAGCAAATCCTCCAAATTAATAATAATATATGAATTTATAATTTTTATAATACCATTATAAATAAAATCAATATTAAAATAATAATTAATATATATATTTTAATTTATATGTTCATTATTTTGTATGTTCCTTATTTTTTTATTTTCGATTAGTATTTTAGAAGCAGTTAGATTATTAATTATTCTTTAAAAAAAAACATGTATTTGATAATAACATTTAAAATAGCGTTTAACGTTTCAATTAACATTTAAGATAGTGTTTGTGAAAACTAGGGGTGAGTGGGACCGATTCTGATACCAATTTTTTTAAGGAACCAGTACTGGAACCGAATTACCGGTTCCTTATTTTTAAGGAACCGGTACCAGTATGTTAGTACTTAGAACCAGTACCGGTTCCAGTGCGGTTTTGGTTCGGTTTCGTTACCATTTCCGGTTCGAATGGTACCGGTTATTTAGGTATGGTTCAGGTATTGATTCTGGAAAAATAATCAAACTTTTCACAATTAATCCAATTATTAAAAAACTTTTGTGAAATTACCGTTTGTCAAATTTATATTTACAAAATAATCATTCCAAAACCAATATAATAAACAAACCTATACATATGAGAAAGTTACTAATATTCTCAATTACCATAATCAATTTGTTAAATTGGTTCTCAAATTGCATACCACAAACTCCAAAAACTTCACTCATAAACTTAAATTTGATGTCTAGACAAAGAAAATAAGTTTAAAAGATTCATAACCTTACAAATAAATTGTGCATAATTTTAAATAATAATAATAATAAAGTTTCAAATGTTACACACGCTTGAGTCTAAACCGCATAGTCCTCCATATTCTACATTTCAATTTTTATTTTTTTTAAATAATTAGTTACCATACACATAGTAATTAACATAATTTAGTTGTAACATATAAAAATAATTAAAAAATTAAATTAATATTTCAATTAGATTGTTCAAGTGAACACATCTAGCACTCCACTTCAACTTTTGGAACATTATTCTTCAAAACTTCAGGATCATTTCTAATTTCTAAATATATTTGAAACAATTCAATGATGCAGAAATAAAAATATATATATTAGATTAAAAATATTATTTTTTAATTATTTATATAAAAATTACAACCGCGATATACAATTTGAAAATAAAAAAGAAATTGTGAGAGAAGAGAACGATATATATTATTTTACTTAGAGAGAAATTCGTCTAAAACAACTATATTTTATTTTATTTTTTAGAAAAATCGGTTTCTTTACCGATTCCAGTTTTGGTCCGATTCCAATCAAGGATCCGGAACCGGTATTGAAAAATATAATTTTCGGTACCGGTTTCGATACGGTTCTAAATAATCGATTCTTTTTCAGTTCCAGTCCCGGTTCCGGTCTGGTTCCCGGTTCTGGAGCGATTCCAGAATGAACCATGCACAGTCCTAGTGAAAACTATCAAAGATAGTTTTCAACCCAAACGCTAATAGTGATTTTAATTTATTAATATTTTCTTTATAATTAATTACATCATTATCTTTTAAATTTATTTATATCTATAATAAATTTTAGTAATTTTACACCTAACAGATAATTTAAAAATTAAAATTAATACCAAATATTCAATCTAACAGCTAACTTAATAGGTAATTTAAAATCTAATTTAACAGCTAACTGCTGACGTTATCTGAAACGCTGATCTAATAACTAATTGAAAATATAATGCCAAACATATTATTAATGGAATCCATCTCATTTTGTTTGTGGTTTGGAAGGGTATTATAGTATTTTTATATAATTAATTGAATTAAAATATTAATTAACTAAATAAAATAATTAAATATAAAATAAATAAAAATACCTAATACATAATTAAACCTAAAATCTCAGATCTTTATCTAAGAGCATCTTCAATGGTTTAGTGGATTGAGACATATTTAGTATGATAAATAGAGGGTGAGAGCATCTTCAATGGTTTAGTGGATTGAGACATATTTAGCATGATAAATAGAGGGTGTGCTTAATGACGTGTCAAAAATAATCTGGAGAAAAAAAAAACAGCCTGTAGTCGTTATTGTATATTCGGATTTTCCTAATTTATAACCTATTAAACTTTTTTTTTCTTGTTAATTTATAGTTTTTTTAAAATTTAAATAGAAATAAGGTAATTACAATTAAAAATATTAAAAATATGGATTCACACCGTCAACTAGGATGTAAAATAGAAGCTCTATCTTATACCCTCTATTTTTTTTTTCGCCATATAACCAGGATATTGTGAATTCACATTGACATTGGAGTAAATAAAAATCCAAAATTTTCATGTGGATAGATTCACATGCCACTAGAGAGTCTCTAATATAAAGATATTTCCTAAATTAAGTAAAGGTTAGAAGGAAAAAAATATTGTAAAGGGAATGTGTTTATTGCTAGTAGCATCTAGGCTTTGGGCATTCAACTTAAACAAAGTATCAATCTTATACTAAATAAAATCAATATTCCAATCATAATACCATTAATCATTTCTATGAAATGTGTCAAATGGAAAAATGGAATAAGTAACCACTTGAAATAAAAAATAGCTAATAATCAAATTGTCTAGATATGATATTAATAGATTTATGGGGATTTTCCATGGCAAACTTTAAGGATAATATCGGTTTACAGTATTATTAGTATTATCCTCTAAAATTAAAGTTTGTTGTCGTGGAAGTGAAAAAAATTATGAAAAATACATCTTATATTAAAATAAAATATCCTTGAAAGAATATGGAAAAAATATTCAAATGCATTATTAATCTCTTATAAGATGAAGGTCTAACTCTTAGATACATGTCCTACCACACATGAGCATAATAGAATTGTTGAACCGAAACATTGAGCTATTGTTGCGACATGTCTTTAACTATTTGTCATTGCTAAAATCACCATTTATTGTTGGGTCAATTCTTTAATGATGCCTAATTTTATTCTTAACAACTGCTTTCTCAGACTTTAAATAATTATGTACTTTACGAAGTCGTATTTAAAAAAGTAAATAAGCTATACTTGTTTCAAAGTATTTGGATGTGCTTGCTTCCCATATTTAAGGAACTCAACGGACACATGCTTTTTTTTCCTTTTTTTTTTTTTTTACCGTATATACAAAAATATGTATTCATAGGGTACAACTTGGTGCAGAAGGGGTGTATATTTCTTCACAGCTTAGGAAAAGTTTATATATCATGATATGTGATATTTAATGAATATGATTTTCCTTTCTATGAAATTTTTTAGCTATGTGAGAAAGAATCATGTGAATAAGCATTTTAAGTAATCCTGTACTAGTTATTGCAGCCTCTAAATTTCTAAAAGCATATCATGATAAGTATTCAATAACCCTCACTTGTAAAAATATCATCAATAGAACTAATAAATTAGTCTGACTCATCCTTACAACCGTCTTTTACCTATATGTAGTCGATAATCCGATATATTACTTAGTCCTCCTCATACATAACCATATATATATATATATTTATATTACGACATAACAACACACAATATCTCTAGCTCCTCTACTAATAATCCATAAGTCAAAACCCACCACATGATCACAATATCTCAGTTTGAATTTTCAAACCAAAAGCCTACATCATTGCCTCGTGAAATGACATTCATCATACACCTTTTGAAGAAGTTAGAAACCCACAATGGCTTCAAGTAATGAATGATGAATTTTTAACTCTTTTATGAAATCAGATATGGTCTCTTGTTCCTTATCATTAGACCATGAATCTAGTTGGTTGTAAATGAGTCTTTCCACTAAAACATAATCCAAATGGTTCTCTCATAAAGCATAAATCTAGACTGGTGGCTAAAGGTTTCCACAAAATAATAGGATTGGACAATGGCGATATTTTTAATTCAATGGTATAGAGTAACCATTCAAATCATTTTTACCTTAGCTATCACTTATAACTAAGATATTCAACATCTAGATGTGAATGTTTTTTTTTTTTTGTTTTTTTTTTTTATAGTGATCTCCAAGAAATGATTTATATGGAACAACCACATTTTTTAAGAACCTTTGAAAAAAAAACTTATGTCTACAAGTTAAACAAAACTATTTACAAAAATCAAAACTAATTTATTGAATTTAGGACTCTATACCTCCGTCTAAAAAATGCCATTAGTCAAATAAGAATAATAACATATCATCCATATCTTAATTTACGTAGATAATGTCCTTGTTACTAGAAGTAGTACCGCATTAATGATGCTGATGGGCCTATTGTATTGATGATAGAAGAATCACAATGGATACGACATTATCTTTGCAGGGAAATTTAGTTTACTAGAGTTTAAGAAAACATGTTGTAGTTAGATCTAGCACATAGATAAAGTATAGGGCCATGACCTTAGCTTCTACAGATATTATTTAGATTAAGTCACTTTTTCAAGATTTAATACACAAAATTTCTACTCCTAATAGAATTTGGTTTGAGAATATAAGTACCAACTCTAGCAAAAATCTAATTCTTCATTCAAGAACTAAATATCTGGAACTTGACATCGAAGAATTAGTTTATAAATTTGCATTTCAAACTTAATTTGATCACCCTATCAATTTTTTTTAGGAGCGATGTAATGGATTATAACTATCAATACATCAGCCTAACTCATAATACCTACTCAAAAGACCAAACATTACTCTAAAATATAATTGAATCAGCTATAAAAAATCACATCAAGTCCTTCATTCAATGTAATAACCATGAAGTCGATGTAAAATTAATCGACATTAAAAAAAATAAACTTTATATATATATATATATATATATATATTTACTATTATAATATAACAAGCAAATTTTCTTTAATCAAATCTGTATAAATAAATATAGAAGTTTCTTTACATAGATGGTTTTAGTTCCTAAAATAAACATAAAACATGAAAAAGGGAAAAAAAAAAGAAAAAAAAAAAGAAAGAGTAATGCTACTTTATTCTCACAACCAATTTTTTTAATCTAATTTTTCCAACCTACTCTTATGCAGTAATTCTCGATCAGTTGTTTAAATAGACGAAAATAAGTATACTAAAACTACAAATGATTGACATCCAATTATAAATTATGGATCACTCCATAAAAATAGGCGGACAAATTGATAGTGAAAGTTGGTACTAAAAATTAATTATAACATTAATAATTAAATTTAATGTTTTTACTTTTACTATAAAGTCTTGATATTCTATTTTACTAATTTTCTTTTATTTGAGGAAATTTGCCTCCATATTGAGTACCATATCCATCTAAAAACTAATAACATTTATACCTATATGGAAGGGGTATGAATGAATACTCATGAAGATAGATAAAATTATCATCATATAATAATGAATGTCGATAATAAAATGGGCGGAATGTGATATAAAGTCAGAGTGGAACAATTGTCAAACACTAGGCTTTCCGAAGCACGCAAAATCAGAGGGAGAGCTGAGTCAAACGCTCCTGTACTCGGTCCCACTCTTCCTCCTTCTACGTACATACTTACATCACCACCGTCACCACCTCCCTTTCCATTATATAAACCCAACCAAACACAACACATCTTAACCAACACATAATTCTTCTCTCTCTCTCTATTTCCTCCATACATGGCAACCACGTACCGACTCTTGTTCCTTGTCTGTTTGGTTTTAATAACTCTACATGCTGTCCACTGCAGACCTCTCCCCTCAGCCTCCAACGACGTCGTTTCTCTCCATCCTCTCTCTAGTCCCATTCCTTCTTCTTTTACAAGCTTGGCCTTCAGATTGGCTTCCGGTCCCAGCAAAAGAGGTCCTGGTCATTAGCTCACATCATCACCGATTACACATTCCTTCATTTATTCCTTTTCTTTGTTTAGAGACTTTAACTTACATTCAGGCTTACTACTTGTATCTTTCTTTCATGTAATTCTCTTCTTGTAATTATTGAGTATAGTTTATCACAAAATAGAAAAGATTTATGCTTGATGTTGTACATGTGTTCGTTCTTTCTTCTGATTAACTTGTTTAGCCATTATCATCATCATCAGCCAACCAATTCTCTTAAAATTATAATTGCCTAATCACTACTTAAAATAATGTTAACATATACCCTACGAAGTCAAAAAAGGGTCGCCAAAATATTCTCTTACCTGCTCAATTTTGACTACATTACCTACTACGATGTCTATCAATTTCTTCCACTCCTGTTCATTTCAAATAATGTCAGCTCTCAACGGTGCCTAATCAATCTATTTAACGTACTATACATACCACAAGTATATTATCTGCTGTGAACTTTATTGTGAATGGAATTTGCTCATAAGGAATTGGAATATGGTAGTTGGTAAGACAGTCATTGAATTATTTTTAATCATAATGAGAGAGAATTTTTAAATTATAAAAATTTGTCACCATCATTCTTAATAAATTATGGTTTTGCCCATTTTTCTACTTAACAGCATCTAACATCAACTAATTTGATTTTAGAGAATCTAACGAATATTATCTTATATTTATTTATTTGAACATTTGTCATTTTGTTTCTAATCTTTAGCTTTGTGTATAAAATTGGACGTATGTCCAAGATTCAAGTATGATTGTCGTTTTGATGCTGGGATCGACCACGACTCCTCAAATCACTCTTATGAATTGACAACGTCACAAGTACCATTTGTCAAAAATTTTGCCACGTATATTCTTACTTTGAATTTTATATGGAAAATGAAATTACCAAAATAAACTACAAAAATTAATTCCATAGAATCTGCATAAAATTGTTTTATATTGTCTAATTTATTATTTTAAATTAATGGTTTAAATAATGGTTTAGAAAACACTACTTAAAATAGTTTTTTTCATAAATTATTATTAGTAAATATAAATCAAATAATTGATACCGCTGTTATTATTATCAATAATTAGTGTAACAATTATTTTAATTTCGCTGTAAAATTACCCGTAATATAATTATTTAAACTGCTAATTCAAAGCTACCGCACTTTAATTTAAATTGAAATTGTACCCAACCATATTATATGACATTGAGTTAGTTGATGACAATCTAATCATATGAAACCACAAACTAATAGCCTGCTTTTTGTGACCCATGGGGTCCATGTGTTAGGGATAACCTATGATCATAGTTTAATAGTAGTGGATTTCATTTTCTAATAAAAAAGTGTGTTCTTATATTCATGGTCTAAATCTTGGGATCAAGAATGGTGTAGTACAACCTGCAACATGCTCCTTAGTTTAGGTTAAAAGTGTTCATTAGATTGGGAGAAATCTCCTGGAGCCCAGGGTCCAAATAATGCCAAATTAGCCACGCAAACATTGCATCAGGAAGATAACAAAAACTAGACAACATTCCAGGTATCAATCGGCAACAAATACGTGAATTGTTCTGAAACATAATAAGTCAAATATGATGATGAGTGTTCTAAAAGTAACTCAATGTTATGACCACCATTCAGATGGGAAATGACTCAAGGCTAGAAAAGTTCTTACATCAGTTCCATAACGAAGCTCTTTGGCATGGCGACCGTAATCCATAGTGTCAGGGGCGTGTTGAATAATATCTGGTACAGTGCAGTCATCAACAGAATTGGGAACAACGAAGAGCATCCGCAACGTAACACTATAGTTTGGGTACAGAGAAGGAGGAAGTGTACAAGCAAGATCAGCAGTACCGTAAACTGTCATGACCTTGTATGTCCACCAGGGAGAGCCTGCTTTGACGCTTGAATCTATCGACTTAAATCTGAAACCAAGCTCCTTCAAAACCGGCACATATAACATATAATCAAACACATTGTATGCTTCGTTAGCTCTACCCTCATGTTCCGTGCCTGGTGGAAATGTTGGAACCATAATAAGGTTTTGCTGTAAGCATGATGTTTCGAACATGCCTAAATCTTGAATTGCAAGTGCATAAGGAAGAGGAAGCTCAACATCTTCAATGTAGCTTGGAGCAGTCGAGTACTGAACTGGAAGTGGCCCAAAGAACTGGTGTATGCTTCTTAACTTTGCATACAGTGCTGTCATGCATACATCTACTGTGACTGGGACGATTTTAGCCATCTCGGATTCGATACAACTTTCTCTCACAGAGCCCTTCTCACAGTAGGCGATTTTCAGGCAGTGGGTAAGTGTGGTTAACATGCAGCCGCGTAGTTCAGTACAGTTGAGTTCTAATATCTGCGTCTTCGGTTCTGAAGACCTCCTGTATCCAAGAACACCTTGAGCCAAAAGGTTATTAATGAAACTTGGATTGACAGTTAAGATCTTGGCATCAGTGATGGGGTGAAGTTCTACAAGCTTAGTAGGAGCTGCTATCTTATTCTTGGCTCCCACTTTGCACTTCTTGGCTGGAGGTTGTTCTGTCTCCTCTGCTGCTACAATAAGTTGTTCAACTGTAATTCCAAAATAATTTTATTAGGTAAACTATGCATTTTATCGACCATTTGCATAACAAAACACTAACCGAAGGTAAGGAAGTTACCTATGGAGCAAAATGATGAAAATAATTTCTCTTCTTCTGATGAATCCATCTTCCCTGAATCAATAAGAATGATTTTGATTTTGTTGTAATATCGGTTGTCATTAACTAGAGGCATCCACAAACAACAGTCACGGTAATCGAACAAATAAAACGTCCAAGAAAATTCAATACTTAGTTCCTGTAGTTTTAAATCAGACAACAGCCCACGTTCAATTCAGTATAACTTAGCTTCCTGACATGTTAAGAGGCAAAAGATTGTATGGAGACTTGTACACAACGCAGATGAGAGGAAAATTAGCTACTGTAGACCTAGTCTGTAGTCAGTAATATTCACCTGGTCAATAAATTGAAATCAAATACGACCACAGAAACTTTTGAAGAACAGCCTATAATCGAAGTGCAAAAAAGACATCACTAGACTTGCCTATTACAAGAGGCCCTTTTTAAGGTAGAAGTAGAAGACTGCAAAAGCTTTTCCACCATTAACAGAAAATGGGTCTATAGCAGTTTAGGAAATAAATAAGGGCAAGTTATAGCACTGAAAGATGGAGCAAATAATAATTCTGATGAGGTAGATATACAGCTTTTATAATTGACAAGAAAATATGATCAACCCCATTATAACAAACATGCTTTTGGTTCCTTGTCATCTATGGAATCAGACACTTTTGGATCCTCTCGAACCCTTTACAGCTTTTCATCTCAAACTCAATTGATAAGGGTGTGTTTGAGTTACATAACAGGCTCAAAAACTAAACCCAGGATGTTCACAATTTAGATTATATAACTGGCTCAAAAACCTACTGGTGGCACACTTTTAGATTACATAACAGACTCAAAAACATAGGCTTCAGCTCGTACCAGCAGGCAAGAGCTAACGCAAAGCAAATTGGTCAGGCAAGACTTCACATTAAGCAAAATCACACCACATGTGAATGCCTTCACAACTGTTTTTGGACAGCATTAAGTTTACCAAATGATCTAATGAATAGCATGTTCAATCAGGTTGTGAATGCAGTGCAGCTGACAAATCAGTACCGCATCATTCATTATTGATCAACCAATGTCAACACTAACTATACCAGAATCCTATAATCCCCCACAGAATAGAAATATACCCATGACAGTCAGATTTACAAGCAACATATCCAGTGAGAATTACAATATGACTGGACTTTTCAAGATAAAGATATATTAGTAGATGAAACTCAGAAAATCAAAAAGACTCAATTCTATAATCAACATATATAGTTAAGCTATCCGTAGAAAGAAATAAAACCAGACACACTCTATTTAAAGAGCGCAAAGTTATAATAAGTTGATGATCATCCCAATATGGTAAAGAAGTCCAACCTTCGATGTATAAAGAGTAGCACATAAAAAATCCTGAACAGATGTACATTTTATGACAAGGAGTTCAAGAATGGAAGTTAAATAAACTTTTAAGATCAACAGCATTATAAAGTTTACACCATGAATTAGAAATTTATTTAACTAATGAGTAACTCCTAGTTTAATAACTCCTAGGCAATAGCATAATTTTCTGATACTGTTCTCTAAACTTCAGCTTTACATTGCTAAAGAACAACACTGAGGTTTCCATATGACATATAATCAGCAGAATTAGATAGGTAAAATACACAACCAACAAAATTCATATTTACTGCCAAGATCGAGAGACAAAATGCCCAAATACACACAATAAACATATCATATGCTAGTGGTTCAAGTACAATGCATAACAAGAACAATCCCTTCATAATAAAAGATCAACAGACATGCAAAGACCACAAATGTATTCACAGTAAAATGCATCTACAGATTTGAATCACAGGGTGCCAATTGAATGTAGTACAACGGTGCAAACTATCAATTACCACCCAATTCCACTTAAACGATTCGATTACCAGACAAGAGAATGAATAGACAGGCATAGAAATAAAACAGAGAATATAAAACCCTAGAAAATAATGTTACAATGTGATCATAATATATAGTTACGAATAGACTGTTATATCAATACAAAATAGATTTCACCTTCCAATCAACAAAGACCAAAAGCGAAACCCTAACATACCAACTCTTACTTCTTTCGGCAAAAGAAAAAGATAAAAATAGAGAGAAATCAAGCCTCGACAGAGGAAACGGCGTCCTCAGTTCCATCGACAACAACGCCATTGTAATTACCTTCGACAGGGACAGGAGCGGGAGCAGGACCGGCACGTGACTTGACGGCCTCGAGCATGCGCTTGCTGATATCCTTGGAATAGACGTGAAGAGTCTCGATCCCGTCGCCATCGGCGGAAGCGGCGCCCTCAGCGACGGTGAAAGCCTCCCTTTCGATAGTGCGAGCGGCGGCGGCGGCATCATCGGCAGGCAAGGAGCCGTAGCGCTTGGAGAGGACGGAGGGGGTTGTGAGAGTCTCGATGAGGCGGGAAATGATGGCGTCGCGAGTGCGTTGAGAAGGAGGCCAAATACGGAAGGATGAGACGGAGTTGCTGTGGGGATCTCGAAGGGCGCTCTCCATGGTTGATTCAGTGGCGTGGTCTGGGCCGGAGGCGGTGGTGATTTCCGAATCTGACATTTTTAACCGACAGAACTGAGAAGAGAACAGAAGAGAAGTGATTAAAATAAAACAAGAAGAAAGTGAAATGAGAGGAGATATGGGATGTGGTTGA
The DNA here is from genome assembly GCA_031304145.1 of Cardiospermum halicacabum. NCBI lineage: Eukaryota > Viridiplantae > Streptophyta > Magnoliopsida > Sapindales > Sapindaceae > Cardiospermum > Cardiospermum halicacabum. The sequence continues at coordinate 2,804,420 of JARJHC010000107.1, read as the reverse complement.
AAAAATAGGTGTTGGGTTAACTTATAAGTTTTGTTTGATTGAACACGCTCATCTTTTCCGTTTTGTATTAATTTTTATTTATTTTTAAATTAAAAAAGGAATTTATAATTCTTTCGGGTTGCAATTTCTACTTTGATATAATATTGTGCATAAATTAAATAAAAATTGGATCTTGGGAATTTAGTAATATTTTATTTTATTAATATTTCAATAAATTTGATTTTTAAAAGAAAAATAGTTTAATATTCAATACTTATTATAGAACAGAATAATGCGTTTAAATTCATTTATAACCATTTTAATTTCATTTATAATCATAAAAACTTGACTTCAGTTAAATAAGAATTTTGACCATTCTTACTTTAGTGGTTCGGAACCATAGTTGATCCGGACTGACGGATCGGATGGTTCAGAATTTGTTTGGGACCGATTCCAAAAGTCAAGATATTCTGTAAAAGAATAATAAACGTCCGAGTGGACCTAGGGACACCGATGTGGTGTCTGCCGTAGGCACTGCGACGCTCAAGTCAGTTCTGTACTGTAGATGGATAAGAAAGAAAATGAACAAAATGAAGGATTAACTCCCTGTTATCGATGGTTTCTTTCGGAAGTATAGCCTCGGAAGGTCGTCGACAGACTTATGTGAGCTCTGGGCTCGGTTGATTGTGATCGGTAAAGTGATCAGAGACGCCAATGAGCTACCGGAGATTAATCAGAGAAGATGATAGTGTGAGTAGCAATTTCCACAGAGTTTCGGTAAGCAAAATGTGTGTCCCCTGTTGTGAAGTCGAACCTCCTATTTATAGAGGTCTCAGGAGCTGTTACCAGGTGCTGCTGAGATCTTCGCGGAAAGATCTCTGTGGAATCCGGAATTCCTCAAACAACTTACTTGGTCAGCAGGTGACCCTCGGAAGGAACGTGGGCATCGGAATTATAGGGTCTGGGCCTCTCAGAACTAACAGGCCTGGGCCTGGGCCTGTGCTTGGGCTTAGGCCTGTGCTTGAGCTTTGCTTTCGAACTGGGCTTGGATTTTCAGCCCACTACACTTACCATTAAAGACAAACTTATCTGAGTTCAATTTTGCGGTACTCTACATGTGATGCTATTTCAAGATCCATTGCTTCAAAATTGTATGGACAGGAAATAAACGTTGGCTAATTGGATCTAAAATTCTGGATTAAATTAAAATTTAAAAATTTTTAATTAAAATAATATGTAGACATTTATATGGGCAAAATTGAAATTAGATATTTTACAATATTAAAATTTTAAGATTCAAATAAATTTTAAATTTTAAAATTAAATATTATAAAATAGATTTAATTATTAAAATATAAATTTTGAATTGAAATAATAATTTTTGAATTGAAAAGTATATTAATTTTTTTTAAAAAAAAAAAATTTGTTATTTAAAATTGTATTTTTCAAAAGTAAAATTAAAAATTAGCGATAAAAATAGATTTTTAAATCAATAATTGAAGTATCGGTTACAAAATGGATTAGGATTGGAACCTAGACCAGTTGAAAATTAAGCCCAAAACACGTACAAAGCCGATCACAAGAGTAGTAGTTTGACCCCTCTACTTTCTTATTCTTGCTCCTCAGAACATGTTTCACCTCCGCACCTCCATTATCTCTGCTTTCATACCAAACAACCTAAGAAGCTATTGAGTGCGGTTTTAAAGTTTTGAAGGCTATTTCTCTATAAATATTCAAATGTAAAGTTTTAAGCTTTACTTTTTCTTGGAATACGATTGGCATGGTTTCCGTTTTGAATTGATATTTTCGTGATTCTACAAATTTTAGGTAAATTTTTAATTGATTCTAATGAATTTTAAAAATCATGATCTTAATATTTGAGTTTATACCTAAAAAAAATTATGAACAGGGTATACGGTGTGATATTGATTTTTAATTGGATGTATATTAGGTGTAATATTAAATCATGAACAATTGAAAATTCTAAAATTTTAGAATATTTTATATTTGTCTATAATATTAACAATAACGAAAATGCAAATTGCAAGTCACATTTGTCCAATACGGTTGGTGGATTAAAAATACTCAAGATTGAAATTTATAAATGAACATTTGTCCTAACATAAGCTTATCGAAACCAAAATGGCCCGATTACCATGAAGTATTTAAGTTTATTAAGGAGTCCAAAGCTCCGATTTTGTTTGAGCTCATGCTCACCCATATTATTTCTGTAGTGTAGGTTTGGAAGTTAACAAAGGTCATGCTTGCCAAGTCATTACGAACAGAGTCTCGCCGTGTATTCTGTCACATTATTTCTTAAAGTAGGTAAAGGTGAGTCTTGCTAACCTATTGCTAACATAGTTCACCAACCATTTTATCGAGTTACATTTTTAGAGTTAGAGAAGGTGACTCTCGCTAACCTTGGGCCAACCGATGTTGCCAACGTTTTTGTCTAGTTCAATTTGTAGAGTTGGCGAAGGTGACTCGCGCCAACCTTTCGCCAACTTAGCTCACCAATGCTTCTATCCAATAGAATTTTAAAGTTGACGAAAATAATATTTTGCCAGTATTTCTCCATTGCCTTGCCAATTGCATATTGTTAACGATTTTCCAACTTTACATGATTTACAGCTCTGTTCCAGTTTTTAATTGATTCTAATGAATTTTAAAAATCATGATCTTAATATTTGAGTTTATATCTAAAATAAAAATTATGAATAGATGGTGTGGTATTGATTTTTAATTGGGTGTATGTTTGGTGTGATATTAAATCATGAACAATAGGAAATTCTAAATTTTTAATCATTAATATTTAATTTGATTTTATATTTGTCCATAATACTAACAATAACAAAAATGCAAATTGTGAGTGACATTTTTCCGATACGTTTGTCGGATTAAAAATACCCAAGATTGAAATCTATAAATGATCATTTGTCCTAATATAAGCTGATCGAAACCAAAATGGTCCGATTACCATGAAGTATTTAAGTTTATTAAGGAGTCCAAAGCTCCGATTTGGTTTGAGCCCATGCTCACCCATATTATTTCTGTAGTGTAACGCAAACCCCCACTCCGATGGAGATAAGGATACAAAGTCTGTTGCTACTTAAAACATAACATATAACAATAAAACCTGATGACTACAAATTCAGAATTCAATAGTTCATTATTAATAATTCAATAGAAGAAAATAAAATCTAAAATATGAATCTTTAAAAGAAATTACAATCGTCAATAAAAACAAAGTTCTAACTTATTTGTTTGTAGTCAACTAAAAAAAATAAAACAGTTTAAATCCTCGTAGTATAGGTAATAGCAAAAGAAGAATGAATGAAACGATGTTAATGATGCTCGTGCTTTGATGAAGTATCCACATTGCCTAACAAATCACGGTATTTATACTTATTGGGATTTTTCCACATAACGAAAACAAATAAAAGAAAAAGAAAGAAACAATAGGGTTAGACTACAGAGTCTAGTTGACACTATTATATTCCAGTATATACACACGAATGAACCTATATTCAGCTCTAATGTAGGCGCACACAATGCAAACTCTAATAAATGTCATAAGATTCCTTACAACAATCATAATACAAGTCTACATATTGTAAATTATGTAGTTATTCCATTTAGCCAACGAACATTGTAAACAAGTCTGATTATATTTAGTCAATTTATTCAAACCTTTTAAAGCTATTAGGTAACTAAGGAGGTTATCTAGTAACTAAGGGGTTGAGAGAGGCCTCACACGGGGGGATTTTGGGGCAGCACCTCGGAAGTAAAATTTTTCGTATATGGTTCATTAAAAATCTCACCAAACGATCCACCAAATCAAGTTGCGGAAGCTTGGCACCACAAGGTCTCGCCAAAGATTTGCAAACCTTGCTATCAAAGAAGGTTTTGAAGTTGACGAAGAAAGGTCTTGGCAATGGCTCACCAACTTGGTCTCGTCATTGCCTTCAGTTGAGTAGGTTTGGAAGTTAACAAAGGTTATGCTTGCCAAGTCCTCACAAACAGAGTCTCGTCGTGTATTCTGTCAAATTATTTCTTAAAGTAGGCAAATGTGAGTCTTGCTAACCTATTGCTAACATAGTTCACCAACCATTTTATCCAGTTACATTTTTAGAGTTAGAGAAGGTGACTCTCGCAAACCTTGGGCCAACCGATGTTGCCAACGTTTTTGTCTAGTTCAATTTGTAGAGTTGGCGAATGTGACTCGCGCCAACCTTTTGCCAACTTAGCTCGCCAAGACTTTTGTCCAATAGAATTTTATTGTTGACGAAAATAATGTTTTGCTAGTATTTCTCCATTGCCTTGCCAATTTCATACTGTTAACTATTTTCCAACTTTACATGATTTACAGCTCTGTTCCAGTTTTTAACTTATCTAATTTCCATTTTTAGCCATTTTTTATTCTAATTAACTTATACAACATCACAGAGCAAACGAGTTAAAATGTCTACTTGTTTTAAATCAATTTCAATAGCCCAAATAATTTATACGCCAATTATTAGACAATTTCCAAGTTTCTGCAAAATAGGTCACACAAAAAGCAAACACTTCAATTTAGATTATTATTAACAACATTATTGCCCAAAGTAGGTATTAGTGAAAATGTGATCACACTACAGTGTCAGAATTAGATTGGCCAAAGCCTAGAGTAGTCGAAGCTCGGAGTTTGGCTAAAGCCTTAAGATATAGTCTTCCTGCATGATAGTTGGCACTTTAAGTCATAATTTACACATTTCTATGTGAGTTACCACTATCCCTTGACATATGACATAGATTCTACTAATGTTGTATCACAGGGGCAACAAATAATTTTAGATTACAAGATTATTATCCATTTATACAGATTGTTTTTCATTTTTAGAATTCATCATAGTAGATTAAGGTGGCACCAGGATTTTACTATATAAGCGTACAATATAAAATATTTCCAGATTTTCAAGTTATTCACAGTTTATTCAGGTCATTTTCTAGCAACCTAAGCACACATCCAGAACAATCATCACAAAAGTTGCGGAACTTAAAACAAGAATGCCAACCTGACTTTCGAAGCCACAAGCAAGTTTTTCAAACTCTTGATTGAACCACCTCCGTAGTTTGGTCTTCTACGAATCAAACAAATACATAATTCAATCAAAAATTGTCTAAACCCAAAAACCCCAAAATCGTAGGGTTAGGGTTTGACAACCAAAACCCGAACACTACAAACCCAAACGACTATATCATTTGGGACACTAATACAAATAATTACCAGATTAAAATCAACAACAAAATCTATTCAACCCAAACCCAAGTTCAAACCTTTGTATAAAATCGATTGCTACGGAAAATGTGAAATCAGGAAGAATTGAAATACGGAAGAGTTACAGCTCCCTTTTTAGGGCTTGCAATTTTGTCAAGAACTTTCAAAGAGAAGAAAAACATATTTGAAATAATAACAACTCAGATTTTGGTTTTCAGAAATCTGGGTTTTAGAATAAAACTAGGACTTTTATAATAAAGCAAAATATCTAAGACCCTCTTTGGTTTTGGAAAAATTGTGATTTTAGAAAAAAATTTAAAATCTTTTACCAAGTTAAATTGATCCGATCTATACACCTAACTATTAGGCATGATTTCCATTTTATTACATGAGAGTTAATTTATTTGGACTCAATCGATCTAAAGTATCATAATTAGTCAAAATCACATCATCATCTCATGATAAAGTATACTTCTAATTCTCTAAGGCTAGCCTCTACATTCAACAATGCATACTAAGGGCATGTACCTACTGCTATACTACTTAATTATATCATTTTCATCCCAAATATAAATAAGAAACCATTATAAGTTCCAAAACTCTCCTATTAAGGAGTTTTTTTTTCAATCATTAACTAACAAAACCATTAATACATGTTATATTCATATCATTATATCAAGTCCATTAATAATGCATCTTATTTACCATATTGCTCTTCCACAACCATTATTAACTATTAAAAAAAGAACCAAATTAAGATTCTAATACACTGATGATCATAATCCAATCTTTATTTTTCAATAGGCATTTATACATTATTACCCAATTATAATCAAATATATAAAAAAATTATGAACAGGATATGCATTTAACCAACACTAAACATCACCAATCATGGATCACAAAACACAATCACCATTTGGTCAAACCTTGATTTTTGGATTACTAAATTAGGAATGATTAGCATATTTCATATTTGATCAAAATTTGGGTAATTAATGCATATCATTGTATTTCATAACATAAACACTATCAAACTTGTTTTTCAAACATTAACTAATAACACACATTCATGTAAGGGTAAAAACGAAAAATAAGAACCTCGCTCCATCGATCCTCAAGTTAGATTTCCGCTCCATATGGATTTTTATTTGTGTTTTAGATAGATCTTGAAGTCTTTCTATGAGGGGGCAGTTTCTCTATAATTGTACCAACTTGGAAGTGTTCGTTGATTGCACATCCTTCCAAATGCATTTCATGAATCAAAACCTACAATTATTCAACCTGTTTCACGACAAATTTATTGTCAGTCATCTCATATTTGAGGAACTTACCCACCACGAATTTCTTGGCACCAGTATCTTCGGTTTTGTATTTTTCTCTAACAGATCCCAAACGCTTTTTGCAGTCTTACATTATGAATATATATCATACAATGTATCATCCAATCTATTCAAAATATAGTTTCTGCATAAGAAATCTGCTTGTTTCCATGCATTCAAAGTCATCATCACTGTTCTTTAGACATAGGATTGACATCACATTTAGGAGCATCTTCTTTAATCACGTGGGTCAGATTGATTGTTGTCAACCAGAATACCATCTTCTGTTTCCAACGTTTAAAATCTAGTCCCTTGAATTTCTCTAGCTTCTCATCATTCTTTGATGTTCCAGCAACATTTGAATTTGACTGAGATTCCATAATGTAAGGAGTTTCTATTTAAGGTTGTTAGAACCAACTGTCAAAATCAAAATAAAATTCAAATAAAATATAGAAAACTTTAATGCACTGTAGAGGCTTGCTATTATATAGCAATGTCCTTAAACAGAAAGTTCTCCACTTCCTTTTATTGCTTAGAAAACTATCGGAGTCTGTTTCCAGGATACAACTGCATAATTCTTATAACAAGCAATAATTACTAGAATTCTATCAAGCGGAAACGTATTTGATCAGAGGTTTTGTTTGTTTCAAAGACAGATAAGAAGAAAAGAAATACGAAAGTAAAAAAGTTAGTGTTTCTCTTTCATTTTTACTTCTATTATAGACATATTCTTAATCGTTGTGTCGGTTTAGAACTCAATAAAAAAACTATCTGGAAAGACATATATTTTACATGTAACTGATTTTAATTCAAATTAAATGTATTTGAATTAACTACTTCTTTTATTTCCAAGCAAAAGAAAAATAATTAAGAGACACTTAAGAAATTCAAGCCCCAAAGACCCCGAGGCCTAAGGCTTTCTTTTGATATATATATATATATATATCATATTATCTTCTCTTGTCCAACTAACGTGGGACAACAAATTTCTTATTCAAAAACTTCCAACTACGGGTGTAAGTGAGTTGAGCTACTCGCGAGCTATTCGAGATTGACTCGACAAATACTCGAAATCGACTCGTCCTTCACGAGTTGGAGTCGAGCTCGAGTCGAGCTTTTTCTAAAACGAGTCGAGCTCGAGCTCTATATTACTCGACCCGTAAAGCTCGCGAGCCTTATCGAGTTTTACTATCGAAAGGGTAAACGAGTCGAGTCGAGTTTGAGTACACCAAATTCGTGTCAAGAATAATTACATAAAATTAAAAATTTATTAATGAAAATGTTAACGAGCTTTAACGAGTCGAGTTCAAGTAGTTCGATTATCATTCGATTTCGAGTTCGAGCTTGGTTTTTGGTAGCTCGACGAATTCGAGCTCGAGTTCGAGCTTGATATAATCCATCACGAGTCGAGTCGAGCTTGGGTATACTCGAACTCGACTCGACTCGTTTACACCCCTACTTCCAACCACATTTGAATAAGAGATTGTTTCTTCTGTCTCTTCAAGATGTATCAATAAAAGAAAAGTAGTGTTTACCTTGAAATTTCCTACTTATAGAATCAACTCAGTAATGCAGTAGATAGGAATCTTTGAATTGTTCACTTTAGAATAGTTGACTTAGTCAATATGTATCACCGTTTATACATATTTCATTATCTGCTCATTATTCGATTGTGTTCATTTTGGTCGTAAACATATCCTGATTTTCATGATAACTTTGGATAACTTTTTAAAATCATTTTGTTGTTGGAAATGAGAGAATAAGAAAAAAATGAAAATTCGGGAGAAAAGACAAGAGAAATTGATTTTTTGAAGGGAGAGAGGAATTAAAGAAGAAAAGGAAGTAGGTGAGGGTGTTAGAGTTGTAGATGGGTGTGATCCTCTCTAATCTCTAGTGGATTTGGATTAGATTTTAGGTCTAATTTATCCAATTAAGCCAATTTTAACCAAATATAATCCATTCCCATAATTTACATTGATCCTTATTTCCATTCCCTCTCGATGTTTCAAAATATTTTATTTGACCATAATATCATTTTCATCATTAATTTTTTATATAATAAATTCAAATTTCGCTTCAAAAATCCTTTTTCGACTTTATGACCTATTTCCAAGTCAAAAATCATATTTCAATGAAGATGCTATTTTTTTTTTTAGTAATTTTAATTCAATACCTTTTCAAACGTTAAAAATATTTCGGCAGCTTCTAGTAGTATATGGTAGGTCCCGTTAGATTTTTCTGTAGATCGCTTAGGTTTTTAAAAATTCTCTAGTAGATATTAGTAGTGTGTCGCAAATCTGCAAGTTTCCTAAAAGAGGGCTATCTTGAAATTAAATGTTTTAGTAGGCTCAATCAGTTTGGGTAGGTTTAGGTAGATCGGCCAAAATAGCAATTGAACTAATATTGAAAACTTTAGTAGTATCTAAGTAGTCTATGACCAAGTTGAAAATTTTCAAGTATGATATCAAGTTTTTCCTAAAACCAAACCTCCAAATCATGAGAGAAAGTTGTTCACACCCATCCCACCATGTCGGCTTGTGGGATAGACCAATTAAAAGAGGATATTTGGAATGGTTAGTCTAAAATATTATTGTTGTGGATCCGTCAATCTAAAAGTTAATTATTTTAATTTTCAATTTTCTTTTCTTTTTCTTTCTAACTCATCTTTTCATCACGAGGAGAGGTCTTCGAACATTGGTTTTCTTTTTAATTTTAGGGAAAATTATATAAAATAAACAAAATAAAGTTTAAAAATTCAAAACTAAACCAATAGAAGTTTATTTCTATTTTTGAGCCACTCAAACTTTGATTTTCAAAAATAGACCATCACATATGTGAAGGTTCTCTTCACAGACCATTTTCACACCTTCACATATCAGTGTAAAAGATCTTCACAGAAGGATAAAATGGTCAATTTGGTTCATTTTTTAAAAGTGAAAGTTTGAAAAATTGTTTTTGTAAAATTTTTAAAGTTGGGCTATATGATGTAATAAAAGTTATAAAATAACAAAAATGAAAATAACCCTAATTTTTAATACAATTTTTTTTCCCAATATCAAACCATTCATTTCACATTTACACCCACCCATCAGTAATAAAATTAATAATGGGTATTAGTTAGTCAGGTGAGATTAATGAGTTAGTAGAGGTTAATTAATATTCAATTATTCTAACAATTTTATACCATTTCATTCGGTTGTTTCTCTCTTATTTGTCTTTTGTTCCTCTTATTTGTCTTATAATTTATTTAATTTCTTCTTTATTCTTTTTTTTTAATATTTTAATTCATCCATTTGTATTTATGATCAAAAAATTATAATGGCAAACATTCTACTATATTATTGTTAGTATACTTATATCTGTACATTTTTTCTTTAATGTTTTATTTCATAATATTGAGTAGAAATATAAGTTTTAAGTTGAATATGAACTCAAAAAATAAAGTTGTTTTTGGTAGAATTTTTTAAATTGATATTATTATGATTAGGGGTGGGAATAGGCCAGGCGGCCTTTCAGGGGCCTACAGCCTGGCCTAACCTATTTAATAAATAGGCTAGATTCAAGCTTTTTCAAAAGCCTATTTAATTAAATAGGCTACGCTCAGGCTATGGTAAAAGTCTTCATAACTTAATAGGCCGGCCTATATATTATTTACATGTAATTTTATTTATTAAATCTATTGACATGTTTGTTTATAAGTTTAAAATCCAATATATTATTTATAAATATAAAGTCCAAACTTTATTTATAAATATAGCTAGTTATTTATGGGCTTTTAAACATGCTTTCAGGCCTAGCAGACTTTTAAACAGATCAGACCAGGCCTATAATACAAGTCTATCACAGGCTTGTAGGGCAGGCTCAGGCCAGAGTATTAGAATACAAGCCATGCCTATTTAACCAAAAGTCTGGTCTGGCCTATTCCCACCCCTAATTATGATTAATATTGTATTTCTAATTTTCTAATAAAATGTATTTCTATTGAGTTATTAGATGCTAACTTTTAGTTTCTATCATAGGTATTGAATTTCGCTACATGCTGGACAAAGAAGATGAACTCAAAGTAGGGATGGATGTTGATTTTAATGCTTAAGTTTTTTAATTGTGTAATAAATATGCATTGAACAAATATTTAAGTACACGTAAGGGGCATATTGGAGGGACGAGACAAATTATATTTGATAACGTGATATTTTATGCTCAAAAGAAGGATTTCAAATAGACCAAACCCAAAATGAGGATAAAAAGTATGGTAGACTAGATATAAAGAACCTGTTGCAAATTATTATTAAGGTTTATAATGGACAAAGGAATATGGTGTATTTCACATGTCAACCTAGAGTATAACCATGAGTTAGCAAAACATGAAGAAACACAATTTTTAAGATCGGGAAGACATGTATCTAACACTTTTGAGAGAATCATGCATTCAACAGTTGACGCTGGCATAGGACCAAAAAAGTTGTATTTCTTAAAAGTCATAGATTTGGCCTTCGGGCTCTAATGCTTTGACTTCTCATATTCATACAATTTTTTATTTATTTTAGTTCAAATTTTGTGGCAAATTAACTTAATAATTGATTTTAAAATTTGAATGGATGGTTGTGTCGGTTAATGAATTAATTTAATTTAGACACAATCATTGAATGACCATGACAGTTTAGAATAGTAACGATTGGTTATTATAAATATTAGAAAAAGAAGTTGGCAAGAATAAATTTTATTTTCAAACTCTTATTCTAAGAATAAAAAATTTCTCATCTCTGTAATCTCTGTCATTCTTTGCTAGACTTGGGTTGTCACCGCTTCAGTTCAAGGTAGTGTAGTTGTATTTTGGAAACAGACTCCCAATGACTTCTTACCAGTCGAGTAAAAAGGATAATTTATGTTTTTAAGAAAATTTTGTCTTAGCAAGCCTATGCAACTGTACTGTGTTTCTAACAGAAACAAGGGGAGGAAACTTTTTTTTTTTTTACTCAATTCAAGTTGATCAAAATAATACATCAAAGTTAGACTATGAATGTTTTGGTGATGTAGTGTGTTTTAACACTACTTTTCGAATGAACAAGTATAACTTGATTTTTGCTTATTTAGCTAGTGATAACCACCATTGAAAAACTATTTTGTTCAATTGTGCTTTTTTACTCGATGAAAGTATAGAATTATTTATTTGATTATTTGAGTCTTTTTGGAGTTGATGGGAAATAAACACCAAAAAATAATCTTTACTGATGAAGATAAAGCATTGGAGAATGCCATTAGGGTAGTTTTAGGGATACATGTCATCGTTTGTGCACTTGGCATATTGAGAAAAATGTCAGTCAATATGTTGCGAGTCTTTATGGAGATAAGGAGTTTAAAAAAATAACTAGTGTTTTCATGGTTGTGGTGATGCACAAGAATTTGAAGACTTTTGGGATGATAGATCAAACAATTTAATCTACAAAATCATCATCTCGAGAAAAATGGTGTTTTTCTTTTAGCTCGGATATTTATTTGGCCAAATATTATATCTAGCCAATGAAGGGGGGGTTGTGAATAATTTTTTTCATCAAATGTCCACTAAAATAATGGATCATATTCAATTTGTTCACCACTCTAAAAAGAAAATAAAAGAGACGCGGTTAGCTGAATATGAGGAAAATTATCGTTGTAAAAATGGTGCACCAAATCTTATAATCCATAGTGGATTTTTAATTCATGGAGCTTATGCATACACTATTAAGATGTTCAAGCTTTTTCAAAAGAGGCATTGGGTAGTATAACAGTGAGGATGAAAGAAGTTTATATCGATAACACCTTAGGTATTTATATGAGGCCATGATGGAAAGTCGATAAAAGGTGTTTAAGGTGAAGTTTTATCTTATGAATTGTGATATCTCATGTAGTTGCAAGTTGTTTGAGTCCATGGGGTTATAATGTCATCATGCATGGAAAGTATTTGATTTACAAAATTTAACTCGTATTTTTAACAATGCATATTGAAAAATGAACCAAAGATGCAAAGAAAAGGATTTTCTTGAGTTGTGGAAAATCAAATCAGCCAAGTGAGAATGAAAGTTCTCTTTAGACTATACACCTTAATGAGTTAATGCATGAAGGGAGTAACATGTATAGCATAGCTTTATTGACTGATCATAAAACTAAGATTGTAAAAGAGAATTTGATGAAGTAATGTAGTTACTTGAACAAAATACGGAAACCATGTGTTTGTTGGAAATGTCAAAGAATGTGGATCAAGAAACTTGTCATGATTTGCTTTCTAGCACAACTATATAACCCAAATATGGTAAAAACTGAAGGACAACCAAATCTACATTGAAGAGCGCTTTAGAAAAAAAGAAATCAAATAAAGGTATTAGTATGTAAAGAGTAGAGCAATCATCAAATAATGAATATTTTGTACTCCCTCTAATCTGAAATAAGTGATATTTTGGAGTGTTAGATATTATCCAATATAAGTGATGTTTTAAATTTTCTAGATAAAAAGTTAAATGAAATTCATGTTACACCCTTATTTATCATGTGTACTTAATGTTAAGATTAGAGTATAAAGTAAGAGGGAGAGAGAATACATTTACGAGGATTGATAGTGTCATTTTCATTCTTTTCTTAATAAGAGTGAAAAAGTCTAAAACTTCACTTATATTGGATCAGAGGGAGTATTATATTTATAATAATCATATTTAATACGTTTTGATATGTACGTAGGAAAAATGACACTGAAGTTTGTTGAAAATACTTATGTTTTGCCACCATAAAATCCATTATTTTTCTACTATCTTTCATCCACCATCTAACTATATCAACAATTTAGCTCCCTCGTCAATTAAGGTTTTCTTTTTTATTTATTCAAAGTTTTGTTGAATAGCAAAACTTTTATTTATTTAAAGTTTTATTTTATATACTGTTAATTTAACAACGTAATTTCAGGATCTATCACGACCTTTGTCAAATAATTTTACATTTAGACAATGGTCTTACTCATTTTCATAGTGATATTTCGAGCTTTTGAGATTTGCCAACTAAAAATATGTTTATTCATTTTGGCAATTAAATGCGGTGAGTTTTTGAAAATGCAGTCGGGATCTTAACACCATTAGTTGTGCAATGTAACGCTGTTGGAAGTTTGCAAATTACAATTTTTACCTTTGATAAGGAAAATTTATATGTTACCCTCAAAATTTAAAATTTTCACATTACACACTATTTTCTTTGTCATTTTTAAGCATTTTTTTTTATCTTTAACCATTTTTATCCCTAAATATTATAGAATAGATTTTATATACAAAAAATAATTATCAAAGGTAAAAATTGTAATTTGCAAACTTCCAACAGGTTAAATTGTTAAGAATCTGTTTCTGGTTGCTGGATTGTGTTAATGGACTGTTAATTGATGGTAAATAACTGTGATTGATGCGTGAATTGGACTTAATTAAGTGATCACAAACTGGTTGATATTTCGGTCGGTTGTAACTATAATCCTAAAGGTTAAATAACTGGACTTAAACTGTTAGGTACGGAATTCTAATGACGAAACCTCCACAGAAAACTTTAACTAAAAATCTGGTTTAAGAGTCTATCTTTAGAATGATAATTGAACTTGAATGAATATATAGATAACGGATAACTTAGTTTCGACTAAAGAAAGATAATCAATAAACTGCTGATTGGTAGGATGATTGGTATGTTGACTGACATAGCGGACTCTAGGGAGTCTGTAGAGCCTTGCATTGTATGCTCCCATGTTTAGAGCCGAGTCTAGGTCACTTTGTGTGTGTGTGTTGGAACATGAGCGCTAACTTAGACTAATTCATAGTCTAACATCTCATTTCTTTCCTACTATTCTGTAGTCTAGGAATAAAATCTCAGGTTGAGTGCAGGTACCCTGATTGTTTAGGCGCTGTCTCATACTTGGATCACGATATACATCATCAGCACGTTTACATATTTTTCGTTTATTTTATCACAGACATTTGTACTGGACTGTTTTGGGACTGTACTTTTGATTTTGGTTTTCTTTACACTTGTCGGACTTTGGATTTATTTTATTATTGGGATTTTGGACTGTATGATTGTTTTTATGGTTTATTGAAGATTTTGGAATAAACGTTGGTATTACTATTTTTGGAATTTTCAACTGTTATATTTCTGTACTGGTTGTGTGGCGTCAGACTCTCAATCATGGTTCTACCAGGGTGTGGGTTTGTCGTTACAAAATTAAAATATAATAAAAATAATTTATTTAAAATCACTTCATAAATTTTATGATCTTTTATTTTCAAATTGTAAACTAAAAAAAGAAAAAAAGAAAAAATAGAATTATTCAACATTTTTTTACACAAATTGAATTCATTTATAAATTTAATGATAAAATATAAATAAGTATAGTTGTTTAAATTTTTTAATTTATAAATGATTGATATTAAAAAAAAAATATTATCTAAATTTTTGTAGAGTTAAATTATTTAAATCAATAAAATACATAATTTTTAATATATTAAAATAATTGATCTCATATTATTAATAATTAATAATATTTCATGATTAAAATATTCATTTTTTTTAAAGTCTGAAATTATTTATTATAATTTATTTATGCAATTATACATATCAATTATTTAATAACTTTTCAACTATATTAATTACCAAATAGTATATATTTTTTGTTTTTAAAATAGCTCACAATAAAATAAGTTCTACTTAATAAATAAAATATATTTTATAATATTTTAGAGATGTAAAAAATTTGAAGATTAAAAAAGAGAGGGTAAAATATGAAAATCTTATAATTTTAGGGTAAAATACAAAATTTTCACATTAGGTGTAAAAATTATAAAGTTACTACTATACCTAACTGACCGTGTTAAAAACACTAACTGCATTTTCAAAAACTCATTTCATTTAATTGCAAAAATGGCCGAATATATTTGTAATTGCTAAATCCCAAAACCTCGAAATATCTCGTTGTAATTTATAGTTAACCCTGACATTAACCATGAATACATTTTAGTTAAGAAAAAGTTATAAAATATGAGATTTTCAAACTTTAATTTTAAATAAATAAACTATCCAAACTTTATTTAAGTTTATAAATTTTTGAAAGTTTGAAATTTTAAAAATAAACTAAATTGATCAAAATACTTTTAAAACGCGCTTCACGACATCATCAGCTTATAAAGCGCGCACCGGCCTTAATTTAGCTAGTGCAGCGCTTCACATGGTAATGAGGTCGTGAATGGCGTTTATGAGGATATGTGGGCCAATTTGATTTATTTTTTAAGTTTTAAATTTTCAAAAGTTTAGAACCTTAAAATAGAATTTGAATGACTTATCAACTTAATTTAAAATTTTAAATGGCTAAAAGTAAAAGCATCCCCTTTATTTATATTAAAAGGTGTGTCTTATGAAAATGGTTGCCTTTGGAATATATTAGTTTCATTTCCATTTTTTTTTAATTTAATTTTTTAAATTGCTTAATAGATTTTTCATTTTCTATTTTAAAAAACAAAAAAAAAGCTTCTTTTGGATCGGATCCTCCGGTCTCGGTGTTAGGAATGGATCAAGCTCCAGGTCCAGTTTACGCTTTTGTTGACGACACAGAAAAAGATCCCGACCCATCAATCTTTGAAACAGCAGATCCTTTTTTATTAACCTCCGAACTAAGGGATCGCGCAAGAAGACTGGAGAAGAATTCAGTGAGACCCCCAAGATTTGCCGATGAGATCGCCTCCACGGAGTTACCCGACGGACTCGAGCTCCAGGCGATGCTTCTTCTTCAGAAGAGCTTTCAACTCTCGTTCAGAACTCTCAGTCTCACGTGTGTGTTTTTGAAACACAATAATTGTGTTTCAGAAACACCCAAGACTTTGCGAATTTAAAATTTGCCACGTCAGCTGGACATTCAAAATAAACGGTAGCATTGGAGCTCTATTTTTTAAAATATTGTCCACGTTGCTGACGTGACCGTGGAGAAATTGCAAATAGACATTTCATGGGAAATGCTTTTATATTTGCAACTTTATTTTTATTTATAATTTATTTTTATGTATACAATTAAATATAGTGGAATATATAAATAAAATATAATTATAATGATTTAGAGATCTAAAATATATAAAATGGAGTCTGAAAGTTTCAGACTGAAACATGCTAAATCGGTCCATCATTCGATGGACCCATATACCACAACACAATTCATGCAAGCAGTACTGTTTCACAAATTTTATTTTTTATTTTTCAAATACATCCAAATGTCCCCTTTTAGTTGGCCCGTCCCACATACACAAGTTTCTCTCCCAAACCAAACCTTGAATTGATCAAAGTGTTCTGAGTTCCATCTTTTCGTCTTTCATTCTTCCTTCGATCAGCTGGTCTAGTTTAGTGTTAGAATTCCATTTCTTTATGTGACTATAATAGCCAGAAAATCAAGACAGATAATAAACCAAATAAACCAAAATGTTATAATATTACAAACCTTAAACACAGAGGCTAAAGCTGATCAAGCACATCTTTAAGTGATTCACGAGGTCGAAACATGAACTTGAGAAGCTGCTCCTTATCCTTCTTGTTCAGTGTATCAGATTTAACCACTTCCCAGTCAAAGCACTGAATAAGAGTCCCAAGAGTTAATTCCATCACTCTCATGCCTAGACCTTCCCCAGGACATACTCTTCTTCCCAAACCAAATGCAATGAATTTGAACCCCCCCTTTTCTTGTTCACTCTCTAGGAACCGATCAGGCTCGAATCTATCAGGCTCTTTCCAAACATCAGGGTCACTATGCACAGCCCAAGCATTCACTAACAGCTGCGTCCCCTTTGGAACAAAATACCCTCCCACTGTACAATCCTCTGACGACTCTCGTGCTGGTAGAATCCTCACAAAACCTAATCTAAGCGATTCGTTGATTATAGCATGTAGGTAAGGTATACTTGCGAGATCAGTTTCACTGATTAGCCTTGAGTTTCCCACATGGTTGTCAATCTCATCCCTTGCTTTTCTCAACACTTCTGGATTTGCTATCAGGTTTGAAACCACCGTATCCATTGTGAGCACCGTGGTATGTGTCCCCGCTAGTAGCATGGCCTGAAATCAACTATATAATAAGCTAAACTATACAATATACAGAACAGAACATATATATATATATACATACCTGAAGAATCCCTTTGATAACATCGTTGGTATAGAATTCAGGTTCAGATTCCTGCAACTTAAGTAAAACATCTACAATCGGTCGACTCTGTCCATCTGAGATTGAATTACGATGTTGATCAATCAGATTTTGAAGAAAAGCGTCTCTTTTTCCGTGAATTTTAAGTATTTGTCTCTCGGCACCGTAGTAAGTCAACCACCTCAAGTAAGGAATATAGTCACCAAAAGCAAAGCTCATAAATGGACTAAAAATCCTTCTAAGATCATCCAACTTCCCTTTACTGTTCTCAAACTCTAGCTCCTCCTTCTCAAAGTATCTCTTCCCTGCAAGAATCTTCATCATGATATTGTAATCCACCATGTAAAACAACGATTTCACATTCACCACTTCAAACCTCTTGTACAGGTGCTTTATCACGAGCCTAATTTCTTCCGCACGAATTTCTGAAGACAGCTGGAGGCGTTTGGCTGAGAAGATCTCGAGCGCTGTGAATCGCCGACTGTTGCGCCAGTGGTTGCCGTACGGAGCTCCTAGAGTATTGAAATTGTACTGTGAAACTCTTCTGGATGGTAAGAGTGGTCTGTTAGAGAAAGTGATGTCGTTTTTGGTAAAACATTCTTCAATCAGTTCGCGAGAGGAGAGCACAAGTGTCGGGCGTGAACCCATGTGGAGGAGATATATTGGTCCGTATTTTTTTGCAAGATTTGTCAGAGCTAAGTGCACGGGAGGTTTTAACAGATGGAAGTGACCTATTATTGGAAGTCTTGGAGGACTTGGAGGGAGTTTCTTGTGTTGATGACAATGGTTCCTCCTCTGTTTTATTATGACAATAAGAAGAACAGAGAGTGATAAACAGAGGTAGAAGAGTGGAGTATCCATGACAAAAAAGCTTTTGCTTGTTGTATCGCCCCCAGGTTCACTTTATATAGAACAAAAATTGATATCTTTGTTACAATTTAAAATTATGTAAGGAGAAGAAATTGAAAGCTAACTACTCCAGTGCGTGCTTGCGTATCTGTCCATTTGTGGTTAAAAAACAGATGCTTATCTCTTTCAAACAACATTTATAATGTCCATTGACCCATGTATTAACATTTCCCGCTGTCATATTCTGATGTCAAGGAACATTGAAGCGGCCACAGAGACTTTTACTTGTTCAATAGAAGTTGCGTATAGGCGGCCACATAGACATTTTCTAGTTCAATAGAACTTGTGTACAGGAAGTGTAGACTTAATACAACCTCTTTAATCAGAATCTACATAATTAGTTTTTGGAGTGCTTTAAGGCCTCAAACACGGTGATAATTTTTAAGAATAAATTTTTTATTTTATTAATCATTTACAAATATATATAATTTATTTATTTATTTTTTATCATGCTTTTAATGTTATAAATTTCAACATTTTAAATAAAATATATTATTTTACTTTTCAGTTATATATATTATATTTTAACTAATTATTATTTATTTTTATATATATAAATAAATAAAGAGGTTCGTTTAATTGGTTTTCAAATCTACTTTTGAAACATTAATGCACTCTCTGTTGGGTTGAATTGGATAGCAATCTTGAATCCTTCTGTGCATGGGATACCAACTTCTTCACCGCTCAAACAAGAAATCTAAGGTTGGTGTGTAACGCCCAATCTCCGTTACGGCGGAACTGCGAATGGAGACTTGAACGAATGCGAATGGAGACCCGAACGCATAGATGGAGGTAGCTGGTAACACTGAGAAACACGTGCTACCACAGTGTGGAAAATTTTTTTTACTTCATTTTATTTTTATTTATTATTATTATTATTATTATTATTTCTCTCTCATTCTACCAAAACACAAACTGTTAATATTCCTCTTAGAGCATCTCCAGTGAAATGTGAATTTATTGGTTTGCACATCCACGTGGACATTTTGGATTTTTTATTTAAAAAATCCACTCCAATGACAATGTGAATTTACAATGTGCAGGTGACGTGGCAGAAAAAATAATAGAGGGTGTGGAGTAGAGCTTCTATTTTCCACGTCCTAATTGACGGTGTCAATCATCAATTTTAATATTTTAAAATTGTAATTACTATATTTCTATTTAAATTATAAATTAAAAAGGAAATAGAAATTTAATTCTAATGGATTATAAATTAGAGAAATCCGAACAGACAATAACCACTGTGGACGATTTTTAATTTTTTTCTCCAAAAATATTATTGTTGACACATCATTATCCACACCTTCTATTTACCATGCCACATTTGTTTCAATTCACTAAACCATTGGAGATGCTCTTACTTCATCCCCTTTCTCTTTCTCCAAACATATTCCACCAAATTTAATCTCAAATTTTTGCTTCATCTCTTTTCTCTTTTTCTCTGAAGGTTGAAAGTCCAAAGGTACTCCACTAAACTTAATCTCAATCTGTTTAATTTTATCTTCACTATTTTTATTCGTCTGTGCCAGATTTTGAGTTACATATTCTTTGATTATAATTGAAATATTTATCTCTAAATTTTAGGAATTTTGCTTTTGTAATCCTGTAATTTTTTTTTTGGTAAATTTGCTTATTGTAATGTGATCAAGTCTCAGAAAAACAATAATTTTAGTTTTTTTTGTCCATTTATGTTTTAATTAAAAATATAAAAAATGTGTAAATTGCAGAACGATGAAGAGAAAGCAACAAAATGAAATCCCTAGTTTTTTTTTCCACAAAATGTGTATGTAGAGAAAGTTGAGAAAATTCCAATCTTAACCCACTTTCAACAGAACGAAGGCAAGCACATTTTTCTCCATAAAATCATATTCATCAAAATGAGGAACATGAAACAGATATGGGGCATGCTTCAAATCTTAGAAACCAAACAACCGTTACCGTTGATGGAGGAAATTAACTAAAATTGATTTTGAATCTTCCTCAAGACCCCAGAAAAAGGAGACAGGTGAGTGATTTTCACAAGGATGATATGGATGTTGTTAAGAGAGACTATTGTTCAAGAAAACCGTGCCAACCAAAAGATTATAATTTTCCTTTTACAACTTTTGGGAAAAAAAATCGTCGATTTAACCCCGAGTGGTTTGGTAAGTATAGATCTTGGATTGGTGTTGAAAAGGATGCAGCTTTTTGTTTTACTTGTTATTTATTCAAGGATGACAATATAGGGCAAGATGCTTTTGTTAGTGATGGATTTAGAACTTGGAGCAAACCAAGTACATTGGACAAACATGTTGGTCCGCATATGAGTGCTGATCGGAAAGAAATGGAAGATCTTGTTACTTTCAAAAATCAAAAGGGTTCACTTGAACAAAGCTTTTCTAAGCAATATGAGAAAACTACTAGTAGGTATAAGAAGAGATTAAAAGTTTCTATTAAATGCTTGAAATGGCTTGCACTTCAAGGATTACCTGCTCGTGGTCATGATGAAAAACTATCTTCTTATAAAAGAGGTAACTTTATTGAACTTTTGAAATTTCATGTAAAGGGTAGAAAGAATGTTGAATCCCTTGTATTGGAAAATGCCCCTGGAAATTGTCAATTGACTTTCCCTCTTATTCAGAAGGATATCATTAATGCTTGTGAAAAAGAGACCACTAAAGTAATTATTAAAGAAATAGGTGATGATTGTTAAACCATTCTAGTTGATGAGTCTGCCGATATATCTGATAAAAAACAATTGGCTCTTTGTTTGCGATATGTTAGTAAGAATGGTGGAGTAGTGGAGCACTTTCTTTGTATTATGCATGTTCCTGATACTACCTATATTACTCTTAAAAATGCAATTGAAGCATTGCTTATGGAGCACTCTCTAACCCTTTCTAGAGTTAGAGGCCAAGGTTATGATGGAGCTAGTAACATGCAAGGTTCCATTGGTGGTCTCAAAACTTTAATAATGAATGAGTGTTCCTCTGCTTATTATGTGCATTATTTTGCTCATCAATTTCAATTGACATTAGTTGCTGTAGCACAAAAGAATAAAGATTGTCGTTGGTTTTTTGATGAAGTTCTTCCTCTTTTGTTGAATTTTCTTGGTTGTTCACCTAAGCGGAAAGAATTTATTCGTAAAAAACAAAAAGATCGTGTTGTAGAGGATTTCTCATTGGGTGAACTTGAATTAGGAAGTGGGTTGAATCAAGAGCACAGCGTAGCTAGGCCGGGCGACACTCATTGGGGATCTCACTTTAAAATTGTTAAGAATGTCATTAGTTTGTTTCGCCCAATCCTTGAGTCCCTTGATGCCATCGCCAAATCTCATCCGCCCGACAAAACTAAAGAATGTTCAATCATAGGTATGTTGATGAATTTGACTTTGTATTTTTGCTACACTTAATGGGTGCTATTTTTGGGATTAACAAAAACTTGAGTTTTGCCTTACAAAAGAAGGATCAAGATATTGTGAATGCAATGGCTATGATCGACGTAGCTATAAAGAATTTGCAAAATTTAAGAGATTATGGATGGAAAACCCACTTGAATAAAGTCACTTCATTCATGGATGGCTTTGACATTGATATTCCAAACATGGAAGCCTTGTATGTTAAACCCGTGAGTGGAAGGAGGTAGGTTCGTGGCAATGCTCCGCGGGTGACAAATCTTCATCATTTTCGAGTTGAGATTTTTTTAAGTGTACTTGATCTACAGTTACAAGAAATTGAAAATCGATTTAGTGAAAAAAGTAAATATTTACTTATTTGTATGTCTTGCTTTTATCCTACTAATCGGTTTTCATCCTTTAGTATACCAAAATTGCTTCAACTTGCTAAGTTCTATCCGACTGAATTTCCAGATGATGAGTTGTATTTCTTTGATCATTCGCTTCAAGGTTTTGTTGATGATTTAAGAAGTAATGAGAGGTTTTTTGATTTGAAGAATCTCAATGAGCTTTCTATGAAACCTGTTGAGACGGGAAAACATGAAACTCATACGAATGTTTACTTACTTTTGAAGTTAGTGTTGGTTTTACCCGTGGCAACAGCAAGTGTTGAGAGAGTATTTACCGGAATGAATGGCATAAAGAGTAAAGTTCGCAATAGCATGGGAGATCGCTTGTTGAATGATTGTTTAGTTACTTTTTTAGAAAAATATTTATTTTTAAATGTTAGTCTTGATGCAATTGTAGAATGGTTCCAAAATATGAGAACTCGGCATGAACAATTGTAATTTTTATTTATTTATTATGTCGAGTGCTACCCATTCTTAGAAATCCTGGCTCCGCCCCTACCCTAACGTCATATTACAATCATTCGTTCATTACTTTAAATGCGGAAATAATCACAATATTTGAAATAGCCTGGTTATAAAATACTATCAAGAATTTGCTTATAAACAATAAAACATAAAATTCAAATACTTCATTTATGAATAATAAAACATGAGGACTTAAAGTACTTAAATAGTTTACATATCCTTCCAAAACCAAACGAAAACATTTAAAATATCTTTCCAAAATCATGAAAAATGCAAGACTGAGACCTTCAATCTACTCGATCACCTTTCACATTTCAATAGAAGAGACAAGAAAAATGGAGAAAAAACAATGTCGCACTATCAATGTCTGGTTAGCAAACAACACTCCAGTAAACATAAGCAAATGCATTTATTAATTCACACAATAATAAGGCGGCACACAAATGCACCTAGCTAACAATCAATCATAAGAGAATACAAAACCGCCCAATTTCAATATTATTTACAAGTTCAATAAAGTGAGTTACTCTTCTAGTTCCAATTATATTCATTAAATACATTTGATATTATTAGGTGTCCATTTAGTTTTTCTATATTCATTTAAACCCCTTAAACAATCAACTATCCACTAGGCATTCATCACACAATATCATTCACATTTAAGGTTCCAATTTATTTAGACTGCCCCTAATCTAGTATTGATAATGAAATGGGATCAATTATGCTGAAGCCACCAATTAGGCCGAAGCCACACAATAGGGTCCAAATATCGAAATCCGTAGTGCCGTTTATTCCCCCTAGGGATGGATAACTATCTTAGGATTCAATCAATTAGGTCCGAAGACCAAAATACAATAGGCCTGCAGGCGATGGTGCCATCACACCTAATAGGAGTCCTCACTCAGTTTTCAATGGTGGTTAGCTGAACCAAAAGTCCTATGTTTCCAATAGGTTGAGATATCTCGGGTACCCCTAATGACATGTCATTCCATCACTATTTCAACTACGACTAGGGCAAGTATCAATTGATTAATTAGGTGAATCAAATATACAATACAATTTAACATTCAATATTGCATTATAGCAATCCATTGGCTTTCAGTCAACATTTGTCGGGTATTTTACTAATGTCTTATCCATTTATTTCTAGCTCTAGCTAACCAAAACCTAAGTCTAACATGCAATATACTTTCAGCATATCCATAATCAACGATAAACCATGCAACAACCAATATTCCATTCTATCATCACTACTTATCGTTACCAATTAACAATTCATGTGATTAGGTTGTTTATCCAAATTAATGCACAATTCAATAAATAAACATCAACCACATATGAAGTATAAAACGATGTTGCTAATCTTTCATACGTAGACAAGCTAAGCTAAGCGTCACCGATACGGTCCTCGGCATCGTCCGCTTCGCCTAACAAAGAACAAGGAATAAGAATTCACTTAAACAATCGAACGAACACGTGGCGTGCAAAAAAATGAAACTTAGTCTAATCGCAAATGAAGCGACAATCTATCGAACGATAAACGATAACGATAATGATACCGAGACTACCCAAAGCCCCAATATAATTCCATGATTCAATCCCTTCAACAATCTAGGGTTCCACACAACCAAAACCCTAACCAAAACAATACCCTAACAATCCCCAAATAAAAAACAATAGGATCCAATAACCCTAGCAACCTTTCTAACATCAAGCGAGGGTTGTGAGATTGCTTATTGGAGTTGCGTCGATGAGGAAAAAGCGAGGGATTCGAGAGAGAGGACGATTGCATGATGAGAGGATTCGAGTGAAGTGAAGATAATGAATGAAACTCGGTTAATTTAGCTTTAAAAACCCCGATTCGGTGTCTGGCGATATAGGGCCTATGCCACCAAAGGCAACCGAGAAGAACTCTTTTAGTTTGCAAAATTCGCTCGCTGGCGACATAAAGTCTATGTCGCCAATGCTGGTGACATGTCTGGAGACAAAAGACTTATGCCTCTAGCACGACTAGTGCTACGTACTTTTGTTTCCTCATTCTTTCGACTTTATTTTCGCTACCAATTTGGATGGAACACCAATGAAACATTGTTAGGAAATCTTATAACAATCCAATTAATAATTTAATCACTTTGATTAATCATAATTGATTCAAACATTGCAAAAGAACATTCACAACTCAAAAATCAAATTAGTTCAAAGTTACAAAATCGTTTAGCCCCGAAATCGGGACGTTACAGCTCTACCCCACTAAAAGGAAATTTCTTCCTCGAAATTTAACATGTATAAAAAATATGAGGGTATTACTTTCGCATCGCCTCCTCTTTTTTCCATGTTGTTTCTTCTACTGCATGGTTTCGCCATAACATTTTAACTAGGGGTACAGACTTCCTTTGCAATACCTTCACTTCCCTATTCAAAATCTGTACAGGTTCCTCTTCGTACGAGAAATCTGGTCGAATCTCAATTTCTTCACGGACAATCATATGTGAAGGATCCAACCATATCGCCGTAGCATAGAGACATGAAAGACATTGTGAATCTTCTCCATTTCTGGCGGAAACACTTAACGATAAGCTACCGACCCAATACATTCCAGAACTTCATAAGGACCAACGAAATGGCGTCAGTTTTCCCTTCTTCACAAAACGTAAAACTTTCTTCCACGGAGATACTTTAAAGAACACCATATCGCTTATCGCGAATTCAATTTCTTTTCGCTTCAAGTCGGCATAAGACTTTCAACAGTCTGTTGCCTCTTTGAGTTTCTCCTGAATAAATCGTATCTATTCTTCAGCTTCATGAATTAATTCCAGACCAATCAACTTCGCTTCATTCAATTCTGTCCAACACAAAGGAGTACGACATTTTCGTTCGTACAACGCTTCATACAGTGCCATCTCAATACTCACCTGATAGCTGTTATTATAAACAAACTCTACCAGCAACAAGCACTTACTCATATCTTCCTTTATAGACCTGTTTACTGATGGAATGCGGTACTGAAGTTCAATTTCGTCCCCATTGCTTCCCAAAACTTCTTCCAGAATTGAGACGTGAATCTAAGATCCCGATCGGAAATGATCGATGATATAACAAAATGTTTTTGGGCCTAGTATCTGGTGTCATAATTTTTGGGTTTTTAGCGGGATTTGTGGAGATTTTTAATTTAAATTGTAATTTCCTAAGATAAGGGTGGCTTTTGATATTTGTAACCCTATATAACTATTAGCTAACTCTAGTTTCTCATTCGTGCCTCCTTTCACGAAATAGAATTGAGAGGAAACATTAAAAGCTAGATAGAGCGTTTGATCGAGCCCCGCCGCAGTCTCATTCCGGTAAGTTCCGTCAACTTCTATTTCGTTAGTGTAATCCTGTTTGTAATCTAACATCTTCAGATCCCTGAAATCTACATGTAGGGTTCCTTTTGCGATTCTGCATTTCCGTTAGGGTTCCGCTTGTGGTCTCAAATTCAGGAAAGTCTTTTTTGTCCTATTGTCGAATTTGGGGTTTGTATTGTTAGTCAGGTCTCTAATCTCACAATTCTGTCAATAAGGTGTTTTCCATCAGGTTTCTATTTTGTAGGCGTTATGGATTGTAGTGACGCTGTAGTCTGAGTCATTCGGTAAGTGTCGTCGATCCGTAGAGTTGGATTTGTAGATCTTTAGGGGCTCTCTGGTTTGGTTTGGGTTGTATTCTGTCGGGTTTGGATTTGATTGGAATTTTGTAATCTACAATTAGCGTATCTGGTTTCATTCTGCAGAGGGTCAAGAGGGTGGAACTGCTCAGACTGAGGAATAGTCATCTGCCAGTCGTTTTGCTGTTGGTTTTGCCATCGTTGGTTAGTAGTTCGGTTTTAGTCCGATACATTGTCTGATGTACTACTTTATGGTTGCTGTATGAATCAGAATTGTTTGTTGTTTAACTAGTACTATTATTATGAAACTGTTGAAATAATAAATAATCACTGAACTCGATGAATTGGTCTGTTAAATACTATAAATAATCGGAATAATTTCCCTAGGACAGATTCAGGTAGAATTTATGGCATGCCTAGGAATAAAAGATCCTCACACTGTTTTTATCGGCTTGAAGTGCCATTATTGATACTGAAATAATCGGCTTTGGCCTTACTGAATTAATCATACTGGGCTTTGGCCAATATTGATATTGTACTGTTGTATTCTGTTTTTCGCCGAATAGCTACTTGCCCAATATTCTAAAACTATGAAGATAAAATTGTGTTGTCGTGGTCTAGTGTGTGTAGGTTCGGTTTTTGGTAGTGTTGGTTGATATATAGTGTCAATTGAACTGTTAAACGGTTGGATTAATGCTGATTTAATTTGTATGAATTGGAACTAATGCACTGGTCACATTTTGGTTTAATTGGGTACTGTGGGGATGGGTTTTAATGGCTCAAATGGACAAATTAGATAACGAGAATAATTTAGCCGAGTATAAATCTCTAAACCGAAACTATATATGAACTTAATAACGAAAATTTTAGAAGACGTAATCCTTGCGCCTTATAAATTAATAGGATCTTAACCTGCGAATTTTAGAAGCCTATTTTTAGTATGATACTGGAACATATAAAAATATATTAAATGGATTATTGAGTTCTGACTAATGAAAGAAAAAAATAAATTGTTGATTGATAGGATTTTTGGTATGTTGTGTGATATAGTGGACTCTAGGGAGTTTGTAAAGCCTTGCATTGTGTGCTCCCATTTTTAGAGCGAAGTCTAGGCCATCTTGTATGTATGTGTTTCGAACAGTAGCGTTAACTAAGACTAATTCATAGTCTAATGTCTCCTTTATTTCTTCCTGTTCTGTAATCTGGGAATAAAACCCAGGTTGAGTGCAAGTACTCCAATTTTTTAGGCGCTGTCTCATACTTGGATCACGGCATACATCATCAGCACTTTCATATAGTTTTGATATTTTATTTCTGGACATTTGTATTGGACTATTTAGGACTGTGTCGTTGGATTTATTTTTATACTTGCTGGACATTGGCGTTATTATGTTTTTTTTTTTGGATTTTTGGACTGTATGACTGGTATTTTGGGTTTTACTACTAAACTGAATTATTAGGGTTTTGATTATATATATGTTAGCGTTTCTGCATCTGTTTTGTGGCGTCAGACTCTTTTCCATGGTTCTACCAGGATGGGGGTTTGCCGTTATAGACGATGGAATCTCATGCAGTCTCACAATATCCTTGATGTACAAGTGAGCTAACCGTTCCAATGAATAATCCACCTTAATCGGTATAAAAGGGAAGACTTCGTCAAACGATCAACCACCATCCAAATAGCATCAAACATCTCTTTGGTCAATGGCAAGCCGACCACGAAATCCATTATTACCTTGTCCCATTTCTAAACAAAAATGAAAGCCACGAAGGGTCAGACTATCGATGTCTGGTTAGTAAGCCAATGCCCAACAAACAAACACAGGAAGCATCTGATTTAACAAAAATTGGCACACACATATACAGATTAGTTTACAAACATGGGATAACAAACATGATAAAAAAAGTTGAGTAAGAAACCCAAATTATTCTATCTTAAACCCCTTAGCGTGATCTAAGATAAGTGATTACTGATTATTGCAATTACCGTTTGATAGTAAGATTTGAAGTTAACAAATTTTCTCAATTTAGTGTCCAACACTAAGCTGTTAGTTCAGTACCGAGCTCGGTGATTAATTCGGATAGAGAGCACTCCCAGCTTTACCAAATTATAGTTCAGTAGCAAGCCCGATAGTGAACTCGGACAAAATGGTTATCGTGGATCCTAACAGTTATATTGAATTATAGTTTGGTGACTAGTTCGGTCTCTAATTCGGACAGAGGGTGTTTTTAGGTTTCACTGTCTCACCAAATTGTAATTTGGTATAAAGCTCGATAAAGAGTTCACACAGAGAGTCAAACACTGGATTCTAAGGTTGATTATCGAACTGTAATTCGGTTGCTAGCTCAGTATGTAGTTCAAACATAAGGTATTAACAACGATCTCGATGCTCACCGAATTGACAATTCGGTAACTAGCTCGGTAAGGAGCTCGACTAGAGACCAAATTGTCTTCTAAGTTTAAATTTAAGTGACAGCTCGGTTACCAGTTCGGTAAGGAGTTTGGTTACAGACACAAATACACGAATATAACTTAGTTCAATTATGATTTTCGCTATTCAAAGCTCTTAACATCTACTTGGGTCTATTCCTATCACCTACGG
Source organism: Cardiospermum halicacabum (assembly GCA_031304145.1). NCBI lineage: Eukaryota > Viridiplantae > Streptophyta > Magnoliopsida > Sapindales > Sapindaceae > Cardiospermum > Cardiospermum halicacabum. Next base: position 2,775,289 of record JARJHC010000107.1, on the reverse strand, counting down.
CCAGCAGTCAAAACTAGGCTACCCAAAGGTTAGAACCCAAGTAACAAAGCAGCGAATAGAGATCAAAATAGCTCATGACAACATACATAAGCAAAGTAAACATCAAACCAAACTTTAGCAGAGTTCAGATTTTCATGTTATGATCAAGTAATTAACTTACCTGACCTGTCCTTAAATATGGAAATCGGGAACAGAAACAAAGATAGGGTAAAACCCTCAGAGACGGATCAAAGATCCCAAAAATGACACCGTCGCATCCAAAAATAAGTAGGCTACAAGGCCTAATATGCTTTCGCGCATCAATGTATACATCTAGTTTTCCCTATAGCATGCTGGTCTTATCGTATTAACCTAGGACTAGGGGTGTGAAAATGGGTCATGACTCAATGGGTTGACACAAGCCCGCAAAAAATAAGTAGGCTGGGTTTAAGCTAAATGGATTTTGACCTGTTTATGATACGACACGTTTAACCTGCTTATAAACGAGTCGAGTCGGGTTTGACTAACAGGTTAACGTGTCGACCTGCATAATTGGGGTTAAAATAAAATTTATATAATTTTGAAGGGTTAAATAATATTTTTTTAATATATTATATATATTATCAATCTAACAATACCCTATTTTTTTTAGAAAATTAGAAGCTATTCTACCTTTCTCCTCTCCTGCCTTCAACCACCCGGCACGCTTCCTCTTCTCTACCTTCTGTCTCGTCATCAACCAATCATTACTCAAATATCACATCTGCTGCTCCTTCTTCGTGGTTTGCCTTAAACGAAACTCTTCATCTGTGGGTATCTATTGTTACGTTGTCAACCCTCGTTGTCGATTTCTCGTGTGGTATGTTTCTTCTAACACTAATTGTATCAGTCCTAGTTCTTTTAGCTAAGGATTCGGGGTCTCTCTTTGATTTAATATATTGTAGTAAAAACTTTCATTTTAATATTTGAACACTTTCATTTGGATTGTATTTGTAGTTTAATTATTTTATTTTATTTCATTTATTACTTTGTATTTAAATTGATTATTGTATTAGAAAAAAAAATGTAAATATAATAGGTTAAATGGATTAATGGATAGACAAATTAAATAGGTTAACGAATAAGCAGATTAAATGGGTTAATACACAAACATATTCAATAATTAACAGATAAGCAGGTTTAACGGGTAATCAAATTACACGTTTACAAATTTTGAGTTATTTAACCAATTAATCGTGTCGACACATTAACATGCGTATTAAACAAATTCGTGTCGAGTTGAAAAATTACAACTCGTTTATTAAACGTGTCGAGTTGTGTTAGACATACGTAAACGAGTCGTGTCGGGTTCAGTCAAACCCGATTCGCTAACACGAATTGACACCCCTACCTAGGATAGGACTTTATACAGATTATCGAATTTATATTTCCGTTTAGCAGACAGATATGAATCCAATTCATGTAACCACATTATGGCAGCAGAGTGACAGATAATCATAAACGGAGCGAAATCAACAAGACGGAATTATATGCAATTTCCAGATTTTCAGATATGTAGATTATATAAAATTATTCATACAATCACATCTAATAAGACAGAAACATACAGACGTGAGGGCATAAACATGGTTACTAACCTTTCTCGCTAATCCACAACACACCGAATCACTCCGGATGACAATCGCCGATTTGATCTAAATAAAATCAAGAATAAAACAAATAAATCCCCAAATTCAGAAAGCTAAGGTTTTCAATTAAGCAGTGATTAAAACCCAAATCACACCCAATTAACCTAAAATATATCGATTAAATACTTAGGGTTCAAAATCCAAATTAATTGAAACAAAATCCCCCAATCTGAAACCCTAAATCAATCAAGAAATCCAAATTGAAATTAAAGTGATTAAATTAAGTAAAAAGAATAAAAACCCTTACCTGGAACAAAAGGAACCAAAGTAAAATCAAAATCCTCAATTGGAATCTTGAAAGTGAATGTTTAGAAATCTGCCGTTAAGGTTTTGGTTTGAGAGAAAAATATTTAACACGTAGAATTCAATTTTTCAGTTTTTGTGAAGAATGATTTCTAAAACCAAATTTTACTTTATATATGAGTGGCAAATGTCACCAAAAAAACCCAAATGTTTAATTTGACTTGCAATTGACCCAAATTGAAAATAATTACAAAATATATCAAAATTCCATTTTGTTTTCAAAACTACCCCAAAAGTCAAATTAGTTAAACCATATGGTCAAACGGAAAGTCAACACTTTAAAATATCCATTTTACCCTTTAACAAACAAAAAAAATTAAATAAAATACAAATTATAGAAACAAATTTTCCAAAATACGAAACGAATAGCTCCAACTTACGGACGTGCCGCTATCACTCTAAAAATACTAATGTTTTTAGTTTATGATCTTAATCTTGTACTCCACTACATTTCCACTATTTAACATTCGTATTTAATTTTACAATATTCTTTATAGGAGACTCAAGTATAGATCTCCACCGCCCATAATTAATGTTCATATATTTTCTAAAACATATCCCAAAAACAACCAAATTCAAGAGTAAACAAATGCGAAACTGATGGACTGACTTACGAAACTTTAAATAACAATTAGAATGGTAAAATAGTAGCAAAATGTGTATAGGTGCTGACTATTGAGTTAAAAGATATATTCAATCTTTTCAAGAAGTACAAAAAAAAAAATTGTCAAACCAAAACTTTCTCTTAATTAAGTCTACATCATGGATACCAACTTAAATCGAGGTGCTAATGTGAACTTGATTTTTCCTTATTTTGATCTGCTAAATTATCTTCTAACGCTATTACTAATAAAATGAAAACATCGTCTGACCACTACAATATTAGGAAGACTTTCAACTCAAGACACTAAACACAAATCTAACTATGAGCTTCTACTTCGAAGCAAGCTCTGAAACTTCAAATGACTTTAAATAGGTTTGTGATAACTCCCTAGGATCTCAACTAGACTTTGAAATCTTTCAATAATCTTCACCATAACTTTGATATTGGTTTGTTGGGATTTTCACCATATCATTCTTTCATCACAGGCCATAAGTTCAATGATAAAATCAACAAAATAGTGAACCAACTAAGTTTATGATGTAAATGATGTAATTAATCCTAACTTATACTCTCATACCATTTTGTTAGGGATAGTGGAAACAAAATAGCATCAACCAAAATTGAAAAAAATAAAGTAATGAAGAAGAAACACAAGAGATTTGACGTGGTTTGGCTATTTTCCTAATCCACCTGAGATAACAACTTATAAATTGAGAAAGAAAAATGTTACGTGTAATTTCGACAATATTCTCTCCATACAAATTGTTGTCATGTGCTCTATCCAAACTCTCCATATTTAACACAAAAATAATAACTAAGCTGACCTAATAACTTAAATGCTAGAGATAAGACATCTTCTCCAAGCCACCAAAGTACCAGAAATTGTACAATTTGTACCAGACAATCTTTTGGATACCTAGACGGAATAAATGAATAAATAATACAAGTGCCTAAACAAAAATCTCTTCAATGATGAGATAACTCTTAATGATTGGGGTAATGACCCAATCCTTGTTAACCACCTAGAGGGATGTGATGTCTTCTTCATCATGAGACAAATTTATTTATAGTGGTCACCAAATATACTTTCCTAATTGACTTTCTATTCAAATAAGGAATACCAAATAAAGTTATAATTAGAAAAATTAAATCCTTTCCAAATAAGGATTGTAATAATAAACAAATGGAACCAAACTTCAAAATAGAAAATCCTTTCTAAAGGGAATCCTTACAAAATAGGATTTTTTGTGATTTAAGTAATTCAAAATTCCTTGTGATTTAAGGCATTCTTACACTATTAAATATGGTGATTAGTGAATAATTAGTAATAAATTTTACATGTAATACTAATATGAAAGACTAGAAAGCATATGAAAAGCATTATGATAGTGAGCCTCGCATTCGTAAGTCTTTTTACTATTTTAAACTACAATTAACTAAAAGAGTAAATGGTTCGGCGGACTATGATATATTAAAAATATTTTAGCAATTGTACAAATTGTTAATTGATCATGAGGTAAGATGTATTTTTGGGAGAGTCCAATTGTATGAAAGTTTAAGGAATCATTGCATTCCTCAAGTACAAAATTAAGGAATAATAATAAGATTTTAATGGAAGGATTTAGTGTTGGTGTAACAGCTGAACCCCCGCCTTACAGACAGATGCAGGGAGATGGACGCCACGACAGAAGATCTTACAGACAGAGTAATAAAGTATGTAAATTATGTATATATATAGTCAAAACTAAAAAGAGTATCAAACTGTTTAATGAAAAAAATATTTCTGAAACACAAACAAAATGTGCAGCGATACATTATCCAAAACTATTCATAACCTAATTAAACACAAAATCTGCAAATATATTGCTTGAAATTTGGTTTACAAATGAAATAGTAAAATCTAATATAAAATTCTGATACAAAATGTGAGCATAAGCCAATCTGTAAACCAATGTCGAAACTGATGCATGGAGTGATATGTGTGTCCTTGCTACTCCACCTGACTATATGAACGTAACATTTTCCATCCTGATCAGAAAAATTAACATACAACACAAAAATGAAGAGACAATAGGGTCACCCCACTGAATGTCTCGTTAGTAAGACAATACCCAACATCCACATACACACAATGTGTCTTAGATTAGCGATTTAACATGAACGCACATAAATGTAACTTACCTGACAAACTAGTTGCCTAAAATAGAAGCAAATAGAGAAGTAGAAAAGAAATCAAATAGCTCTAAGTTGTTCTAAAGCTTCCCAGGTTCATTAAGGAGTAATAAGTAAGTCCTCTACCTCTTATAGTGGCTAAGCAAATTGATTTTACCCACACAAAAAAAGCTCTAAACTTAAAATGGCCTCGTTTTAAGTCTGAATCAGGCTTATGATAACTTTTCAGAAAGGTAATTTGAAGAAAAATAACTTTAGAAGAAAATTAGAAAAGAAAAGAATCTTGACGATACTTATATGATAGGTGATGGTAGTGCCACATTGCTGGCGATATCTGATTTCTGAAAAGACCTCTGGCGAGACTGAGTTAGCGATAGCTGATTAAAGAGGAAAGTACCACCTGAATTCTTGCGAGACTAAATGGAAATACTTCAAAGAAAGAGGTTATTGTTTAATAATCTGGCGAGACAATCTGGCGAAGTTCAACCGCTGGTTCAAGGTATCGCCTACGTTTTGAAGAAGGTATCTGGCGAAAGGTTGAAATCAGAGGAAGCATCGCCTAACCACTGGCGAAGCAACTTGGCAAAAGGTAAATTTGGGGAGGGTAGCGCCAACAACTTGGTGATGCATCATCCGAGAATTTAACTCTTGAAAGGGGTTTCTTCTAAACCTTGGTGCGACTATTGGGTTATGGTTGAACTGTTTAGTGAGATTTTGCCTAACTTCTATTTATCTTAGCGATGGAATTAAACGATACTTCTAAGGTTAGATTTCAGTTTTGCCAAAATGGACTTGTTATTGGCGAAGTACTTAGGTGATGGTTGATTATTCTAAGTCTAATTCGTTTTAACTTTAACTTTTAAAGTCTTCAAATTAACCTGTTAGGCCACAATCTAGTCTAAACGCAATGTGTTAACCCTATAACAGCAAGCATTGTAGTTCAGATTCATCAATACAAACTTAACAGTTTATCAGGTTCTTATATTATAGTCTACTTGTCCAGAATGCATCAAATATCAAAGTAAGCAATCTTACTAGGCTCAGATTTTATCAGATTTACAGTGTATGACATATGTATGCTAGAGTATATCAAATTGTCATGCAGATTACAGAAATTAACAGATGATGTCAGTTTATATGCTTAGAATATATTAGAGTTTAGAGTGCATCAATTTATGCCAGAATGTTCAGTTTATTATTGTCATGACCATTCTTAGTTTAATAACGAACTCAGGAACATAAAAAAATGGTGAGCATAGCTCTAGAAAATAGGTTAGAGACCCAAACAGATTGAGCAAAGCTATAGACAAATGGATCAAAGATCTTAGAAGGTGATGTCGTAACATCCAGAAGTCAACAAGGCCTTATGTCATCACATCCAGTAGGCAAGTCAAGGCCTGTACATTTTCACGTTTTGATGTATACATCTAACCTACGACTTGCCGTTCTTGTCACTATCTTACTTTGGATAGGGCTTTATTTTTCAGATTAATCAGATTATAGTTTTAATATTCAACAAATGTTCATGGTAATTCACATCACAACCATTTAACAATAAGATGAATAGCAGAATCAAAAGCCTCATTCATATCACAAATTACAATTCATGTTTCATTATATTTTTAGGTTAACTCTATATTAATGCATTAAAAAACAGACAATAACATACATAGGTGAGGGCTTAAACATGGCTACTAACCTCTTATGCGAATCTAATAGCAGGACTACTCCAGCTAGCAGTCACCAACTCCGTCGCCTAAAGAACGGACAAACCAAAATCAATAACAAACTTAACAAAATAAAAGTTTGAAGGTTAGGATTTCAGAGTCGTGGCCAGATACCTCAAGAAACGATTCTGAAACATTTGAAATGCCACTATTCGATAAACCCTAACTCAAGTAGAGAATAACCACAACACTCACCTGACAATGTAGAAGACAGACATGAGGACTGTTAACTTGAATGTTTAAGAAACTCCCCCTAGAGAACAGATTGAAACGATTGAACAAAATCAAATAATTAAAAGTCAACTAGGGTTTGGTGTTTGGCAGAATTTTGAGAGAAGACAAAGGGAAAGCACAAAGAGGCAATGAAATAGTGTTTCAGGTGTCTTTTAGAATTAAGAGAATAAAACATTGTTTTCACCTTACCACTTTAAATTTGCAAATAAGCCCACCAAAGTACCTTTACTTCAAAACTTTACGCCATTACAAAAGTATTTACAAAATTAGTTAATAACAAAATAAATTTAATTTAGCCCCAGTCAATAGACGCGATAGCTTGAAATAGGTTGAACCGACTTGCGAATGGTTTGGCTCGGCTCGAATTTGGGTTCCAAGAAGCTTTAAGAAGTCGAGCCGGAGGCCGATTTTAAATGAGTCAAGCCTCAAACCTCAAAAATTTTTTTTAAGTTTGCTAGCTTTCCGAGCCTAATGAGTCTCATATATTATATATTTATAAATTTTTTATGTAATAATATTAAAATATCATATTAAATTATTACTTTATTTCAAATACTTAAACAAGTCAAGTTTGAACTATGACCGACCTTATATATTCTCACAAGTTTGAGTTAAATTTGGATACCAAAAGTTTGGTAAATTTCGAGTCATGTCTGAACTCAAAAATTTTGATAAATAATTACCACAAATATAACCTAAATTAATTTGTTTTCTATTGAAACTATTTAAGTTTATATAGATGACACAAATGTCATCTTTATATAATTGTTGTATTATAATTAATAATTTAATTTAATCGTAAAAAATCTTCTATTAAAAATAAGCGATTTTATTTATTGTATATGTAGTGAAAATCAATTGAACTTTATTTTAATAGTTAAGAAATTTGTAATTTTTTAAAAAAATAATAAAAAATTCAAGTTTGAATTGAAGTTACCTGTTAGAAATTTCATAATTTATTTAGTTTCATATTTATTTTCATTAAACAAAGATACCAAAATAACTCTACCCTCTGCTAAAAAGGAGAAAAAAAAAAAGAGAGTCAATTTATTTGTTTACTTTAGTTAGGGTCACAATCCATTGCTAAATTAATTTTATTTTTCATATGTTAATTAAATATTACTATCTTTGAAAATTTTACAAATACGTAATATTAATTTCTTTTGAATATTAATATAATTATTAAAATAACAATCAATTTATCTGGACTACTAATATGATATTATTAATACATGTTATTATTTTTTTAAAATGTATTTAATTTTGTAACCGAATTCATCAATTTCAACTCGAGGAAGTTGTTTTACCATACACAATATAGTAAGAAAATGAATTACAAAAATAGTCAATCTCATCTGCACCACTTAAATTTTGTATATAATTCATGTGACCATGTCCAATTGACGAAATGGCAACTAGAAGTTTTATTGTAGGACTTCTAGGTGTTGCCATTTTGTCTCTACTTTCCAATAAATTAGTCATAGCTGAAAAGAAATTCCCATTAGATTTCTTGAAAAATCTTGATGGATGTCATAAGGGAAATAATGTTGAAGGCATTCTTCAGCTAAAGAAACTGCTTCAAATGTTAGGTTACTTGGATTATAAGCAATCCAAAGATAGAATCCATGAAAATGACAATGTCTTCGATGAGTTAATGGAGTCTGCTGTCAAATCTTATCAGGTCAATTTCCATTTGCAAGCCTCCGGAGTTATAGATACAAAGACCTTAATGGTAATGGCAAAGCCTCGTTGTGCAGTTGCAGATGTTGTTGGTGGAAAAAATAGGATTGGTTCTATCTACAAAAGATACAAAAACCAACATTTTCACCAAGTACAACGTTACACATTTTTCAAAAGAAAATATAAATGGCCTGCATCTAAGACACATTTGACTTATGCATTTCTTCCAGGTATGATATTTCAATGATTTTAGATGTTGATTCCTATACATGGGTAGTATTTAAAGTGGCTTTAACTGATTAAAGAAAAGCCACATTTGTATCGAATTCATATTATAATCGTCAATGAGTGAGTAAATAGTTTAAACCTATACTATTTTTTTAAATATTTAGAAATTATTAAAAGATGACTGAGATTTATATATGATAACAGACATAAGGATGGATTCCATAGCCCCGGTTTCTCGAGCCTTTGCAACATGGCAAGCACATACACACTTCAAATTCTCAAAAGTCAATGATCCAACCAAAGCAGATATCAAGATTAGTTTTGAAAGAGGTGATCATGGAGATGGTAATCCATTTGATGGTCCGAGTTATCGACTCATAGCCCATGCATTTTCACCACCGGATGGAAGACTCCATTTTGATGCAGACAATTTATGGGGGGTTGGAGCAGTGGAAAATGCATTTGACATAGAAACTGTTGCATTGCACGAAATCGGTCATCTCCTTGGACTAAACCATAGTAATGATAAGAGGTCTATAATGTGGCCTACAATTAATGATGGAAGCACTAAAGGACTTAGTAGAGATGATATCGATGGTATCAAAACATTATATCATACTTAGAAAATCCTTTATTATTTGAATTCTATGGGTTGAATTAGTTTATTTCTTTAAGGCTTTATTTGATTTCATATGATGCTTTCGTTGCTATTATGAAACAGGATGAAATTAGAGATAAAATTTAAATAAAAGATTTTTTTTTTTTTACATTTTTTTATGCTCATATGAATTTTAAAAGATTAGCAAGCATTTGTTTTTCAAATATATATTATAATTACTTAAAAATGTTGTGTTTACTAATTTTTTTCTTATTTATTTATTAACTATATACATATGGGCAGGTGATATTTGATCTAGATGTTTTAATATATATATATATAAATATATAAAACATTATCGAATCGAAATGATTCACAATCAAAATGAATCTTAATATGATGATGCCCCTATCAAGTTAGATTTTTAACTTGTTTTACATAATCATAGAAGAAATTCAATTTTACATGCTCTTTGCATGTCTCAAAAGTTGGAAGTAAAAAAGTTATGAATCATTATTCTTCAATAATCTTCTATCATTAGTATGGATGAAATTAAATCACCTTAAATAATAAGAAACACTTAAAGAAGGTTTTATTTCTTTTAATTTTTTTAAACGGATGAAAAATTTCCATTGGAAATGGTTGACAATTTGATTACTTAGAGCATCTCCCATGTGTTTGTGAAGGTGATAAAAAAAATAATCTCTCTACTATACCACATCAAGTCTAGTGGCATGTTGAGTTAGAAAGAAACTCACTCCACAACCCCAATACGATAATCCATTTTCAGAGCATGAAGTTAAAGGGTGAGTTATCAATATCAATAATTAATATTAAATAATTATTTTTTTGCGCTTTTTTATTAGTTCTTCCAAAGTATTATACCTGATTGAATCAAAACCTCCCTCCTAAAACAATAAAATATATTCAAAATTTATATAATTATTTAGGGTTCTGTTTCTCATCAATTTATGGTGAGTAGTTTAATGTATTCATGTATTTCTATCAATGCTCTAGAAATGATTTGATGTAGAGTAGTGTCAACATAACATCGCTATCATTGATTCTCAGTTGTTAGGATTGTGACGAGAATTCGGGTATATTTCGGTATCCATAATTGGTTGATAATTTGGAAAAGACTCGAAGACTATTTTGGAAGTATCATATTTGATTAGGAATGATATTTCCTAAGGTGGATTCTAATTAGGAAATAGATCTTGGAGAATCCTAAATAGGAAAAGTTTTTTTTAATGGTTTAGGATTACTTTGTGACTAAGTAATCGAATGCTATAAATATGGTGCTTGTATCTATTATTAGATATTTTGAGAGAACAATGTAGATATGGTTGGTTAGGTTTGGGAGGTGCCCCATGGGAGCCTAGGAACCATGGAGATCTTGAGTTCTGGGATCGAGTCTTGTTATCTTATGAGAGCCATATTGTGAGAGCTTGTGTGTGAGACTGTGACCAATGTAATTGAATTGGGGAGTGAGAGAGTGGTATTTTGGTTGTAACAGTTGCTTTATTGTTACATAATGAATTAGTCTCTCGTCGTCCTAACGACCGTAGTTTTTCCCGTTTTGGGTTTCCACGTAAAAACCTTGTGTCTTATTTTCTATCTATATTTCTTGTCTTATGTATGCTGTTTTACTTTGTGGTTACCAATTCTCGTCCCCGCTGCAATGGATCACCGATTTGTTCAACAAGTGGTATCAGAGCTAGCCGTATTTTTCCGACAATTAGTATCGGAGCCCTTGGTTCGTGAGCTAGCGTTGGTGTGATCAGTGAGTTTTTGGTTTGGTCAAAGTAAGCATGGGTTAAGGTAAGATGAAAACGAAAGGTTTTGAAGGATGGATAAATCTCCCAAAGTCTCTAGAAGTTCTGAAAAATTTGATTTGGTTTCTCTGATCGAGTTTTGAGCCGGTTGTGTTAGAAAAAAAAGGTCAAAGTTGAAAAAAAAAATCACAAGTGTTGTCAAGATTTGGTCCACGATAGTCGTAGAGATGGAAAAGCTTCGGCGGTAGATCTCGAGCGATGACGGTGGTGATCTACGACATGTATGATTGTAATGGTAAGGTAGCTTTGAGACTTTTATGTTTCTCTGTTAACGCAAGTAAAGATCAAAAAATATGGTCAAAGATTCAAGTTTGGTCAAATAGTAAAAAAAAAGGATTTGACTAGTGGTGTTTTGGAATCTTTGTGGCCTGAGAATTTTGATCAATTGGCTAGTGAACTCGAATAAGGAAGGACTATGAGGAGCGGTTCGACAAAGGCTCCATCTGTACGCTAGGATAGGTGTCCTTATGACATGTTTTGAACTACCAAGGTTGTCATGATAAATGATGGAATAATTCTAGTGTGTCCACAATTGCACGGACATCTGATCAGCATGGATGTGGGTGTGGTGGAAAGTATATCGATGGCTGAGGAGTTTCCTAAAAGCTGATGAAGGAAGCTGCACCATGGTTTATTCAGCAAGTGTTTTCTACATGTGCTGAGAAAAGAAAATCTTGGGTTGATAGTTCCTAAGTGGTTTGTCTTAGGATGGATTGTACCTGAGTGGATATACCTTCATGGTGGATGTATGATGACTCTATTTTGGGTTGTGGTCGTCGGAAAAGGACAAAGGGAATTCTCGTCAAGGGGTGGTTTGTTAGGATTGTGACGAGAATTTGGATATATTCCGGTATCCATAATTGGTTGATAATTTGGAAATGACTCGAAGACTGTTTTGGAAGTATCATATTTGAATAGGAATGATATTTTCTAAGGTAGATTCTAATTAGGAAATAGATCTCGGAGAATCCTAAAAAGGAAAAGGTTTTTTTAATGGTTTATGATTACTTTGTGACTAGTTTAGGAATACTTTGTGACTAAGTAATCGAATGCTATAAATATGGTGCTTGTATCTTTATTAGATATCCTGAGAGAATAATGTAGATATGGTTGGTTAGGTTTGGGAGGTGCCCCATGGGAGCCTAAGAACTATGGAGATCTTGAGTTCTGGGATCGAGTCTTGTTATCTTATGAGAGACATATTGTGAGAGCTTGTGTGTGAGACTATGACCAATGTAATTGAATTGGGGAGCAGGAGAGTGGTATTCTAGTTGTAACTGTTGCTTTATTGTTATATAGTGAATTAGTCTCTCGTCGTCCTGACGGCCGTGGTTTTTCCCGTTTTGGGTTTCCATGTAAAAACCTTGTGTCTTATTTTCTATCTATATTTCTTGTTTTGTGTATGTTGTTTTACTTTGTGGTTACCAATACTCGTCTCCGCTGCAATGGATCACCGATTTGTTCAACAAGTGGATCAGAGCTAGCCGTGTTTTCCCAACATCGGTTGCCTAGTCTTGCTATAGGCATGCTTGTTTTTGTCCATGGTGATCTTTGACTTGGCGGAGAACAACATGCTTTCAAGTTTAGCTACATTTGCTTCTATTCTCTCCCTTTGTTTTTCTAATTTTATTGTTTAATTTTTTTTTAAAAAAATTTTTGTAGATAGATTCGTTCATTTATCATTTGTGCTTCTTTGTTCTTAGTTGGCTATGATTGTTTGCTTATTAATTTATGTTAATCGTTAGATCCAGGGTTCTAATATATATATATATTCTTATATTAGGTTATTTTATTGAGACTTTCATTTAGTTAATATAGTGTTTTTAGTGTAATATAAGTTCATAATTTGCAATGTAAAATTGATTCAATAAGTTTTTATGTTCTTAAATGATTGTTTAGGCTAATTTGATAAACTAGATTGATTTTGTAATATAACTTATATTGTTGGGCTTGTTGTTTATATACAGTTATTGATACATGTTAATTTAATTTTTCTCAAATATGACTATTCCTCCTATTATTGGGATGCAAGTTGTTTATTGTACATGTCATACTTTTGATGTTTATAACTCATAAAATCATGGCTAATAGAATTGGTAATCAAAGCAATCAAGATTATTAATACAGAAATACTAAATTTTTTCTCATTTATTGAGGATTAAATCAGCCCCAAAATATCAAACTTGATCAACTAACACTAAGTCTTAAACTAGCTACAATCATGTTTAGAGAAAATTATAACAATGCTGAATTACATTACTTAATTCCAACCATGAAATAATAGTGTTGAATTACATTACTTTTAGTGTTTGCACACCAGTTTTTTTGTTTTATATATAGATTTTATTATATTTTGTGTAGATACGGTTAGATAGATATTCATCAATCTCAACAAAGTTTCAAAAATGTAAAATCTAGTGATCAATTTAATTCGCATATCGAATTCCCTCTCAATAATTTCCTCCACAAATGTCCACGTCACAATCTAACCCATTTGGACCATTGAGTTCATAATTATAATCAGGTTTCGCCAAGATTTTAAAAGGCGCTAGGCAGTACTAGGCGGTCACTCAATGCCTAGCGCCTAGGCGGTAAGGCGGAAGTCTAGGCGGCTTTAGGCCTTCTACTCTAGGCAGTAGAAAATTATACATGTCATTTGTATTTATAAAAAATTATTTTATGATTATAATATTATATCTATATAAAATGAATGAAAAATATATATACACCAATAATATATAGCCTTATTTTAACATAAGTAAATATTTTATTAATAAAAAATTTAAATAATTTTTTTTAAAAGAGTTGACCGCATGGGACCATCAAGGCGCCGCCTAAACCGCTTAAGCGCCACCACCTAGGCGCCGTCTAGGCAGTGGAACGCCTAGAATGGCCGCCGAGCCTATTGTTTAGGCAGTTATACACCACCTAGCTCTTAGGCGGCACCTAGGCGCGATTTTTACAACACTGTATTTCGCATTTAATCCGTTAAACAGATCATATCCCTCTCTTCTCTATATACGGAATGGTCTCAACAATATGGTAAGTGAATAAAAAAAAGTGCAAACACCAAAGCAAAAAATTCATTTTCAATATTAACCTTAACATGGATAAAATTGAGGACATTGGAGGGAGAACATGAGAGCTTATGATGAGGCATATACCATTAACAACTTAGTATGCCATTGGGAAAGATAGTGGAGACTTGAGAGAAGTGCACAGAGTGGAACAACACTAGAGGACATGGTATGTTTCCGTAAAAACTATTTTTAATATATTATTTTCTAACGTTACTCTTCATCACTTTTTTGCTCTGATAGTAATAATGTTTTTACTCATCATTAAACAACTGCAATTTTATTTTTCACTTATAAATCCATTTAGATACAACTCCGTGAAGGTAATATTAAGACCTAGTAGCCTATAGAAGAAGCTTGATAATGTTCTTAGTATTAATTCTAATTTAATTGTTTATTTATGTTTTTTTTTTTTTTTTTTTGTAATTGTTATGGAGGAGGGAAGTAATGAGAATGTTTGAAGATCTTAGTGAAGGGAAGTCATTGAAATTTGAGCACTGTTTGGAGATAGTGAAAGAAAATCTTAAGTGGTATTCCAAAAGCCTTACAAAGGCAAATGACTCTGATAAAAAGAAGTTAATCAACAATAATACATTCTAAATGTCACTATAGCGAGTTTGTTAATCAAGATACTACTACCATTGCTAACTATGATGGAGTAGAGCGCCCTTAAAGATAAAAACACACTAAATAGAAGAAAAGAAAATTGAATGAAGAAAAAAGCAAGGGTAGATGCTCTAAATAAGCTGTAATGTACAATGGAAAAGCAAATTTTTATTAGTTAAGAAAAGTTATCATTAAAGAAAGAAAAAGATAAGAAAGAGTTAAAACTATGATAACAAACATTGAAAGAGAGATCAAATTGAATGAGATTGCTCAAAAAAAATTAAAAGAGAAAGATCAATAGTTAAGAAAGAAAGCGCAGCAAATGAAACAAAGAGACCAATATATATATATATATATATATATATATATATATATATATATATTATTTTGTATTTGCACATTCAATTTAAGGCATATTTGTGACTTTCAACTATAATTCAATTATTATTTTCTATATTTTATTTTTCAATTTTTAGTGACAACAAAATTAGAAATTTAGTTATTTTTAAAGATGTATACTTTGTTTTTGTGGTTTTTTTAAGGTTGAGTTATAAATTTAAATCCAACTTTTAAAATGATAAAAATGAAAGTCTTTTAAATTGTTGTATAATTATTGTGATGTCAATAAGAGTAACAAATTTTCAATTGATATTTGAATGTGTAGGTAGGGGTTGGAATAGGCCAGATCAGGCCAGGCTTTTGGTTAAATAGGCTCGACCTGTATTCTAATACTCTAGCGTACAAACCTATAATAGGCTTGATTTATAGGCCTGACCTGATCTGTTTAAAAGCCTGTTAGGCCTGAAAGCCTGTTTAAAAGCCTATAAATAACAAGTTATATTTATAAATAAAGCTTGGGCTTTATATTTATAAATAAAATATTGGGTTTTAAACTTACAAATAAACATGCCAATAGATTTAATAAATAAAAGTACAGATAAATAATATATATGTCGGCCTATTAAACTATGAAGGCTTTTATCATAGCCTGAGCCTGACCTATTTAATTAAATAGACTTTTGAAAAAGCTTGAATCTAGCCTATTTATTAAATAGGCTAGGCCTTATATAGGCCCCTGAAAGACCGCCTGGCCTATTCCCACCCCTATGTGTAGGGAACGTGTTCAGTAGGAATTTGGACTTGTAAATGAATTGGGTCAATTTTGCCCCCATCAAACTTAAAGGCCCAAAAAGATGTTAATACACCCCACATCTTACCAAATACACCATATTTTCATTATTCATTGTCTCCATCTTTCCCCTTAAAACCCAACTTTCCATTTTCTCATCTCTTTTATATATAAACACCACTCACAAAATCCTAACCACCCAACTTCAATTACCATCACCAACCACCACAAAGTACTTCCTTTATTCACTCAACAACTTTTAAATCTACAATTATTGCTTTGGATTTAAAGTGCTCTAGAACTAAAAATTTTCAAGACAACCAACAAGAAGAGAACTTGGGAGTGGAGAAGACCTAACTTTTGGAATTCTAATGAAGGTTTGTAAATTTGTTTTAAGCCCTCCATTGATTGCTTGACGTTTGTTCTGATAGGATAGATATTTGCATTGGAGCTATATATAACTATATGCTGCATCTCATGAGTAATTGATAATGGTTAATGATGAAAAGGTGATAATTGATGATGATTGATATAAATTGGTGATAGTTGATGTTAATTCATGCGAATTGGTGAAAATTGTGCAGTTGTGCTATATCTGATGATAACTTGGATTGGAATTATGTTAATGATTTTTGGCAAAATTGGTGCTCATTAGCCTTAAATGATATTATTGTTGATTATGTGATTCTTAGGAATATGGTGAATGTCATAAATTGATTTAATAACCATTTATTAGATTGATTATGCCTTTAGCAGCGAATGACTCAAATTGATAGTCTTATTGAATTGAATAATTTGATGTAATGATTATTTGGTAATATTGTCAAATACCCTTAAACTTGCTCTAGAAGATAGGAGATAAGACATGCATAGGAATTAGAAGTACTTTGATACAAATGAATCGTATTTTTAGCCTGGAGCTATGTTGGGACTTGAGTGCATATTGTATAAGGATTGGAACTTCAGTTCTTATTGGAACAAGGATCCATATTGAATCTTGAATTCTATTCTATAGTTTGTTTTTGGATAATTACTAATAAAATCAAGTATGATTGTATTAATGAATCACAATGATGACATTGATGATGAAATTAGATATTAGTTACGAATTTGGAGATGTTTATGTTATTTTCACTATGATATTGTTAATGATGTTAAGTATTCGTTGCGACGTATATGAATATATTTGAATGGCATGAATGCATGATATGGTTATTAGACGTCACTAATTGATGCATGAAAATGCTAGTTCGGGTTTACCATGTTAATAGTGCATGTTGATAATGTCTAAATGACATGAAACTTGTGCTACATTTTTTTTATTGTGTTGTCGTAATTGGTTGACTAAGTAGGTCATTTATTTAATGTTATAAGCCCTAATGGATGGATTTTTATTTGACTAAATTGCATGTGTGTGTTGTTTATTGATCATAGATGTGGCATATTAAATTTGGTTGCATTTTGATATATTTGAGTGCATTTCGAAACTGAGTAAATCGCTTATATAGATAACCTGAAGAGCTGTTAACAAATTTGCCCATTTTATGGGTTTTCAATAGGCCGACGACAAGCTGAGTGACTTACTAGTCACCTGTATTAAAATTTTTAAATTCTCATGCTAGACGAAAAGTTAAAGTTAAACTCTCAAATTTCTAAAAACAAACAACTTGCTTGACAACAAGCAAGCCACTTGTCCCATAATTTTCAAGTGCATTGAAACCAGATGACTAGTTAAGTGACAAGAAAGTGCCCAAGCTAGTTGCATGTTACCTTAACTTTCAAACTTTTAAACTAGATCACTGTCTAAATACTTGCAAGTCGTCAAGCTAGTTGATGTGGCATTTTTTACCAAACTTTTACCATCAACTATTTTGGTTCAAATGTTTCTGTTGAGTCTCGTATTTGAGTCTAATGACTAAAATACATTTAGTATTTGATTATAATGAACATAATTGAATTGACTCTAATTATGAGAATAGTCAATGGCTATCACTTGCGGAATAACTAACCTTCCTTATTTCTCACTACATGAATCTTAAATGATTCAATTGATTGATATGAACCCATAGATTGATTATTTATACTTATGTACATTGATTGATAGAATTATGTGATTGGATGACTTCTATGATACTAAGGGACCTTAGTGAGTCTCTAGATTGCATTTGTGTACTAATTTACTTTTCTTTTAAGTTAGAAGCATACCTATGTGTTTTTGTCAAATCATAAATTTATGAACTAAAGATTATTAGCCTAACCTTATTTTACTTTTGTTCTATTAAAGCTTTGGATCTAGCCCATCTGTTGCTTTGGCCCATATCCTGGATCTGACCCGGAGAAGCCCTACGTATAAAAGCTATTTTACTCCTGCTGAAGCCTCAGACTGCGACTCTTGATATTCTATTCATCGTGATTTGCTCTGCTAGAGTTTGTTATAGGTAGTTCCAGATTGTATCTTTGTGTACTAGTTTTTGCTCTCTTGAACTTTGTGGTTGTAAACTTTGTTTAATCATTGTTCTTATTGAAGACACTGAGCTCAACCGAGCCCAACGTGGAGTAGATCTCTTACGATCAAACCACGGTATCTCTGTATGTTGATTTTTTTTCTTGCTTTGTGAATGTGTCTTGATTGTTTACAGATTTGTACTTTGTGTATTTTTGGTTGGATTTGGGTTGTTGCGAGTACCTGTGGTTAGCAAATTGGTATCATAGTTCGTTTTCAACCTAATTCTTGTTTGAATCCTCCCAAAATCAGTTTGCAAAACCTAAATCGCAATCTCTGTAGATAACCCCCAAAATTAGTTTTTAGCCTGAAAACCCTAATCTTTGTTTTTTACTTGTAAACCTTAATTAGGTCTTATATATTCTAGATTTAGTCTGTCTTTATCTGTTCTTGCTAACTAGTTTGCTATGTTATGAGGTACCATTATCATTCTCAAACTCGTGGGGGAATAAAGAACTAGATCGAGTCTATCTTGATCTGGGGGAGCAACTAAAAGATTTGCGGAGATAGACTACAAGGGTGACACTGTTCTGAACTCTCTTTCTATGACTGTTGATTTTGTATTGGTCTCCGATCTTTATTATTTGGACTAAACTGTGATATTCTTGATATTCTTGCTTCTGGTTCTGTATTTTTTCTTTGGACCTTGGTTGAAGGGTACAAGCTTGTTCTTGTTAATGCCCCAAATCGATTGCCAGTGCATTGGGCTGGCTTGTTTGGCTTGTTTGTTATTTCGCTGAAAGGGTACAGACTTTGTTTATGTTAAAGCCCCTTATTCTAGACCTTTCTTGGCTTTATTGTATTATGTTTTCGTGTGTTGTTTGTTTCGATTTGCCTCTTGTGTGTTGTTTGTAACTAGATTAATTTGATAACAATCCTCTCTAATGGCAGTTCCTGTAAAGGCTTTGTCTCAAGACCACTAGTTTTCATCTTTGTGATTACATTCTTCTACTTGCATTAAATAATTTGTGAACTGATATCTTCTTGTTTTGATTAAGTCACTTGCTAGATTTTATAAAAGTTTATCGGATTTCAGTTTTAAAGTGATTGCTCAGTAACTTTAAATATACATTGTTTTCTGAAACTTATTTAAAATCAAATGCATAAAATGGCTTCAAAAACTTTTGGGCACAATATCATGCATATAGAAGTATTTGATGATTCTCAGGAATTCGTTATTTGGAGAAAGAAAATGTTTTCAATACTAGTGCATCATGGTCTTGAGGCTGCAGTCGAGGATGACTTGCCTACTGGTATTACACTATTAGAGAAGGGCAAAGTAAGGAAACAGGTTTATCATACCATTCTCTTGCACCTATAAGATGATGTTCTAACGGCTGTATGTGAATTCACTACTGCTTCTGAACTCTGGAGGGGTTTGGAAGCACTTTATCTAAATAAAGATGTGTCTAATAGGTTACTTAGTCTGCATAAAATGTTTGGTTTTAAGTTTGTGGCTAATAAATCTATTGCTGATAATTTGGCTATCTTTAAACGTTTAGTTCAAGATCATAATAGTAGGACTAAAGCTGAGGAAAGACTTAATGATGAATATATTGCCATGATTTTATTGCATTCTCTACCTGAGTCTCATTCTGTTGTAAAGGAATTCATATCCAAAAGGAATCATTAACAACTAAGATAATAATGGCCGCATTGTTGTTTAGGTTTGTTGATGATGAGATAACTAAATTTGAAAGTGAAGGTCTTTTGTTGAAAAAGGCTTCCACTCATAAACAAAATAATAATAGTAAAGGAAAAGGTAAGAAGGCTTATTTTTCTGGCAGTAAGAATAAGAACTCGAATCAAAATAAGAATAAGTCTAAAAATGGTTCAGAAACTAAAACTGGTCAAGAAAGAAAATGCTATTATTGTGGTAAAACCAACCATCTAGTTAAAGATTGCTTTCAAAAGAAAAAAGGATGAGGCTAATGGTAAATCGAAAAATGTTGCTTCTACTTCTGTTGCTGAATTTGATAACCTTCACTGTGATGGTCTTACTGTTGTGTGTGATTCTTCTGATGCTTTGATTGCTTTTGTTGATAATGTGAATAACTAGGTGATTGACTCGGGCTGTACTTACCATATGACACCTAATAGCATTGGTTTAGTTCCTTAACTAAGAAAAATGAGGGGTCTGTGCTTATGGGGTCCAATCATAAGTGCAGTATAGTTGGTGTAGGGTCTATAAGATTAGAGCAGTTTGATGGGAGAGTCTCTGTCTTAGAAAATGTTAGGTTTGTATCAGACCTTAGAAGGAACCTCCTCTCGGTTAGTGCTTTAGGTGAAGCTGGGTTTAGTTGTTTATTCACTAGGAGTTTGTAGAAGCTGTTAAACCAGGGGGAGGGTAGAAATAAAGGGTAAATGGGTTGGGAATCTCTATATCTTAGAAGGAAGAACCTTAGAAGCTTTAGTAGCACCTACCCTTGAAAAAAATTCTGAAAGAGCCATGATCTGGCACAATCGTTTAGGTCATCTAGGAAATACTGGTTTAAGAGAATTAAGTAAGAGGGGTCTTATAGATAGTGAAGCCAGCTATGAAATACCATTTTGTGAACAATGTGTTTTAGGTAAACAAAACCATAATCCTTTTAAAACGTCTTTGAAAAGAGCTGAAAATATTTTAGAATACATTCATTCTGATCTGTGGGGTTCTACAAAATATCATACTTTTGGAAATTGCATATATTTTATCTCTTTTATTGATGATCACTCCAGATACTGTTGGGTATTTTTACTGAAATCAAAAACTAAAGTTTTTGAAACATTTAAGAATTGGAGAACTCTTGTTGAAAATCAAATGGATTTTAAAATTAAGACATTAAGGACAGATAATGGACTTGAATATTGCAATGAACAGTTTTCAAATTATTGTTCACAGTGTGGTATACAGAGAGATAGGACTGTGAGGTTCACACCTCAACAGAATGGGGTAGCTAAGAGGTTAAATAGGACTCTCTTAGATAAAGTTAGGAGTATGTTATTCCAAGCTAAGCCTCTTAGGAAGTTTTGGGGTGAGGCCATTAATACTGTTGTATATCTTAAGAATAGATCTCCTATATCCACTTTAGAATTTAAAACCCCTTTTGATCTCTAGTTTAGAAAACCACCAGGACTGAAACACATTAGAATCTTTGGATGGAGAGCTTATGCTCATGAAAACATTGGGAAGTTAGATCCTAAATCTATAGTTGCTCTTTTTATGGGATACTGTACTGGAACCAAAGGTTACAGGCTAGTATACAAAGAAGGGAACACTTTTAGATTCTTCATTAGCAGAGATGTTATTTTCAGGGAAGACCAACTTCCTGGTTTCTTAGATTCTGAGGAACCAGATTCTAATGCTACTGTATCTTTTAGGCTGAATGATTTTAATATAGATCCATCTATATCTAAAGATACAGACCTTGACAGCCCTAAGAGTTCTCCTGAAAACAATCCTATGTCTAGTGATTCTAATGAATGTGGAGGTGTCAATCCCAATGATGAGGCTGGTGATCTTAATGTATATAATCCCAATGATCCTGTTGAGTCTGTCCAAGATGAATTTCTTAAGGAAAGTAGTTTAGATAACTATCTTTTGAGCCGTGATAGGCCTAGAAGGGAAATAAGGAAACCTGCTAGGTACTTGGATGCTAATTTAATCATATATTCAGTTAATGCCTCTGTTTTTGATAACTATGTCCCTGATTCCTATCAAGATGCTATTTCTTGTTCTGAATCTGCTAAATGGCATATCGCTATGCTTGAAGAAATTGCATCATTGAAAAAGAATAATACCTGGGTAATAGTAAAGAAACCAGAGAACAAGAAACTTTTTTCTTGTAAGTGGGTGTACAACATTAAAGAAAGCCTGCCTTTAGATGACCCTAACTGGTATAAAGCTAGGCTGGTGGCTAAAGGCTTTACGCAAAAATAGGGCATTGATTACTCTGAAATTTTTTCTCCAGTAATCAGATATGTTATTATCCGTGTAATGCTTGCTTTAACTGCTTACCATGACTGGGAATTTGAACAGATGGACGTGAAAACGGCTTTCCTACATGGTTTTCTAGATCGGGACATTTATATGTGTCAGCCTGAGGGATTTTCCGAGTCAACAGATAAAGTATGTCTGCTCAAAAGGTCTTTGTATGGCTTAAAACAGTCGCCTAGGCAGTGGAATGAAAGATTCCATAGCTTTGTTCTATCTCTTGGTTTCACTAGAAGTCTTCATGACGCTTGCTTGTATTTTAAATTCTATAATTCTGTACTTGCGTTTCTATTGTTGTACGTTGATGACATTCTTTTGATATGCCCTAACATGGACCTGCTGGAAAAGGTAAAATCTAATCTCAGTTCTGAATTTGATATGAAAGATTTAGGTAAGACATCTAAAATACTAGGAATGTCTATTAAGAGGCATAAGGATAATAGAATTTTAACTATTGATCAGAATAAATATTTTCTGAAAATTCTTGATACTTTTAATATGCTAGATTGTAAACCTAATAATCTGCCTATTATTGCTGGTCATAATTTGGACTCTAAGGTAGATGATTCAGATGAGGTCTTAACTAGCATTTCATATGCTGAAGCCATTGGTAGTTTAATGTATGCTAGGGTCTGTACAAGACCAGATCTAGCATACATTATTAGCATCCTTAGTAGATATATGATAAATCCTAGGATAAAACATTGGAAAGCTATTAAGTACTTATTCAGATACTTAAAAGGAACAATTGACGGTGGTCTGGAATATAGGAAGTTTACTGATTATGTGAATATAATAGGTTACAGTGATGTTGATTTTGCAAAAGATATTGAATTCAGAAAATCTACTACTTCTTTTATTATCACTGTCTGTGGATGTTGTGTTTCCTAGAAATCTAACCTCCAAAAGGATATTGCCCTTTCCCCAACAGAATCTGAATACATTGCTCTCACAGAATGTATTAAGGAATGTTTGTGGATTCAAGGCTTGTTAACTGGAATAAAAATGCTTGATCAAAAGGCTGTTATATTCACTTATAGTCAGGGTGCATATTGCATTAGTAAAAATCCCATATACCATGATAGAACCAAGCATATAAGTGTGAAGTATCATTTTATCAGACTAAATGTTTTGAATGGTGTTGTGCAGGTACAACAAATAAAGACAGACAAGAATCCTGCAGACATGGGTACCAAGACTGTTGCTGTGAGGAAGTTACTCTATTGTAAGAACTTCCTCCACATCAACCGAACCTAGTATGGTAAGATTGGGGCTATGAAATTGTCTCCTGGAGCTTTCACTTAGAATAGGAAATGATAGTTTTTTTTTTTTGTAAAACTGTAATAGTTTTGTATCAGCCTTCAAGAGAGTGTTTGTAATTCTGATAGAATGTAAATTAGGGGGAAGAATGTTGTAACATTGATAATTTACATTCAGGTTTAGTTTTTTTATCACAGGCCTCTATTGTTCTGTGGCCTCTTTTGTTCTGTTAAAGCTTTGGATCAGGCCCATTTGTTTCTTTAGCCTATATCCTGGATTTGACCCGGAGAAGCTCTATGTATAAAAGCTACTTTTCTCCTGCTAAAGCCTCAGACTATGACTCTTGATATTCTATTCTTCGTGATTTGCTCTGCTTGGGTTTGTTATAGTTAGTTGCAGATTGTATCTTTTTGTACTAGTTTTTGCTCTCTTGAACTTTGTGGTTGTAAACTTTGTTTGATCCTTGTTCTTATTGAAGGCACTGAGTTCAACCGAGCTCAACTGGAGTAGATCTTTTACGATCGAACCACGATATCTCTGTGTGTTGATTTTCTTTTCTTGCTTTGTGAATGTGTCTTGATTGTTTACAGATCTGTACTTTGTGTATTTTTGGTTGGATTTGGGTTATTACAAGTACCTGTGGTTAGAAAAGTGATCAATTAATCAGTTAATCAGTTGAAGGATATAAGTACCTTTAAGGCTTTACCTTCCTTGTCATGCATCATATCTCTATTTGGATTTTTTTATTTCAATTTAGCTTAGTTAATTTTTTTAAAATAATATTGTATTCATTAACTCCTAACTTTCAAGAAGTGATGATAATAGTTAGGATATTGTATTATGAATACATCATGAGTCCTATATATTTTGAAGAGATGTATAACTCTAAATTTCATATACTTGATAATTGAATGTACAAATATATTGAATATTTGGATTATTGAATTGTCAATCCAACATTTTCTATTGATTTGAAATGGAAATTTAGATGCCGCAATTATAAATTACTAAATTAATATTAAGAAAATATTTAAAAAAGTCATATTCATAAATAATCATATTGTTTATAGAATTAAATTATCATAATCATGATTTAATTTTACAAAATATGAATATTTTCTCTTTTAAAGAAAATTTTCTAATTTATAAACTTTTGAAATACCCATACCATTATTGTATAATAAGTAAATTCCACCAAAATCTTCCATGAAATTGATACACAACATTAGTGATGTGTAGGGATATTATGAATTGCAATATTGTGAAATGACAAGTTTCCAACAAATTCCTGTAAATAGTGAGGTCTCTCAATGAAATTCTTTAGTGCTCTCTTTTACAGAGTTTTTCTCCTTCTCATACTTTCTTCATGTTTATGTTCATTATATTTATTTGGTTATTTTATTTATAATACGTTATCAACACGAGTATGTTCTCTTGTTGCTTGTTGCAGTCCGAACAAATTCTCCAAATTAGAAAATAGTGGTAACGATTTTGGATTATGTTGAGATGCTATTGGATTATTTGAAAAAAGATGTTATTTATATGGAAATATAAAAAGAGACAAAAATAGAGAAATGATGAAGTATAAAAAAATTATAAAAGGAGAATGGAAGAATTATGAAAAGAAAGATTACTAGAGCAGAAACAAAATTGATGAATGAAAAAAGGAATTATGGAAATGAAAAATAATGAAATCCCAAATGGAATTTTATTTATTAACTATCAATTTTTTTTTATAGATTCGAAAATGTAAGAATTGAAAAAATTGAAATTTTATGCCTTAGAACTTTCTTGAAAAAATTATATAATATGGATAATTGATTTGAAAATCCATTTGCAAGCTAGGGATTTACATATATTATTTGTCAGTGATGAGTGTCGAAACCGCCAAAGTTAATTATTCTTATATATTTGTAGTAAGTAGCAACATGGTCGAACCAACAGAGAATAAACTAAAAATTATAATTAGATATTTAACTAGATTGACATAATAAAGTAAATGGAGGGTTTTGAAAATTGCTTCGAACCAACAGAGAATAAACTAAAAATTCTAATTTGCTATTCAACTAGATTGACAGAATAAAGTAAATGGGGGATTATGAAAATTACTTCAATTAAATTAATTTGCTAAGAAAAATAAATATTGAGTTTAACGGTATAAATAAATCAATCTAGTAAAGTTGTTCATTCAATTGTTATGATGATCATTGAAAACACAGATTAATTATGTTGACTAGCTAGCCTAGTTTATAGTAATCGACGTCACGCCTAATTACCTAATTGCTCCTTAGATCTTAAACTAATCGAACACGTGTCTTCTAATACGTCCATAACCTAATATTAACTCTGATACAGGCCTGACAAGTTTAACTCTAGACTGCTTTAAAAGTAGAATAACCCAGACTCTTACCAACAAAACAGAAAGCATGTTTGCTTAAATACGATTATGCAGACTCATAGTATAACACATTATATTGATTGTTACGTGCCAATCTAACTAAACTATTAAACGTATTTAATTTTCATGACTAGGAGTACAATAATTTAATTAATCAATTGATAGGTCTAAATTAATCAACAAGCAAATTAATATAATCCACCAAAATCCATTAAGCATAGAACTAATCAACACCAACAAATAAAAATGATTCTCACAATACGTAATTGAATAATGTACTTTACTAGATTAAAGGTGGTTTAGCTTGTTGTGGGTACAACAACAAACATCATGATCTTATAATTAAACGTAAAATAAAATAACCAAGAAGAGAAAGAAAGATCAAACTCTATTGCTGAGAACTCTTCCTCGTCAAGCAAAATTCTAGACTAATAGTATTGTTTTCTTCAGAAGCAATAAATCTAAAAGATGTAATGAAATAAGATAAAAAGAGGTGGGATATGAAAATCTATGCCCATAAAATCCCTTCAAGTTTCTAAACAAAAATTGGAATTCAAAATTAAAAATTCTTCTTATCTTCACATGTTTTACTAATCCTCCATTGTAGAAATATTGAATTGTTTTCGAAATAACCTCCTTTTCCCTCCTAATATTCAATTATGCAAATTTGTCCTAAATCTGTAGAAAATAGCAGAAAGAGACAATCAAGTATCAATTCTCACAAAATCGTTTGAAATTCACATGAGAACAAGGTACAAATGTATCACATTATGTGTTGTGTTGATAAGTGAAATGAAACTTATATCAAACAAAAATCCCAAGCTACGTAGATTATAAGACATTATATAAATTTAAGCTTGAAAGCTGAATATCTAAATATTGAGGATCCACTGATTTTGTAGAAAACCCTGAAAAATGGATATGAACGGATGAGAGATATAGATCTTCCAAAGGCTTAACATGATTTGAATCATTTAAGGTTTCAATATTTTAGAATAGTCAGCGGTTATAGTTCTGAATTCCATCAGATTACTACAATATTAGAAGTTTCTGGAGAAAAAATAACTGATGTGTAGAAAAATTTAAAAATACTATTCACCTCCCATGCTGACCAAATAAAGTTGCAATCGATAACTAAATAAAATAAAGTTGATAGTTTGGAAATTTGTTACCAATTTCAACAGGATGGAAGAACAAAATCAGATTTTACTAAGAATTTATGAGTTATGACCTCCCAGTGCGATGACATCACCTGAATTAAATAATAATGTATATCAACATTGTGGAAACTTATATAGTGGTTGGGATTGTGGTTTTGGATGACAATAGAGGTCATGGACGAGACAGTGAATGAGGCTAAAATCAGTTGAGAGGTAGAAATCGATTTCATCTATATAATCGTGGAAATCTGGTCCGAATAAGATATGAATCCCAGAACCATAATGGAAATTCCGGATATCGAAATAATAATTCTCGAAATGTTTGTTAAAAATGTTGGAGCATTGAAAATTTTTTGTGTCAATATCGAACACCACAACATTAGTGGATTTGTATCAAGCTTCCTAGAAAGGAAAATGAAAGCGCTGGAAATAAATGCTACTGATGTGGAGAGTGGAGAAGGAACATCTCAGAGAAATATTTCAACCTTTTATACTTCTAATTTATTTGATGATTTGGATGTTGAACATTTTCTAAATAGTACAGAAATCGCAAATGAGAATAAAAATTATGTAGATGTAGATAGAAGTTATGTAAATATTTCTAACTATATTTTGAGTTTTATTGTATATATCCATTTTGTAATTAAAGTCAGAAATATCAATGGATATATATTATAATGTAAATGTTATGTTTACTTGAATAGGATATGGAAATTCAAGGAATATTTTAAAAATAGATTTGATTAATAGTGTTACAACTCATTCTATTCTTCACGATAAATAAATATTTTTTGAACATATCCAAATATAAGGCTCGGGTAAATACTATATCTAGCTTTGATGATTTGATCGTGGGAGGAAAAAACTATAATAATATTAGAGAAGAGAACAAAAATTAATGTGTATTCATAATGCATTATATTTGAGTAATTCAATATATATATATTTTTAGTTTTAAAGGTATAGATTTTTCAAAATTGCACCAATCTTATAAAAATAATTTCGAAATTACTCCCACTTTTAAAAGAATTTCGAAACAAAACACATATTTGAATCAAAAGTTGTTTCTCAACGTTGAAAATCTAGTTTTGATGTTAAATTACTTTAGATCCGTTATTGACAGTTAATGACTTGATGGTGGTACCCTTATTGACAGTTAACGACCTAATGGGGGTTAAATTTTAAACAAATCTTACACTAAATATGTAATTATAAAAATACCCCTAAATTAAAATTTATTTTATCGTTGATCAACGAGCACATCTAATATATACCTCATAATTCACCTCTTTATGCCTATAAATTTTGCTCCTAATTAATATTTTAACACAAAACATTAAAAAAAACAAGTACAACACGATAGAAATCATATAACAAATAATCTGATACACTTACAAGTTTACATAATTGTCTTTATACGCGTTTAACCTTACAAACATGTCAATCTAAAACCACTTTCAATTCAAATTTGGATCCTATTTCGAAATTCTTTTAATTTTTTTTTGAATTTTTAAGTGTATCCTTATTTGGAGGAAGATTTGAATTCAAGGATATTTTTGTAGTTCCATGTTCAATGGAAGATTTGGTTGAAATTTAACCCCCATCAAGTCGTTTACTATGAATTAACGGTACCCCAATTGGATCGTTAATTGTAAATAAATGTGGTAAAGTAATTTAACATCAAAATCAAATTTTCAACACTGAAAACAAATTGAAACCTACGATGTAATGAATATGAAAATAACAGATCCTAAAGTATTTAAATTATGAAATGATAGACTTTGCCATCCTGGGTCTACTAATACGTAGACCTTTTGAGAATTCTGATATGAACATCTGTTGAAGAGTTTGAAAATATTGATATCAAAGGATAATTTCTAAACTATTTGTACTCAAGGGAAATTGATAGTTAGATCATCCCCGTTAAAAGTAAATATTAAATGTCCCTCATTTTTTAAAAGAATTTAAGAGGATATTTGTGGACCGATTCATCTACCCAATGGGTCATTTAAATATTTAATGGTATTTATTGATGCATCCGCGAGATAATCACATGTATTATTATCAACACGGAATATGGTATTTGTTAAGCTACTTGCTTAGATAATAAAACTGAGAGTAAAATTCCTATATTATCATATTAGAAACACTCGTTTGGATAATGCTGCTAAATTTACATCAAGGGTTTTTTTTTTATGATTATTGTATGTCAATTGGTATAAATGTTGAACATCATGTACCATTTTTCATATTTATAATCTTCTATTAAAAGGCTTCAAATGATTACCTGTTCATTGTAAATACGAACTCAATTACCAATTCTCGCTTGGGGTCATGCAATATTACATACAGGTACATTGATATGTTTAAGACCCACTGCATATCATGAGTATTCTCCGTTACATTTAGTAGCTACAAATAGACCAGATATATCTTGTTTGAAAACTATTGGATATATTGTATATGTTCCCAAAGGACCTCCTCAGAGAATCAAAATGGTACAACAACGATATTTGAGAATTTATGTCGACTATAATTCACTGTCCATAATTAGATATCTCAAACCTATGAGGGTGATATATTTACTGCAAGATTTGCAGTTAGTCTAATGAAGAATTATTCCCAGGACTTTGAAAGAATGAGTCTTCAAATACTAGAAAATTCGAACTTGTTTAGAAAAGTGAAAAGGTGTATTATCTATTAAAGTGAAAATGAAGTATGCAAGATAATTCATTTCCAAAATATTGCGAAGTGATTACCAGATAGCTTTATAGATACTGCTAGAGTTACAAAATCTCATATATCAGCTTGTAATGCACCAGCTCGAATGTATGTGCTTACTAAGGAATCGAAACAAATTGGCATTGGTGAAGTATCTGAAATCTATAGAAAATGTGGTAGATCTATAGGATCCAAAGATATTGTACCATGAAAATGAAAAAGAAAAAGTAGAATTGAGACTATTGTTAATGTTATACCTCCAAAAGATATCAGTCGAAATTTACAAGTTGTGGAAGTTGAAAATCCAAATGAAGAAAATACCTCTGAAGAGGTAAATGTATCCAAAAATGAGAGATGTCTACTAATCATACAAAAGAACTTTGGAACCATGAAAAATTTATTATTGATAATATATTTTCATATGCAGTACCTACCGATGTTATGAATGATGATTATGAACCTCAATCCATAAATGTTTGTAGGGAACGAAATGACATGCAAAATGGAAAGAAGCAAGCCATGTAGAATTAAATTCATTGAATAAACAGAACATTTTTGGATCCATAATGAAACACCAAA
The DNA here is from genome assembly GCA_031304145.1 of Cardiospermum halicacabum. Taxonomy (NCBI): domain Eukaryota; kingdom Viridiplantae; phylum Streptophyta; class Magnoliopsida; order Sapindales; family Sapindaceae; genus Cardiospermum; species Cardiospermum halicacabum. The sequence continues at coordinate 2,744,835 of JARJHC010000107.1, read as the reverse complement.
AGGTGTTAATCCAATTGGTAATAAATTGGTGTTCATTCGAAAATGAAATGAGAAAAATAAAATTATGAGGTGTAAAGCCTGATTGGTTGCTCTGGGTTTCTCACAAAGTCTGTATTGATTTTGACGAAATGTATTCACTAGTGATAGATACAATTAATTTTTTATTTTGATTGGATTAGCCGAAGAAAGGAATTTGGAAATGAGGTTAAGGGATGTGGTGCTACATATTCGTATGGTTCCCTAGATACAGAAATCTTCTTGAAAATTTTAGAAGGATTAAAAATTCCTGAAATTAATAAATCTCGAGGGTTATACTCAGAAAAATTACAGATGTCACTATATGGATTAAAAGAGTTGATGAATGTAGTACAATTGTTTGAGTGAATATTAAATTAAAGAAGAGTACATAAATGATGTTATTTTTCCATGTGTATTCATTAGAAAATCAAAATCTGAATTTGCAACAATAGCATTCTATGTTGATGTTATGATTTTAGTTAGAACCTAAAATGAAATCTAGGAGACTGCTGAATATTTGAAAAGTAATTTGAAATTAAAGATTTGGGGAAAAATATTGTCTGGGTTTTGAGATTGAACATAAAACTTATGGAGTTTTTATCCATAAAAAAGCTAATACAGAAAAGATTTTTGAAAAGATTTAATTTGGAAAAATATCATCCATTAAGCACCCCGATGGTCGTTCGTTCTCTTAATCCCTAAAAGGAGCCATTCAAGCCCAAGGATGATAATGAAAAATTTTAGTATTCCAAAACAGCATATTTGAGTGCAACTGGTGCCCTACTATTCTTGTCCAGTGTACGAGACTAGATATTGCTTTTACTATAAATGTATTAGATAGACATAGTTTTGTCCTGACTCGTTGCCACTAGAATAAAATTAAATATATTTCTTAGATAACTTTGAGGAACTGTTGATTTGGGACTGTTTTATTCGAATCCAGAATATCCTTCTAGATTTATTGGTTATGTTAATGTTGGATATTTTTTAGATCCATAAAGCATCTAGATATATTTTTATATATAATGGCACAACTATCTCTTGGAGATCTGTAAAGAAAACTTTGGTTACTACTTCTTCAAATTATGATAAAATTTTGGAATTGCATGAAGTCGGTTGGGAATGTTTCTGGTTGAGATCAGTTAAATATGATATCTAAAGTTCACGTTGTATCCCACAAATATTAACTGAGCCAACAATTATTTAAGATAATGTTGCTTGTATCGCCCAAGTGAGAGACGGGTACAAAAAATGGGGATAAAACAAAGCACATATCACCCAAATTCTTCTACACCCACAAGTTCTAAGAATCCAGACAAATTGATGTGGAAAAAATTTGATCTTTAAACAATTTAGAGGATTTACCACCGAAGATGTCCACATTTGAAAAATTACTTTACAAAATCGAAATGCAAAGACTGTACAAATTAGGTGACTAATTTATGGTTGTTTTTATCAAGGAGAGTTCATTAATGTCTAGATTCGACTGTATTTTTCTCTTCTCCAATTTTTATCACATTAGATTTTTCTTGTAAAGTTTTTAATGAAACAGTCAATGGTAGAAATACAATGGAACTATTGTATAATAGGTGGATTCCACCAAAATTTTCAAATCCATAGAATTGATACACATCATTGATGCGTAGGTATATTATGAATTGGAGTATTGTGTGATAACAAGTATCCTCTAAATTGTCTATAGATAGTAAGGTATATCAATGAAATTCTTTGGTGCTCTCGTTTACCAAGTATGTCATTTCTCCCTTTTCTCTATTTTCTTCAGGTTTATTCATTATATTTAAGGGAAATTACTCAGAGACGCAGTGAGGTTTTCCATAATTAGAGCTAGAGAGAGTTTTGATATTTTTTTACTACGGAGGGATATGAGTTTTTAAAAATGTTACAGCGAAAGATAACAGTGGTAGCTCAAATACAACGAAGGATAACAGTGATAGCTCAAATAATTGACTTTGTTAAGTGACAACTTTACACTAAGTTGGCGTTGGCGCTGAGATGATGTTGGTATGGCGGGGTATTATAGTAATTTTGAGTTGTCATATCACTCATCATTCACATATCATTAACCCATCACTCACTCATCATTTACCCATTCACTAATCATTTTATGTACATTATTATTATTATTATTATTATTATTATTATTATTATTATTATTATTATTATTATTTAGAATTGCTTTTCCATTATTTATTTACATTTTTTATCATTTATTTAATATTCATTTTTATTTTTTTATATTTTATTTATAATTATTCTTTTTATTATTTATTCACTATTTTTATTATTTATTTACTATTTTTATATTATTTATTTAATATTCTTTTTATTATTTAATAGTTTTATTTGTTATTTTTTTAACTTGACTTATTTATTATTTATTTATTATTTTGAATATTATTTTTATTATTTATTCACTATTATTATTTATGACTTGTCTTATTATTTAGTTACTACTATTCTTTTTATTTTGTTGTTCGTAATTTTTATTTTTATTATTTATTTGTCAACAATGAGTACAAATAATTTTTTATAAATACTCATTTTTTAATTTTTTTTTAATGATTGATTAATTAATTTTATAGCAATCTATAAAAATTTTATATTAATATTTACTCATGCACGCATTATTAAATATAATATTGGCTGAGATTGCAAAATCAAAAGGACACACTATTAAATATAATATTTGCCGAGATTGCAAAATTAAAAGGGTAAAATTGTCAATATACAAAGTGATGCGTCAACTGTTTGACTTAACGTGGCTACCTTGACTGCAACATTTTTAAAAGTTCATACCCATTTGTAGTTAAAAATATCAAAACTAGGTACACGTATTTGATTATGTAAAAAAAATAATAATAATAATAAAAATAAAAAATAAAAAAAAAATTTAGAGAATAGACTAATAAAACTAGAGGCTTTATTCACATCCCAATTTTATAGTAGTTAAAAGAACAATGGCCACACCACACAAGTGACAAAAGACAAATTGGGGTGCGACAAACAACACAAATGGGAATGGCAAAGCTTGACAAAAGCTAAACAACTTATGCTTGTAAAAGAAGATATCATTACAAGCTATCAATGCGACCCCACAATCATAATTGAGCAAGCACATGAAGAAGTACTTCACGAGGTCGAAAAATAACCTCAACTGACTTCATCGCTGGATTTATAAGGTTTGGTTTCGCATCACCTTTTGTTTTGGTCACAGCATCTTCCCAATCAAAGCACTGTATCAATGTCCCAACTGATAATGCCAAGACTCGAGTACCCAAGCCTTCACCAGGACATATCCTTCTACCAATACCAAATGCTATGAATTTAATTTTTCCCTTTTCCTGTACATTCTCTTGCAGGAATCGCTCTGGTTTGAAAGCTTCAGGTTCTTGCCATAAATCAGGGTCCATATGCACAGCCTTTGCATTCACCAACAACTGTGTACCGCGTGGAATATGGTACCCTCCAACTGTACAATCCTCCGATGACTCCCTTGCTGGTAAAACTCCTCCAGGGCTTAATCTTAGTGTTTCATTGATAATACAGTGAAGGTATGGAAGTTGGGAAAGATCAGTGTCGTTCATCAACCTCGAATTTCCGACTTGTTTGTCAATCTCCTCTCTTGCCTTATGGAAGGCAGCTGGGTTTGCTATCAACTGTGAAACCACCCATCCACTTATCAATGCTGTGGTGTGTGTTCCTGCTATCAACAGGGCCTGAAGCATGACATATTTAGTTCTTATTATAAATTCTAGAAGTAAACATCACTCTGTTTTTATATGTATAAAATCATGTTTACCTGTATGATTCCCTTGATGGTACCATTTGTGAAGACCTCAGGTTCAGATTCTTGGAACTTCAACATAACATCAATAATAGATTTGCTATTGGCAGAACTATTTTGACGCTCATCAAGCAAAGACTGCATAAAAGCGTCTGATCTTTGGCGGACTTTATGTATTTTCCTAGCTTCACCAAAGTAAGTAAGCCATCTCAAGAACGGAAAGTAGTCCCCCAGAGCCAAGTTATTTTTAGGACTAAACATATCAACTAGATCATACAACTTCAATTTCGTCACATCAGAATCCAATTCATGATCTTCAAATCGTCTGTTACCTGTAATCATCTTAAATTGGATGTTAAACGCCAAGAAGTAGAAAAAAGTTCTCACGTCAACTTTTTCATTAACCCCATTAGAAGAATTTTGATAAAGGTGCTTGATCATGAATTTGATTTCTTCCGCACGGATTTCAGAAGACATTTGAAGACGTCTTGCTGAGAAAATTTCAATCACTGAGAAACGTCTAATGTTTCGCCAATCATCACCATATGGAGCGCCTAAACTATGATTAGTGAACTCCAAAGGCCTCTTAGATGGCAAGAGTGGTCTATTGGAAAACACTATATCATTGTTTGGGAAACATTCTTCAATAGCTGAGCGTGATGTTAGTACAAGCGTAGGACGTGAGCCAAATCGGAGAAGAAAAATCGGACCATACTTTTTAGACATGTTCTCCAATATTGAGATATCAGTGAGAGAATCGTGAAGGGATTTCTTTAGCAGATAGAAATGGCCTATTATGGGAATTGCAGGTGGACCTGGAGGAAGTTTTTTGTGTTTGTTTGAACTGAATTGATAGACTATAATAAGGATAGAACTAACCACTATAGCAAGCAAGTATAGAGCATCCATGGTGTGAAGCCTTTCTTGCTGGTAATTTGGGAGATTACTTGTGTTTATATAGTAGTGGTTGACAGTGTTCAAACTTTGCAATAATCTCTGAGTGGACATATGCAAGCTTTGGTTGTGACGCACACTATGATGTAAAATACGTCCTATGTGTATGTAATTACGTGCCTCATCAACTGCTATGAAAATTACATATAGCAAGTCAAATGTCAAAGATATTCAATCATCTATATCTATTCCACCGTTTCTCTGTTTCATCGCCACCTTGGGTGGCATGTATTTCAATAAATTAGTATAAAATATAAGTATTTCATCTACAGCCCATACGTGTTATTAGTAGAGATAAAACATAATCCTAGTTAACATCACCGAATGTCTGGAAGCTATGGATGGAGGGAGGGGTGGGCATAAAATCCGGCGGTCCACATTCCAAACGGTCTCGATCCGATTCAAAATATTAAGATCGGTTATTTTTATTCATTCGGTTCGATCCGGTCCCCTCCCTTTAGAATCCGGACCGATTAATAATAATAATAATAGAAAATATTTATTAAGTAAATTTATATTAATAATATAAATTAAAATATTTAAAATAAAATTAAATCCATACATTTATAGAATTTAATTGGATAGATAAATTTTAATATTTATAATAATATTTAATTAATTTAATTATATTAATTTAATTATTAGGGATAAAAATATTTTAGGTGAATAATTATAATATTATAAATTGACATTAAAATAGTAGTATTTAATTTGCTATATTATAAATTTATGAATAATTTTTTTAAATAATTTTTTAAAAAATTAAAACGTGTAAAAATTCAACCCGATTAGACAGGACCGGACCGAGACCGAACCCAGTTGGGATCGGACTGATCGGTCAAAAATTTTAATCGGTCTACAAGATAACTCCAAGGAGTTGCGGTCTTTTTCTACCAATTAGAGCCCTCATCCATGACCTCTCAACAGAAAAATTCGCAGTTGAAAGAATCTCGTATTCTATGGAGATCATTCTGTAAAGATCTTGGCAAGTTATTCCAACGGGTACATCAGATTCCTATAAATGGAAGTCTCAACCTCGAGGAAGGGGACACTCTCTGACTTACAAAAACTCTGCTATAAGCGTTCATCACTGCACTCTCGTCTCCGATTATATTTAAGAGACTATTCTCTGATTTCGGTCACCTCACTGTCTATCAACAATCGAGCCTAGAGCTCTTGATGTCATACTGCCTACTTGCTACTATCATTCTGAAAAGGATCATCATAAATCAGAAATCATTGCTTTCTTCACTTTTCTTCTTTATTTTTTTGTTAAAGCTCAGACCTGACTTGAGCGTCGGTGTGCCTACAGCAGATTCCACACCGGTGTCTCTAAGGTTTGATTGGACGTTCTTTTTATTCTTTTGTAAGATCTCTTTGCGTTAAGAATCAGTCCCCTATCATCCTAGAGAATCCAGTTTCGCCAGGTCGGATCATACTATAGTGTCTGAACCAATATAGTTTGGCGCCCATCATGGGGTCGATGATAAGTTTCCTCTAAAACTAATCTCTTTCATCTACTCATTTCTTAAACTTACATACTCTTTCTCATGGCTAACGACTTGTCAATGGAGCAGCAATTGCAGGTCGTGATGGAGCGCATGCGACACTCGAGGAAGAAAACGTTAGGATTAGGGCAGCAAACCAGAAGCTCACCCTGCGTGTGAACAACATGACCAAAAACGGTGGCCCTTCTGGGGAAATGCCACTAACCAAAGTGTGAAAGTTTTATCTAAAAGTAGATAATTCAATCATGGTGGTGAGTTTCAATATCGTTTTAGAGGTATTACTTCACAACCAAGTCAATCTCGCATGGGCTAAACTAAGCATGAGTGACAGTGAATCAAGTTTTCTTCTTATCAGATGGGCTCTTCTTGGGTTATCTTCCTGGAAAAAGGCATACAAAGCATATGACTTTGAAAATAGCAAAATACATGTCAACAGAGATATTCAATTTTATGAGGATGTATTTCCTTTTATTGATAAAACAACTTCTTTGATATCTTTCCCTTATTCTGATGGTGATATATTAAAGACTAGAATTAATACTTTTCAATCTTTGTGCACTCTTTCACATAAGCATTATAATTATCGTGACCAAATATATTTAATTCCTGATCATATGGAAATAAACAATGTGATAAATGAAACCACTTCTATTCATATTCAAGCACACCAATCACTCTCTGTAGAATTAGGTCCCTCTAAACATACTCAAGCAGATGACATAGGAACCAGCTCTTCAAAATTCACCAAAACCTCTTAAAACCAACTCTAAGATCAAGAAACCTTCAGCATGGCTTACTGATTTTATATTCAATGTAAATACTTCTTCTATCATTGCTAAAGCTATTACAGGATTAAAGGTTAGACTATTTCAACAATCACATTTCTCTCCGTCACATTTTTTGCTTTTTGGCCAAAATTAGTCCAATCTTTGAACCAAAAACCTTTGAACAAGCTTCTAGACATATTGAATGGCAAGATGTCATGACAGAAGAGTTAAATGCTTTGGAAAAAATCAAACATGGGAAGTGGAAGAGTTGCCTCATGGTAAGAAACTTATAGGCTGTTAGTGGATATTCAAGACAAAGCTAAATCCAGGTAGATCAATACAGAGACATAAGGCTAGAATAGTTGTCAAAGGATACACACGAGTTGCAGGAGTAGACTATTTTGATTCGTTCTCACTAGTTGCAAAGGTGGCTACTATGAGATTATTCCTAGTTGTGACTGCATTTAAGAGTTCGCCAGTGGAGCAAATAGACATCAACAATGTTTTTCTTCATGGCTATTTGAAGGAAACAGTCTATATGAGACCTCCAAGTGGATACAAATGCCAATTCATATGGTCTGCAAACTCAAAAGTCCTTATATGGTTTGAAAAACCTAGTAAAGAATGGAATTATGAGTTGACCAATCACCTTGTTCTATGTGGCTTCTTACAATCCCCTCATGATCATAACTTGTTTACCAAGAAAATAGAAACCTCTTTTATGGCATTGCTGGTATATGTGAATGATCTCTTGATGATGGGACAATCTATAATTGAAATTGAAGAAATAAAAGCCTCCCTGCATAAGGCTTTCACCATAAAAAATTTAGATCCTATAAAATACTTCCTAGGGCTTGAAATTGCTCCTTCACTATAAAGGCTGTTTATATCCCAACAGAAATACATCAGACCTTCTTGCCGATGCTGGTTTGACATATTGTAGACCAACAAAGACACCCTTACCACCTAGATGCAAGCTCACCATTAATTGTGGAGATAAGCTTGAGAATCTAGATAAGTTTAGAAGACTGTTTGGCAGGTTACTCTACTTGGATTTCTCTAGACCTGACATCACTCATACTACACAAACACTCAGCCAGTTTATGAGCAATCCATGTATCTCTCATTGAAATGAAGTCATTCAAGTGATCAAATACTTACAAGGAACTTCCTCCCTTGGTTTGTTCTATGAATGCAACCAAAATATCACTATAACATATAGTGATGCCGATTGGGCGACATATGTAGATAGCAGAAAATCACTTGTTTCTGCATTTTCATGGAAACTCTCTTGTGTCTTGGAAGACCAAGAAGCAAATGACAGTATCAAGAAGCTCCATTGAAGCTGAATATAGAGCTCTTGCCATGACGACCTGTGAACTAAAATGGTTGCATTACCTTCTGCAGGAATTGAGAATTGATGTCTCATTCCCAATTACACTATATTGCAACTCCAAGACGGTCATACAAATAACAGCCAATCTAGTGTTTCATAAGAGAACAAAACACTTGGATATTGACTGTCATCTAGTGAGAGATGAATTAAAAAAAAAAAGGTTATGTCAATACTATTCACATTAGAAGTGAAGATCAGTAGGAAGACTTTTTTACAAAGCTTCGTCATCATCTACTTTCAACTACTTGATGTCCAATTTAGGCTTACTCTCCTTAGCTCCAAATTGAGGAGGGGGTGTGAAAGTTTTATCTGAAAGTAAATAATACGATCATGGTGGTGCAGTTTCAATTTTGTTTCAAAGGTATTACTTTACAACCCAGTCAATCTCGCATGGGCTAAACTAAACATGATGGACAGTGAGTCAAGCAAGTTATTCTTATTAGATGGCCCAATTCTTTAGCTGTTAGTTTTTATTACCAAGAAGTCCAATTTATTCTATTACACATTAATATGTTTTAGCAGCTGATTACCTATTAAGCAATTAGGTAATACTACGATACAGTATGTATTTGTATTTTTTGCATTTTCAATGTTAAGATGAAAACTAGCCATTTTCTCTTCCTTCAATACTTGCTCAAATCAAGAAATCCTAAAAATTTGCACACAGATTATTTCTAAAACAAACAGATTCTTCATCTCCGAAATTTAGAAAAGGCATAAGGGTCTCAGGAGCCCCCGAACTTGACTATATTTTTCAAGTTAGCCCTCAAACTTTATGGAGGATCAATTTAGCCCCTCAACTTCCAAATGGTGAGTCAATTAAACCCTTTTCCTAATGTGGATGCTGATTTGACAGCAAAAATATATTAACTTCGAAATGTCAATTAAACCTTCCACATCAGAAAAAAGATCTTATTTGACACAAAATTTAGAAGTTAAGGGGTTAAATTGATCTTTTGTATATTTGGAGGGCTTACTTGAAAAATATAACTAAATTTAGGGCTTGTAATACTCTTATACCTCTAAAAAAAAAATTAACAGTTAAAAAAATTAAAAGGAGATAAAATTTTTAACGAAATAGTTCAATGGTACCGTATAACTATGGTATAATAGGTGAATTAGACTGAAATTTTCAAATTTGTAGAATGATAGACATCATTAGTGACGTGTATCATTAGAGATGTGTAAATATATTATGAATTGCAATATTGCGTGATTACAAATGTCCTCTAAATTGTCTATAAAAATTTTTGGTGCTCTTTTTTACAAAGTATGGCATTTCTGGCTTTTCCTACTTTCTTCACATTTATGTGCATTTTATTTATTTGGTTATTTAATTTATAACACAGTTTTTTTTATAAAAAAAATAGAATAATAAAACTGGCTTTATTCACATCCCAATTTTATAGTAGTTAACAAAACAATTGCCACACCACCAATTGACAAAAGACAAATTGTGGTGCAACAAACAACACAAATGGGAATGACAAAGCTTGACAAAAGCTAAACAACTTATGCTTGTAAAACAAGATATCATTACAAGCTATCAATGCGACCCAACAATCATACTTGAGCAAGCACATGAAGGAGCTCTTCTCGAGGTCGAAAAATAACCTCAATTGACTTCATCGCAGGATTTATAAGGTTTGGTTTCTGACGGCCTTTTGTTTCCGTCACAGCATCTTCCCAATCAAAGCACTGTATCAATGTCCCAATTGATAATGCCAAGACTCGCATACCCAAACCTTCACCAGGACACATCCTCCTACCAATACCAAACGCTATAAATTTAATTTTTCCTTTTTCCTGTACATTCTCTTGCAGGAATCGCTCTGGTTTGAAAGCTTCAGGTTCTGGCCATAAATCAGGGTCCATATGCACAGCCTTTAAGCTCATCAACAACTGTGTACCGCGTGGGATATGGTATCCTCCAACTGTACAATCCTCTGATGACTCTCTTGTTGGAAAAACTCCTACTGGGCTTAATCTCAGTGTTTCGTTGATAATACCGTGAAGATATGGCAGTTTGGGAAGATCAGTTTCGTTCATCAATCTTGAATTTCCGACTTGTTTGTCAATCTCCTCTCTTGCCTTATGGAAGGCAGCTGGGTTTGCTATCAACTGTGACACCACCCATCCACTTATCAGTGCTGAGCTGTGTGTTCCTCCTATCAGCAGGCCCTGAAGCATAACATATTTAGTTTGCAAAATTATTAAAAAAAATTGGATTTATTTGAAAGAACTATATTTTTATACCGTTTAAAAAAAAAAAAAAAAAAAAAAAAAAAAAAAAAAAAAAAAAAAAAAAAGTGGTTGTAAGTGAAAAAAATACTTTCAGGAAAAGCAATCACCTACAGAATTGCTTTTGCTTCTACTAGGCTTCTTCTGGGAGCAAGAAGTTAAATGTACAATCTATTTCTATTAGGCCATAATTTAACTGTACCAAATTCTAGAAGTAAACATAACTCTGTTTCTATATCTATAATATCATATTTACCCGTATGATTCCCTTGATAGTAACATTTGTGAAGACCTCAGGCTCAGATTCTTGGAACTTCAACATAACATCAATAGTACTTTTGCTATTCACAGAATTATCTTGATGCTCATCAAGCAAAGACTGCATAAAAGCGTCAGATCTTTGGCGGACTTTATGTATTTTCCTAGCTTCACCAAAGTAAGTAAGCCATCTCAAGAATGGAAAGCAGTCACTCAAAACCAAGTTATTATTAGGACTAAACATATCGGCTAGATCATACAACTTCAATGCCACGTCAGAATCCAATTCATGATCTTCAAATCGTCTTTTACCTGTAATCATCTTAAATTGGATGTTGAACGCCAAGAAGTAGAAAAAAGTTCTCAGGTCAACTTTCTCATTAACTCCATTAGAAATATTTTGATAAAGGTGTTTGATCATGAGTTTGATTTCTTCCGCACGGATTTCAGAAGACATTTGAAGAGGTCTTGCTGAGAAAATTTCAATTACTGAGAACCGTCTAATGTTTCGCCAATCATCACCATATGGAGCGCCTAAACTATGATTACTGAACTCCAAAGGCCTCTTAGATGGCAAGAGTGGTCTATTGGAAAACACTATATCATTGTTTGGGAAACATTCTTCAATAGCTGAGCGTGATGTTAGTACAAGCGTAGGACGTGAGCCAAATCGGAGAAGAAAAATCGGACCATACTTTTTAGACAAATTCTCCAATACTGAGATATCAGTGAGAGTATCGTGAAGAGATTTCTTTAGTAGATAGAAATGGCCTACTATGGGAATTGCAGGTGGACCTGGAGGAAGTTTTTTGTGTTTGCTTGAACTGAATTGATAGACTATGATAAGTACAGAACTAACCACTAAAGCAAGCAAGTATAGAGCATCCATGGTGTGAAGCCTTTCTTGCTGGTAATTTGGGTGAATACTTGTGTTTATATACTAGTGGTTGATGGTGTTTCAAGAAGAAATGGACGTGTGAGATTTGGTTGTGACGCACACTATGATGTAAAATTTGTTTTATATGAAGTATGTAATTACGTGCCTTATCAGCTGTTAAATCTATATCTATAGATATATTCAAGTTATCCATCAATCCATTTAATTAAATCAACATTTATTTATTTTAGGTGGGAATTCATGCATCTATCATCTATGAGTTGAATTTTCTCTCAAATTTAAATTACTATTTAATGTTAATAATGTTTCTGTGAGATAAATATTGTGACTTTGAATTTTCTCTAAAGTTTAAATTAATATTGATTTATTACTATTTAATATTAATAAATGTTTTTGTGAGATAAAAAGTTTTGACTTTGTGATTTATTAATCATAATATTTATATATATAATATTTTAAAAAACAATAAAATAAATATATTATCGAAATGATAATGGATTTTTTTTTATACTAGTTGTCGTTTATATGAATAGTGTAGTCGGTCCTAAGATCGGGTAAACAATTATGAATTATATCTTTCTATGAATTCTCTATACAATCAATATAACATTTGGACGTGCTCACCTAGTCACGCGTTATATCGGCACCTGGGTGTAGTTTAAATGAGCAATGGTTCCACTTCCACCTCATCGCCGTCTAGATGGGGTGAAGTATGAGCAAGGATTCCCATGCCGTGGATGGGTATGGGTAAAGAAGTTAGTCCCATCATATCAGCACCTGAATGTGGTGCATAACAGAAAAGGGATATCGCATTATGGACGAATGCGGTTAAAGAAGCTAGTCCAAGGAAGTCGATTTAGGCTGGAAAGTTGGAACCTTGGCACTTTGATAGGGAACTCCATTGAGCTTGTTGATACCCCGAAAAGAAGAAGATTTTATATAGCATGTTTGTAGAAAACCAAATGGAAAGGCAATAAAGCTAGGGAGATAGGCAATTCAAGATATAAGTTATACTATTGTGGTTTGGATAAAAATATGAATAGGCATTATTGTTGAGCTCAGCTTAAAGACAAGGCGGCCGAAGTGAAGAGAATGGGATAGGATTATCTTGATTCGGCTTGTCTAGGGGGATCATACAATTAATGTTATAAATGCTTATGCCTGTCAAGTAGGTTTAAATGGGACAACCAAGGATAAGTTTTATGAGGAAATGAATGAACTTATGCGAGGAGTACCAGATGACCAAGAAATCTTCATTAGAGGAGACCTTAATGTTCATGTCAGTAAATGTAGTAACAGTTATGGTGAAGTTCATATGGGTTATGGGTTTGGAACCACGAATGAGGAGGAAAAAATATCCTGGATTTCGCGGTTGTTTATGACCTAGTGGTGACAAACGCTTGATTTGAAAAGAGAGAATCTCACTTAATCACTTTCAAGAGTGGACATACTCAAAGTCAGATATATTTCATACTTACTCGTAAAAGGGATATGAATAAGTGTAAGGATTGCAAGGTCATCCTAGGTGAAGCATTGACAACCCAATATCGGATTATTGTGTTGGATATCAGGACCAAAAGTAAATGAAAGAGAAAAATAAAGTGGCTAAACCAAGGATAAAATGATGAAAACTAAGAGATCTTACCTAGAACACATTTAAGGAAGCGTTATTAAAGGAGGATGTTTGAAACTTAGAGGCTAGTGCAAAGGAGTTATAGAAAGAAATGGAAATGTGTGTTAAGAAAGTGGCAAGTAAAGTGCTTGGAGTATCTCAATGGTCGGGGCCTCGACCGCAAGATACATGGTGGTAAAATGAGGAGGTATAAAAGATTACTAAGGCTAAAAATGAGTGGTATAAAAGATTACCAACTATGTTAGACAATGTGGCATTTGAGGAATATAAGAGAGCTAAGAAATAGGCAAAAAAGGTCGTTAGTGTGGCCTGTAGTAAAGCATTTGAAGGTCTGTACAACAAATTAGGCATTATAGAAGGGGAAGAGGGTATTTATAAGCTCGCAGAACTAACAAAGAAGAAAAGTTGAGATTTAAGTCAAGTTAAACATATTAAAGACGATGCTGAACACGTGATAATAAGGGATAATGAGATCAAGAAGAGATGGAAATCCTATTTTAATAGACTTTTCATGTCAAAGCATGAACAAGACGTTCATTACCTCCCGAAAATAGATCACAGTTGGTATAAGCATATCAGACAAAGTGAAGTAAAGGAACTCTTGAAACATATAAAGGTTGGTAAGCATATGGTCTTGATGGTAACTCTTTAGAGGTCTGGAAAAGTCTTGAAGACTCGAGAACTATCTGGTAAAAAAAAACTCTTTAATGCTATATTAAAAGGATGTAAGATGCCTAATGCTTGGAGAAAGAGTACTCTAGTGCCAATATATAAGAATAAATGAGATATTTAAAGTTGTACAAACTATAGAGAAATCAAAATCATGATTCATACAATGAAATTATGGGAAAGAGTGATAGAGCATAGGCTGAGGATGACTACAAGAGTGTTAGAGAACCAATTTGGATTTATGCCAGGGAGATCTACTATAAAGAAATTTCTCTCCTAAGAAGATTAATGGAATTGTACAAAGAGAAAAAGAAAGATCTGCACATGGTGTTCATTGACTTGAATAAGGCATATGATCGGGTACCAAGAGAAGTATTATGGTGGGTTTCGGAGAGAAAAGGAGTCCAAGTCAATTATATTAACATCATCAAGGACATGTATGAGAATGCATCCACTTATGTGAAAATAACAAGCGGAGACAGTTGGGCTTTTCCCATTACCATTGGACTACATCAAGGTTCAGTAATGAGTCCGTATTTGTTTACTCTAGTTATGGATCAATTGATAGAGAGCCTGCAAGATAGTGTACCTTGGTGCATGTTATTTGCAAATGACATTGTGCTTACTGATGGAACTAGTATGAGAGTTAATCATAAGTTGGAAATATAAAGAAAAACTCTTGAAGATAAGGATTTTAAGTTAGCAAGAGCAAAACGGAATATATGCTCTGTCAATTTAGTTTGAGGAAGAAATAAGAACAAGAGGTTAAGTTGGATGGGGTTTTGTGTCTAGCACCAAATAATTTAAGTATCTCGGTTCTGTGTTCCAAAAAAAACGGCAAATTAGATGATGATGTGGTGCATAGAATCCTAGTTGGGTGGAAGAAGTGGAAGGGGGCATAAGAGTTTTATTGTGAAAAGAAAATACCACTTAAGATAAAAGGTTAATTTTATAGGGCAATTGTTCGGCCAGCACTACTATACGGGAACGAATGTTGGGCATCTATATGACAACATCTCTATAAAATGAATATGGAGGAGATGAGAATGTTAAGATGGATGTGTGGACATACAAGGTTGGACAAAATTAGGAATGAACATAATGACAAAAATGCCATGTGGCGGAGGTTAGCGAAAAAGTAAGGCAATGTAGACTTAGGTGGTTTGGGCATGTTTTAAGAAGACCTCCTCAAGTTGCAGTATATAAATACAAAAATTTGTTGGTCGAGAACTAAGAGCGGTCAAAAAGGACCTAAAATTACTTGAAAGGAGATAGTTGCTACAAATTTGTGTGCTATAGATATTGAGGTCGATTTGGTGTATAAAAGACTTGAGTGGAAATATAAACTCCATATCGACGATAATTTTTAAGATTTTTACATAATACTAGTTTTATATTTATAATCAAATAGTTATATGTGAGTATTACAATCTACTTTTCAAAATATATTTTTTTGTCATATAATATATATTAAAACATTTATTTAACAATTAAAATGGTGTAGCCATTAATTTATTTTTATTTATTATTTTTATATTCTTCATAATTATTAATTTAATTAGATACTAAAAAATATATTAGTATTAATTCTTTCTAATAAAATAAAATCAAAATAAAAATCATTTAAGATTTTATTATGTTTCAAATATATATATTTATATTTTTCTAGTTCCTAATAAGGTTTGGGGACACTCTATCAAACCATGAATAAAAAATAAAATAAAATATTTTAAAAGAATATTGTAAAAATAGGCATGTTCGACACGGAAAAAAATACTGAACACTAGATGTTACATGTGCGTTTAAAGCCCTTGAATAATGCAGGACACATGATACTAATAATACAAATAGTGTTGTTGTTGTAAAAAAATAAAAATAGAATAGGAGTAGAAGAGAAGAAAACAGTTCAATAATAACTGGAAAATAAATACGGTTTAGAAACTTACTAATTAATCTTCACTTCCAGATATAATAATCTTCACATATAGATTCAGAAGTTGATTTGGTGATAATAACCTAACAAGAATAAAAACAAAATATAAATGTGCCGAAGGAAAGAAATACAAAGAATAAGAGAATCAGTGATGCTCCATCTTCATTCACAATATTTACTTATATATGTACAATGATTAGGACACATGTCAACAAGCATGTGAGAAATAGTGCATGCGAAACACGTAATGTGATTTTGGTAAATGGTGGAATCCACCTGTCCACATGCTGTTTCACAACACTCCCCGTTGGATTTCACCTTTTGACTGCCCGTTAAAACTTTGCCAGAAAAACCCAGCGGGATAAAAACTGGACAAAGGAAAAAGAGTACAGTTATGAAATCCAATTACAAAAACTCCCCCTGTTTACAACACCCATAAACCTCTAATCTGGAGAGCTTCCACATTCCTATTCCATAAACTAACTTCTCGAAAGTGGATGTCGGTTAAGTCTTCGTTAATAAATCCGCGAGATTGTTCGAAGACTGGATTTGCTTTACACCGATTTATCGAGACTCAAGAAGCTCGTGGGTGTAGAAAAACTTGGGCGATATGTGCTTCGTTCTATCCCCTTTGATATATCTACCTCGCACTCGGGCGATACAGGCGGCATTATCCTAAAAAATTATTGTGGGCTCATTCATATTTTGGGGAATCCCACATGAACTCTGGATGTGACTTATGACAGATCTCAACCAGACACATTCCAGACTGGTTTCATGTAATGCCAATATTTCAGCGTGATTCGAAGATGTGGCGACCAGAGTTTGTTTTACGAATCTCCACGATATAGCCGTACCATTATATGTAAAAATATACCCAGTTTGAGAACGGGCTTTATGCGGATCCGAAAGATAACCAGCGTCAGCATAACCAATAAAACTAGAAGGTTTATCTGAATTTGAGTAAAATAGTCCCAAATCCACTGTTCCACGAATGTATCTGAGAATATGTTAATTCTGTTCCAATGACGACGGGTCGGAGCGGAACTATATCTAGCCAATAAGTTAATAGAAAAAGCTATATATGGTCTCGTACATTGGGCTAGATATAGAAGGGCACCAATAGCACTCAAATATGGTGTTCTAGAATCCAGAATATTTTCATCATCATCATTGGGTCGAAATGGATCCTTTCTGGGATCAAGGGAATAAACTACCATTGGGGTACTTAATGGATGACATTTTTCTAAACTAAAACGTTTAAGAATTTTCTCAGTATAAGCTTTCTGATGGATCAAAATCCCATTAGATTTATGCTCTATTTCCAATCCAAGACAATATTTCGTTTTCCCCAGGTCTTTCATTTCGAATTCCCTTTTCAAATATTCAGCAGTTTTCTGAGTTTCATCTTGTGTTCCGATTAAATTCATATCATCAACATAAACTGCTACAATTACAAAACTGGATCCTGATTTTCGAATGAACACACATGGGCATATAACATCATTAATGTACCATTCTTTAATCAGATACTCACTCAAGCGATTATACCACATTCGTCCGGATTGTTTTAATCCATATAATGATCTCTGTAACTTTACAGAATATAAACTACGATCTTTATTTATTTCAGGAAGTTTTAACCTTTCTGGATGTTTCATGAAAATATCAGTATCCAAGGAACCATACAGATAAGCAGTAACCACATCCATTAAACGCATTTCGAGATTTCGTTCTTTGGCCAAACCAATTAAAAATCGGAAAGTTATCGTATCCATTACAGGTGAATACGTTTCATCGAAATCGATTCCAGGCCTTTGAGAGAAAGCCTGAGCAACCAAATGGGCTTTATATCTAACAATCTTATTTCTCTAATTTCGTTTTCTAACAAATACCCATTTGTAACCAACCGGTTGGACACCCTCAGGTGTTTTAACTATGGGCCCAAAAACACTTCGTTTATTCAATGAATCCAATTCAGCCTTGATTACATCTTTCCATTTTGGCCAATCATTTCGTTCTTTATATTCCTTAATGGATTGGGGTTCATATTCATCATTCATTATTTCAGTTGCTACTACATATGAAAATATATCGTCTAATATAACATCTTTACCGTTCCAGATTTCTTTTATGTAATTTATTGATACTTCCTTATTTCTGGATTCAGATGTTCTTTCATGATTAGGATTTTCAACTTCCAAAATTTGCAAATCTTGAGATGTGGTATCTTTCAGGAGCATTTCTTTAATAACATTCTCATTTGTACCTTTTCGTTTTCGTGGTACATTATCTTTGGACCCAACAGGCCTACCATGTTTTCTCTGGATTTCAGATGATTCATTTGCTATCATTTGTCTAGATTTATCAATTGGAACTACCAGTCGAGCGGGTGTATTTTGAGCATGGATATGAGATTTAGTCACTCTAGTTGTATCTGTAAAATTATCTGGTAATTGGTTAACAACCATTTGTAAATGAATAATCCTTCGTACTTCACTTTCACATTGACCAGTACGTGGATCCAGATAATACAACTTCTCATTTTTCCATATGAGTTCATTATTTGATTGATAGGAGTCCCATTTTTACCAAGTCGTGAGAATTCTTATTCATTAAAATGACAATCCGCAAAACGTGCAGTAAACAAATCCCCAGTCATGGGTTCCAAATATCTAACTATCGATGGTGAGTCATAACCCACATAAATTCCCAGACGATGTTGGGGTCCCATTTTGGTTCTTTGAGGAGGTGATATGGGAACATATACAGCACAACCAAAAGCTTTCAAATGTAATATATCTGGTTTATGTCCAGTTACTAACTGTAACGGAGAATATTCATGATTTCCAGTGTCTAAGCCGTATCAGCGTAGCTGCATGTAATATTGCATGTCCCCAAGCAGAAATTGGTAATTGGGTTCGTAACAACAAAGTACGAGCAATCATTTGAAGCCTTTTGATTAATGCTTCTACCAACCCATTCTGGGTATGAACGTGCGGAACTGGATGCTCAACATTAATTCCAATTGACATGCAATAGTCATCAAATGCCCTTGATGTAAATTCCCCAGCATTATCCAAACGAATGGATTTAATTTGATAATCTGGGAATTGTACTCTTAATTTAATTATCTAGGCAAGCAGCTTAGCAAATGCTGAATTACGGGTTGATAACAAACAAACATGCGACCATCTTGCTGATGCGTCGATCAACACCATAAAATATCGAAACGGCCCACTTTATGGATTAATTAGTCCACATATATCCCCTTGGATCCTTTGCAAAAATGATGGACATTCAAAATTTACTTTAACATGAAATGATTTAATTACCAACTTTCCTTAAGTACAAGATGTACAAAAATAATCATTTGATAACAGGATTTTCCGATCCTTTAATGGGTGTCCATTTGATTTTTCAATAACTATACGCATCATTGTAGATCTAGGATGGCCAAGTCTATCATGCCACAATTGAAAACTTTTAGGATCCAATATCTTTTAACTCACATTTACATACGCTTCAATTGGGGTTATTTTTGTATAATATAAACCAGATGATAATGTGTGGAGTTTTTCCAGAATGACTTTTTGTCCAAAAACAATGGTTATTATATATAGATACTCCACATTTTGTTCACTCATTGTTTCCACATGATATCCATTGTTTCTTATATCTTTGAAACTCAACAAATTCCTTTTGGAATTACTTGAATATAAAGCATTCTGGATACAGATTTTTGTTCCCTTCTCCAATAGGATTATGGCTTTACCATATCTTTCAATTAAATTAGCGGGACCAGATATAGTATTCACTTGAGCCTTATAATTTGATAAATTTAGAAAATATTTCTTATCTCGGAGGATAGAATTCGTGGTTGCGCTATCAATTAAACAAACACCTTGAACTCCCACGATTACGAAATGTATTATTGTTTACTTCCGGTGGTGCCACAATACCAGATGGTCGTAATTCATGATTTCTCATCAACAGATGATCATATTGTTCCAATAATGTCAACTTAGAAATTAAATCACCAAAACTTTTGTAATCATGTTGTTGAAAACCCGACGATATCAACACCTTATCGGCATGGAAAGTGGAAAGAGTTTTATCAATTTTTTCTTTATCTGTTACTTTTTCTCCACAAGTTTCTTTTATTGTTGTTATTCGGTGGAGTTCAGAATTATACTCACTAACAGATTTAAAATCTTGGAATCTCAACTGATTCCATTCATATTGGGCCTTTGGAAGGTCAACCTCTCTTTTGTGTTCATATCTGTTTTTCAACGCGTTCCACAACTCAAGTGGATCTTCCATATTTAAATATTCAGATTTCAAGCTTGCATTTATGTGATGTCTCATAATCTCCATAGCTTGAGATTTTTGTTTCATGGAAGTTTGATTTTGTTCCTCAACAGTATCCAACAAATCTCTGGCTCATAAGTGGATTTTCAAATCCATCACCCATGCTAAATAATTACTTCCATATAGTTCCAATGCATGGAAATCCAGTTTTTTCAGATTCGACATTTTTTCTGGAAATCATATCACAATAATTTTTCCAATCAGCAATAACCCAAAAACAATGATACCAAACACTTTCTGATCCAGAAGATCCGTCAAAGCGGCAACTGGAAAGCATACTCGTGCTGATAACGTGTTGTAAAAAATAAAAATAGAATAGGGGTAGAAGAGAAGAAAACAGTTCCATCATAACTGGAAAATAAATACGGTTTAGAAACTTACTAATTAATCTTCACTTCCAAATATAATAATCTTCACGTATAGATTCAGAAGTTGATTTGGTGATAGTAATCCAACAAGAATAAAAACAAAATATAAATGTGCAGGAGGAAGGAAATACAGAGAATAAGAGAATCAGTCATGCTCCATCTTCATTCATAATATTTACTTATATATGTACACTGATCAGGACACATGTCAACAAGCATGTGAGAAATAGTGCATACGAAACACGTAATGTGATTTTGGTAAATGGTGGAATCCACCTGTCCACGTGCTGTTTCACAACAGTCGTGGATTTTTCATCTTTTCTCTTAAATATTATTACTATATATCAATGCATTATTTGTTGGACTTAAAACATATGTGGAACACCCGGCGTCGGTTCGACACGTACAGTTTTCTTTAAAAAAAATATTCATAAGGACAGCACTAGAATAACATGTATGCTTTTAAGGTACAAATGAATATGCTCTCAGCTATCCATTCTATGAGTGTAGATTTATTTGTTCATTTTAATTGTTATATATTAGAATTCAAAATAAGTTTAGACTATATTACTTGTTTTGAAAGAGTGGTTAGAATAGTTATAATGGTTAGTGGTTAAAGTACTTATCAAATTAGTAATTGCAAAAATTGTTTGGTAATAGTTGTAACGTTGAAAAATAGCATTTAGATGTAAAATTAAAAGAAAATAGTGATATAATTATTTGACTTGCATATGTTAATGTGAAATAAAATGATATTTTGATAGTTTCAAAGTAGCAGTATAGAGAAAATGTATTGAGTATCATTCGTCAAACCGCTACTCAAATCGCTAAATACTATTTTAAAATGTTATTATCAAACACTTGTTTATACAAATCGCTATTTTGACCGCTACTCAAACCGCTAATACAGAATACACCCTTATAAATTTTTCAGTTCTAAAGTATGAATTTTTTGCAAAAATATTATATGAGGTTAACTTAGTGAGGGTATTAGGTAATTATCTTATTGATTAATTTACAAGTTTGGAGGAAATAAATTAGATTTTTGAATAATTCAACTAACTAAACTTTTATAATAAAATTAGCTAATCAAATTGACTTAAACCTAACTAGCTATAGGTTAGAGATGCTAATAAAAGTAGAAACTTAAAAAAATCTAGTTTTTTCTATTAAATCAACCATTTACTGCATTTTATTTATTTTATTTTATTGCTTTTATAAGATAAAAAAATTCCTCCCATATATTTAACCATATTTTATATGTATTTTAATGATATATATAATATTAATATAACTAATATTACAATATCATATTCTTGTTGGGAGAAGAACAATCAATCAAATAAGTAGTGCAAATCCTTTATCTTGAAGATGAATATGATCTAATCAATCTAAGTAAAACACACCATCATCAACCACGCTCACACAGAGCAATATAAGTAAAACAATTAACACATGCCAAATTTTATGTGGAAAACCTCGTCAATGCGAGAAGTAAAAACCACTGGACTGTAGTCCACTCCAAAACTCCACTATGATAAAAGAAAGAGATTACACAATGTTCCAACATCAAATGGGGAACCGCAATAGAAGCAATCCTAATAACACCAAGATAGGATCTAACAACAATAAAAACAACACAAACCAAACAAACACCCACGTTTTAATAAATGTCGCTCTCTACAGAAGTCTCCAAATCCAATCTCTACCATTCAGAATATACTTCAATATGTCCTCAATAACATATCCGAAATTCAGCTCAATTCAACGACTAACGAAAGAGATAAGCTCCTTTGAATCTAACTGCTCAGTGTTGTGATGAGAATCCAATAGTCTTCGCTTCTGACATTATAACTTCTTACCGAGGACTCCAATCGATGATTTCAAGGTCAGTCTTTAGAACTCTGTGTCTTCCGTATACGATCCAAATTTGAGTACGATCCAACCATATGTTTAAGAGCAGTCTTCAAAATCCTCAGATTGCACAGAAGAAGAAAATCAACCAGTTTTCTTCTTTTTCTCCTCTTTTGGTCACTGCTTTCACCCTTTTCTTTGATACCAATAAAACTCTAAAGTCCTTAGGTTTTATACTGGGACTCCTAAGACTTGTTACGCCTCACACATAAGAGGGAACCCAACCCAACAATTCTAACCATTCATATAATAAACAATAATAATGTTCTGTTTCTAATTATAAGATGCTTTAAAGATTTTTTTTTTCAAAAAAATTCAAAGTGTAACAGTTATAATTTAATAAGGGTTAATCCCAAAAACCCACCGCAGGTTTAAGGTTTTTTTAGAAAAACAACACCTGTTTCGTTTTTTTCATTTTACCACTGCCATGTCAAGATGTTAAAATTTTTAATAGGACTTTTTTTTTTTTACTTTAGTAGAGATCTAAGAGACGAGTTTAATAGTGGTGGTCTCTCAGCGATTGGTGGTTGAACGAAGGATATTCGATGAAATTAAGAATTGTCGAAAATTGATTTTTCTATCATTTCTCATTCGTCCAACCACCAATTGCTGACGAACTACCATCATTGGACCCGTCTCTTGAAGCTCCACCAAAGTCCAAAATTCACTTTTTAAAATTTGAATATTTTTCGTCGTGACGGTGGTAAAATGGGAAAAAATGAAACTGATGTGGTTTTCTGGAGAAAACCACAAACCTGCGGCGTTTTTTTGGGATTATCCCATTTAATAATAATGAATTAACATATCTTCTAATATACTTCCTCTGTGTTTTTTTAATCACTCCATTTACTGGTGCAACAAACTCCAACACCATTTATTTTTTTCATTTTTTACTCTTAGTATTAGATGAAAAAAAGAAGTGGATTTGTGAAGGAAGTGGGTCCCATATAGTACATTTAGCAGTGAGAAAGTAGAGGGTAAATACGCAATTTACTAGTTTTTTTTACTAAAAATAGAAGGTGTGGAAATTAAAAAGTAATTGCCATTTGTTGAAAGCGTAGCAATTAAAGAAATATAGAGAATATACTTTTCAATTTCTTTTAAAATAAAATAAGGGTAAATTGCACTAAGGTACAGTGAGTTTTCAGATAATTACACTTGAATATCAGTTTATGCCATTTTTACACACAACACCAATGAGTTTTCAGAAAATTGAAATTCAGCTTAATTCATAAAGTGATTTATGTTATTATCCTTATAGATAATGACATGGCGACATGTGACGATGACATGTAAATTTAAAAGGTTATTTAAATAGTATTGTAGTAAAAATATTAAATAAATTAGTCCCATGAATAAAATAATACTGATGATAGTGGGTATTCTAGTAAAAATATTGTCCATCGAACCCATTATGGAGATCAAGTCAAGAATGGAACTTGTAGGTCGTATTGTTGTTTTTTGCTTCTCACTAATCACGTTAAGGCTGAATCAGTTTGACTCGATATCTGATACCCATTCTCCACCACGGAGTCGAAACGTCTTAGATGTAATGATGGTAGTAATTGTTTAAAAATTTATTTAATATTTTTACTATAATACCCCTTAAATAAACCTTTTAAGTTTACACGTCATCGCCACATATTGCTATCATCTATAAGGATAATAACGGAAATCACTTTATGATATTAAGCCGAATTTAAATTTTCTGAAAACTTGCTGGTGTTGTGTATACTTGCTGGTGTTGTGTATAAAAATGATATAAACTAATATTCAGTTGTAATTATCTGAAAACTCACGTCAGTGCAATTTACCCATTAAAGAATGATAAAGTGAATTAAAGAGAAATAAATATTAATAAATTGATTTTACATATTTTTTCAACAAGTATAAAAGTTTAAAATATCAAATAATATTTACAGGTATCCCGAGAAACAAAAAGAGTTGAATAGAGTTTACCATAATCTAACTTAAATTAAATTGATGGACTCATTTATACTTCAAACTTTTTTTTTTCTTTAACTTAAATTGGCCGATATCTGTACATCATAAGTTTAACTGAGTTTTTATAGAAATATGCCAGAATGTATTTTTACTAACCACATTTGTTGATGCTCTAGTTGATTTTTCCTGTTTGAATTTAAATTAGGGTGACTAATACATTATTTTTAAAAAAATAAATAATTTTATTTAATAAAAAAATTAAAATTAATTTAAAAAATGATTTGGCTTTTGAAATTTTGAAATACTTAAATTTTATTTTAGGTTGATCAACTTTTAAAGTTCGGAATTTCTAAACATAATTTTAAAGACAAGCTTTACCACTTTATTAACTCATAAAGCACGCTTTATGAGTTTTGAAGTAGGTTAGTAAAGTAGTGAAGCACATCATTAAAGTTTTATTGGTTAATTGGTTTTTTTTTTTTTAAAATAAATCAAATGTCAAAAGTTTATCAACTCAAATAAAGTTTGATAAGTTTATTTAATAAGGTTTAAAGTTTAGATATTACATATTTTTGCAATTTTCCCATAATTAAATCATATCAAACTATTATTGTATTACTCAAATCATTAAATTAAAATAAATATAAATGTATAAGATTCAATTTTTATTTTAGTAAAAAATAATTATAACGTATTTATATATGTTAGTATATTTCATCTACACTTGTAATGTAATTGTAAACAAAACTTATGTATTTGGGTTGTTTTTCGTTGGAATCTGCCTTGCTATTGGACCTGGCTACTACAGGGTCCATAATCCAGATTCAGCCTTCGACCAGCGCGCCTCTTGATGGATGATCTAACCTGGATTTTGAACCTAACTATAAAAACCAAGTTTTAGTACTGTAGCAGGCGGCCGAGTCTTTTGTAATTTTCTGGTTTTTGCTCTGTTCACTTCTTTAGGGTTTTCTCTTCTCTATTGTGATCTTGTAAAGCTTTGTGTAGATCTTTGTGGTGTTACTTTGTGTAAAGAATGTACATGAAACCTATCATCCTCTTAGTGAAGTATCTGAGTTCCTCAAAAATCCGTCCCATAGAGTAGCCTTTTCGGTGAACCAAGTAATATTTGTGTTTCCTTTTGATTCTTTGTGTATTATGTTGCTTTGTGATGAATCAATGTGATGTTTGTTTGATATCGATGTTATTTGCTATTATAACAACTGGTATCAGAGAGATATCAAACTGTTTTTGAAGTTTTAAAACCTAAATCTGTTTGAGAAAACCTAAGACTCGGTCCACTCTTTAAAAACTCTATAGCCTCTTTTCTGTATTTTGTGTATTGTCTTACTTTGGTTAATTTTAGGGTTTCATTTTAGTTTTCAAGTTAATGGCGATTCTTAAAGTAACATGTACCTAGAGCTGCACTAGATAAGAGACGACAAGGTTTAAACTTGAAGACTGCGGGGTTCTTCAAGGGTAACATTACTCAACTCTTGATTCTCTGTGTTTTCTTTGCTGGTCGACCGACCTGTTTGACCTGAAACCCGAAATTAAGGTTAAAAATACGAACCAGACCGAACCCTTTAACATTTCGGGTCAAAGTCGAGTCGAGTCAAACCCAATAATAATAAAAAGTTAAAAAAATAATATAATTTTTTTGAATATACATATATATATTTCCATTTATTGACTCATAATGATACCATTTATTATGATAATAATTAAGGAACCCAAAACAACTTGGATAGAGTTAAAAACATTACATATTTAGTAATATGCACAAAAACAAAAAAAAATACTATAAATATATGCTTATCGGGTTTATTGGATTAGTCCGGGTCGGGTCAAGGTCGGGTTTGGTCAATTAAAAAACCCAACTTTTTCTAATTTTATGGACTGACCCCAACTCCGTTAATGAACCCGGACTCACCCGAACCTTGATAAACTCGATGGGTTCGGGTCAGGTCTTCGAGTCATGGGTTTTTTTAATACCCCTACCTGTATAAAGTTTTTCTAAAATTGTTTTCAAAACTCGCATTGTGAAATCTTTTTCAATTAAATCTTTCTGTTCAAATGGCTTCTAAAACCAACCACAATGTGATGAATATTGAGATCTTTGACGGATCACAAGATTTCATAATTTAGAAAAAGAAGATGTTATGAGTACTGGTCTATAATTGGTTATATGCTACGGTATAGGATGACTAGCCTACAAGCATCACTTTATTACAAAAGGGAAAGGTTAAAAATAGGGCTTATCACACTATACTGTTACACTTGATGATGTTTTGACAGCTGTTTCAGAATTCACTAATGCATCTAATCTGTAGAGAGGTCTTGAGAACTTATACTTAATTAAAGATGTTTCTAATATACTTCTAAGCCTTCATAAATTGTTTGGGTTTAAGTTTGCAACAAATAAATCTGTTTTTGATAATTTGAATACCTTTAAAAGACTGCCACAAGATCATAATAATAGGACTAACGAAGAGGAAAGACTTAGTGATGAATACTTAACAATGATCATGTTACATAGTATGCCTAAAACGCATGATGTAGTTAAAGAATTTATCTCATTTAATAAAGAAGGCCTAACAACTAAACTGATAATGGATGCACTAAAATTTAGGTCCATCGTGGAAGAAATTGACAAAAGTGAATGTGAAGGCCTGATTATGAATAAGTCCTCCACCTCTCACGAACATAACCACAGCAAAGGGAAGAGTAAGAAATCTTACTAACTTGGCAATAAGGGCAAGGGTAATAATCAGAACTAGGGTAATGGTAATAATCAGAACCAATCTAAGGGTAAGGATAAGCAAAAAAGTTATTATCACTGTGGTAAGACAAATCATCTAATAAAGGACTATTTTCAAAAGAAAAAGGATGAATATAATGGAAAACAAAAAATTGTAGCATTAACTTCAATGGCTGAAATTGATGCAGTAACTTGCGAGGGACTAACTTCTGTGCTTGAATTGACTAATAGTTTGATTGTCTCTTATGATTGTTGTAGCAACTAGGTGATAGATTCAGGATGTACTCACCATATGACACCTCATAAATCTTGGCTTAGTGGTCTCATTGAGAAACAAGATGAGTTTGTACTTATGGGTAGTGACCATAAATGCAGTATCATGGGTATATGATATGTCAGACTTCAACAGTTTAATAGGAACGTTATCCAACTTGACAATGTTAGTTTTGTTCCCAAACTCAGGAGGAATTTATTATCTGTTAGTGCTCTTAGTGAATCTGGGTTGCATTGCCTATTTGGAAACCACACTATTGAGATAACCAAACCTAATGGGAGGGTAGAAATGGGAGGAAAAAGGGTAGACAATCTTTACATTCTGGAGGGAAAGAACTTAGAAGCTATGAGTTCTACCACCAATAGTAAAGGAACTGAAATGGCAATACTTTGGCACTGTAGGTTAGGATATATAGGGTTAAATGGGCTGAGAGAACTTAGGAAAATGGGTTTGATTAATGAGGAGATAGATACTTATATTCCTCTGTGTGAAAGCTATATATTAGGGAAGCAAACAAAACAATCTTTTAATTTGACTAAATCCAAATCTGAACATATTTTAAAATACATACACTCTGATTTGTGAGGCCCTGCCCAAATTGGAACTTTTATTAAAATGATTTATTTTATTTCTTTCATCGATGATTTCTCAAGATATTGCTGGATTTTTTTACTCAAAAATAAATATGATCTTTTTAAAACATTTAAGAATTGGAAAACTTTAGTTGAAAATGAAAAGAGTTTGAAAATTAAATATTTGACAACTGACAATGAGATGGAATTTGTAATCAGAGCTTCTCTAAATACTGTACTGAACAGAGTATAGTTAGGCACAAAATTGTAGCTTATACCCCTCAGCAGAATGAGGTTACTGAGAGACTGAACCGAACATTGCTAGATAAGGTGAGAACCATGCTTTATGTTGCTAGGCTACCTATACAATTCTAAAGGGAAGCTATAACCACAACAATGTATCTTAGAAATAGGTCTCATTCATCTACCATAGAATTTAAGATCCCTTATGATCTTTGGAATGGTAAACCTCCTAACTTGAACCATCTTAGGGTATTTGGGTGTAGGGTCTTCTCTCACCGAAATAAGGGGAAACTAGAGCCTACGTCTGTTAAGTCCATTTTCATGGGTTATCCAAAGGGAACTAAAGGTTTTAGGCTGGTCCAAAAGGATGGAAATTCCTACAAGTTTGTTCTGAGCAAGAATGTGATATTTTTTAAGATCAAATTCCAAGTTTCTTAGCTCCTAAGGAACCTGAATCTAAAGGGGTTTCAGTACATTTAGATATGAATGACTTTGAAATATTTCAAGCTATAGGATCTAGTAATGAACAACCTAACACCAGTTCTTCGATTGATAATCTTGAAACTTCTAATAGAAGCAACAGTAATGGTTCTGAGCCTGAAATATAAATTCTTGAGGATGTCCAAGCTGATAGTGACCAATCTATTGATCCAACAAAACCTGTAGAGGAAAAAATCCTGCAAGAATCTGGTCTAGACAACTTTTTGTTAAGTAAGGACAGATTTAGAAGGGAGATTAGAGTGCCCTCTAGATACCTTGATGCCAATTTGATTATCGATGCACTTAATATTTTTGTTGTTAATAGCTATGTATCACGGACTTATTAAGAAGCTGTTTCTTGCCTTAATTCACCTAATTGGCAATTTGCCATGGAAAATATAGTCTTTAAAGAAGAATAATACCTGGATCTTAGTTATCAAGCCTGAAAACAATAAACTTGTTTCTTGCAAATGGGTGTATAGAATTAACGACAATCTGCCTATAGGAGATCCTAATTACTTCAAAGCTAGACTGGTGGCAAAAGGGTTCACTCAAAAGTAGGGTATAGATTATTCTAAAATATTTTCACCTATTATCAGGTATGGAATTATTAGAATAATGCCTGCTCTCACTGCTTACAATGATTGGGAATTTAAGCATATGGATGTGAAGACTACCTCCCTCCATGGTTATTTGGACAGAGACATTTACATGTCTCAACCTAAATGATTTATCGAAAAATCTGATAAAGTTTGTCTTCTCAAAAGATCCATGTATGGCCTAAAACAATCACCCAGGCAATGGAATGAAAGATTCCATTAATTCGTTCTGTTCATTGGTTTTAACAAAAGTTTGTTTGATGCTTGTCTATATTTTAAATAGGTTGAATTTATTCCCGTATTTCTATTGTTATATGTTGATGATATCTTACTTATGAGCCCTGATTTAAATTTACTGAAATCTGTTAAATGTGATTTAAGCAAGGAGTTTGACATGAAAGATCTAAATGAGCTTCTAAAATTTTATGCACGTCTATAATACGAAAAAGGAAAGATAAATACCTGGCTATTAATCAAAAAATTTATCTGTTGAAAGTTTTGCAAACTTTTAAAATGTCTACTTGCAAGCCTAATACTTTACCTCTGAATGTTGGTCATAATCTGGATAGTAAATTGGATGTTGCTGCTGATATATTGACTAATATTCCTTATGCTGAGGTTGTTGGTAGTGTAATGTATGTTATGGTCTGTACTAGACCAGATATTGCATAAACTATTAGTATTCTTATCCGCTACATAATGAAACAAAAAGCGAAGCACTGGAATGCAATAAAGGTTTGTTAAGGTATTTGAAAGGTACAATAGATGTTGGTTTAGAACTTGGTAGATTTTCTAATTTTTTTCTATATTGTTGGGTATTCTGATTCGGATTTTGCTAAGGATCCTAAATTCAGAAGATCAACATCTTCCTTTATATTAACTGTTTGTGGTTATTGTGTGTCTTGGAAGTCAAAACTTCAATCCGATATTGTTTTATCAATAACTGAATCAGAATATATAGTTGTAACTAAATACATTAAAGAGTTTCTTTGGATTCAAGGTTTGCTAAATGAAATTAACTTGTTAAATAAGAAAATTGTGATATTAACTGATTCTTAAGGTGCATATCATATTATTCGAAATCCTATATATCATGATCGTACAAAATATATTGGGGTTAAGTATCATTTCATCTGTTTAAATATTTTGAATGGAGATGTGCAGGTAGAACAGATATCTACAGACAAGAACCCAGCTAATATGGGTACCAATATTGTAGTGGACAGGAAGCTCCACTATTGTAGGAGTTTCCTCCACATCAACCAGACCTAATAAGCTGGGGAGTGGCGGATGATGACTATTGGGAACTTCAGATATTGTTCACTAAGGAAATAAAGATAAACATGTACAATTTTTATAGGAGTCAGATGTTGTGTATAGGTGAAATATGGGAAGTTTGTTACTATATTTCATTTGTACTTGTAATGTAATTGTAAATAGAGCTTATGTATTTAAGCTATTTTTCATTGGAATATGCCTTGCTATTGGACCTAAGTACTACAGGGTCCATAATCCTGATTCAGCCTTCGACCCGTGCCCTTTTTGATGGATGATCCGACCCCCTTTTAAACCTAACTATAAAAGCCAAGTTTTGGTACTATAGCTGGCGGCCGAATCTTTTGTAATTTTTTGGTTTTTGCTTTGTTGACTTCTTTAGGGTTTTCACTTCTCTGTTGTGATCTTGTAAAGCTTTCTATATATCTTTGTGGTGTTACTTTGTGTAGAGAATATACATGAAACTGATCCTCCTCTTAGTGAAGTATTTGGGTTCCTCAGAAATCCGCCCCGTAGAGTAACATTTACGGTGAACCACGTAATCTTTGTGTTTCCTCTTGATTCTTTGTGTATTATGTTGCTTTATGATGGATCTGTGTGATGTTTGTTTGATATTGATGTTATTTGGTGTTATAACAATATAATTATATTTTCTGATAAAAGTATAAATATATATATATACATAAACTATATAGAAATGAAATGTATATCATTGTATTTAACTAACTAATTTAAACTGAATGTGTTAAATTACATTTGAAATATTTAACCATAATTGAATTTAGGTCGCATTTGTTTACAAATCCAAATACAAACTTAAATTCATGATAGATTCCATTTAAAAATTTAAATTCCACCAAAAACTTACAGACGAGTTTAATTGGTGTTTTATACAGAACAAACTGCACAGGAGATTTCCCGAGTTTGAACCAAGTAAAGTTGAACAAGAAACAACCCTAACTTATTAGTTTGTTGTTTGTTTCGGCATGCCATAACTTTTTATTAAGGGAATCGTGAGGTGGACCACTTTCTAAAATGCATAGGGTCTGAGAATGGAGTCACAAACAAAACGATTTAAAACCATCATCTTATGGGCAAAATAATACTTTTATTTTATTTTTTTCTTTTAGGATTTTTTTAAATGTTTAAGAATCGTCGATTTTGTTTTGTTTTGCAATTTTTGAACTTTGATATTCATTATTAATATATATTATTTTTTGTTTATCCTTTGAGTTAGGGTTTGTATTGTCCAGTCAAACGAAATTGACTAAATTACTTAGATAGACAAAATAGTCTTTAGTGTTTCCATTCTATAGTAGCTAGTATCAGAACCTCAAGTGTATTCATAGAAGATAACACAAATACTCGTGTTATTGATCTTTAGACTTCTATGACTGAATTATGCACACAACTCGCACTTATTAATGTTGTGCTGCAACATGTAGTGGAGCATATCCCACAAGAGATTCACAAAGGTCAGAGGGAGCGTGAAAAAAAGTTGAAATAGAAATCTAAATAAACACGAGAGATACAAAATAAAGGTGGATCTATAAGCTTTCCCTAGAACAATGGACATTGATGCAGAAATAAATTGATTTGCCAAAGTAGAGAGGTTTTGTAGCTTCGAACCCCACCCTAGCTGACACTGTGATGGAAAATGGAAAATGTTTAATATTAACTTTTGATAAGTTTTATGTGTCATAAAAGAAATGAAATATGTTTAATAATATTTGAATGAATATAAATTTATTATATATAGATATATATATATATATGTAGACATTTGGGTGAAGAGCGACCAATTAATATAATGAACTTAATCGTCAATACGGGTGGACAACTACATGTTGAGTTCGCTTTAGAGTGAATCCAAACATAAACGTATAAATGGGATGTTCGTTTAGAATATTTTCGAATATCAAAATATCTTAAGGCAAATCGAACTGATTCGATATCCTTAAACATGTTGTGTTCGGTTCAATTTTTGGATGTTTGAATTTTGTTGAATTTTCTTTAACTACCTATAAAATATATATTCATTAAAACATATTTTAATGTAAGTGATTCAAATATAGAACAAGTACTAATATTTAAATAAGTAAAAATCTAAACCAAACCAAATATGCACATATTTTTTTTGGGTGTTTAAACTTCAAATAATATAAAAATAAGTATATTTAAAAATATATAAAAAATAAACTATACATGTTTAGGTGTTCGGATCGGTTTTTTTACCCCAGAACCGAACTGAACACACTACCTTAAATGTTCGGGTCCATTAAAAATCGAATGCCCATAAAAAAAATGCTAGGAAAATAACCAAATACCTTTGGTTCGGATTGGTTTAGTTTGGTTGTTGTGTTTGCATGTTTTTTTCCCATCCCTAACTGCCAATAAAAACTTAACCAAAAATTTGGATTCAATTGTCGGAACGAAGAACATTTTTGCCGTATTGAATGTGTTATCGTAAAATATTAAAATGGCAGATCCTTTTTTTTAGATTTAAATAAAAATAAATAAACAAGATAATAAAATGGTAGATACAAAGAAAATATAAAAAGGACAATTTAAAATAATTTGAAGTATTAAAAAATAATAATATTTTTTATATTTTTGGAGGAATAAAAATAATATTTTCATTGAAGAAAAAGTAATAAAATTATCCCACCTTTTAATTTAATAAAAAATATTATTAAAAATGTCGTTAATCTACTAAGAAAATAAAAACAAATATCTTTTCATGTAATATCACGTATGTTTTAGAAAAATTAAAATAAAACAATCTTTTAAAAATTACTATCTGATAGAAGAAAAGACTATTAGAAGAAAGTTTATCATCATATAAAAGAGTTTAAAAATAAAATATTATAATTGTAGTGGTTCTGACACAACGCCCAGATCCAGTCTGACATAACCGAATTAATATAACGATAAGGAGCTGATCTAATATAAAGGAATCCTGTAAAAATAAAGGGGAAAGTCCAAACGGACCTCGAGAACACCAATGTAGTGTCTGTCGTAAGCACTTCGACTCCCAAGTCCTCTCTGCAAGTTAACAAATAAAACAAATGAAAAGCCTAGTAAAGAAATAACTTACTAAACTTAATCATTCCTATCATAAGTAAATGATAACAAGGCCTATCAACACCAAGAGCATTGAGCTCTAAGAATCAAGATCAAGGTAATGATCGAAGTTAAAGAATTGATATTGGAGAGTGATCGGAGGTCTAGATGCAATGAGTGATGATTTTGATAGAGTATCATAAGGGTGAAAATCGATGCCAATTGGAAGGGTTCAGGTTCCTATTTATAGGAGTCTACGATAGTTATTAATGAATCAGCCGAGATCCTTGCGGAATGATCTCCACAGAATTAAGGATTCTCTCAACTACGTATCTGACAATTGAGAGACCTCAGAGGTGAATAGGGCCTTATGGGCCATGCAGAAGATATTGGCTTGTGTTTTAAGCTCTATGCCTTGTAAAGTTCAGGCATAGGCTGAGCTTTCCTATCGTACTGGGCTAAAAAATATTTAGCCCATTATAAATTCCCACGTTCATCCAAATGGAGTGAGTCCGAGCGAATGAATGCAAGTGAAGGCCACACATGAAACAATTGAGTTCCATTAGGTCACATAGTCATCGTAACCGCCGACTTTGTATCCTTTTGTCTATCAAATACGTCACATGGTAAAAATTCTCCAATGAGAACATGACATCTGTAGGACCCACCTAGAACTGCCTATAAATAAGACCTTTATGCTTTCATTTTCCATTTTCAATTCTCTCATCTTTATTTCTCTCCCAGTAACTAGAATTGCAGAAGTTTTTAGACGTTTCATTTTCTTCCTTTAATTGTTAATTTCCTCTATTCCTTATTTCAGGCAGTTAACTTGCAACTATTGATTTTCTTTTTGGCTCATTTTGCTTTTGTTCTTGTTGTGTGCTTATGTTGTTGTTATTTCTTACTTTCTTCGACGGAGATGACAATGGGTTAAGCATGTGGAGAGGAATATGATATTTTTATGGAAAAAGAGCAGATTTGAGGTATTACGAGAGAATGTGTGGTGGTTTTGGCCACTTAATCCTTTTCAAGCGATTTTTTAACCAAAAATGGGTTTTTTAATTAACCAAAGAATTTGATTGTTTTGATTCTTAGACTTCTTGACCAGGTATGTAAGAGAGACAACTGGGTCAGACATCCGAAGAATAATAGGAGAAGACCCATCCAGAAGAAACAATTCTTTATCAATGCCGGGTTTGATATAAGGGTCCAACAGTTTTGACCTCAGCCAGAGAGCTATTGCTAAGTTCCCGGCAGAGTTTATGAAAGATAAGGGAAAGACGGCAGTTTCGGCCGGAAATTGGTCTATGTAGTGGATGAGGTTACTGATCGTAAAGTAATTTTTCCTTCAACTAGGGGTCTATAAGGGATCTAGAAGAGGGATTGTCCGTCCAAGATCCATGCGGAGGATTTGGATGCAATAAGGAGTGCTTATTGTATTCCTAATGATATGTTACTCCAAGTCCTAGAAGGCAAAGAGAGAGTCGACTGGATCGTCGATAGTTGGATCCTTACAAACACATTTTTGCTAAGTTTGGGGTTGAAGTTTTCGATTGGAGAGATGCTCCTAAAATTTTGCTAGAGGTTGTGGATAGCTCCAAGTCAAGTGAACCCAAACACGATGAGGATATTTCGGTCTTTTGATATAATAGTTGAAGAGAAAGGCATAGTTTCTGATGTCGCAAAAATAAATGGAACATATTCCATTCAGAAACTATCTGGCGATTTGAGTTGAGTAAACCTTCAGTTCCATTTGGAGTTAACCTAGTTGTTCCTAAACTCGGCTACTTATGATAAAGAGTGGAAGGAATGGTATTTTTTTTGTGTCTAAGCACTGGCGGGAGGAGAAAATGGAAATATTCCATTTTGGGGAGCTCCTAAGCCAAATATTAGAGTAACAGAAGACTCGGAGTTCTTCTTTGTATTTAAATTTTCTTTCTAAAATCTCACTATGTTTTATTTTTCTTGTAATGGAGTTGGCTGGCCTCAATAACCAAGCTTTGATCGATAAAATTTTAAGGCTAGATCCGGACATTAGGGATCTAAAATTTCTCATTCCCTTTCTTCTTGATCCAACCAAGAAAGGTTAGAGATAGAAGATGACCACCTAGGAGACTCGCAAGACGAAGAAGAATAAGTCTTCCAAGGGGGGCTAAGTCCCTAAAGTTCTTGATGGGTATGTGTGCCAATATGGGTATGGTGATAAGAGAATCTTTCAATATGAGAAAAAATAATGAGGAGAAAGAGAAAGACAAGGGAAATAGTTTCATCGATGCTTTCAGGAAGAAGCTATCGAAGGGAAATGGGTTATCCATGGACCGAGTCCGAGAGGATGATGACGTCACTCCTCCCACTCAGAAGAAGTCTCGGGCTTCTTCTTCCTAGATCCAAGTTATTAATGGTGGTGCCGAGGGAGGTTCTCAGGTCATCAATGCGCTTACCAACACATTTGTTTAGAAGGGGGAAAAGGCAACTCTTAAAGCTTTGAAGGAGTTGGTCTAAGAGAAAGATCAAAAACACTTGTCCCAGATAAAGCTGGTTATCCTAGATGAACTTGCTCTAGCTGGGCATAACGTAAGAGTCTAATTTCGTACTTGTCAATAATTTTTATATCTTTGTTGGCAAATTTACTGACTCTTATTTCTGTGTTTTAACTTGTCCAGATGAGCCATACTTTTGATCGAGAAAAGGGATGCCACTCTTCTGCTTTGGGTCGTGTGTGCGACGAGAGTGAAGTTGTGCAAAAGGATAGACAACATCAAGTTCAAGCTAGAGATTTCCACTTTCGAGCTAAGCGAAATGAAGATAATCGCTTAGAACACGGAGAATGAGTCTTTCTCTTAATAGAAAAAGAATAAGAAAGTGGAAAAAGAGGATACCGTGTTGAGAGGGACTGTCATCCTTGACTTTTGGCATGACCGAGATTGAGAATTGCTTAGATGAGGCTTTAGTGCAGGTCTAGATGATTCAGGTTTGTGTAGAGATTGAGGCCAAATGAGATGGTCGAGATGCGCTACGGCTACTGGGAGCAGCTTGATGAGGCAACGGTGACCATCCGTCTGGATCCATAGAATGATAGTGATTCGAAAAAGGAGGGAGAAGACAAGGTAGAGGGAGAATATGAGGTAGAGAATGTGGAAATGAACTATGTTCCTCTGTCTGAAGGCACCCTTAGCATATGGAACTTCCCGTGCCCCTATTGAAATTGAGGATCTAGGTGATGATTCAGACAAATCTTTAGATGATTTGGCCACTTAGACTTATTTTTTCTTGTTTTTTTTGTTCTCCTTTTATGTATTATGTATTGCTTCCGTACTTATAGCTCTCTTGGATTTATAATAAAATATTAATTTTGTTCGCTTTGTTTTTCTGATTGTGTTATCGTTTTCAAAACTAACTGCGGTTTAGAACAAACAGCATGAAAATGGAAATGGATTTAGCTTAAAAAAAATAAATAAGCACAGAATAGTGTAAGAAAAAGGATAAGGATAAAAGTTTTGTATAAGGATTAAGTTAACCATATACTGTATTTGGTTGGTTATCGTATAAGTAATATGATAGGATAACAAAGTACTAAACCTATATTTGGTAAACCTCGATAAGTAATAGGATAACAGTACGGATTACCAAAATACCCAAAAATTTGACAAGTAATAAAACAATTATTTACGGATTAACAATAAATAAATAAAATATAATAAAAATATATTAATATATTTTTTAATAAAAAAA
The DNA here is from genome assembly GCA_031304145.1 of Cardiospermum halicacabum. Lineage (NCBI taxonomy): Eukaryota > Viridiplantae > Streptophyta > Magnoliopsida > Sapindales > Sapindaceae > Cardiospermum > Cardiospermum halicacabum. The sequence goes on along the minus strand of JARJHC010000107.1, from coordinate 2,707,162 downwards.
AGCATTAGGAATAATCCTAAAAACCTATGAGGGTTTTAGAAATTTCTCCAAAATCTCCGTAATTTTTTTTCCAATGTCAATGAATGTCCAATTTACTATTATTTACTATTTTGACTTTTTTTTCCTACAAATTTTCGAAGGGTAATTTGGTCATTCCAGTTTTTAATTTTAAAATAAAATAATTAAAAAATAAATTAAAAGTAGAAATTTAAAATAATATTAAAAGCTCTAAAAGGGTAATTTGGTCATTTTAATTTTCAAAAAAAGTCTAAAATCCTCCCGGATATTTTTGGGATTATTCCAAAATTTTATGTAGAATTTTTATTTTTATTTATTTTTTCTAATTTTATCAAAGGATAATTTAGTAATAACATGATGAACATCTAATACGAAAAGTACGTGATAAAGTTATCGGAGCATTTATCAATGATAAAGTTATCCTATATGTATCGTATAAAATTATAGTTCGTATTATTTTATCCTATTCTAAACAGCAGTCAAATGCTTGATAAACATATAAATCGTATGATGTTATCCTATCCTATAAACCATGTGAGCCCTAAGTAAACGATCATTCAAAACTACATAGTATAAAAGTAATGAATGATAAACAGGTATGCATTCGGAGTATGTAATAGAAATCATCTTCCTCACCTTCACCATTTTCATGAGAGGTTAATACCTAGTCATAAATTTTTTAACCAAATCTTCCCAGTTGTTTATACATCTTGGCGATAGAGAGTAGAGCTAGGCGGGTGCTTTATTGCATACTGAAAATGGAAATAGTCTCAGTTTGATAGCATCCTCAAAAACTCCATGGTGTCTGAAAGTACGACACATTTGTAGAAATGTGTTTAAGTGTTGATTTGGGTCCTTGGCTCCTCCTCCTCCAAATTTATTATGTTGAACCATTTAGATAAGTCCAGATTTTAGCTCAAAATTATCAGTGGTAACTGCTGGTAAGTTGATGGCTAAAGGCATTCCATCAACAGGTAGTATTAAGTACTATCTTAAGGTCATTCTTATGCCTCCGTGATCTGAACCTACTTTTTCATCATCACCTCCAGAGTGACGATTATAGTGTTGTCTTGACATATTAGCTCTAAGAGCTGATCTCAGTTGCCTCTGAAGTCTTTCAAGTTCAGGATGAAAATGTAATTCTTGAGTTTTTTAATATCTTATCTACATATACTACACACTTGAACAAACAAGTAAAATGAAAAAAAAACAGAAACAACGATAAAAAAAATCCACAACAAATCTCTATCTAAAAGTTGCAATCCCGAAAACGGCGCGAAAAAATTGCTGAAAAAGTTTTGACACTTCTCAAATCAATGTCTGATTGTATAAATTTAAAATACCGTATTCATAGGGATTATGTTTATGAAAGAAAGAATGGATCAAGATTTAAAATGAACTGTTCATAAAAATCATCAAGATAAAAAAAATCACAAAGAATCGTAGAATTTATGCAATTTGCTTGTAAAAGTCAAACGTTTGATAGCTCATTTTATGCAATTTTCCCTAAATATTATATCTTTTACTTATTTTATTTTTCTATAAAAAAGAAGTTTGTCCTCAGTCATGTATAATTTCGTGATTAATGGATCATGGGCTCATACAATTAAGTAAAAGAATATACTGTTTAATCAAATACTAATTTTAGTGTGCCGTATACAATATAGGTAAGTTTTGACTATCCACAGACATAAAGTCCATTTTGAATACTAGATTTTCACGTGAAACAAATGAAATATTTTATATTTATTTATCATTTTTTATATTTATGTTGTTATTATTTTAGAATAAAAATTATGTGGTTATTTTATTATTATTATTTATTTTAAAATATATTATTTTTATTAGGGTCATTTAGATTTATAGGCCACCAAAAGTTTAAAGTATAATTATAGGCCCATTTTAAAAATCATACAAATCTAAACTTTTTAAAAGTTTTTTTTCATCCTATAGGCCTAACTTCCCATACTACCCTTTTCAATTAAAAAAAATAGTAAAAATATATTTTTAATTTACTTAAAAAAAAGAAAATCAAACATCCCAAAATTGCCCTTCAACCAATTTGGACTAGTTCTATTTTGTTTCAACAGATGAAATTAAAAAAAACGATCTTCTTCATTCTTTTTCTCCACCATCAACCTAATCAATCGTAGCCTCCATCTTCTCCTTCTCCATTTGTAGCAACAGCCTCCATCTTCTTCTCCTCCGAATTGAAATCCTCCACTTTCGTCGACAACTATCGATTTCGTTGACAGCTTCTGTGTCATCCTCTCCAATTACGACCTAATCGATCGAAGCCTCAACTTCTTCTTCACCTAATTCATCGAGAGCCTCCATCTTCTTCTCCTCCGAATTGAAATCCTCCATTTTTGTCGACGGCTATTGATTTCGTTGAAAGCTTTTCTATCATCCTCTCCAATTGCGACCTAATCGATCTTCATCCTGCTGCTCAAGTCGTCCACTGGTGTGGAGAGAATTGGAGAATCGATGAATGTAAGGTTCTGGTCATGGTGGTCTGCCACTAGCTCGTGACTCATCCGCCACTAGATCGTGGGGCTGCTTGGTCTTCTTTGATATAAAAGGCAAGCTATAGATTTAAATTTGATGCATTTTGGGTTAGTAATAATAATAATTTTGGGATGCTTAAAGCTGTTATATTGAAATATTTGGTTTTTGTTATTCATGTATTTCTTTGTTATTCATAGTCTGTGAATTGATAAATATGTAATTGGTAGTAGATAATTCATCGCTTAATACAAGGGTGTGCATATTGATGTGTATTATTGTTGAATGTTTGAGCAGTTCACAGTCTTTGAATTGTACATTGTTTTTAGTCGTGACAATACCGTAAAAAAAAAAACTATAAGGCGTGATGAAGACTGCTGTTATATTGAAACTGGACCAAAACTGTTGTTGTAATAAAAAACATCAGTGCAGTGGACTAAAACTGCTATTAGATTGAGTTAACTGGATAAGTAGATAGAGATATAGAAAGACTGGGAGGGCATCCCTATGTACTTCCTTAGCAATATTTTTGTATGATAAATTTATCTCTATTTAGGTTTTCTTGACCTGCTGCTATTGAAACTTTTGTTCATGCCGATTCTATATGTTGATTGGACTTTGTAGTGTATTGTTGTTGAAAGTTTGTGATCCTTGTTCATAATCTATGAATTTTCATGGTTCCATGATCGTTATTCACTATCTGTGAGCAGATAACACTATCAACTATAATACAGGTTGTGAACTGATGGACTGTATTATTATTGACAGTGCTTTCTGTTCACAGACTATGAACTGATAATGTAAACATGTATGAGTTATATTCACAGTCTGTGAATGACATTCACAGTTTGTGAATAGAGATCATAAATTCATGAACAAATGATGGTATATTGTTATCTTACTGGTTGAATTAATTTTTGCAGATGAATTATGTAAGAGATGTTCTATTCTACGATGCAAAGTGGAATGGTTCTGAATATAGTGGTGGAGAACCCGGGGCTGATGTTTTCGATTTAAACACGACACTACAGCAATTGATTAATAGGATTTCGTCCAAAAAGAGTAGACAAAGAGAAAAGGAACGTCTGCAGCTGCATTTCATGTGGAAGAATCCAGATGGCATAAAAATTAGGATGCCTATTAATGACGATGGTGACTTGAAGTTTGCTTTAAGAGAGAATCCTTTAGTTATTTACGTCGATAATGATGGTCGATCGAAGGCAAATACTACAGCTTTGTTGCAGATAAATCGATGTTAGGCTCAACAGGTTCAAATACAACAATCTGTCACTTTTTGTGAATCTTCAGGACAAGAGAGATATGCTTTATGAGATAATGATTTGCTAATAAGGAATAATATTGATTTTGATGATCCCGATTTGCGAGACCTAAAGAAAAGAGATATCGTTCAGCTCCTGAAGGTAAAAGACAGAAAAAGTGTGGTAGGTGTCAAATGTTGGGTCATACAAGGAGAACATGTAAAATACAAGGAGAACAGCTAGTGTCGACGAGACAAACGCAGACCAGTCATCTCACATAGATCCTACCGAAACTGAGACCTTGGACAGTCCTGAGCCGATTATGTCATAGTATGAGCAGTACCTGTGTAGTTAGATATGGATAATTATATGTGATATGTATTCACAGAATGTGATCCGTGTTTTACTATGCTGTATATTAGCTGTGAATTACAATCACAGACTCTATACTGTGTTTATTTATGTATTATATGATATGTATTTATAATTTCTGTTTAATTATTAAATATATTATTTTTGAAATTTAATATCATAATTCAAGTCATGTTTAATTATGTATTACAGTAGCTGTGAACAACAATCACAGACTGTGAACTGCATTTCAGGTCACAGCCTGTGATCAGTGATCACAGTAGCTGCAGGCTCAATTATGGCATCCCAAAAGGTAAAGATGGGCATCCTTCAACTAAACATAACATATAATTGTTCCCCACATCATTTCATAGTATTTTGTCAACAATTGAATATGCATGCATATCACTCCTTCCTTGTTCTTGCATACTTGCTCATTTTTTGAGCATCTTAGGCTTAAGGTCATTTTTGGACTACTGCCAAAGAGCGATTTATCATCACAGAAAGGTTTAGGGGATTAATTAATCGTGACTTCACTATCTCCCTAACTCGTTGGACGAACTGTGATCATTGATCACAACCGTGATTACAGCTCACAGTCTGTGAGCATAGTTCACAGTCCAAAAATGTGGATGTCATGGCATCCCTAAAAGCAAGGATGAGCATCCTTCAACTAATCATAACATATTACGGTTCGCCACATCATTTCATAACATTTAGGCCACAATTGACTATGCACGCATACCATTCATTCCTTGTTCTAGTGTACTTGCTCATTTTTTGAACAACTAAAGCTTAGGGTCGTTTTTGGACTATCACCAAAGAGCAATTTCTCATCAAAAAAATGTTTAGGAGCCTAAATAATCGTGACTTCACTATCTGCCTAACTCGTTGGACAAACTGTGATCATTGATCACAGCCGTGATTACGGGTCACAGTCTGTGCGCATGGTTCACAATACAAAAATGTGGATGTCATAGCATCCCAAAAGGCAAGGATGAGCATCGTTCAACTAAACATAACATATTAAGGTGATCCAAATCATCTCATAACATTTAGACCACATTTGACTATGCATGCATACCACCCATACACATTAAGACGTAGGGTCATTTTTGGACAACCACCAAAGGCATGGCATCCCTAAAGGAAAAGATGAGCCTCTTGGTACTAAACATAATATATTACGGTTCTCCACATCATTTCATAGTATTTTAGCAACAATTGAATATGCATGCATACCACTCATTCCTTGTTCTTGTATACTTACTCATCTTTTGAGCAACTTAGGCTTAGGGTCGTTTTTGGACTATCAACGAAGTGCAATTTATCATCACATAAAGGTTTAGGGGCTTGAATAATCGTGAGTTGACTGACTCTATAACTCATTGGAAGAACTTTGATCGTTGATCAGAGCTCGTGATTACGGGTCACAGTCTGTGAGCATAGTTCATAGTACACCCATGTGGATGGCATGACATCCCAAAAGGCAAGGATGGGCCTCTTAAGTCTGTTTATAACAAATTATGGGTCTTCACATTGTTTCATAATGTTTCGACAAATATTGAATTTGAGTGCAAACCACTTAATCCTCCTACTTGCCTATTTACTAATGTTTTGAGCAACCAATGCATGAGCTCACTTTTCGACCCCAACCGAAGTGCACTTTGTTATCACAAAAAGGTCGAGGAGTATGAATATTATGGCAAAGCATTCTTGCAAGGAGCATATGGGCAGCCAATCAATCCTACACCAGGTCCTCTTGTCTAATTTCTTGTGTTTTAAGCTCCCAAGTGATGAGGTCAATTTTTGATAGGATAGAAACGTTTTATTTCAAATTATGTATTAGGGTTGGATAAGCGTGCCTTGACTGCCTCCCCATTTCTTTGAAGCAACTGTGATCGTTGATCACAGACTGTGATCGAGTGGCACAGTCTATGATTAGAGATCACAGTGCTCTAATAAGCCTCATATAGGCTCCTTAAAGACATTCAGGACTTCACGCAATGTAAGTGAGACATTATGTGAGGTCTCACTGTAGCGACCTGGTTAGAATAACTGTGATGTCTGATCACAAACTGTGAGTGAGTTATATTCGCATCCGATGAACACGGATCATACTATACAAATTTTGGCCAAACATGATCACAAACTATGTATGTAGATCACAGTTCATTTATACTAATTAATTTTAAAGTACTGTCAATTCAAAAGCATCCTTAAAGTGTACAAAATATAATTATCAATATCATCCGCTCATATCCAAAAGTAATTCTTTTAAATATCCAAATTCTAAAACGAAGCGAAACAATCACGCTTGAAAATTTGGATGTTTAGCCGTAGAAGTTTTAAACACAAAACTTGTAATGTACTCCCGGATGAAGCCTTTGCTGGTCGATCCTGTACATGCTCATAATATTTTACAGCTGATAAAATTAAAGGGAGAATGAATGGAAAACACTTAAACTGTTCAGCGAAATAGTTTCTTTATATTGTGGAATCCTTTGAATGAAGCGAAATAGTTAAACGTTGCTTATCAATTGATTTTGACCACCTCCTTTTATAAATTTTTCCTGTAAAATTGAAATAATATAACTCATATTAGAGTTGTAACTAATAAAAGGGCTTATTTAATAACACTATAGTTAGATTTAAGCAAACCACAACTCACAACAGACTGTAAACACAGTACGCAGGCTTGTGAATGGCATTCACAGTGTGTGAATATAGTTCACCGACTATGAATATAGTTCACAGTCTTAGTCTGACACTGTGAAACTTCTACACAAACGTGTTGGTAGTAAACAATTAACAAAAAACACACATTTTACACATAGTCGCAATTCCCAGTTCATAACCTACATTTAACATACTAACAACATAATGAATACTGTGAATATTCACTGGATTGTGAAATTCGAATCCAAAAGTCAATTAACATTTACAACCAAAATTACAAACAGACAATATTTAAGACCTTATATACAAAACCAAATGAAAATCTAACCCTAAGTATGACTATTTGCAAAATAAACAAAGCAAAACCTGTAAAATGAATACTTGTAGAATAACAACAATACATGCCATATCATTCCAACACACACCACAAGAAGAAACAAAATACTAAGAAGAAGCAGTGACCGAGAGCGACCAACGCTGACCAAATATGACCAAATGTGATGAAATATCGAATAAAATCTAAACTCACCTACGACGGCGACGTAACATCAATGAAGCGGCAATCAAACTCTGGACACGACGAATAATGACGAAGAACTGACGATGAACAGCGAAGAAGACGCTGCACAGTGGAGTTTTTCAGTCTTTGCTCTAGACACGACGAACAATGACGAAGAAATGACAATGAACAGCAAAGAAGACGCTGCACAGTGGAGTTTTTGGGTCTTTGCTCTGGAGACGACGTATAATGACGAACAGCGAAGAAGCCATTGCATAATGGAGTTTTTGAGTCTTTAGATTTCTTTCGCTTTCAAATTTCAAATGGTGAAGATGAAAGTGTGGTTTTGGATTTTTAGAAACGGTGGTCATGTGTGTCATTGAGGCTATGAGTGTAATTTCACCCTTTTATTATATTTCTATCTTAATATAAAAATGTATAATGGCATTTTTGTTAATAAAATTAAAATTAAAGGGTAAAAATGGAAGTTAGACCTATGGGATGAAAACAAATTTTTAAAATGCTTAGATTTGTATAAATTTCAAACCAGGCCTATTATTGTATTTTAAACTTTTGGTGGCCCATTTGGAGAAATTTTCACTTTTTATTATATTCAACTAATTATTATAACACATTGGAAGTTTAAATATCTTATTATCTTATCACTACTATATATATATATATATATTTTTTTTCTTTTATGGTGTCAAACCCAATACCATCTCGGTAATACAAGGGAATGATGTCTTGAATATAAAGTATCCAAAGAACTCCATTAGTATGAGGCCTTTTGGGTGGTGGTACGTAAGAAAAAATCTGTGCGGGTTCAGCTCTGACTCAAAGCGGGTAATATCACTAATGTGGGAGTTGAAGAGCGGGTCTAGAGTGTTCAACAAGTGGTATCAGAGCCTGGTTCAGAGATAGAGCCCATTATTAGATCCGTGGTGCGCTTTGTGTCGAAAGTCTTCATGATATAATATGGTGGTCAGACGGCGGGTCCCGTTGGTTAGTGACACCGGTACAAGATAATTTGACAGATTGGTGAATTATCTCAAGGGGAGGTTGGTGACCGATGGGCCGGTGGATTATCTCGAGGGGAGGCTACGCATGTGTGATCCTTTGTTTATCAGTAGACTAACTCGAGGGGAGGTGATGTGGTCCTTTGATTTGAAGGAGATGATTATTAGGGTGTCAAACTCAATATCACATTGGTAATATAAGAGAATTATGTCTTTTATATAAAGTATTCAGAGAACTCCATTAGTATAAGGTCTTTTGGATGGTAATATCTAAGAATAAATCTATGTGGGTTCAACTCTCGCTTAAAGCGAACAATATCTCATGTGGAAGCTGTGAGCGTCCAACAATATATAAATAAGATATTCATTCAATTAGTTTCTATATAAACCTTTAAAGCAATGGTAGTCTTTATACATTAACAGACCATGTGTGATCATGTATATAATCCAGTCCTTAATGGATCATGGATCAAACAATTTAAGTTAAAAATATATAGTTTAAGCAAGTATTAATTTTTTTTAATATGAACATCAAAATATAATATGAGCAAAATTAGACTATGTTTACTAGATTTTTATGTGAAATAAATATAATATTTTAAATTTTATTTATTTTTTTTATAATTATATAATCATTATTTTAAAATAAAAATTATAAGTTTTCATAAACTTTTGTTTTAAATTTGAAACCATTAGTGTTTTTTTTTAAATAAAGATTTTTTTAAAAATACAGAATTAAGTATAAAATATACTCAAAACAATATTGGATTGATTTTAAGCATCAAATCCCTCCTAATAATATATCACTATATAATTATATATGTATTATTCTTTTATAAAAATTACCAAACAATTATATTTTTATATTTTGTATTATTTTATATTGTATACTCCCTCCGTTCTATTTATATAGAGAAAATAAATTTTTAAATTTAAAATATTTAGTATATTATTTGTGTGACTTTATTAAAAATTGTTTTTCTAACCTTACACAATTATATTAGATTACATTAATGATACATTAACAAATCTGGTAAATACCGCACCCTAATTTAATAAATACCGCACTTTTCCAATTTTATCCTTATTTTCATTAATTTATATTTTTTAATTAATTAATATTTTAATTTAATATATCTTAATTTAATTTATATTTATCATTCCTTTTAATTAATTAATTTTTAATGTTTGGGTATTTTAATTAAATTTATATTTAAATTTTATATAATCACTAATTCAATATATTATATATGACTTTGATTAATATATAAACTAATGAGCTAGTTATTTAATTTATAAAATCTTTATACAAATTCTGAAGATTTAGTTTTAGAGTTTTAATTCGAACTATTGTTAGTCAAATAATGTTTATTGTATCATTATAGTAGTTTAACAAGATAGCTACTGTTAGTCATTATTGAATAATATTTATTGTGTCATCGTAATAGTTTAATAAGAAAACTTGTTTTTGGTTATGAGACAGAGTGTCCATATAATACCACTTTTTTTTAGGATTTTTATCCTCTTATTTTTTAATTTTCAAAATAATAATAATATTTTATATTATTATATTTAGATTAAATTTTTTTATTTTAAATCAAATATATTTTTAAATCAAAAAACTTATAAAGGATAAAACTGTAATTTATGGAATAATGAGGTGCGGTATGATACGGTATTTACTAATGCCCTAAATTAACGAGGAGTAATATTGAAATTAACTTCTTCTTTTTTTAATTTTCATACAAAATTATTATTTTTTTATATAAATAGAATAAACAGAGTACCATTTTAACAACTAAACCAAATATAACAAAAAGGATTTAAAGAATGGTATCTATCATTATTTAAATATATAATAAATTAAACAAATGATTTTTTAAAAAATAAAAACTACATTAATTAAAATTAATAAATATAACTAACTTAATATTATATAGTACACCTGCATTAAAAGCAAGCATTTTTATATTGAGAAATATAAACAGATATCAATATAAACTTAAATGATTCAATTAAAATTAATAAATATAATTAACTTAATATTATATAATACACCTGCATTAAAAGCAAGCATTATTGTTATATTGAGAAATATAATCAGATATCAATATAAACTTAAATGATTCTTGTTGTTAGGTCATATTCAAAATTAAATATTTTATTTTAATTAATTAATGAATTAAGATACAAGTACAGCAAGTCTGTCTGCTCTTCCCACCATAATACCTAAAAGGGTAGGGTTAAAATTTAATACAATTTACCTATAAATAAACTAAAAATAGTGGTTTGCAACTTAGGGAGTTAGAAAATAAAGTACATGACAATGAAACTCCTTATTGCTGCGATTACACTTCTATCGGTCTCTGTTGTTTATGGTTCAAAGCAGGGTGTTAAAGACTTCGATCATAGACGAGCTTTGAAGCCTGGTTTTCCTAATGTGAGGCTATTACATCAAATTCTTTCGAGACTAAATTCTGTAAGAAATTCTATTTCACCACCATCTAAAACTTCTTCCAATGCGGTTTATAAAATTCCTTCCGTATTAAAATTTTCTCATTTTAAATTACTGTCGGAGGTTCGTTTTGAACCAAATCCTATCGGAAATCCGAATCCACCACTATCTAAAACTCCTTCTCATGTCAGATTGCTGCATAAGGTTCCTTCAGGACCAAATCCGGTAGGAAATTCTAATCCACCACCATCTAAAATTCCTTCTCATGTCAGATTGCTGCACGAGGTTCCTTCAGGACCAAATCCCATAGGAAACTCCAATCCACCACCATCTAAAACTCCTTCTCATTTCAAATTTCTACTCGAGGTTCCTTCTCGACCAAATCCCATAGAAAACCCCAATCCACCACCATCTAAAACTCCTCCTCACTTCAAATTGCTACCCAGGATCCTTCTGAACCAAATCCTATAAGAAACCCCAATCCACCACCGTCTACAACTCCTTCTCATTTCAGATTGCTGCTCGAGATTCCTTCAGGACCAAATCCTATAGGAAACCCTAGTCCATCACCATCTAAAATCTTCTCATTTCAGATTACTCCCTGAGGTTCCTTTCGGGCCAAATCCTATCGGAAATCCCAATCCACCACAATTTAAAAACTTCTTAACTCATCCTATGATCACAATTTCAATAATATTAGAATTGTGTTTTGATATGAGATGAGCAAAGCACTTTTTTTCATATATATCATTTTTCAATAAACAAATATTATGCCAATGAATATTAATGGTCTTTCTACAAAGGGTTATTTCCAAAAACACCCCATTTTTTTCAAACGTTTCACTTTGAGCACCCGCTTTTGAAAAGTTTTGAAAAACCACCCCATAATCAAAACCACTAGTGGTTTTGGTATTTTTATGAGCGGTTTTGGTGTTGTAAGAGTGGTTTTTAAATTCTATATGTTATAATTTGGAGATTCGGAAATTCCGTAAAATCAAAATTACTCATACAACACCAAAACCGCTCACAAAAATACCAAAACCACTAGTGGTTTTGATTTTAGGTGTGGTTTTTCAAAATTTTTCAAAACCGGGTGCTCAGAGTAAAACATTTGAAAAAATGGGGTGTTTTTGAAAATAACCCTTTCTACAAATAGGTAGGCAAGTAAATATGTTTCATAAACTTCATTCATTATTTATATATATATATATATATAATTCTGTAAATTCTAGGCTCATCAAGCTGATATATGACTTATAGTATCTAATAAAGAACCCCAATACTTAGTTTCATAAACTTCATGCATTGTTGCTATATTACTTAATGAAACAACAACAAAGTAAGCATCTACACTGTTCAAATCAGTAATAGGTTCATCAAGAAACAAGACTTTAAGTTGTGTCAATAGCTCAAGATCAATGCTTAATCTTCTCTTCTCTCTATTACTTATCTTTATGTAATGTCAACATTACTAATTATAGCATCCCACAAACCTCCAAAATTGAAAGAGACATTACTGATAATAACAAGAGAAAAACCGAACACACTAGGAAAATATATAGGCATACTTTGAAAGGGTAAATAAACCAAGAAATAAAGGGAAAACAACATAGAAAAGAGAAAAAAGGTTCAACTCATCAGCTGATTTTATTACTTGGGGAATGACACATCAACTTTTAGAATGATACACAAGCTGATATATGACCTATAGTGTCTAATAAAGAACCCCAATGCTTTAACAACCACAAATAATAATAGAAACTTTGGATTGTAAATATAAAACATACAACAAAATTGATATATGTATACATATAGATTATTTACATGGTAGAAATAGTATCTACCTTTCAAAAAGTATTCAGTAATGGTAGATATGTGGTAGTAGCTTTCAAGTTGGGAAAAAGTCAAAGTTGAACAAAAGTGCAGTATAGTACTGTTTTGAAAGCTCTTACCATACACTAGCTGTTGTAGGAAATATATAGAAACAGCATAATCAAAAAGTTACTTCTCTATTTGTTGTTTCATGATGTGGAGTTTGTGTCATCTTCAGTGGACATTTTTCTGAACAATCGTGATGTTGAATTTCATTTTATCCCTGCGATAAGCTCCTTGTAAATTTTTTGTCGTCCTTGTCTGGACAAGATATTCATTTGGATTGCATATTGTAGCGATACTGACTATGTATATGTTTGGGGCTACTTGTGATTATGAAATAATCACTTATGGGATGGTAAAATCCCAAACATACCCTTCCTTCATCCTAAATTTACATTCATGCATTATTCTTTTATATGTAAATTTAGGAATGTAAATTTAGGATGAAGGAATGGTATGCTTGAAATTTCACCACTCCATAAGTGATTATTTCATAATCACAAGCAGTCCCAAACATATACTATATCAATGCATCCATTCTGCAATGACATCAAATATATTTTTGATTAAGATAAAAGATATAAAATAGGAAAGAAACAACAATATGTTAGAAAGAACTGTTCCTGCATTTTGTCCAAATAAAGTTGTTGGAATTGATGCCGACTTATCGTGCAACTCAACTTCAAGTCGTATCCTATAAGAAAATATCAAATGACAAGTATATAAATGAGAAATAAAAAGTATAAATGTATATTTATATATATATTTAAAAACCTTGGTATGGCCTGAATATTTTCATGTTTACCGTATAAATATGTAAATATTTCATTGAATTGAGCTTTTATAGTTTTTTTTGCAATGACTACAACACATGTACCAATATAGCTTATTGAAATTCTTGGCTGAAATATAACCCAATACCCAAAATTTATTTCTCTGCAGAGAGAATATTATTTGTTGTCCATAATAATAATGATAGAATATTCATACAACTTGAATTAATATATGATAAAAGAGAATGAGGAGTGTAATATGGTAACCATACAACTTGAATTTATATATAATCAAAGAGAAATGGGAGTGAAATATGGTAACCTGAGAAATCAAGTTCTGCAGATGGTTGATTTCAACAATATCATTTTTAGCTATTGTATTTGGACTGCATGTGAAGTAAATGTATGACTTACTATCAAGTATGTTCTACAGCGTATCTTTATTCAAAAGGGACCTGCAAGTTGAAAGATACTTAAAAAAATGTGCTATTTGTTTAAAGAAAAAGAATCAGAAAGCACCAAATATATTTTTACTGACCAGTAGCGTAAGTTTTTTTTTTTTTTGTCTTTAAGATATCTAGATTAATAATGAAGGAACTATTGGACCGTGTTGACAAAGATGTACTTTCAGTGAAGTATAGTTTAATTAAATTACAGGTAAATAAATTCAATTAACTACTTTAATAAATAACAAAAGTAGATTAAATAAGAAGATATGAAGCATACCATTGCATGGTACAACTTTAATTTGTGTGCGGTGATAACCGATTTTTTAGACACTATTTGAGTGATTTCAGTCATTTCATTGGTCACAAATTGATCCTATCCCGTCAAAATAGTTGGCTGCAATCTAAAATTAAAATATTGATGAAATTAAATATTCACTAACAAAATAAATGCATGTAAAACTGTATATACAAGATAAAATTAAGAAATTAAGTACTCTTGGTTGATCAAAATAAGTTATTAAACATTGGATGTCCTAAATTTTGTTGTATTTTAACGCGTAGAGTGAGCATCAATTATTATGAAAATGACATCTGTGCATAATATAAGATCATAAGCAAGAACATAATCAAGTAAGATAGTAAATAAAAATATTACTGTTTAAAATAAAATAAAATAAAAAAGAAAAAGAAGCAGAACATTAATATGTTACCAATTTAAGCTTCAATTTCTTTCTGTCTGTAAAAGTCTGCAAAGCTAACAAAGTTTATCGATATGGGCATTTTATTTTCAACTTATTTGACTAAGGTGCTGCCGGTAATAGTCCATTAATAGTTGTTAACATCTCTAAAAAAAGGATATTCTGGTGGCAACAATTTGACTATAGCGTTAGAGATGTAATACGTATGGTGTAGGAGTAAACCATTTTTGAAGAGGTCTATGTCTCGGTTGAAGATGGTTGCTTGTACTTTGGTTCCCTATGAACAATAATAAAATAAATAAAGTAGTCATTTTCACTAAAAGAAAAAATAATAATTTCAGTAAGAAGGAATAATTTTAGTAAATATGGTCATACCTTAGAGTCTATTAGAATAAACTTTTGATATTTGTTGCCAATCAGTGGCGGCATTTGGGGAATCCATTTTTCAGATATTACAACTTTAGCTATCTAAGATCGTGTTGTTTGAGTGATTTCGTTGATATATTGACACTGTATGCTTCAATGTACAGAAGACATATGATTGAAGCTCTGGGTACAATGTTAAAAGATGTAAATGATAGTGCATAACCTTTTGGTAGTAAAGTCATTGTATTTGGTGATTTTTGTCAAATTTTACTAGTGATTCTAAAAGTAACAAAACAAGAGACAATTATGTCCAGTTTGGTGAAATCATACTTATAGGATATTTTAGAAAATTTGAGAAACATAATATGTGTGCACATTTAGATCCAAACTTTAGCGATTTCTTATTACAAGTAGGTAATGGAATAGGACAGACTAAACTTCGATGAAAAAATAAAGCTGCCAAATAAAATGATCATTCCTTACTAAGATAACGATGTTTCTTTAAATATTCTTATTAATTTTGTATTTTCAAATATTAATAACTATTCTGATTATTGAGATACTATGATAAATAGAGCAATATTAATACCCACAAATGATCATGTAGATGAAATAAATAATTTGCTCATTCAACATTTCCCGAGAGATATAATTAAATACTATAGTTTCGATGAAATTTTAGATAAATCTGAGCAAGGTCTTCATGAAGATTTTTTAAATACACTAACCCCAAATGGAATGCCCCCGTATGAATTAATACTTAAAGTAGGATGCCCTATTATGCTTCTCAGAAATATGGATCCATTAGAAGAACTATGTAATGGTACTAGATTAATATGTCACCAATTTGAAGTAAATGTTATTTATGCAGAAATAGCTATTGGACATAATCGTGGAAAAAAGTATTTATATTTAGAATTCTATTCATACCTATTGAAAGTAACAAACACCCTTTCCCATTTAAAAGAACTCAATTTCCAATTCATGTTAGTTTTTCTATTAGACTGAGCTCAAGGACAAACAGTAGATTATGTAGGTATATATATTTACCTAAACTAGTTTTTTCATATGGACAATTATATGTTGTTTTATCTAGAGCTAAAACATCCGATTCTGTTAAAATACTTATTAGACCTACAAATATTGATAATAAAAATGATGTTACCCTAAAAAATATTGTATATAAAGAATTATTAACCCTTTGTAATGGTAATAAGTAATAAAATAATGTGTACACATAAGTTTGAGATTGATCAAGATGAAGAGGGTGCAACTTGGTGCCGCCCCTTCCTTCTATGAGATTGCTGACTGTGTCTATGACATTCTCCACGACAGGATTTGGGCTGATCGTAACATTATCATGTGCGATTGCGCTAGAATTAGAGAATCTTTAGTCTTCCCACTCTCTTTAGTCTTCCTACTCGTGAGCACAAGACTGCTATTGATTTTCTCCGCTCGTTGACTCAGAGATTCAGGAGGAGAGCTAGTGATATGAAAGTAAGCTAGCAACCGACCAAACGTATTCTCTTTTATCTTTATAATTCTTATTGTTTGATAGGAAGGGGTTATTGTCTCACATGACTATCTCAGTTCATGTTATATTATCATCATTTAGAATGTGTTATCTGGTCTTTTTCTTCTTCTTCTTTTTTATAATAAACCAAATTTTGTTCATCATATTGTGTGATCGATTGTTTTGTTAGATTTCCAAATTTTGTTCATCATATTGTGATCGATTGTTTTGTCAAGTATTTGTGTACTTTGAATTCTATATAACATTATCAACGGATGTACTAATGACACCGTCAGACTTTATGAGAGCAACCCATGAAGGGTATCCGACGAGGAAAATGGTCACATAAAGTTCCTAATCTCAAATATGTAATTGTAATGGACTGTTTAAATTTTAAATAAATTAAATTAACTTCTTTTTATCAAACAACTCAAAATATGTGCATGTGCTTAATCTCAAAGATGTAATTGTAATGGACTATTTAAATTTTAAATAAATTAAATTAACTTCTTTTATCAAACAACTCAAAATATGTGCATGTGCTTGATTGTAGTTTTTTTTTTTTTTTTTAAATATCAATTGCAGTTGAGAAAGAAAAGTATACCATTTAAAATTAAACTTCCTAAAATCACTTTTAGGTTAGTTTTATACAATGTAATAATCAATTTGTTTCTTTTTTTTTCTTTCTTGAAAATTATATTGTATTTTTTGTTCTTTTCTGTAAAATTTATTTTGAATTCAATTAAATCTCAAATGTAAATTTGTAAATATTAATATTATTACGATTACTTTATTTAATTTTAGAATTTTGTAAAAATTATCTTCATAAATTATTATTGAATATATAATAAATTTACATATATTTAAATATTATTCAAATTTCTCTTATTTTAAATATAGATTTAAAATAATTCGAAGAGTTCTCCAATTTTGAAAATGAAAAATAACGAAAAAAAACTACCACTTTCAAAAGAATATAATTCAAATAGACCATAGTTTTTGTTGTAATATTACATTCATTTACTAGTCTCATATTAATTTGTAATGTAATGGGTATCGGGTGTGAGCTGGACTTTTGGTCCCCTGGGTTAAGTTTGTCTCTAGACTGATTTAGGCTTATCTCCATCTAAATGATCTACCCATTTTTTGACCCGCTGCTTACACGAGACTAGATGCTGTTGTCTATATTGTAGGTTGGAAAATCATCTCTACAAGTTCCTGTAGTGTCAAACAATTTTATGTTAAATGCCATCCAATAGTAATTCAGCAAAAATAAAACTCCAATAATAAGAAACTATACAAGAAGATGGCATAAAAGGGAGGAAACTAGTTTAATCAAAAACTAAAACAATGATTAATATATAAAATACTCTCTGCGACAAGATGTAAAAATAGTAATATTCAAACATTTAGATTATATAATTATCTCTAGAAGTTTAGTCTGTTCGATCAGAACACCTTATCATGTATGGAAAACAAGTAAACCATCTAATAAATAAACTATTTTAAATGTTCCAAGAAAAATGGAGGTATATGATACCTACTTGGCAGAAGGAACCTTTGGTTGTTTCCCATTTCATGGTCTTCTTCTATAGCATTTCACAATTAACTTTGCTAGCTTTTCAAAGTTGCACCACTTGTTGTTTTAGCTAGAGAAGATATTATGATTGAAAAAAAAACTGTCAAATAACAATAAGAAATGATACTTTTATTAATCTAATAATATTTTTATCAAAGCTCTGATATTGCTTGTGGACAAGATCCTTCAGAGCCCCCCCCCTTCTGAATTTCATATATGAACTCCTTTTTTTTCGATTAGACGGTAAAGAATTTATATTTATAGAAGTAAAATAAGAGATTACCTCAATGAGCTTAGCTACATTTCTAAGTCCATAGGCTAAGATATCCGTTCTAGATATTTGAGTAATGAATAAATTTTCAACATCACTACTTTCTTTTCATCTAAAATTATCATGTAGAGTTCATTACTTTATTAGGAAGTAAATATAGTAAATAAACAAATTTAATTTGATATGAATGGATTAATGCAAATGCAAATGTTAAAAAAAAAAATCAAATTGAGATAACTAACAATTTCGCGTCAAAGTTGAGTCCTCTCGGAGGTAACTCTTCTTGTGATCAAGAAAAGTGAAATTAACTTTATAGCGTCCAACGTTAGTATATTCAAATTCCATAGATTTAAAGAGATTATTCATTATATTCATTTTTTACTACAAAGAGCATAGCCATGTTGCCTCTTGAATATCTGTCAGAAACTTATAATCCTATCCTACAAAAATGAGAACATGTCTATATTAAGTATAATATATCCAACAATGTTTTTATATCTTTCCGTCCGCTCAGTTCTGCATGTGACATCCGTTCTCCACATCCCTTCTGTCGGTGTCGGGGTGGGGCTTCAGTTATTACAGAATGGACCGATGATGCACACTTTGTGACTTTATGACATTTGAGAAAGATTTGGAGGCATAAGGATTAAGAGGAAGATTTAAGTCCATAATGATTTTTCTGTAGAGTGTAACATTTGAGGAAGTTTTGTTGTAATGTTTATATTTTATTCCTTTTGTATTTGTTTAGGTTGATCTGATGGGCTTGCTTTGGGCTTCAACATTTTATCCATTGTTGATGTATGCTTCTCCAAATCCGCGCCTCTTTCTGACCCGAACAAGATCCGCACTTTGTTGTTGGGCACCTGGTGGCACTTGTAAATCTACCTATATAAATTTGTTTTTCTCTTCTTAGCAGACTTAGTTGGAGAAGTTCTGTTGTTTTGCTTCTTCTCGCTCCTGCTCTGCTAGGGTTTTTAGATTTTCTTTGTGATTCTTTTATTGTATCTCTATAATGACTTTGTGATTGTTGTTCTGGTCGTGATTTGATTGTTGTTTTGGTCTTTGTGATTTGATTATAGTGCCATCTCTTTCAATTGAAGTTGAGGCCCTGAGATTAGTCTCTTTTGAAGTAAATCATGTAAATTGTATTTGTAATTTTTATATCATATGTCCAAGAAAAAGAGAAAAAGAGGTAGATGATTGAATCGGTAGAGAAAGGAGAGAGCTAGAGAAATGATCCAGTGGTACCGCCATAATATTTCTTTTGTTCTATTCTTGTTAAAATATCTCACTACTTACAAATACTCGGAGGCAGAGTTTTGTGATTGAAATGACATGCTCATAACAGACAAGAAGACGAGTTTGATATTAGACTCAACAGCTTGTGATGATCAGGCTAAATTTGTCCGACATATCTAAGATACCTAGTTATATTCAAACACGAGTGAAAGTTAGGAATCATATCATATGGTGTGGTCCAAAACTTTTGTTTCATAGCATTCTCGAACATAATTATTCATAAGTTCTATATGTACTATAGTCGTCCCCGTCAACCGATCGCATGCTTAATGGTCTCACTGTGGCACAAAACAATCATTTTTTTATTGAAATCAAAGAAGCAGAAATCCACCATCAGATGCATAAACGTATATAGAAACTGAATAGTACAAATTATTTAGAGTTGGGAGAGAAACTCAACCATGCTTTGACGTGGAGTACACCCAGCCACCAGAGGTTTAGCCTTGGTTAGAGACACTCCAACATTTTCACTCATGTCCACGTTCTCCTGCCCAACCTTATCCAAGTCGAAGCACTGTATCAGTGAACCCAAAACCAAACAAACAGTTCGGATTGCCATTGCAGCACCGGGACAAGCTCTCCTACCGATACCAAACGGAAGGTACTTGAACCCCTCTCTATCCATCTTCATAAACCTTTCAGGTTTAAACTTACTTGGCTCGTCCCACAATTTGGGATCTCTATGCATCCCCCAAGCATTCACGATTAACATTGTGCCTTTTGGGATGTTGTATCCCCCGACTAAACAATCTTCAGTTGAGAAATGAGGTAACAGAAGTGGCGCTGGAGGGTATAATCTAAGTGTCTCGGAAATAACACTTCGAAGATACGGTAAGTTAACAAGATCGGATTCGTTTACACACCCCTGGCTTACATGACTGTCGATTTCTGATCTCACCTTGTGCATTGCCTCTGGATTGTTCAATAACAGAGACATCGCCCATTCCAATGTTACTGTTGTTGTTTCCACTCCTGCTATAAACATTATCTGCCACCATAATTACATTTTAGTACCAATTAATAAACTATGAAATCAGATTAATCTGAAATTAAATTACCAGTATGAAGCTTTTGATGACATTGTCGGTGTAAAATTGAGGATCAGATTGCTGTGCAGATAAAAGATTCTCAATCAGTGACATGTTTTGTTTTCCTCTGTTTTTGTTCGAACGAATTTCATCGATAAGGTTCTGCAGATATTTATCTCTACTCTTCTGCAACTCGGCGAAACTCTTCTCTATACCTCCGACATCAATCAACCGTAAGATCGGGAAGAAATCACAAACAGTCATTCTAATGGTCGGGAAGAAATTCCTTTTGAATTCAGACAAAAATTCCAAGTCTGCAACCTCGTTACTCGTACCAGGTCTTCCTACAACCAATCTCATAGTGAAATTGATTTTGAAAACAGAGAACAGAGTGTTCAAGTCCACTTTCCTGTCGCTGGCTCTAAACAGTCGGCGAAGGAGGAGAGAGACTTCTGTTTCGAGAGCGGAGGAGGATTTGAGGAGAGCTTTGGAGGAGAAGATCTCGACGACGCTGTAACGGCGGTGGATCCGCCAGAGTTGACCGTAAGAGGCGAATGGATAAGCAGTACGGTTGTAAGTGAAATATTCGGCGGCGACTGTGTGAGGGCGGCTGGCGAAGGTGATGTCGTTTTTGGTGAAGCATTCTTCGACGGCGGAGGGGGAGGATATGACAAGAACCGGACGGGAACCGAACCGGAGAGAGAGAATTGGACCGTGCTTGGCGAGTAGAGAGTTTAAAGCTTGGTGAAGAGGTTTGTTCTTGATGAGGTATAAATGGCCTATTATTGGAAGAGCTAATGGACTTGGTGGTAGTAGTTTTTGATTTGAAGAGTACCGTAGTCTTCTGATTACCAGAAGAATGAACAGTGGCCACAAGGCAAACCAGAGATAAGACTTCTCCGATTCCATTGTGAATTTTTTTCTTTTTTTTTTTTAATTATTATGACTTGACTTAATATTCTGTTATGACTGGTTAGTGACGAGTCAACGTTTGTATACTACAGCAACCAACTTGATTAAATGACTTATTAATGTCGAAAGAGATTGCAGTCTTCCCATCCATGGAGATCCATTCCATTTACATGTTTCTTTGACCAATGCAGGTCTCCCATAATTAAAATAAAATAAAATAAAATAAAAACTGCTGATTGGATAATTTTATTTTTAATTTTTTATAACTTTTATTTACATAACATAGTCCAGTTTTAAAATCTTCACAGAAATAATCTTTCAAATTTTTACTTTTCAAAAATAGTTTTTCACAGGCGTGAAGAGAATCCTTCACAGGCTGTGAAGGAGGTACTTCACAGTTGTGAATGGCTATTTTTGAAAGTCAAAGTTTTAATGGATTAAAAATATAAATGAAACTTTTTTTGGTTAGTTTTAAAATTTCAAACTTTTTTTTGGGTTATTTTCTATAATTTTACCAAATCTAATTCTAATACAAAATTTCATTTTTTTAATAAATAATATTATAAAAAAATCGTATTTATATCCCTTTATATTTGTCCGTGTATATTTGAAAATTTTATTAAAAACCAATCTCATCCATGTAAGGGGCAAGTAGTAGCACACGCAAGGAGAAATGGTTAGTAGTAGCGCATGCAAGGAGAAATGCTTAGCAGTAGCGCGCAGGAGAGTAAGAGATAGAAGTTACCACCTTCGATATATACAGGCTTGTCATCCACACCTGAAGGACCAAGAATGAGAGGATGTCAACCGACTCTTAGCGTACGGAGGGCTATAAGGCATTAAGAAGTGCACGAAGCTCCCTTCGCTCGCGCGCTAGATGTAAGGGAAGGATGTTGGATTAATCCTTCTTCTGGGATGATTGAGTTTCTAGGAAGACAAGTCGGAGCCCAAATAGGAAAAGGAGATTGAACTCAATTAGATTGGAAAAATTGTAACCCTATAAAAAGGGGTCCAGGTCGATATAGAAAGATATTAAAGACATCCTACAACCATAATATAGAAATCAATCCAGGGCTATCAAACCATAATTAAGAAATAACAAGGGATTCGTAGTTTTCGACATCCCGACAGTAGATTTTTTTATTTACAATTTGGCACCGTCTGTGGGGAACCTTGATCGTCTGGAAAAGATTATCTATAAATGAAGAATAATTATTGCAAAGAGGAACACCAGCCTACTCTAGAGGAACAGGTAGCCCAACCCAGGGAGGAACTCAAAGAAAAAAACAAAAAGATCAAGTAGATGAGCATATTGCTGGAAGAAAGAAAATGATGAGAAGCCGGAAAAGCAAAACTAGCAGTAGCAAGCAAGAGTCACTCACGGTGAACCAGGGCCAACTCACCCGTTGTAGAATAGGGGAACTCTTGGCCATCGAGAGCATCCAATGAGAATGTGAGGACAATACAAAATCGACAGGAGAAACGGAGGATGACTCCATTTCATACGTGCCCTCCACAAGAAATGTGAGGAAAGATCCGCTGGCGGACCTAAGGGAGTAAAATGAGAAGCAACTCGAGGAGATTAGGAACTGATTAAGAAACTCTCCGGAAAGAAAACAGTCTTGTTGAAAGAATCCATCACCAGATATGTCGATGATCCTTACGCCAATTGGATCTTCGAGACATCCATATCAAATAGTTTCACAATGTCGCATTGCAAACCTTACGATGGACAGACCAATCCTGAGGACCATATAATATGCTATAAGAATCGTATGGGAACGTGCAACATACTTCTGGAATCCATGGAGGCAATCATGTTTAAAGGATTTGGCGCGACACTTATAGGGGTTGCACAAAGATGGTACTCCGTCCTTCCACCCAGAAGCATACGCTCATTCTCTGAGCTCGTTACAAAGTTTGTTCATCACTTCTCCAACAGCAAAAAGTGAGAGAAAGACAAAACGAACCTATACAACTTAACACAAAATTGCCATGAGACGCTAATAGCATATGTAAAGAAGTTCAAAGAGATCAAAATGTCATGATTGTCGGGATGCAATAGCCATCAAGGCATTCATAAAATGACTGACCCCAGACACCCTCTTCCACGTGAATCTCCTAATGCAAAAACCAATTACCTTTGAAGAGGTACTTCATAGAGCTAAGGGCCAGATAGAGTACGAAGAGGACCTGCCCGCCAAAAAATAGAGCTGGCAAACGAGCTAGCCCGGCCTGACCCGTGACGGGTCGCGCGTTAAACGGGTCAACCTGTACGGGTTTTTTTTATTATGTGGGCGGATTTTATATTAACCCTAACCCGATCTGCACGGATTGCGGGTTAAACGGGCCAGGCCGCTAAATATACATTGAATTGCATATCATACCTTTCCATAACCATTGCATTTGCATCTTTCCTTTTTATCTGCACCTTTACCGATTTTTGTAAAATGCTCCAACACATCTGAGGTTGTACCTCTACTTCTTTTATTTCCTGATTGTGTAGTATTATTAGTGTCAGTAACATTGGTATTTGTTGTGAGGATAGAATCATCTATATTGTCCATATTAACATTGTCTTCCATATCTCTGTATAAAACAAAATTTAACTATTAAATATTAAAATTTAAATTGAAAGCAACAAGAGAATTATTGAAAAGAAAAAATATTCTCCAGTATTGCCATTTAATATTTCACTTTAATTAGAGGTAGTTTAGTTTCTCTACTTTTTTTTTATTTACAGATAAAAATAATAGAGTAACAAACAAATTAGAACTAAAAATGTAGCTGCAGAATCAAATTGTCAAATAGACTATATATATGTATATATATACATATATATATATAGATATAATATGTAAAATAGACTTCTAGAACTAAAAATGTAGCTACAGAATCAATTTGTCAAATAGACTATATATAATATGTAAAATAGACTTCTATTACATCACTTTAAAAAAAAAAAAAAAATCAATCACTAATTTGGCAAATGTATACAAATGATAGATCATTCCTATAATAGTATTGGCTTGAAAAGAGGTCACATGAATATTTGTAGAAGATAAAGCCAAAAATCAAGGTCACAAGAGTATTCATAAAAAATTAAGTCAAAAATAAATTCACATGAATATTCATAGAAGAAAGAGCCAAAAATCAACCTATTAGAGAAAATCAACTGAAGATTTTTAATCTCAAAATTCTATTTTTCGTTTTTCTACTTCTCAAAAACAAGTACTACATATTTATTATCAATTTTTTTTATTCGATCTATGTCTATGAACACGAACACTAACGAACACAAATTATTGCTAACAAACAAAAAGGATGCTAAATAAAAGTGGTGAAAGTACTAAAAATATCTTCACAAAGAGAATTGATAGGTGGCGGTGCTAATGAGAGAAAGTAAAAAGTTGAGTCACTCCGCAGACGAAGGAATAATAAGGATAGTAGAGAATTAGGTTAAAATTTTGAGTAAAGTTGGATAGTTAGAACAAATCAGTCATAAATTGTTTTACGGGCCTGGCTCGCGGGTAACCCAGCCCAGCTCGCTTAAACCACGAGTTGAACGAGTTGGGTTAAACGGACCAATATTTACCTTGGGTCAGATTTTTCTCAACCCCAACCTGTCCAAAATGCGGGTTAAACGGGTCAACCCGCAGGCCGGTAGCCCATTTACTAGCTCTACCGAAAAAGTAAGAGCGCGAGAGAGCACGAAAAAGCACCCCCTAGAAGAAGTCGAGTCGAAGACAAGCCGAGGTATGTACGAAGAAAATGGGGAGAAAAGACATCCGCCCCTATCGTAGATTAGACAGGTTCGCCGACCGCACCCAAAATCCATACCCTCTCGATATACCAGAAGCAGAGGTGGTGGCTATAATGAAAGAAATAAGAGACAAAGTAAGGTGGCCAGATAAACCCAGATGCATGGGCAAGAAGAATACTAAAAAGTATTGTGAATTCCACTGCGAGTATGGGCACACCACCAAGACTTGCTACACCCTGAAAAAAGAAGTCGTGAAAATATTGTAACAATGGCACTTGAGGGAATTCCTGTCAGAAAATGGAAGACATGTCCTGACAAAAGCAGAGGAGAAAAATATAGAAAAGCGCGATGGCCCCTCCCCTCGGAAAAATGAGCGCCCCATAAATATAATCTATGGGGGATCCAAAAAATACGGAGCATCCAGATCCTAATGGGGAGAGAGTACGAACACTCTAGAGGACATTGCGCAGTGACCAGGTTTCATATAGATGGACATCTCGTTGTGGGATGTATTTGGGGCTGGAATGAAGGTGGAGAGGCGGTTACTATAGAGGTGATGATTCATGGACTACTACGTCTGACCCCGTAGGATATAAGAGCTTGTATGAACGATCACACCATGATCACTCTCGCTTGGATTCAACGACACTTCAATGTTATCCTAGTTAGAGCCGATGATTACACTCTACAGTGCTAAACATGGGCATATATTCTACACCTATTTAGAGGAGTGATTTTATGCTGAAGGGTGTGAAGTATGTTCATGTCAGCTATTTGCAATTGCTAAAGAATCTTACCAACAACTAGGGGTTGACATATCTGGCAATCATGTACTTGTAATGGGGCTTTTCGGCATAATATGATGATCGGATGTTTCGCATGGATCATTGAGGCGTGGCTCTATCTACGGACTCGAGCATTGCAAATGAGTGGTGTTAGTACACCCCACACTTTTCTATATGCAAGAGGTACATTAAAAAAAATTGCATCAATTTTTTAATATTTTGTAAATCTCTTGAAATACTTGATTTCTTACCTTTGTTGCCTATTTTTTATTCCGTAATGCCACTACAAAAAGTACCGTATGTCGATCCGAGCAACAGTTTAGTTAGGGCATTATTGGCTAATTTTATATCGTTTAGCCTTCAAAGATGTGAGTAAAATTATATTATAAATTTTAATGATTTTTGTAAGTTATTAAAAAAAAATTACCTTAACTAAGTTTTTTTTTTTAATTTGTTTATCTAACGCCCATACACCAATAATGCACTCAGACATTGTATTCCACCTGACTTCGAGACTAGTCTATATTGAAGTGCTTACACATCATTGCTTTGTATGAGTTTCATCAACAGGCATCTAGCTGATCATTTGCTATAGTTTGGTTTTGCAGTATATTCCGCAGATCTAGTGTGTCTAGATTATCCTTATGGGGCATATTGCATTGATACTGCATCAGAAACTTCACATCCAACTATCACAAGTCATTTAAGGATGTCAACTACGAAAAGCGGAAACAAACATAGATATGCATGATATTCATTTTTATTTAAATAATATAATTTTTTTTATTTATATGGTATTTTATGTAATAAGGGTATTTTCTATAATGTAAGATACACCTTAAGTAAGAAAGATTTCCTCCACTAGTAAGAATAGTTGTCGGAGAGTCAGAAAGAAAATAAGAGTTGGACCTTGTGCCTTTAAAAAAGTAGGCCCGATTTTACAATAATAATTACATATAAGGACAAATAACTACAAACCTAGTTGAATGCATCAACAATGATTGAAAGGAACGCTCCATCTCCCGATAACAGCACTAGTAAAATCGACTTATTATCATCTTATTAAATTGTTTGATCGCAGAGGGGTGGATGCAGACACTCATGTTGTTCAAGATTCTAGTGGTCTTAACATATAATGATACATATTCATTCAACAAAAGTCTTTTGTTATGAAAAAATGGACTGAACGTATGGATTTCTCTATAGAGTATATCAGTGGAATTCTAATTTGGATGAAGTTTTCTTATCTACCTTAGGAATTTTGGGGATAGGAAATGCTAGTTATGTTGGGATCTATTTAGGTCATGCCTCTTTTTGCTGACTAATGTACCTAGAATAGATCTAGACTAAGTTATGATAGGATTTTGATAAAAATGGATATAATAGGGGAGTTTCCTGATAGTTTAACCTTAAATGATGAATAAGGTATGATGTTTGAATAAACGGTGTTATATAAGTAGAGACCAATAAAATGTTTTAAATGTAGGAGAATTGGCCTGAGACAGTAACTACCCAGTAAAGAAAGTTTTCAGACAATATAATAATAAAATAGAACCTGTTAAATTTGCTTAAGATAATAATGTGGAGTCCATTAGTAAAGCTAAAAAATGTGATGTCAATAATATTTTTGTTGTAGAAAATATCATTAATGATGGGAAACCGGACAAAAAAAGCTATTTGATAGATCATATTCC
The DNA here is from genome assembly GCA_031304145.1 of Cardiospermum halicacabum. Taxonomy (NCBI): domain Eukaryota; kingdom Viridiplantae; phylum Streptophyta; class Magnoliopsida; order Sapindales; family Sapindaceae; genus Cardiospermum; species Cardiospermum halicacabum. The sequence continues at coordinate 2,679,372 of JARJHC010000107.1, read as the reverse complement.
CTCAGAGATAGCTCCAAAGGCTAATGAATGGATAACTATGGAATCAAGTAAGAGGAGTAGAGAGCCAAACAATGGAATTTATATAAATGACACAGGGGTATTGAAGTTAGTTGGTGATTGTAATAGGGCTCCGAATAGGGGAAAATGGTAAGAATATGGAATATAAGGGGTCTTAATAACCCTTCTAAGCAATAAGAAGTTTCTAATCTAATTACTTGTAAGACTTTGATTGCTTTAGGGATCTTAGAGGTAAAGGTTAGACTAGAAAATTTAATTCGATTTTGGAAATGTGTAGGTTTAAAAGATAAGAAGTGAATGAAGAACAGTGTTGTTAATGAGCCTGCTCATATTTGGTTGATTTTTTATGATTCTAAAGTCAACATTAAAGTTATCAATACAAGGATTCAATGGTTTCATTGTGAGGGTTTTTGTGGTGAATATAGTTTATACTAAACTATTGGATCTAGATTATATGATAGAAGTAACAGAATAGAATTGTAGAGCTTCATTGATTAATTTTCAATTCAGAATAAACTTTGGATACTACTAGGAGACTTTAATATTGTCCTAAGGTGTAATGATAAGAAAGGGATAGAGAGGTTGATCTAGCTGCTTCAGAAGATTTTGATAGCTATTTATTGAGGAATGACTTGATTTTCCTCAAGAGTATTAGCCATAAATTTATATAGAGTAATAACCAGATGTGAAATGGTATAGTATGGGCTAAACTTGACTACACCTCGGTAAATATGTGTTGGTTAGAGAACTTTATAGATAAATTTTGTGAATGGCTTATTTGGGGAGTTTCTGAGTATTCTCTAGGAATTATCAATTTTATATCTAATTTAACATACAAAAGTATTCAACATGGTGATCATAAAAATATAGTATCTGAAACTTGAAAGTTGTTAAGGATCTAAAATGTATGTTTTATGGCAAAAGCTAGCTCAAACTAGGAAAGTCTTAAGAGGATTGCACATGAGAAATTATAGCAACCTATCTCACGGAGTTTTTTTTTTAAGAAAAGAGCTTTCTCTGCTTGAAGAAAGTTTACAAGATGTTGAAAACAATCTTCTCTTAGGAGAAGAATGTGTGGTAAGAAGGAATGCATGAATATATTAAGGGTTGAAAATTCTCTTTTTAAGTAAAAATCGAGAATGAATTGGATTAAATGGGGAGACAAAAATACCAATTTTTTTCATAATTTATTAAGAATAATGAACAAAATTTAAGCTCTCAAATTTCATGATGGTTCTATTTCTGAAAATCAAGACCAGATTAAAAAAAGCTTAATTGAGTTACTATATTAATCTTTTGGGTTCAGTAAGGGAAAGTTTGTACATTAACTCTAGTATTTTTAACAGGGGTGCTCTAGTGCATGATCAGGAAGCTAATGTTTTAGGTGTTAAAGCTACTAATAAAGAAATCATAGAAGCTCTGAAAGGCATAAGGAATGAGAAAGCTTTAGGATTTGACGATTTTAATGCATTCTTCTATAAAAGTGCTTGGGATTTAATAAAGTAATATGTGATTGAAGATGTAAAAGAATTCTTTCTGTCAAATACAGTTCTCAAATAGTTTAATACTACTATTCTTTGTTTAATTCTAAAGAAAGATAGTCTTTTAGGAGCTGATGAGATGCGACCAATAACTTGTTGTACTATTTTCTTAAAAATCATCTAAAACTATTGGCTACTAGGTTATCTAGTATTTTAGATAGCATAATGGTAAGAATCAATTTGACTTTGTGAAAGGAAGGTATATAGGATATAATATTCTTATTGCTCATGAACTAGTTAGTAGATATTATATTGATAAAGGAGTTCTTGCTATGCAATAAAAGTTTATTTGAAAAAAAAAAAAAAAAAAAAGACCTATGACATTTTCAGTTAGGATTATTTGGAGTAAGTTTTGTTAGGGCTAAGTTTTCCACATAGCTTTATAATTTGGGTAATGGGTATTGTAATATTAGTTTCTTATATGATGATGTTAAATGTTTAGAAGGTATGATATTTTAAAGGAAATAAAGGGCTTAGACAAGGTGATCGTCTTTCACCTCTTATATTTGTTTTATGCTTGAAATATTTATACAAATTACTTGTTAATGTTCCTGATAGTTTAAACTTCCATAAAGGCTGTAAGGAAATGGTTATAAATCATCAAAATTCTGCTGATGATTTGTTTAGTTTTGTGGTAGAGATTTAGACTCAATTACTTGGATTGCAAACAGTTTAAATGAGTTTAAGTATCTATTCTAACAGTAAACAAATGGAAAAGTGAAATGTTTATGTGCTTAGTTCAGTCAGATATTAAGCATCATTTAACTTCTGTTATGGGAGTGCAATTAGGGATGTCACCAGTTAAATACTAGGGTTTCCAATGTTATTTACAAAGTTTTACCTCTCTTGAATAAGCTCGGTAAGTTGATTGGAGGTTGGATGGGGAAGCACTTATTATATGAAAGGAAACTAGTCTTTCTAATGGTTATCTTGCAAACTGTTAATGTGTATTGGTTCATGGTTTATAAGCTCCAAAAGTTTATAATAAACTCTTTCGAGGCTGTGTGCCTCTCTTTTTTGTGGAGTGGGATGGAGAGAAAGGAAATAAAAACTTAATAGCTTGGCATGATATTTGTAAACCCAAATAGGAAGGTAAATTGGGTTTGGTAATATTTGAAGAGATGAACAAAACTTTGCTTTTGAAGAATGTTTGGAAAATATTGATAGAAAAGAAGTCAATTTAGACTATTTGGATCAACTCTACTAAGCTGAGAAAATTTAGTTTTGTTTTTAGTATTATGAAGCATCTATCAGACCATGTTTGTTGGAGAAGTTTAATTAGCTTGAGGCATGATATCAAAAAATTTTTTCTCAAAAACCTGGTGAAAACAACAATTTTCATTTTGGTTCGACCTTTGGCTGAATTTTAGTTCAGTTTTTTTTATACTTATCATGATTTTGAATGGAGCGATACTGATATCTCAAAGCAATACTTTGGTAAGAAATATTTGGAGAATGCATGCTTGGAGATTGCTTATAACTTCTTCAGACTTTACTCAACAGGCTTGGGACGCAGTGAGTAAGATGAAATATAAGCTTGGGACGCAATGAGTGGGATTATATTTCAGGAAGGGATGTAGTTTGCTGAAAGGATAATAATGGTAGATTTTTTGTCAAATCTTCTTGGAGGAACATTAGAGTTAGAAGCAATGGGATTAGCTAGTGAAAGTTAGTTTGGAACACTTCTTTATCAAGATAGAGTTTTATATTGTGGTTGGCTTTCAAATTAAGGTTATAGGTAAACCAAAAGGTCGGTTAAATGGCTCCCTAACATAGATGTTAACTGTGCTTTTTTGTTATTCTCAAATGTCATTTTACAAAAAGAATTTGGGATAGCATGTAGCATATTATTAATATGAATCATACAAGTGATGTTTGGAGTAAAATTCGTAGCAATTATATTAGAAGATCTTAAGATAAGACTGTATTTATAAATAAGGAGAATAGCAATTTCAACTACATAGCATTTGGACAATTAAAAATAAACTTATATTTCAGTATAAAAAGTCAAGTGGAAATAATATTTAGAAGAAGATTACCGATATTTTATCTATGATGAGTGCTCTCAATTTACTCCGAATTAGCATTTTTCATATTTTTTAAATTCTATTATATTTGTCCTAGGATGTTATGGTTGTTGTATTGGTTTTTTGTTGGGATGTTTCCCTTGATAAAGATTAGGATTACAACAATCAGTTTTATCATTATTTTCTGTAACTGCCGTGATAAATATCAAATTGATATTTATCACTTGTAACTGCTTGTACGTTATGATAAGCCTGTAATATGTTATAAATACAACATCAATACAAAGAAGAGAATAAGTTCAGATTTCTCAAAAACATAAACTTCTATATGGTATCAGAGCCATAGTGCCCCACTTTTTTTTATCTCTTCTTCATCTCTTCACCATCTATCTTTGTAACTTTATGGAGACGATGAGCACCTCACAATCTCTTGTTTCTGCCACTCCTATTTCTTCTATTCAAATACCCAATATCACTCCATTTCTTTCCATCAAACTAACTTCAACTAATTATTTGTTGTGGGAAGCTCAGATTCGTCCTTCGTTTAATGGCTATCGCTTGTCTGGGTATATTGATGAGTCTTGTCCTGTACCTCAGCAAGTATTAGCTACCAGTGATCCTAATCCTGCATACCTAGATTGGTTTGCGCAAGACCAACTCGTCAGGAGTTGGATCAATTGTTCTGTTTCCGAGTCAGTTATGCATCAAATTGTCAAGTGCAAAATAGCCAGAGAAACATGGGATAAATTGGCTGTGATCTATAATACTGGAGCCAAAACTTAGGTCCAGCAATTACGAAAGCAGTTGAAGCATCTGTAGCGTGGAACTGATAGCATTGATGACTATATGAGTAAAGCCCGTTCCTTGAATGATCAACTTGGTGCGTTGGATACCTCTATTCCCGAAGAGGCATTAGTTTGTGATGTTTTAGAAGGCCTTGGTGCTGATTATCGTCCTTTCAAACGCACTATAGAAGCACGTAATGCTCCTGTTGGTTTTGATGAGTTATATGCTCTGCTATTAAGTGAAGAGATCCAGCTCAAGTTTGATTCAATGCAGATTGCATCTTCTATTCCACCTACTGCTCATTACAGCAATTCCTCTAGCAACTCTAGTCGTGGGGGGCGTGGACATTTTGGTCGTGGCGGCCGAGGCGGTAGAGGTAGAGGACATCAAGGCCGTGGCTATAACACGACTTCTGGTAATTATTATAGCTTTGGCCGAACTAATTCTACTTCAAACTCGACTGGTGGATTGGTTTGTTACAACTGTAATGGCAATGGCCATGTCTCTAGACAGTGTCCCTCACCCAGACCCTCACCTCAAGCTCATATTGTCAAAACAGAACCTGATCAACCTCAAACCTGGACAGTGGATTCTGGTGCCAATTATCATCTAGTTGCTAATAAGGAGAACATGACTCGATCTATGCTTGTGCATGATAATAATGTGCTCACAATTGCTGATGGTAAAACACTTCCCATTCTGTCTCGTGGTTCTTCTGTTGTTAATGTTAATGGTCGTTCCTTCATTTTTGATAATGTTCTTTATTCTCCTTCTGTCACTGCTAATCTATTATCTGTCTCTGCTTTTACTTCACAAAATAATGCATCTATTAAATTTTTTCCTGACTCTTATTTTGTGAAGAATATCCCCACGAGGCAGGTCCTCTTCCAAGGCCCGAGTAAAGATGGACTCTATCTCTTTCCCATGCAGTCTATTCATTCGTTCTCTCCTAGAGCTTTTCCAGCCACTGTGTCTTTGTGGCATGAACGTTTGGGGCACGCCAATATTCATCTTGTTAAGCATGTTCTTAGGTCTAATAGTATTTTTGTTGATTTGAATAAATCATTTGAATTTTGTCATGCTTGTAATGTGAGTAAATCACATAAACTTCCTTTTCCTCATTCTTCGTATCATGCCAATAAACCTCTAGAATTAATTTGTTCTGATGTTTGGGGGCCTTCCCCTATTGCTTCCGTGGATGGTTATCGGTATTATGTTGTATTCTATGATCACTTTAGTAAGTACTGTTGGGTGTATTTTCTCAAGCAGAAATCTGATGTTTTTCCAGTGTTTCTTCAATTTCGCTCATTGGTTGAGAAATACTTTGGCCTTCCTATTAAAAGTTTCCAGTCTGATTGGGGGGAGTTTCGATCATTAACATCGTACCTGCAAGAAAATGGAATTGTTCAACGTGTTTCCTGTCCTCACACTCCCGAACAGAATGGTTGTGCTGAGCGCAAGCATAGACATATTGTTGAGTTTGGTCGTGCTTTGTTGCAACATGCCTCTCTTCCATATTCATATTGGACATATGCTTTTGACACTACTGTGTATACCATTAATCGGTTGCCTTCTTTCACAGTACGAAACCGAATTCCTTATGAGCTTTTATTTTCGGAGAAACCCAACTATGATGAACTACGTGTATTTGGCTCCTTTTGTTACCCATGGCTCAAACCGTATTCTCCTCATAAGTTAGCTCCCAGATCCTCTCAATGTGTCTTCTTGGGTTATAGTAAAGTTCATAAAGGGTATACTTGCCTCGAACTATGTTCTAAGCGCATTTTTGTCTCACGCCATGTTTTATTTTTTGAGCAGGTGTTTCCCTATAAGCAGCTAGATGTTACTAGTACGAGAGAAGCTGAGCCTCTTCACCCTACATCTATTCCATTACCTCCTATCCCTATCCAAAACACTGCTGGAATTTTAGGGGCATCTCCAAATCACAATTCAGCTGCACGACATCCCACACGCCATACCACTGTTTCACACACTCTATCCACTCATCTAGATACAAGCCAAAACCAAGAGGAATCCATCTCACTTGTGCATCCTATCTCTGATCCCACAACTCCACTTGCCTCTTTGTCTTCCCCTCCTCCAGTTGGACACAACTCTGACAATGTTGTTGTACCTGGTTCTATTCATCTCTCACCATCTCCATCTAAGAGTGCCTTGCAGCCTACAAAAAGCCATTCTATGGTTACACGACAACAAACTGGTTCTTTAAAGTCACGGGTTCCTTGGTCACCTCAATCTCATAATGCTATGGTTTCTACGTTGATTCCCACTTGTTATACGTAGGCTATTCAAAGCTCCAATTGGCGAGATGCTATGATTCAGGAATTCAATGCCTTAATTCAGACAAGTACATGGGAATTGGTTCGTCGTGACACTGCCCAAAACATTGTTGGTTGCAAGTGGGTCTTTCGAGTTAAGCATAAGGCTGATGGCAGTATTGATCGCTATAAAGCGCGGCTAGTCGCAAAAGGATTTCATCAGCGACCTGGTATTGATTATTTTGAAACCTTTTCTCCTGTTGTTAAACCTACAACTATCAGAGTTATCTTATCTCTAGCTGTCTCTTCTGATTGGGTGATTAAGCAATTGGATGTTTCTAAACCAGATCATGTCCTTCGTCAAGCGCCTCGTCAATGGCATAAGAAGCTTCACTCTGCTTTAACTGCTCTTGGATTTCGAGTTTCACCTGCAGATTTGTCGTTATTTCATTATGCCAAGAATGGTGTTACATTGTTTGCATTAGTGTACGTCGATGATATCATTTTGACAGGATCTAGCTCCGCTTTCATTCAGCAGATTATCTCATCTTTACAAACAGTTTTCCTGCTTAAGGATCTTAGTCGACTGGATTATTTTCTCGGTATAGAAACTCATTGGCTAGCTGATGGTCTTCTTCTTTCGCAACATAAATATATTCTAGACTTGCTGCAAAGAGCTAGAATGATTGAGTGTAAAGGAATCTCTACACCAACTGTTTCGAGGGATAACATTTTCTCTGATAATAGCTCTTTCTTCGCTGATCCTACATTATATCGTAGCATCGTTGGTGGACATCAATATCTCAGCTTAACAAGACCAGAGGTGTGTTTTTCTATTCATAAAGCGTCTCAATACCTTCACGCTCCCACAGACGCTCATTGGAGTTTCGTAAAGCGGATTTTACGTTATTTGAAGGCCACAATGAATTCTGGACTTTTCATTCGCAAGTCACCTCACACCGCTTTAACTGTTTATACGGATGCTGATTGGGCAAGCAATTTTGATGATCGAAAATCCACTACTGGCTATGCTATCTTCATGGGTCCAAATCTTATCTCATGGAACTCCAAGAAGCAGCAAACTGTTGCCCGTTCATCTACTGAAGCAGAATATCGCGCCATTGGACTTGCCACTGTCGAATTGACTTTGATACAAGCGCTTCTGCGTGATATTGGTTTCCATTCTGCACATACACCAATTCTCTGGTCTGACAATATTGGTGCTACTTATCTGTCAGTTAACCCAATATTCCATGCCCGCACAAAGCATCTTGAAGTTGATTTTCATTTTGTTCGCGATAAAGTTCAAAAGAAGGAGCTTCAGGTTAAATTTATCTGCTCTAAAGACCAATTGGGTGATATCTTGACGAAATCCCTCTCCAAAGCAAGACATCAGGCTCTCACATTTCAATTGACAATTTGATCATTCTCCTAGAATGCTTGAATTGCGGGGACGTGATAAAGATCAGGATTACAACAATCAGTTTTATCATTATCTTCTGTAAAAATATCAAATTGATATTTATCACTTATAACTGCTTGTATGGTATGAGAAGCCTGTAATATGTTATAAATACAACATTAATACAAAGAAGATAATAAATAAACTTCTAAATCCCTATGTACGTGATTCTTCAAATATATATACATATTATATAACTTTCTGTCGAAAGATCTAATTAAAAGACAATGAAAGAGTATTCTTATATTAATAACGTGATTACATAACCAAATTAAAAACAGTAATGCAGAATAGAAGGAAGAATAAGCCCAAAAACTTGTTTCAGTCAAAAGAAACCAGCACCCTTTATTCTCATTATCTTTGTTGTTTATATAGTTGCAGAAAGAGTAAACATGAATCAGCTTTTGTTGAAAATGGTATGGTGGAAACCTAATCTAGCTTATAACAAAAACCTCTTTTTAACACAATAATGAAACCATTATGAGTGTTTTATAGTGGGATTGCAGAAGGGCCATGTCAATGCACTGTATTAAAATATATGAGCAGTCCAGTTCCTCTGTTATGTCAAGATTTGATCGGAACTCACAATAAATCAAGAACCATTTGTTATAATCTCTATGTAGATTCGCTGTTCGCTGATAAAAAAGATGGAAATACATAGTGGAAGAAGAATATGCCAAAACATGAAAAGAAAGACAGAAAATTAAACACCAAACAGGTGTCTGTCTATAGCATAAATATATTTATATTCAATAAAATTTACATCCAGATATGAAACTGAAAGAGAATAGAGGAAAATATCGATTCAAAAGTCCAAAAAGGACCAGCAAAATTTTGACAAAAGATGGAAGCAAGAGAGAAAAAAACAACCCCTAAAAACCCCACCATTGTTGACAAATCTGTCCATCCACGTAACTAATTAATAAGTATATATCTCATCATCTTCCACTGTATACTGCAAATCTCTGTCTGTGTTTTTTCTTTCAACGATTGTGTAGAGGGTCTGATGCATTAGGAACTTTTCTCTTGCTTGAAAACAACCCATCAAACGAATGTCTCAGACTCTGCCTCCGAATTGTAGTCTCATCTGTTGCAGAACTCGGGGCCTGGACATCAATATTTTCATTGACAGTCTCTGCTGAAACTAAGAACAAAGAGGCCAAAATCAACACAATTGTTAACTTCTGCAACAACCCCACTTGAAGATATTGCATACTGATCTCGAGAGGAGGAAAAAATGGCGATGTGGGTGAGGTTGAGACGAGAGAAAAAGCTAAAAGGCAAAGAGGCTTTGTATGGAAATGGAAAAAAGCAAATGAAAATGTTTAATGAGTAGACCCTGTAAACAAGGGACACAACTCACGATGACAACACTTTATTTTGACATTTTGCTTTTTGTCTTTCAGGCTTTACAGTGCAGTGTAACACAACACAACACAGACCCTAAAACAACAACTCTTATTAATTCCAAATTCAAAACACATATCTTGGCACCATCTGCTTTTCTTTGTCTCGGCGTTGCTTGTCGGCTTGGGAAACCAGTCAATTTTACTCTTTATAGGTACAGAGTCCAGTTCTACCTGCTTTTTCAATATTTATAACCAAAAATGTGTAAAAACATGCCTTCACAGATTGGCTTTTTAAGCATCTGAGTCTTTTTTTCCCAGAGAAACCATCTTAGCTTAAAGTACACGTTTGAGTGGTCAAATCATGCGTAACCAAAGAATAATACGTGACCTTATTCAACCACCAAACTATTTATTAGTTGGGGTTAATGAAAATGTGAGTGAATGCTAAAAGGAAAACATATGAAATTATACTTTTTTAGAAACAGAGAAAAACATCAAACATGGGTGTGAACAAAAAGTAGAAAGTATTCAGATATTATATTGTATATGAACCATGCTCTGTATCCTTATAACCCCACATTGGTCTTCTAATGCATCTGAAAGGGAATGATTGGTCTCTGAAATGTATGGACCAGGTAGATTAATTAATTGGTGGTGAGGTTTTTAATGGTTTGGATTAATTTGAAGAGCGTGCGATTATATATTGATGACAGAGAATAGAAGAATGTCCATTGGAAAAGTTAGTGATACGTTACGATGACTGATAGTGACAAGGCTTGTTTGACTTATGGGCCAGGCCCGGTTGGTTGAAGCCCATGCTTTTCAAGACAAAGCCTGGGCCCAACAAAAGATATCTCTTTTTCTTCTCAACCAATAAAAATTTAGATTTTTTTTTTAAAAAAAAGTAAATAAAAATCATCTTAGTTTTTAAGGTTGTGATGATAAAGTAGATGTAGCTTCAAATTTTGAAGCATGTACTTATGTGGATAAAAGCTTTAGTTGTTATATATGAATAAATACAAAAGAGGGATTTTTGTGTTTGGTTTGGCATGCAAGTTTAATTTATTGACACTAATGATTCATCTTTGTTAGTGATGTTTTAAGATAATTACATTCTTTAATTACAGTTACTAACAAAATATTTGGAATAAAATGCCTTTTTTTAATTTAAAATTTAATATCATTTTATGATGGACTTAACCAACCAAGCAAATTTAGTTGGTGAGTCAAGAAGCCATGGAACCAAATATCGGCAAAATAGACCATACAGTCCGAATATGTATAAAGCCCACGATACAACCCAAGCTTAAACTCAAATATCCGTATGGATACTAGTTCTAGTCCATTAATCCGATCTTCACTAAATTCTAGATTTTGCGGAGAATCAGATCGTTAGGATTATGGAATACTCCCATGATCTTCAAAGTAGCTTATAAATAGGATGATGCAGAACGGAAATAAAAAAAATGGTTTAGACTCAGTCACGAGTTGTGGTAGTCAATTTCGTTTGACTAGGACGCAAATAAACCCTAATCCAAGAGAATGACAAAGTCAAATCTCAAACTGAGAGAAAAATATAATATTATTGGTAAATGGGGTTTAGAATAACATAAGATTTTTTATAGTACAAAAGAAACCTAAAAAAATAGAAATCCTGTTGGAAACAGGAACTCTAAAACTGGCAAAAACATAAAAAGTCAACATTGACCCCCTAAACAATTGGATTTGGGCTCTGTAACTGTGCAATAGGGCCTTCGGCATCCTATTGCAATTTAATAATCGTCCGCCTCGCAGTTCCCTTTCCAAAAAGCTATTGCACACCCTAAACGGACTACAAACGAATATTCTAGGTCATTCTCAAGCTGTCTTAGAATGATTTAGACCTTCCAGATAGTTCAATGCAATCTGATCCACATCATTCCCCTCCACTTGAAAAAAAAAAACTCGACCTCGAGTTGTCATAAGAAGGGTAGTAAGGAAAAAGGTCCGCCACATTAAATATTTTGGATATCTTCATATGGTCAGGCAGGTCTAGAACGTACGCGTTGTCATTGATCTTCTGGATAATGTGAAAAGGGTCAATCTTCTTTGGATCAAGCTTGTGTTGTCCACCCCCACGCTCCTTCCGCAGATATACCATTACTTGATCGCCAACATTAAAGAATTTAAAACGTTGGTGCCCATCAGCTGAAGCTTTACACTACGAATTTGCTTCTGAAATATATTGAAGTACCTGTTGAAAAACGTCAATATATTGTGATGATAGGTTCTTAGCAGCAATACTCTTTGTAAATCCTGCAAGTAAAGTAATAAGGTCAACAGTTTGAGCAGACAATTTTCTGTAAACGACAGCAAATGGAGTCATCTTAGTAGAACTGTTGATAGCACTATTGTAGGCGAATTCTGCCTGAGCTAAGCAAGATCCCAAGTTGTCTTCTTGTCACTACAGATGCAACGAAGCAGATTCTCTAGTGAGCGATTCACCACCTCTGTCTATCCATCATTCTTAGGATGAGCAGCACTGCTATATTGAAGCTTTGTTCCGAAAAGCTTCCATAATACCACCCAGAAGTGAGCTAGAAACTTGACATCTCTATCCAAAGTAATAGGCTTTGGTATGCCATGAACTCAGACAATATTCTGAAAAAACAGTCGGGCAATGTGAGATGCATCGCTCGTCTTCTTTCACGGAATGAAGTGAGCCATCTTCGAAAACTCGTCAACCACAACAAAAACAGAGTCAGAGCCACACTAAGGCCCCGTTTGTTTTTTTCACTGAACACTTAATAGTACTTAAATTAAGTGCTAATTACAAAAAGTCTTAATTCAATTAAGACGTGTATCTATTTGTTTTTTCTAAATTTGATGTAACTTAAAATAAGTTATCGCCTTATACTTTGACCATTTTACCCCTAAATCACTTCTAGTGTATTTATAAAAGATTTATTTATTACTTTTAGTAATAATTTTTTTAAATTTATATTTTTTAAATATAAAATTATTTGTGATATATTACTAATGTATTAAGATAGTTTTATTAATTTTTTTTTCATAATCAACTTAAAATTATTTATTTCTTTTATTTGATAATCAAGTTAAAATAAGTTATTAGTGATTGCTTGTTAATTTATAATTTTGTTCTTTTATCAATTTTTTAATATTTGATAGGTTAATGGTTTTATTTAATTTTTAATTTATAGTATTTAAAATAAATAATTATAATCCATATAAATGTTTATATTTTTAATATTTTAATAATCGTGGAATAAAATAAAATAAATAATAATAATCAATTATCCTATATAAATTGTTGTTAAATTTATTAATGAATTATAGTTAATGTTAATAATTTAGAATATTGAAAAATATAAATATAAAATAGAACAACACACCAACTATAAATTTTAATAACATTTATTAATTTTGTAGAAATTTAAAAAGACATTTTTATTGAAATTTACTATGTGAACATTTATGATTTTCATTGAAAATATAACCACATTTGTTTTATTTTTTGTTTAAATTTACCATGACCATATTTATTATTTTCATTGAAATTAACAATGATAATATTTATTATATTCAATTAAATAATATTTATTATGTTTATTCACATATCTATAATCAATCATATGACAAATAATAATAATAAATTATTATTATTAAAATCCACAATCAATAAATATCAATAAATATATAACTAAAAATAATAATTGGTCTATTAATATTTGTGCTAAAGGAAAAACACATTTATCACCCGCAATATTAATGAAAGCATATTTATAGAAATATATATAGAAAACTGAATCGGAATATTCAGTTAAAAATTAGGCATAAGAATCTCAGAAGCCCCCGAACTTGGCTATACTTTTCAAGTTAGCCCTCAAACTTTACGGAGGGTCAATTTAACCCCTCAACTTCCAAATGATGGGTCAATTAAGCCCTTTTGCTGATGTGGAGGCTGATCTGATAGCAAAAGGTGTTAACTTTAAAATGTCCATTATGCCCTCCACATCAGCAAAAAGGGCTCATTTGACACAAAATTTGAAAGTCAAGGAGTTAAATTGACCCTTCGTGAAGTTGGAGGGCTAACTTGAAAAATATAGCCAAGTTCAAGGGCTTCTAAGACCCTTATGCCTAAAAATTATATCTGAACGAATTAGATGAAAATCACTTAATTTCAGATTTTTAAAAAAAAAACAAAAAAACAAAAAAAAACAAATTGTTAAATCACTGAATTTAAGTCTTTAGACCTATTCAGTGTTAAGCCGGAAAAAACAAACGTGCCCTAAGTACGTGGCAGTCCTAGGACAAAGTCCATTGACAGATCTTCCCAAGGTTGTTCATAAATCGACAAAAGAGTATATAGCTCGGTATTTTGTGCATGTCCTTTCTGAACCTAACAAGTTGGACACTTTTGCACCATTCTTCAAGCTTCTCTTTTTAACTGTGGCCAGAAGAACCGAGCTTCCAAACCAGCAATAGTTTTGTCTCTTCCAAGATGTCCTCCCAGGCCCCCTCCATGAACCTCTCTTATCAGTTTCTCCCTAAGAGATGAGTAAGGAATACATAATCTGTTTTCCTTGAACAAATATCCATCATGAACCACAAAACCATCAGTAGGCTGATTAGCTTGAACCTTCTCCCACATTTTAGCAAAATCCTCATCTTTATCATAAAGGTCTCGCAACGATTCAAAACCTATAACTTCTTGACAAATAGAAACCAGTAATGCAACCCTTCTGCTTAATGCGTCGTCTACTACCACATTGCTAGAGCCAACCTTATATTTAAGTACATAGTTAAACGCCCCAAAATAGGCTGCCCATCGTGCATGCATCTTACTTAAATTTCGTTGGGTTTTAAAATGGACTAAGACTTGATGATCATAATGAATAATGAATTCACACCCTAGTAAATAATGCTCCCAAGTCTTAAAAGCTCTAAAAACAGCGTATAATTCTTGTTCATAAGTAGACCACTTCTGCCTAGCATTATTTAATTTTTCACTAAAATATATTATTAGCTTACCAGCTTGAGATAATACACCATAATTCCAACACCACATGCATCACAATCAATCTCAAACAATTTACTGAAACCAGGTAAAGCAAGTATAGGAGCAGAAGTAAGCTTATCTTTAATTTCATTGAATATTTTATTTGTTGCTTCGGTCCAGGTGAATTTATGTGCTCGTTCCTTCTCTAGACAATCTGTAATGGGTGCTACAAACCTGCGAACCTATGCTCGTTCCTTCTTATGAAACACCTATACAATGTAGCTAGACCATGAAAGCTGCGAACCTCAGTAATGGAGGTAAGAACTGGCCATTTTTGAATTGTCTCGATCTTCTTCTTATCAACACGAATACCTTCACAGCTAATAATAAATCTGAGGAACAGAACCCGATCCGTTAGAAAGAAACACTTCTTTAAATTGATAATCAATTTTTTTTTCCTCCAGGGCTGTCATAACCTGACGGAGATGTTTAGATGATCCTCTTTACTACGACTAAAAATAAAAAATGTCATCAAAGTAAACCACTTCAAATTTACAGAGGAAAGAATGCAAAACCTGATTTATTAGTTGCATAAAAGTGCTAGGCGCATTAGTCAACCGAAATGGCATAACTAACCATTCATGTAGAACTTCCTTTGTTTTAAATGCAGTCTTCCATTCATCCCCTTCTCTGATCCGAACCTGATGGTAACTGCTTTTAAGATCTATATTAGAAATATATTATTGATCTGGAGAGCTGATCCAACATGTCTTCTAGACGAAGGATTCGGAATCGATACTGGATATTAATCTTGTTGATAGCACTACTGTCTACACACTTCCTCCACAAGCCATCTTTTTTTGGAACCAGTAAAGCATTTACTCCACACGGACTAATACTTTCTTGAATATACTCTTTCTTCAACAGTTCATTCAAAAGTCGATCTGATGTTGAATTCTGTCATTGATGGCAGTTTTGAAGATTCCATTGCCACATTTGGAAATTCCTCTAATAAAGTCTTAACAGGTGCTGTAATGGAAACCTCTTTTTCCTCCGAATTTGGTTTCAAGATTAATACCAAAGCTCCTCTAGAGGTTTCCATATTCCCTGAGAATTCTTTCCAACTTGTAAAACTGCTATAATTGGCTTCCCCTCTACTTTAGGATTCTTAACATTCCCAGATGGCAGAATGATGATTCGTTTTCTATTCCACATGAAGTGATAAGAATTCTCCTTTTCTTTGTGTATTGCGCCCCCATCAAAATGCCAAAGGCGCCCTAAGAGCACCCTACATGCATCCATGTCCACTACATCACATGTAATTGTCTCAAAATAAGTATTACCCAACGAGATAGGAACCTTACAGATCCTATTAACCTTAATAGTCGGCTCATCCTTGATCTAAGCGACTTTATAAGGAGTCGGGTGTAGTGATGTAGTCAATTTCAATTTTTCCACCAGCTGTTTGGCAATCAGATTTTCACAACTGCAGCTGTCAATTATCAGTCTACAGATAGTGTCACTCACTTTACACTTGGCCTGAAATATCATCCTCCTTTGAGTATCATCATCTTGCTTCGATGAACACATTACTTTCTTTACCACAAAGGTGACTTCTCCATCAACGTCACCAGTAATAGATTCACCATCATCTTTTTGTGGTTCTTCTTCTTCAACTTCATCGACAACGTGAACCTGCCGACGATCTCGCTCTGGACATTTGTTTGATCGATGACCAGGCTGCCTGTAACGATAATACACATCTCTATAATGTTTCTCATACGGGTTTGATCGACCAGTCTTTTCATTCACCTTCATAGGTTTCTTTCCCCTAGTGTCATTCTTCTCCTCTTCAATTAGCCTGTTTTCCCCAATTTCACTTGTCTTTGCAGCCTGTCCAGAATTCTTATAAGAGCCTCCAGTTGAACTAGACCCCCTATATTTATAATTACGGTTATTCTATTATTTGGGTACCCATTCAATTCGTTCTTCTGCCCGTTTCGCCATCTTAATAGCATCTGTAGAGTATAAAATGCAAACACTCCCATCATACAACGAATCTTACAGCTCAACTCCCTTTAAAAATGCGCGACTTGCTGGTCTTCATTCTCGCAATTGTCGCATTTGGACTACAATCTCAAGAATTCTTCAGTATACTCATCCACCTTTTTATTTTTCTACATACTATCGTGATAACGATAGTATAGAGTCTGCATATGATCACTGGGTAAAAAACGTTGTTCAATCATCTGTCTCAGTGTAATCCAATCCTGAACTGGTGCAAGCCTCTTACGGTAACATTCTCTTACCACAGATTGCCACCAAGTGGCGGCGCCCCCTTCATTTTGTAAGCCACAATTGTGACTCGACGTTCCTCTTATACATTCATGATTTCGAAAAATCTCTCCACCTCCGCTAACCAGTCCATCACAGGCTCAACATCTAATGTTCCGGAGAATGTCTGAAGATCTACATTGATTTTGTATCCATCATTATGATGATCAAAATCGTGGTAATGTCGATTTTGCCACTCCTCTTCTAGATCTCTTCTCTCTCGATCACGCCTCTCGTGATCTTTTCTCTCCTGTTAACGCCTTTCGTCTTAACGACCCTAATCTAGATTCTCCTGGTGATTATGCTGCATCAATTGTTGCATCATCGTCATCATCTGTGTGAGTAAATCAGTAAGCCATTCACGGTCGTCGCTAAGGCAGTAATACGGTCATTATTTTCCTTTTTCATGGATGAACCTGGCTCTGATACCAACTGACGCAGAATGGAAGTAACAAAAAAGACTGTTTAAACTCGGTCACGAGTTTTGGTAGTCAATTTCTTTTGACTAGGACGCAGATAAACCCTAATTCAAGGGAATGACAAAGTCAAATCTCAAACTGAGAGAAAAATATAATATTATTGCTGAATGGGGTTTAGAATAACATAATATATTTTTTAGTGCAAAAGAAACTTAAAAAAAATCCTACTGAAAACAGGAACCCTAAAACTGGCAAAACATAAAAAGTCAAAATTGACCCCTAAACAATTGGATTTGGGTCCTGTAACTGTGCAACAGGGCCTTTGGCATCCTGTTGCTATTTTAAAATTGTTTGTCTCGCAATTTCCTTTCCAAAAAGTTACTGCAGACCCCAAACGGATTACACGAATATTCTAGGTCATTCTCAAGTTGTCTTAAAACGATCCAGACCTTCCATATAGCCCAATGAAATCTGGTCCACATCATATGGATTGACTCTTTGAGCTAAAACTATATGATAAATTTTGAATTTTATTATTTCCACTACTCTGGCAGCCCTCCGACGAGGTTGTTCCAATAATCTTTTTGTTATTCCGTCCTTTTGATTTAGTAAATATCGACCTTCACTATAAGTGTTCTTCTCTCATTTTTCTTGCTTTATTTGTAATTGAATACTTCGTTGATTTAAGCGTTCGAGTATCTGTGGTAAACACCACGTTTTCGAGTATCCTTGTAACGGTAAGGATTATGTTTTGAGCGGCCTAACTATCAATACAAAGCTGTTAATTAAGTCCAAACTGAACTCGAACGGTACTTTCGAGCGATTATACACTTAAAAAAATACTTAAATAAATTTTTTTTATTTATTAATATTTTGGTAATTTTTTATTTATTAAGCCATTTAAGATAAAGTGGTTGTTTTGTTAATTGAAAATTTATTACTGTGTTTTAACTTTTGATAGTTTAATGATTTTATTTTTTTAATTTTCAGTACTTATTTACAAATTATTATAATTTATATAAATATTTATATTTTAACCAATATTATAAAACTGTCCATATTATATTTAATTAATTATTTTAAATGTTGTTTTGAATTCACCTTATTAATATTTATATAATTAAATTAGAAATTATTTAATTAATATTAAAATTACTCAATTAATATTAAAATTACTTAATTAAACTTTACCCATAATTAGCATAAATTAAGTTACTTTTTTTAAAAGGCACAATATTTTTACGTGAAAATTCAAAATGGAAAAAAAAATAAAATAAAATTTGTGGTCATCAGGATGATGAGACTAAATCATTATAAGATAATAATAAAAAGTTACCATCAGAATATCACTTTGTGATCACAATTTCACATAAACTCTCTTTGTGTGACAAGCTCTCTCCGTATGACTTTCACAAGATAACAGTACTTGGTTCTAAAACTCAAAATCTCTATATTTTTCATGGTTCTCAGACCCATCAGGCACCTCCTAAATTTGATTAAAGATCGATTAAATTCTCAATTGCGAAATTTGTAAGTTTGTAAGAAATTATATTCGTTTAAATTTATACCCGAACTATGTAATGCTTTTTTTTTTTCTTGTATGAAAAAATAACAAATATTTGTATTTAATAAATATTGGAAAATGATATATCTGGTATAAAAATATCTATTAAATAAAATTTTATATTAAAAATATATATATAATCAGACTATTGAAAAAAAAAAATGTTACAGAAATAACAATCCCCTTCATTAAACTTGATCTTTAACCCACTTTAAACAAATTTATATCCACCCAATTCAATGTATCATGTGATTCAAATTGTCACCCTATCATATCTTATACCATTCCGTTGCGTATGCCAACTTAGGCCTAATTGGTCCAAACTAATCAGCCCAAAATGTAATTGGTGAGTTTACCTACAGGGTTCCCACTGCCCGCTAGTCACCAAGGCAATAATGCTGCTTGTGTTTAGGGGATTGCCGACTAACACTATTTTCTAACTCCAATATTCAACACCAACCAAACTTATGGGAAAGTGGCAGCGATGATGGAAGACCATGATATGACTTCTCTCTCTGTGTTGCTAATTCAGTACATCATTTGAAGTGGATTAATATGATACGAGAGCAACAAAGTGTTACTATTATGCATGTCATATTTTGACAAAAATATTGTACATCACAACCCACCTCTGGATAACAACCAAATGACTAGGAAATCACCATATATTTCATACCATCTGCTACTCCATTTAGCATTCATAATTAAACCATATCTACTCCAGCTCCCAAATATCAGTAGAAATGTCAGATTACAACCAAAATTGCTATAGTTCTGGAAGTATTGGAAGACGTGGGAAGCAGTGGTTGAATTTAAGTATTGGTGGGAATGAAGAAGATGACCCTGTAGCTTCAGACCAGGATTGCTGTTACAAGATCTTCTCATGTAATTATTGCAGTAGGAAGTTCTACAATTCACAGGCACTTGGTGGTCACCAGAATGCACACAAGAAGGAGAGGGAAGCACCTGGACGTCACCAATCTGACAGAAGGACGACAATGGTTGGTTTGCACATGAACAAGCCAATGATTCAGTCACTTGGTATTCAGGTACATTCCATGGTGCACAAGCGAAGCCGAGACTCCAAACCTGTGGCTGCAAGATACAATGAAGCAAATATGGGTAGTGGATTCACACATATCCCCAGAGATACAATTTTCAAATGGCCAGGAAGTTTTTACATGAACTCAGAATTTCCCAAGCAACCATCGAAGCTATTTAAGGTTGATCTTGAGCTCCGACTTTAGTCTTTACATATTCCTTCTGTTCAGTTGCCTTCTTCTGCATACCAGTACAATGCTACATTATGTTTGAATTGAGAAGACAAATCTTTGTCAAGTTAAAGAGAAACATCAATTGTCCAATCTATTAACAGGAGCATTGTGACATTCTATCCTATCCATCAAGATCAGTAACAAGAGGAAACATCACTAGTGATTAATTGGAAAATTGAATATGACATTTACTCAAAATGAGAATTTACATCAATCAAGACTGAGAGTATTTCATATCTGCATGGCTATATCCTAAACAGAAAAATAAGGGAATGACAAACTGCAATATTTCCCTCCTCCCACCACCATTTGGTCTTAGAATTTCACTATTCTTGCACCTTGTGTAGCATCAATCATTTACAAAGTCTCCAAATATCAGACAAGTAATTTGCTGTGAGAATCTTCAGATCATGAATGGTGAGCAATTAGTTAGATCAAAATCCATTAACCAGAGGTTAACATTAAGCTATATTTTGACAGTCTTCTAAGGTGATAATGCAATTGATTCCCAAGGTCAATCCTTCACAACACACTCTAATCCAACTTCATCTTTAACATCTTCAAAGAAAAACAATGGTATTTCTGGTGGAGAAGGTAAAGTAGCAACACATTTGAACTGTTGCAAACAAAAACAGTGCATATAAGTTTGCAGTTGCAACAGTAGCATCATTTGAAGTTCAATAAACATGTAAATAAATATACCTTATGTTGTTTGTATTTTTCTCTTACAGCTTGCAAAGCACCTCCTCTCCTGCTCAGATATAGATCATGTATAATGAGAACACATTCTTTTAGATCCGATGTTTTATATCCAGAGCTTTGTTGCAAGGAAGAATTCTGCAACACAATATCAAAATTTCTTAGCATGATACACACCAATCAGCCATGTACCATCAAATTTAGATTTGAAATCAGCCTCTTACCCAAGGATGAACCTTTGGCCGCATTATGAATCTAGCAAGGTATATAACAGATGCAGCTACCAGAGAAGGCAAGAATTTCACACAGCTATAGTCTAATAAGCTCAATTCAGCAAGGTAGTAGCCAAGGAACTCAAGCTGCAAACTGGAAGCCTGAAGAAAACAAAAGCAACCAAACTATTAATAAACCCACAACTTAAGCACACCATGAATATACTACAAAATTGATAAAAGTACTCACTTTATTATGATCTTCTTGTGCAACCGTGCTTAACCGCCTATACCACATAACATATGAACAATAACAATCAGCCCCACTAAAGATAACATTTGATAACATCAAATAGACAATCAAGAAAACAGAGCTACAATTATTACCTTAAAAATGTCTTCACAGTGGGATTCCCCATTTCAAAATTCAAGGCCTTAAGCACATCTGCCTCCATCTTCACAACCTAAAAATTTACACAATATACAAATTTAGTAACATAAACATCAATATTCAAAAGGGATACAAAATAATATACATCATTTACCTCTTGTTTAGTGTATGTATTATCAGTTATGTAGCAAAAATCTTCCACATTTGGAGGACTGATTTCTTCATACTTTCTACACAAAATCAAAATTCACAACCATTAATTGACTATGACAAAAGAGTATTACAAATCAAAAAACATTGATTGAAAGAGAGATACTTACGAGGCAATAAGCATTGAAGAAACACCAAGTAATTGAAGCTTCTGCCTATTGATTACATTCGATGAAAGGTATCTATCAATATATGATATGGTGTGATATAGAGAATCAGAAACAAGCTTATACTCCTCAGAAACCTCCACCAACCAATCAACCAAAACCCCTCTCATGTTAGCACTCACATCCTTCTGTACTTTCTCTATATAATCAGGCAAAGGCCTTCTCTTAGGCTCAACCTGAACACAAACCACAAACCAAACACCACAGCCTAATCAAAATCTATACCGACAAAAACCCTAGAATATAAAAATATTTCAGAAACAGATTCAAATCCAAACTAACCTCCATTTTCCGAAGGTAATCATAAATGTCGGTGGCGTAGGGTCCACACATCTGCGGATCGTCGGATGAAGAGTCGACGACATCAGTATTCTGTTCAGCGACTTCCTTCTTGACGGCAGCTTTGAGTGTCTCCAATATTTTTCTGGCCTTGGGCTTTGTTTTCGATTTAGCTCTGGGTTTCAATGAGGGATGGGTTTTGAGGGGGACCACGATGTTGGACAGGCTTGGGAGCTCTCCAAGGACGACACGCTTCTTCTTGAGAGGCTGGTCGCCGGCAGCGGCGGCGAGAGAAGCAGCCCTCTTCTTGGCGGCACGAGTGAGTCTGACACAGTTTTCTTGATCGGCCATTGTAGCAGTAGTCTCCTTCACTCAGTCTTCAATGGAGATGTAAATGAAATTGAAGAGTGAAGATGTTGAGAGATGGAGGGAGGGTGAGGGAGGAATATGTAGCGAGCGAGAGTGAAAATGGGGAGGGAGGGAGAGCGCCATTGTTTTGTTTTCGAAATTAGAAATTTTGGGCGCTGTGAGAAGTTTCATTTTGTGATGTTTGAATTTTCGCGAAAATACTTGTCACGAATTTTCAGATTTGGGATTTAGGTTTCGGGATTTTGGAGTTAAAAAATAAGTTTCCTCGCGCTTTCTAATTTTGTTTCGGCGGGTTTGCGGGCCTTTTCAATTTGTATCCAATTCTGATTCTCTTCTTATTGGAAGATTTGTTTTTTCACGTGTCGCAATTTTACTTATTTAATTTTTTAATCTTATCATATCATTAGTATTCTGTTAGGTTAGCTCACTATTATTTATTTAAGTATATGGTTAAAAGATGATAACTTTTTATTATAGTATTAATTAGCAGATTCAATATTAAAATATATTTAAATACTTATGTTTTAAATCAATTAAGTATAAATAATTATCTTTGATAGATAATTATGTGCTTTACTTATATGATTTTTTTCAAAATAATTTTTATTTAATTTTTTATGTTTTATTTTTCTTTAATTTTAATATAGTTTTTTGGGCTTATATAAAATTATTTTTTTTACTATGTATATATATCATAATATATATTTTTATATTTAAATATTAATATGGATATTATTTTATTTATAATAAATAAAATTTTTAAACAAAATCATAAATTAATATTCATTTTATAATTTTTTTTAATAAGATCTATTTATATATTTTATAATTAATTAAAATTATATTTATGTGCTCGTATAAACTCTGATTTAATTTGTTTTATAAAAATTTAAATATAAATTTATTAAATTTAAAATAAAATAATCTATATATATTAGAAGAATTTATTTTATAAATATATTTCAAAGTTTATATAAAAATTTAAAAAATATATTATTAAAAATAATATTTAAGTTTATAATTAGTCAAAATATAATTTATTTAATCATAATTAATTAAAAATTAATATTTAATAATATTTAGGTCAATTTGATGGAGCTGTATTACTACTGATTTTAAAAGTATATATAAAATAAAATTACATATTTTCTTTCCGATAGAAAAATAATTAAAATGATGATTTGGAGTTTTTCACCCACCTATTTAATTAATTACTGTGGCTTCAAAAAAAAGTAAATATTTATTTGAATTTTCTAGGAACGCAAAGAATTTTAAATTTTCATAACATTTAAATATCAATTCTTGCGTTATAAACCAAATTTTTTTTATATACTTTTAATTTCCATCATGTGAGAATTTAGAAAAACAAAATATTACTTTTCAATGTAATTTATTTTTTTAAATAAACATATATATTTAATGGACCAACTTGATCATGTCTACTATGTATCAATATTAAATGTATTGAATTAAACCGGCTGACCCGTTTAAATAAACAAACAATAAACCGACCAACGTGGTACTAGCCCTTATTCGGTCTATAATTTTAACTGTAATGTCCGGCCCCGCCTTCGAAGAATTTGAAGTGCAGTGACCGGTGGCGACACATTACATATACGATACATATATAGCATTACTTATGTCCAAATTAGTTTTTATGCGGATGAGATCATACTTCTCACAATACATTCATATATCATTCAAATAAAATTTATATAGATATAAACCATAATCTACAATTCATGTAATGTAGCATTACTCATGTCCAAATTAGCTTTTATGAGGATGAGACCATACTTCTCACAACACATTCATATATCATTCAAATAAAATTTATATCCATATAAACCATAATCTATAATTCATATAATGTTATATACGATACGATACATATATAGCATTACTCATGTCCAAATTAGCTTTTATACGTATGAGACCATACTTCTCACAACACATTCATATATCATTCAAATAAAATTTATATACATATAAACCATAATCTATAATTCATGTAATGAGTTCCTCTAATACCAAACAACATCACAAGTAGTAATATATACATAAGTTCTCGAATGATCTCAAAATTTCACAAATTATTTCTTAAACATGATAGGTTTTTCAAAAGCACAAATAAAAAGAGTAATGATCTCCAAGCTACTTTATGAATACAATAGATTGGTCTAACTCGCTCGATCACCTGTTTCATACATTCGATGAAGAAGAAATAAAAAAAACAACAAATGAGGAGGGTCAGGCTACCATTGCATGATTAACACTTTCACACTCAAACAAACACACATGATATGTGTCTTCAATTAACAATCATTCATCTCACAAGAATGCAATTTGAGAAGTTCAACTCAAACATCCAATTATCCATGAATAAGTGCTTAAATACATTATATATCAATAACGAAAGACTTCGGGAACCAAACAGGCTCCAGCACACCAAATATAAAGAAATTCAAATTTGGTCAAACCTGATATTTTGGGTCACAGTGGACATAATTGGCAACTAGCTAGTCGTGAAGCATGCTATCTGATTTTAAAGATATTTGTTTTGAAAATTAGGACAAGTGACAAGCTACGCAACTTGCAAGTTTTGAAGCTAGTCATCTATTGTAAGAAAATTTTGAGTTAAATAATACATACGACTAGATGCGCGACTTTAAAGTCGCGAAGCTAGTCGTTTGAGTATAAAAACCTAGAATTTTTGCACATTTTCATGGCACCTTGCCAAGCTACCTATTTGACTATTTATTCAATTCAAAATTGCACCAAGATCAGACCAAATGACTGTCTAATGCATATACATCATAAGTAGGGATGTCAAACAACACGACCATATCAATCAATCAACAAATCGCCCACCCAGTTGAGCTCACAACACAGCACAAGTGGTTACTTGACCAACTCATTGCAGACAACACAACAACAATACAATTTCTCAAGTTTTACCCAATCTACACCATGAACACTATCATAAACCGATAACTTTAAGATCAAGCAACTCAAGACATATCATTCAAGATTTCTGGTGTTAAGTTGAACGCTCTTAATTCTAACTTTATTAGTGAAAACAAGACGATAAAATCAAAGTCAACAATAAGAGCTAAAATTCATGATGGACCCAAAGACCGAATTCTTACAAATTGGTTGAAATCCCTTTTAAGCTGATTATCAAATTTTGTATTTTTGAACGATGGACTCGAAGGCCACAATACTGTGACATCCAATGAGAGTCGACGCTCTAAATTTCTTATTTTTAAGGCAACTTAGCCTAGTTTTACATTCTTAATATAGATAAGATAACTCTAACCCTTATAGCATGCTATTTCATTCCTGAATAAATTAAGTTAACGACAATTATCCTTTATAGTGACGAGACCCCAATACACTATTAAGCCATTCTTTTCATTTACCGTAGACCACTTAGAGGTCATCAATACCAAATAACAAAATATCAAAACCATCATCATAAGACACCACAACCATATTTATTTTACCAAGGCACACATCATATTCATGCCATTATCTGTCAACCTTTTAGCATGTTTTCATCAACATTATCACCAAGGTATCAACAACACACAATTTGGTTATATTTCAGAATATCCAACAAAATCATCAAGGAATAATCATCACTCATCACCAATTCATCATTTACCATATTCATAACCAATTAATCACAATTTTGCAATATAACATGCTTCCATCAAGATTTCACATCAATCATTCATATATCATCAAATAGTCAATTCATGCTAATTAGAGGTCTCATTAACCAATTTAAATACAACTGAACATAAAACAACCATTAAACAATATATAGAGTACAAAATGAAAAGTGCTAGCCTTACATCCACGAAAAAAAAACTAGTTAGGTAGCCCTAGGTTGATTTTTGTCAACCTTCAAATTGCCTAACATAGTACCAATACAACAATTCTCATCAAATCTCAATGCCCAACAAAACTAGCATCATTAACTTTAGGGGTTACTCTTAATTGCTAACTAGTGACTATTATAATTTAATCTAACTACACTGAAGTGTTAATAGACTCTTCACAACAGTGCTAGCATAATAGTTCAATTAGAAAGCATTAAATGAATAAATGTCATTAATGGAGTTGTTAAAAGAAGAGATTACCATTTGCAGAAAATGGTAGTGTAGATTCAAATGCCCCTTAGAGAAACACTAACAAGATTGTAAATAGAGTGAGAAATGTGAGTTCTTTGGTGGAGATGAGTGATTGAATATGAATGTAGTGATGAGTGTGTGTTCTTATGTGTGAGGTGTAGAGTGGAAGATGAGAAGTGTGAAGGGGTTTTGGTGGGTTTAGGGATTTATGAATGGGATTGTGAGTGTGTAGAGATTAGTAGTGTCAGACGATCAAGCCTGCGCCCGCCCGTCCGTGACTGTAAAAAGCCCGTGATTGTATGGTCATTAATATGATGATCGTGCCTGCATGGTCACGGGCCACCCGCGAACTTTTACGTTCATTTGGCTCATGTCAGCCCATACCCGCAAAAGCCCACAGTTACACGGTCATCAATACGATGACTGTGCTCATCTGTACCCGTACAGTCACGGGCCACCTGTAGTCACAGGTCAAATTTTGACACCACTAGTAGAGATGATAGGGTTTTTGGTATGTAAATGGGCCCTTGAATGGCTTTTTAGGCCCAATACTAGTCTAGCCCACTAACAAGCCCAAGTTACCTTTCGGTTCTCTAATTCTGCTCACCCTCCATTTTTATCGAGTTTATAAATGGTTTACTCACACCGATAATTTATTTAGTTCATAAAATCTCATCTTTCCC
Source organism: Cardiospermum halicacabum (assembly GCA_031304145.1). Taxonomy (NCBI): domain Eukaryota; kingdom Viridiplantae; phylum Streptophyta; class Magnoliopsida; order Sapindales; family Sapindaceae; genus Cardiospermum; species Cardiospermum halicacabum. The sequence goes on along the minus strand of JARJHC010000107.1, from coordinate 2,652,171 downwards.
CCGGAAAATTCTAAAATTGTTAAAATTCTCGATTTTTGGATTAAAGTTCAGTTAACAAAAATGATTTCAAAAATGAACTAATTAAATGGTTTGGATCCTATGATTCCATTCTATGGTTTCTAATTACTAATTTACCCTAGAGTGAATTTTCAAATTTTTCGTACTTGAAAATTTGAACATTGACCAAAAGTGAAAATTGACTAAAAGATTATCGAAAAACTTACACCCCAAAATCAAACATTACACTAACGGACTAGATTAGGATGAATTTGCTAATTTGTAAAATTGTATATTTTTAAAATATATATATAGTATATATATATATATATTAGTAATATTAAAACTAAAATAAGTATTAAAAATACATATTAGCATATCCATTAGTTTACTTAAGAAAAGAAAACACAAATAAAAATTCATAACCAGATTAGCATTTATAAAACTAAACCAATTAACAAGTTCAAATTAATTAGTGGTAGTTTCCAGTCTTCTATCTGAGTTCAGATGGCATATCTGGTGTTTTCTCTTCATCTTCACTACCTACTTTGAGATCTGGGTCGGATGTTTCTTCAGTTTGCATGTGTTCCTGTTGGGATTTCCATTCTGGTTGTGATAACTCAACATTGTTAGACGATAGCACAGATTAGTTTCAAGCTAATACGGACCAGTCAAGACCAGGAATTCCCTCGCCTCTCAAGCCTTCTTTCGAGTGTGGCTAGATCCAATCGGCCTTTGTTAGGTTCAGACGGACAACAAATTGCAGTTGTCAGCCATTTTTATGTTTAACCATCTTAGATTGGGTTCTATTTCTATTAAATTCCAATTTTCAGTATTCTGGTGTTGTTTCTGTTGTGTTAATTTATGTAGTATGGTGTTTTACGATATGACATTATTTGACACGATGTTGCACTTTATTGCACTATATTGTACGGAGATATGTTGTGTTGGTGTAACTTCTTGTTTTAATTTTTACAATGACTCTCAGTTTCGAAAAAAAAAGTTCAAATTATCTTCATCTTTTCCATCAAGTAGTACATTAGCACCTTCTCCATCAAGTAGTACATTGGAACATTCTCTTGATAATGTAACTTGTATGGGTGAACATGGGTTGGTTTGGTGATTTGAGGTGAAACCGAACCGAATAAAAAAAAAATTAATTTTTTTCTATCGAGGAATCGAGCCGACCTGACTACAAATGTAAAGCCGATCCAAACCGATTCAACTATTTTTTATTTGTTCTAGTTCAAATTTTTTATTTTCATAAATATTTTTAAGATTATTATTAAATATGAATTTGAATATTTTTAAATTAAGCATTAATTTTATATTTTTTAAAATCTAGAATTGGTCATTGAATTGGTTCAAAAAATATTTTAACGATGTCTTTTTTAAACACCTCATTCATATTTATTATGAGTTTAATCACATTATTTACAAATATTAATAATGATTTAAAAACTAGTTGTTACATTTAAAATTGTATATGACAATAAGTTATGATAGATAACCTCCCATTTTTATTCTTGTTATCGCATTGTTCAGACTTGCCTCCGCCTAACTTTTCTCGAGAGACAGAAGCGCTCCCAGAATATTCCTCAAGTCTGATCTCTTGGGTTGCAAAGGTTAAGGATTCCTCTGAATTTCGGGGCTCACACTTAGTCAGTTGTTCATAAAAGCCATGAGAACTGGGATGTTCTTTCATGAAAGACGAATAATAGTAGATTCCACAATGTCAAGAATTTTAATATGTTTACCTCTGAAGTGTGTGAGATAGTCACTTAGACTTTTATCTTTACTACAACTGAAAATAAGTACTCAATCATAAATCAAACTTTCTACAGTGAGAGAACTTCTATAACGTCTATTGCAAATATAATGTCTAATGTCATGAAAGCAAATGCAATAATCCATCCTGTTCTAATGCAGACAACACAGATAGAAGCAGCCGAGAATCGGTGCTCTGATACCAACAAATGTAATGGCAAAGCCCCACCCTGGTAGAACCATAAGGAGGAGCCTGACGCTACACCTAATGCAAAAATTAAAACCTGTAAAAGTTTATATTGCAAAATGCCACTACTGTATAAAAAAAAAACTAAATACTTCTTTATTTAAAAGCATTAAAAATTTCACTGTCTCAAAATCCAACTCAGCAAAGTTCAGTACCCAAGGTCTCAACATCACAATATCCAAATGACAGAAAAGAACAAATAGTTTGAACACCTAATAACATTGTTCACTAAATGAAATAAGCAAATAAATGAAATAAGCAAATAAATGAATGTGCTGATGAAATACCGTGATCCAAATATGAAACTGCGCCCATCCGATCGGAATATACCTGTACTCAACCTGAAATTTTATCCCCAGATTACAGAATAGAAAGAAATACAGTAGAACCTCGATAAATGAATACCTTTGGGACCACAAAAATATATTCGTTTAGCGAGATTATTTATTTTTGATTAATGAATAAAATATTTATTTATCGAAATGTTGAACATCTTCTGAACTATCCTGAAGAGAGTAACGCGGTTATGGAATCTCCTACGAACGAAGAAATTATTGCATCTGTACTAAATAATGAGACAAATGATCCCGAACCTGACGATAGTGTCCCTATACCACAAGTGTCCTCAAGAGAAGCTTTTCAAGCTATTGTCAATTTACAAAATTACTTGGTGCAACATGATCAAAATATTCCAGAAGTGGTGCATGCTTTACACAAAATCAAGGATAAGATACAATTTGGGGGAGGAAAAAAGCAATCAACTTTGGATGCATTTTTCAAAAAAATATGACTTATTATGTGCTTGAAAATTATTCAATGGATGAAATGTACACATGATATATTATATAAATAAAAATATATTATTTGAAATATAGTAATTATTCATTTATATTTACATAGGGACTATATATACTTCATTTATATTTATTCGTTAATGCATTAAGCGAGGTTATTCGTTAAGCTCGTTAACCCAAGTCGGGACCGAAGAAATTTATTCATTAGACGAGATTATTCATTTACCAAATATTCATTTATCGAGATTCTACTGTAGGAAGAAAGATAGCGTTAGACTATAGACTAGTCTAAGTTAACATTCACGTTCCAAACATATACATACAAAATGACCTAGACTCAGCTCTAGATATAGGAGCACACAATGCAAGCCTCTACGGATTTCCTAGAATCCGCTAAAACATAGAACAGTCCAAACAAGCCTATCAAATAACCAAATTGTCGATTATCGTCATTTATCCACAATCAATAAACCATTTTAGCATTAATTTAGTTTATGTCGCGAAGGCTCTAAGTCGCGAAGATTCTATGTTGTGAAGGCTTTATGTCACGAAAGGTTTATGTCACGAAGGCTTTATGTCGTGAAAGGTTCTAAGTCGCGAAGTGTATGTCGCACAGGATCTCTGTTGCGAAGTATTTGTCGCGCATGATCTCTATCGCAGAATATATGTTCAGTTGAAATATATATATATATATATATATATATTTTTTTTCCCTTACCAAATTTCAGTTTTAGCCTTTTGAATTTACCTAAACAGCACCCGAACTCATCCAATTACGTGTCCACTTCATTAGATTCAATTCAACCATACACAAACAGTATATTACCAGTTTATTAACACTCCAATTCATCACCACAGTAACCAACCAATAGCACAAACTAAACACACAGTCCGGACTCATCACAAAAGAATTAAATTCCAGTTTAACAGAATAATGCCCAAATAGCTAGCAGCAGAAAATGGAATACATATATCAGTACGATAACAGTGTTGGCCGAAGCCCAGTAACAATAATTCAGTATGGCCGAAGTCGAATAGTTCAGTATCAGTAATGACACTTCAAGCCATTAAGTTCAGTGTGAGGATCCTCTATTCCTAGGCATGCCATATATTCTACCGAAAGCTATTCTACGGGCAATTATTCCTGATTTAATTAATAATTATAGTTCAGATTACCAAGTCCAGTCTGTTTAGCAATTATTTTATCAGTTCTGAACATACAAAATAACATACAAAACTGTAACTTTCCGGATTTACATCGAAACCAAGTTGGGGTAAAGTCATTAGAGGGTGGAATTGGTTTGAATTTTGACCTAAAAAATAAGTAGGTTACCATTCGGAACCTTAGGACGCAAATGGGGTGTCTATCATAGACACTCTGACATTCCAATTAGTTTTGGTCTAAAATAAATGTAAAGAAAACAAATGGAAGAAATAACTTCATGATGTTTCGTGCAAACTAATATCCTGGAATTGATATGGATAAACTGAGAGTTAGAATATGAATAATGATAGATAACCAAAATGTAAGAGATCATTAGTGATCTCAATTTTAGGTTATTGAAGTAGGCAGAATGTTTCTGAGCAACCAGGTAACTTAAGTAGGATTTCACTAAGTAAAATTCAGGTTAGGAAACTGATAGTGATGCTCTTATTTATAAAAATTTTGAGGAATAGTTAGCAAAAGTGATTTAAAATATTTGCAGAAGAATTTTCGAAAAAAATAAGATTCTTACTGAACCTATTCATTGATAGTTGCCGTCAGATGATACACTTGTAGATGGCTCGAAATATTGGGTTTGAACTTGCTGTTCGTAGGTCCGAACTTACGATTTGGTGACCGGATCAATCCATTCGAAAGCTTGTCCATTAGGGCATATACAATGGGGTGTATTTGTTGGGATTTTTGGTGATGTGGATGAAAGATAGGGTAAATAAATTTGGAGAGAGAAGAGATAAGGATCAAGACCTTGATCCCTTGTTTTAAGGAGATATTTGATGAGGTGGAGGTAGGAGAAGGAAAGTAAGGAGAGAGATAATGTAAAAAAAAATATTATTTAAATAATAAAAATATATTAAAATATTTAAAAATTAAATAAAGAAATAAAATATATATAAATATTAGTAAAAGTCATGCAAAAATCCCATCACCATTGTATCATCTCCTACCAAAAAATACCCAATAAAATATTATTTTATACCAAAAGTCTCAACCAAAAATACCACCATTGTACATGCTCTTAGAGTAATAAGTAGAGCGTTTTTTCCATCCCATCAAATTGTATCAGCATCCCTGAAAGGGGTTGAATGACCATACATTCCTTAAAAAGTTATTTTAACGTTAATTATATATATATATAAATATATAAATATATATATATATATAAACAGACAGTTTATATATATAATAGAAATATATTTTTTATTTTTTTAAAATTTAATAAATTAAATTAAAATATATTTTTATAAAATTCTAAACATCATAACTTTAATTAATATATTTGTATATTTATAAAATTTATTTTAATTTTTAATAATAAAAATATATTTAAATAGATATTGAATATATTTAGAAAGTAATATAATTAAATAAAATGTTTTAATAAATTTAAATTAAATTATTTTATTTTTTATATAATGGATAATATTGATATTTAAGAAATTTTTGGGATACTTACAGATTTAATGAGTGGAAATATTAAGTGAAAATATTTAAAATTAGACGTTAGAAACATTTTTCTTTTAGTTTTAGACCGCTTCTCGGTTCCGGAAGTAGAACACTGAGAAGCAGTTATATTTTACCTGCTTTTGGTGTAGTTTTGCTTCCTAGTCTTGATTTACTAAATAATTGAAAAAAGTAGTTTTATAAAAAATTTAATTTTTAATTTTGATTTAAAAATATATTTTTTTTAATAAAAAATCTAAAAATGCAATTCACTCAAAAATATTAATGCTCTAATAAATAACATATTCATGATAGTATAAGCCCGTGGTGAAATATATGAGGTCCACGTTCAGTAATAGTTTCTAAGGGTTTCTTCCAGACCGAAGATTCCAGTATCACTAGCGTTTCTAAGTTGGGCTTGAAATCAAATGTTATGTGAAAGCCGAAAATCTGGGCCTAGATTTCATTTTAAAGCTTGTAAAGGGAAAGGCGTGGTTAGTGCCGTCCACTAAAAAATTCATTAACGCCGTCACCTAACATTCAAAAACAACATAAATGGTAGTTGAAGTACCTCTTCAACTGATGATGAGAGACCCAATGGAATAAGTTAGCTGAAGGAGAAAATCAGGTTGTCACACACTACAGCACACACAAAACCTACTAGTCTTTCATGAAAATTGCCCATTGTGCTTGACTCGACTCACCTCACCTCCTCTACCTCTCCCATACCATACATACATCAATCAGCATCATGTCCAGGCCAGTCTTGCTTCCTTCAAGCACTCACCGTCAGCGGTGGCGAGAAAATTGGGCATGCCTGATTGCTCCTTTGACTCTATGGATATGTGGCATGTAATTCTGCTTCTACTGTTTCTATTGCCACGGCAGAATTTGATCGTTTAATCTGAAGTGGCGTGTTTTGGTTTTGCAGTTGCGGTGATTATACGATATGGGTATTATGGGGATTGCCGGATGGTGCTTGGACCTGGTTCGTCGAGGTTGATTAAAGCAAGTTCCGCGTTTGTGGAGGAGGTTCAAGTCAGAGATGTGGACAGTAAAGGGGTTTTTCTTTATGGGTTCTCTGATATGCCGGAGTTGACCGGAGAAACTAATTGGACCGTCTCTAGTTATATGGTTGTTCCATCGTATCGTCGCAAGGTGACATTTTTATTTTTATTTCATTTCATTTCATTTGAGCTCATTTATCTTTCTCTATTTTGTATTGAAGTTGAATTAAAAGTATGTTTACTTTTCAGGGTTTTTCTTTGTGGTTGAACAAAGGTTCCAAAATCCATATAAGATGGAGGACACAGACTGCCAGATTCAAGCAACTCCAAGTAGTTATAATTAAAGGTTAGTGTGTGATAGTATTAGAACTATGAAAACGTGATGGTCGATAACTGTTGTTGATTAGATGACAAATTCATGGTATATTTGGGCAGGGGAGAAAAAGTTTAAGACATTACTGCCCCAATTGACGAGCTCTTCTGTTCACACCGATCAATTCAACGGTATTGTTCTTTGTGTCCATTAAAAAATTATATCGCGCCAGATAGGGGTCGAACCTATGACCTTCTGCTTAGGAAACAGACGCTCTATCCACTGAGCTACAGGCGCTTCTTTGCTGAGTTCTGACCCCAAATTTTAATGTATTATACTATTTTCAGGTTCAGAGGCTGAATACTCGATTAAAGAAGACAACAGGTATTATTTTGGTGTTATTAACATGAATGCTAGGAATGTTGTAACGACAATGTGTATAAATGTTACATCCAAAACATATGATCTCTCCAAAGCAAACAACATGTGCTCATCTTCCATGGAGTCATGCCGTCTCAAAGTCCAGTTTCCCAACACTCAATATGTTGTTTTAGCTACTCCTAACAATGTAACCACTCTTCTTTCCACACCCCTTTTAATTTATAAACCAAATTAACATATTTCCTTACAGACATTACCTTAACCCAGTTCTTGATTTGCAGGGTGATTTAGATGGATGGTATATTGAGCTATCTTTCGTTGCTCGTGTCATAACTTACATTTCAATTCTAGGTACCAAATTACCTATTATGATGTTCTTATAGTTGTACCAAGTTCATATCTTACTTGTTATGCCTTTTCTAGGATTTATTGTCATTACCATCTTCCTAGTGCTGAAATATCTGGGAGCATTTGATTCTGAGAGGCCTACCACTACAATAATGGATCCAGAAACCCCAAGGGAAGTGTCTGAGACTGACCCTATATTGCCAAATAAACCAGCTCAATTCACATATGGCACGAATGAAGAAGACGATGATGATGCAGGATCAACCACTTCATCTTCAGAGGATTTATATGATGCAAAATTATGTGTGATTTGCTATGATGATCAGCGCAATTGCTTCTTTGTTCCATGTGGCCATTCTGCTACCTGCTATGTCTGTGCTAAGAGGTGAACATGCCAAAACCAGTAAAAAATGACTTTTATAGTTTATACATGCTACCTTATTGTTAATGTTTTTTTGTTTTTGCAGAATCATGGATGGGGAGGCCAAAATGTGTCCAATATGTAGAAGGCTTGTTCACAAAGTGAGAAAATTGTTCACCTCTTAGAAATGTTTTAGTGAACTTTTGTGAGTTTTTCCTTCTTAAGAAATTTGATGTATCTAGAAAGTTAGGATTCTTTTTAATCCCTTTTCGAGAGAAGGGTAGATGAGTGCTTTCTTTGTTAGCATTTGAGTCCATGGCTTTGCTTCTTAATAAGCTTAATGGAATTTCTTTGCTTTGCTCTGTACATTTTTGTCTAGTTTTTTTGTCTGAGAATGTTGTAGATCAGACATTGTGCTTAACACCGTAGTACATCTATCTAAGAAGAAGATTTGACATTTGATGATGGAATGGTTTCATATTGATGTATGCAAATGTGAGACATTGATGATTTGGGAAATGGAAAATGATTATAGATGTTACTTCCAATCCATTGTCTTTTACCGCAAGATCAATGCACTAAACGAAGTAAAGTTAATATCAAGTCTTATCCTATTGTTGAAAGTTGTTGGTTGATAGATTGTTTTTAAATATTTGTGCCGATTTGTTTTTCAAATCAATATCCTATTGTTGGAAGTAGTTATTTATCATTAAGTCTTATCCTATTGTTGGAAGTAGTTATTTGTATCACTTAACTAACTACGGTGGTGTTATGTGTGGGATATTATGCGAGTATATTGAAGATGTGATGAATAAGTATTACACCATCATCATTATTATTATTATTATTATTATTATTATTATTATTATTATTATTATTATTATTATTATTATTATTATTAATAAGAAAAAGAGGAGGAGAAAGGTAATGGCTGTTGTGGCCACATTTGACATGAAAAGAAGAGAGAAATAACGTGGCAGCAATGTGAAGACGCTATAACAGCTTCTAGAACTCAAGAAATCAAGCGATCTTATCCCAAAACAATAACTGAGTTTCATCTTCCTACCCATCCCATCCTGCTTAGCGTAATCATAATTACTAAAACTTCATATCCATTTATGTGGTTTAAATGGATCCAATCCCCATCAGTTGACAAATAGATACATCTTAAACAGAATAGTCAACTAAATGCCCTTGCTCCAAGTTTATAAAATTTAATTATCGAAGCTGTAGAGGAGATGAGCTCACTTCATCACTCTTCATGGAGACTTCATTCTGGTTTTGCATTTCTGCAGTTGCGCTCATCTTGTATAGCCTTGCAAAACATCTTGTCACAGTCCACCAAAATCTCCCACCAAGCCCTTCAATTTCTCTGCCCTTAATAGGCCATCTTTACCTTTTCAAAAAACCACTGCATCGCACACTAGCTAAACTATCCAACCAATACGGTCCAATTCTATTCCTTAGATTTGGATCTCGACCGGTCCTGGTTGTATCTTCTCCTGAAGCTGCAGAGGAATGTTTTACCCAAAACGACATCGTTTTCGCGAACCGCCCTCGTCTACTTGCAGGGAAACACCTTGGTCATGACTACACCAGCCTGGTTTGGGCTTCATACGGTCACCGCTATCGCAACTTGCGGCGAGTAGCTACACTTGAACTCCTGTCGACTAACCGTGTGAATTCGTCTCAGAACATTCGTGAAGATGAGGTACGATTTATGTGTCAAAGACTGTTTCAAGCTTCCAGGGCTTGTGGTGACGAATACCAGATTGTGGACATCAGATCTATGTTTTTTGAGCTGACGCTTAATGTTATCATGAGGATGATTGCTGGAAAACGGTATTTTGGAGTGGAAACAACAGGTTTAGTGGAAGCAACAAGGTTAAAAGAAATAGTGATGGAAACATTTCAATTAAGTGGGGTTTCTAACATTGGGGATTTTGTGCCGATTTTGAATTGGGTAAAGCTGAATGATGTTGAAGACAAGTTAGTGAAATTGAAGAGCAAGCGAGAAAAGTTCACACGGGATTTGATTGATGAACATAGACGGGTGAGGTCTGACTCTTCTGAATTTAAACCACAAAGCAAGACTATGGTTGATGTGTTATTGTCACTGCAAGAAAACGAGCCTGAATACTATACAGATGAAATTGTGGGAGGCATGATAATGGTAACAGCCGTTTGTTTATTCATCTTATTTGTTTCTTGAATTGTTTTAAGAATGTAATTTGAAATTATTTACAGGCCTTGTTGTCAGCAGGGAGTGACACCTCGGCAGGAACCATGGAATGGACACTGTCCAATTTGTTAAACAACCAGGAGAGCCTATTGCGTGCGCGTGATGAAATTGAAGTCAATGTTGGGGGAAACAGGCTTATTGAGGAAACTGATGTTGGTAGACTTCCATATCTGAATGGTATCATAAAGGAGACAATGAGAATGTACCCAGCTGGACCGTTACTGGTACCCCATGAGTCGTCAGAGGAGTGCAGTATAGGGGGTTACACTGTCCCACGAGGGACGATGTTGTTAGTGAACGCGTGGGCAATACAACACAATCCGAACTTGTGGGAAGAGCCATCAAAATTCAGGCCAGAGAGGTTTCAAGCTGAGGAAGTGGAGAAGTACAAGTTGTTGGCATTTGGGGCAGGAAGGAGAAGGTGTCCTGGAGAAGGATTGGCAACGAAGATGATTGGGCTGGCTTTGGGGTCGTTGATTCAGTGTTTTGAATGGAAGCGAGCTGGTGAGGAGATGGTGGATATGACTGAAGGTGGTGGTCTTACCATGCCTAAAGCTCAACCCTTGGTAGCTATGTGCAGACCTCGCCCAATAATGTTCGAACACTTTTCTCAGTCCTCATGATTGTTGAGGTCACCGACAAATTTCTTTGTTCACTGGAAATTAGTTTCAGAATCAGTCTCAGATGAAAGAATCAAGACTACTGCAAAGTTCAAGTGCTCGGGGCGGAACCAGAAGAACCAGAAATTCCATCTAAGGCTCATGTATAACATTTATAATAGAGTCCATTGGATTTTTAGACCATAAAAAGTTTACTATACAATTATAGGCTACTTTTGAAAAGTTTGCAAAACTAAACTTTGATTTTCACTCCATAGGCCAATTACAGCTGTGAGCGTAATTCACAGACTGTGAGCATAATTCACAGCAATTGTGAATTGTAAAGTTTCAGGGGTATTTTGGAAAACTCGGCCTATGGAGTGAAAACTAAACTTTTAAAAATCTGTTTTTGTATGTTTTCCAAAACAGGCCTATAATTATATTTTAAAATTTTCACTTTATAATATTGAAATCATATTACTAATATTAAAACTGTACTCTGGGCTGCTTCATTGTAAATTTTGCCAAATCTTCACTAAAACAATAAATTTGTAAAAGTTACTTTAAATGGAAAACATTTTAGTAGCAATTTAAAAAAAAAAAAAAAAAAAAAAAAAACTTTACCAGATATCATGCCAATTCCAATAATCACTTGGATTCTCATCATCTATAAACTTGAAATTATCGTAAATCTCGTCCATAACTACTCGCAATAATTTCTCATTTCTTATTAAAATATACTAAATTAATTTATGTTTGAAACAAGAAACTAGAAACCAATATATTTTTAAAAAAAATATTATCATATTTTTCTTATTTCACCACTTACCAAAATATTCCAAGTCATATATGAAATAACATAAAAACTAAAAACATTAGTTCAATTAGTATCATTACAAACAGACACATTGAAATAAAATGTTTTCACAATTTCATTTTCATTGTATCTATCAAAAGTTCACACTCAAACTTGTGTTTTGTGCTCTCTTAATGCATTGAAGTCTTCTATTATTGAATCAAAGCTGAATGTTTCTGCAACTTTCTTTTCAATATAGACATCAAGTAATCTGCAAGAAACTTGTCACTCATCTTGTTGAGAAGACTAGTTTTATAGCTGAAAATGTTCTTTCCGTTGTAGCTGTAGAAACAAGAAGTGTTAATACAAGAAGAACCAACCTATCAAGCAAAGGAAACTGATATGAGTTATTAGTTTCTACCAAAAAAACGACATAATTTAGAAATTGTTGACATATTTTGAAAGTTATGTTGTTGAGTCACAAATAACTTGTAGTGTTTCAACTCAAATGCCAAGAGATCTTTTCATGTTCAGAAAAATCATCCGGATTAAATTTGCTTGCTAGTTTACAAATCTTATTAGGACAAAATGACTTTAAACTATCTTTGGGACTTAAAACAGAGCTAAGAGTTAGTAGCTCCATTGAATGGTCGTTGAATTTACTATTTAACTCTTGTAATCGAGAATCCACTATGACACTAAACACTTCAACTTGATAGTGGTGCTCAATGGTAATATGATATTTTTGTCGACAAGATTGATCATGCCATACTAAATATGAAGCACCCATATTTAGAAAATCAATTTCATATTTTGCACAAAAAGAATCTCACACTGTCAAGTAGTGAATCCCAACGATCTTCTCTAACATTTTGTATGAGTGATTTTGTTATCGAAACAATATGCATAACATTTGCAATATCTTGAGACTTTTATTGCAAAGCTTGTGATAGAATATCCATGGTCCCCATTATTTATCTCATCATATGAAAAATAAAAATCAACTCAAATGAGGTAGTAGCATTATAAGCATAATCCGCATCACCTCTTTTAGAATAGTTAGATTCCTCTTTCACTATATTTTCTAAAACTCCAAATAATGGCCCATACAGTCTTAATAAGCTGAGTCAAAATGAGAGCCCCAATGAGTATCCCCCATCCTTTGCAAAGATCTAAGTTGATTGCCTCATTTTCTAGTTTCAAGTTCGTTACTAGCTACCATACATGCAATTGCATCTTCTTGAGCACGTATTAATTCACCATTACGTTTGCAAGAGGCACTAAATATGTTGACAACAAATGTCAACTTGGAAAAGAATTAATGCACCAGAATCACCTCTCTAGAAGCGGCAAATAATGCAAGTTGTAATAAATGAGCCATGCAATGAATGTAATAAGCATATGGACATTCCTTAAGAAATAAGGCTTGCAAACCATTCTATTCACTCCGCATGTTGCTAGCTCCATCATATCCTTGACCTCTAATTTTTAAATATCAAAAGCATGGTGAGAAAGAAATCTTGATATCTCTCTTCAAAGTTATGGATGAAGTATCTTCAACATGAATAAGATCAAGAATTCTTTCTTTTATGAATCCTTCTATCCACAAATCTCAAAACTAGAGCGACTTGTTCCTTTGTAGCAACATTTCTAACTTCAGCAACAAGGATACAAAATTGAGCATCCCCATTTTCTTCACAAATATGTTTCCTAACCTTGTTTGTGAGAACTTGCAAAAACTCTTTTTGAATCAATGGAGAGGTATATTTGGCATTCTTTGGGGAGTTCTCTAATGCAACTTTCTCAACATCAAGATTATATGTTGCTAAAAATTTCAACAACTTAATGAAATTACCTCGATTCTTTATGTTGAAGATTCATCATCCTCTCAAAGTACAACCTTGAAATGCAAGCCATCTATTTGAATCAATAGAAGTCTTACATTGCAAACAATTTTTTTGTAATTATCTTTGACAATTGTTGATTAATCACCTTCTCAATGTAGAAACTTTGGTTGACTACATCTCTGCAAGATTGAGCGAGCACGGAGCCTATGACACCCCATATTGAGACATGGTTAAAAGGAATTAAATTGCTACCCATATCACCAAGCACATTATTTTTTGGGAGCCTAAAAATTTAGAACTTCAAAGTTAAGCGTGCTTGACTTGGAACAATCTTGAGATGAGTGACCTTCTGGGAAGTTTGATCGGAAAGCATGCTAGAAAGCGTAATGGTGGTCTGTGAGGCTAGTGGTCAGCCATAAGACTAATTATGTGACAAGGTGGCTCTCGGCCACCACGTCTTGAGTCATCCGGGGGCGGGGGTCGGATGTTACAAATGGTATCAGCGCAACCCTGTGACTGCAAGGTACGCCTGCGGGCAGCAGAGCCCTGGGCAATCACCTAGCAGGGATAAAGATTCTGGGAAGATTGTGGGCACATCGGGGACGTTGTGTCCTAAGAGGGTGGATTGTAACACCCCATATTGAGATAGGTTTAAAAGAAATTGAATTGCTACCTATATCACGAATGTGCATATTGTTTTTCGGGAGCCTAGAACTTAATAACTCCAAAGTTAAGCGTGCTTCACTTGCAACAATCTTGGGATGGGTGACCTTCCGGTAAGTTTGTTCGGAAAGCATGCTACTAAGCATATTACAAGGAAATCAATAACTCCTTATATGTATTTGGATCATATTTGGGTACAAAAATTAAAGGAAGTCACATCTTAAATTTTCTCTAAATAATTAAGAGCAATTATTACACAAGTGAATAACGCTCGCAATACATGGACATGTAAACTTGGCTCGAAATAAATAGGCACCAAAATCAAAGGAATTTACATCTTATGAATTTCGCTCAAAGTAATAAATGGAGAGAACAAGGTTTTGGTATAACGTAACATATTTCCATGAAAGTTTATGCCACGAGGGTTTTACTATTTGTAAGTATACGAATTTTCTGCAAAATCATGGAAAAGCTTGCAAGTTAATGGTGTAGAGTCATGTGGTTTTACAAACTCAAAAAGAGGCTTATACAAAATAAAGACCATTGGTAAGCACGTAATGTAACATCCGTAATAAGGGTTTAAAAATTTCCGTATTTTTCAATGAATTTTGACTTTTCAGTCAAAATTCGAGTTAAAGGGTAAAATGATAATTTAAAAAGTCAATCAGAAGTATAGAGTCAAATATATCAAAATGATCGTCTTTCAAAGCATTTTAAGAATTTAGGAATTAAAATGAAAATTAAAGTTTTACATTACTGGAAAATCTTTTAGAAACCGTTGAACCAAATTTAAAAGTGTTTCATAATTATTTTATAAAAGGCCTATAACCCATATTTTAAAGAGAAGCCCACTTGAAAAAACCTCGAGTCGATTGATTTCCCTAATTTGTTTTATTTCTCTCAAAATCACAACACATGTAATTTGGGATTCTCTTCCAAGTTTTCTTCCTTACGAATATTGGTAAGTCTCTCTAAAATCCTATTTTTAATTTTATGTTTTGTAAATTATTTTATAATACTACTATGATTTATGACTAGTGAACTAGTTCATGGAATTTGAAGTGTTCATTAAAATCTTCTTCTGAAATTGGTAGTGTAATAAACCCTAGAATTTGATTTGATTCAATCATATTGGAAAAGCTTACTTCTAGATTGATAGAATAGATAAAATGGTGATAATGACTCTATAGTTTCCGCTTGATGGGTTAGTTAAGGGCTGGAAATTTAGATTGTATTGTATGGTTTATAGTGTAGACAATGTGTTTGACAGAATGCCTGTGTGAATTGTATTGTATAGGCGACGTGGGTGATGGTGGAAATCCAACCGATGTTGTTTAGCTAATCGTCGGAGGATAGGTTAGCGATTCCATTTTAAGCTATATATATTGTATGTTGTGTGTTTATTGCTTGTGCATTAAACCGGTTAATTAGATATAACCATATGGGATGAAATTGATATTGGAATTTGATATTGCATGTTTGAGATAAATGTCTAGTTAATCGTGTACTTTGGTTTTTAAATGCTTGGATAAATGTGTATATGGTTTTTTGTGTGGTTGAAATTAATGACCTCCTTATTTGGTTATTGAATTATGGTGAGAAGTTAGAATATTGGTGTGGTTTGTGTTATCTAGATACCATTAATAACATGTATTTATTACATGTAAGGTGCATTTACTATATTTAGGTGCATTTATTATATGTAAGGGTTTAATAGTGGATATTGGAACTATAACATGGTAGTTGGTTACTATTGATTAATTAATTATGTTGTTCACATAATTGGCTAGTATGGCTATAACACCTTTAAAAGGTTATTGAATTGATAAATAATGAACGTAATGAAAATATGTGTTTAATTACTTAATAATAGATTGCCCTTGGTCATAGATTGGTGTAGAGATGGAGTTGCATGCCATTAGGGAAAAATTAGAGATCTTGACCTATTGAATTTTTGGTAAATCGTGGTTTAGCTAGCCATTATTGGAAACCAGACTGACAACTTTTATTGAGTGTGACGACAGCATCGCATGCGGGCTATTGTTATTTCTGATATTCGAATTTATTGTTGGAATCCATAGGTAGATGACCGTTCCGAGGTGGATCAAATGACACTACGGATTTTGGTCTTTGGACCTATTATCAAGCTTCAGCCTTATTGTTTCCCATTTCGATATAATATCTAGATTAGGGGCAGTCAAAAATTATAAATGATACATTGTTATACTTTGGTATATTAATTATTGACTAGTGAGAATTAGTGTAATGTAGGTTGAATGCTATGAACTTGTTTGCTTATTTAAATGATTGGTTCATTTAAAGTTCAACATTTATTGGCCTTGGAATGTGTAACATGGTGGTTTGGTGATATTAATGACATGGGGAGGTGTTATAGACTAGGTAACATTAAGACTCAATTCTTAAATGGTTGGGTGGGAAAAACCAAGTTGAATAATTAATTAGGCCATATAAAACAGCATCGATCACGGTCTAGCCATGTGTCCTTGAACGGATCGTGTTCGAAAAACCACTCAGAAATTAAATTAACAGCGGCTTACACGGACTGGTCGTGTTATGCCAAACAGTCCATGTTTATCCATACAAAGGAATCAATTTTTAACAGGGTGCTACACGGTCTCACACAGACCGTGTAACCTTCTCACACAGACATAATTTCCAATAGAGTTTGACACGGTCTGATATTGTAAAATCAAAAGGTCCGTGTCCATAACTTTAGCAATTATTAAATATTTTTTTGCATTAATTAAATGATGTATTGAATGATATTAATTAATGTATCGATATAAATGCATTGTGTGTAAAATATTAAATGAATTTAATGATTGTATTGGTTAAAGTGCATTTGTGTAAGAAAATATCAAGATTGCATGCTAATAAAGATGCATATGCTTGCGTTTGTTTGAGCATGAAATTGTTAATCAGGTATCGATAGCCTAGCCTGATGCTTTTCTATTTTCCTTTTTGTCTCTCCTATGTGAAAACTAACAGGTTGATCGAGTTAGAACAAGTAGAGTGCATCCGCAATGGGCATCTTAGCAGCTCATTTATTCTGATTGTTCATTTTTTATTTTTATCGAACTATTTTGGAACTTCAATACAAAACATTTAGTTTTTATTTCTTTTGCTGGATTCAGATTGTATTTTATGATATTATTTTAACTATTTTTTTATTGTTGAACAACAGATTTATCAAATTTTATAAACATTGAAGTACCTTGAGATATTGGATTTTATTTATTATAGATGTTATTATGTGGTATACTATTGAATGCATTGTGTTAATTTTGCATTTCGAGCAACATTTTGCAGCTCTGCCGTGGACGGGGGTTGGGCATTACATGTAAATTAGGGATTAAAACACCCAAAATAGGGAAACTAGGGATTCAAAATCCCAAAACGCCAAGTTAAGGATTCGAATGCTCAAAATACACAAACAGGGGATCCAAATTAAAAATGATTAAACCACATTGTAATACTCGACTTCGCACGAAACTCTGTTACCACAACTACATTGCCACGAGGAAACAATCGCACATGGCAATAAGGTATTACTATAGTGGTCCAAATAAAAATGGACTAAAGGTCTGAGGACCAAACTCTAAAAGGCTCTTCTCAAGGTTCATGGTCCTAAATTGAACAATCCTTTAGAAGGATTCAAGGCCTGTGATCATTAAACCTTTGGCCGAAGAGCTTTAGAATAAAACCTCTGACCAACCTTACTTCATATCAAGAGGCTATATGCCGGAAATGAGACCTTATGGTCGAAGTGATGCTTTAAGATCAAAAGTAATGTTTATGGTTGAAATGAAGACTTAAGGCCAAAATGATGCATTACGAATGAAAAGAAGGCTTATGACCGAAAATAAGTCCTATGGCAAAAATGATTCCTTAGGGCCGAAATGAAGTCTTATGGCTGAAATAAAGTCTTGGAGTCGAAATGAAGGCTTATGGCCGAAATGATGGCTTATGGCTGAAATGATGTGTTATGGCCGAAATGATGCCTTATGGTTGAAATAAATGCTTGGAGTCGAAATGAAAGCTTATGGCTGAAATGAAGATTTAGGGTCGAAATGATATTTTAGGGTCGAAGGCTTAAGACTGAAGTAAAGCTTAAGTCCAAAATAAAGGCTTGAAGTCAAAATGAAGATTTAGGGTCGAAATAATGCTTTAGGGCTGAAAAGAAACCTTAAGGCCAAAAAGAAAGCTTAGGTCGAAATAAAGGTTTTGAGTCGAAATGAGGACTTATGGTCGAAATGAAGGTTTAAGGGCGAAATGATGCCTTAGGGCCAAAATGATGTCTTATGGCCGAAACAAAGCTTTATTGTAAAAAATGAAGGCTTATGACTGAAATGACGTGTTATGGCCAAAATGATGGCTTAGTACCGAAATAATGGATTTGGTTTGAAGTGAAGGTTTGTGGCCGAAATGATAGCGTAGGGCCGAAATGAAGATATTCAGAACCAAAAGGAATCATCTTCCAACTTGAAGTTCATATGGGAGCCAGCTGCCCTAAATAAAATTTAAGTCATTGATGATTAAATATTAATTAAATATAATATTTCCTTAGTCCTAAAAACATAAAAGTTATTAAAATTGGGAAGATAATCATAAAAAGAGATAAACAACTGTAATTCTATTAAATTTTCAATTATTAGGAGATATTTTCTCCCTGAAAACCCTATAAGACAAGAAACTCATAAAACAAAGAAGGTCTTTTGTTAGACTTTTGACCATGATAATTAACGACCACCACAAATAGCTTCCAGTAGAATTTAGTCTATGACATGTAATATGAATAAATTAATTTGTGAAATATAAAAATTACAAAATATAATTAACAAATCTAAACATTAAATATGATAAGAAATGATGATAGTTTCATATAAAGAAGCATGATTTTGAAAAACTGGGCAAGACCGATCCATCGAACCCAATTAACAGAAAACCGAAAATTAATTCGATTCAGTTCAATCTCAAAATCTTTTTTTATTTTTTCGTTTAAAACGATTTGAATCTAGTTGAATCGGTGAACTGGCGAATTGATTTAACCCGGTTTTATCAAACTTTTAACTCTACTTCTATCATGATATTTGATTTATAAGTCCCACATGTGAGACACTTTGATAGGTGTATTTATTTATAACAATATTTTATTGATGTAGAGAATCCCGTAATTTCTTCACATTTTATATATATATATATGTATATATATATTAATTATCATATTTTTATTAGAATATATTAATGAATATATTTTCATTTAATTATTATTTACTATCTAATCATATTTATTAAAATTATAATAAAATTATTTTTAAATAAAATAAATAATTATAAAAAATATATTTAAGAAAACAGGATCGCTAAATCCCACACCACAATTGCTAAACAACACACAACACATAAAATTTGGGAGAAATCTAAAAAATATCCTTACTTTTAAATTTAATTAATAATTATTATATCTTAATATTATATCTTTTATTATTTTTAAATTCTTATTTTATTGTGATAACTATTACCTTAATATATTATTAACTTTACATTATTTAATTTTTATTTTATTAATTTAATCTTTATATTATTTAATTTTTATTTTAATAATAATAATTAGTGTTAGATTACATACATCTAGAGGTTCAATTCACAGATTATCTGTTTTGATTTGAAGCATTATAAATATAATTATTTAAAGAATTTATTTCTAAATTCTAAAGTGTTTAATAAGTATATAAAATAAATTTAATAATAACACCAATTGTTTGGTGGTTTTAGAATGCATCACTATTACTTAGTAGAAATATATTAAACAAAATAATACTAACATTTTTTTTAAATAAAAAACATAATTTTTATTAGTAGAATGTCAAATTTAGAAGAGAATTTTGAAAAATAACGATAAAGAAAATATAAACTTATTTTTTTATTTATATTAATATATTTATATTTTAAATTATAATCCTAATTAAAAAAGGAAATCAAATTATAATAAAAATTAAAAATTAAATCAAATTAAAATTTGAAAAGAAAAAGGAGATAAAATTATAATATAAAAATAATGAAATAAAATATAAATATAAAAAATAAACATAATAAAAAATAAAATAAAATAAAATAAAAAGATAAAAATAAATAAAAATAAATATAAAATTATTTCAATATTTAAATTTTAAATTATATAAAAATATATTTTTGGACTAAAAATATGGAATTTAACCATTGTCACGTGGGATATAACCATGCCCTAAAAAAAACCACTCGGTTGAACCCATCCCACACCGGGGATCTATTTAAAGTTGTAGATGCCCGTCGGAATTTTAAAACCTTGTATAGAAGCCTCTCCTAGTTTATGGCTTCTAGAACTTAAAACTAGACCGCATCCCAAAATAATAAATCCAATTCATATCATGCTCAACTCAGCATCATTTGGATATGGTTGAGACAGATTCACAGTCTATATCGGTGGACAAACAGACACAGGTGAAAACGGAACATTTTAACTCAATGCCGTCACTCCAAGCTTATATAATTGACTTGTTGTAGTTGGCAATGAAGATTAAGTCATTTCAAAATTCTCAATGGATACTTCATTCTGGTTTTGCTTCTCTGCACTTGTACTCGTATTATACTGGCTCGCAAAACATCTGGTTACAGTCCACCAAAATCTCCCACCAAGCCCTTCAATTCCTCTGCCGGTAATAGGCCAACTTTACTTGTTCAAGAAACCACTGCATCGCACACTAGCTAAACTATCCAACCAATACGGTCCAATTCTATTCCTCAGATTTGGATCTCGACCAGTCCTGGTTATATCTTCTCCTGAAGCTGCAGAGGAATGTTTTACTCAAAACGACATCGTATTTGCGAACCGCCCTCGTCTACTTGCAGGGAAACACCTTGGCTATGACTACAGCAACGTACTTTGGGCGTCTTATGGTCACCACTATCGCAACTTGCGGCGGGTAGCTTCACTTGAACTCCTGTCGACTAACCGTGTGAATTCGTTTCAGGGTATTCGTGTAGATGAGGTACGATTTATGTGTCAAAGACTGTTTCAAGCGTCCAGGGCTTGTGGTGATGAATACCATGTTGTAGACATGAGGTCCATGTTTCTTGAGCTGACGCTTAATGTTATGATGAGGATGATTGCTGGAAAACGGTATTTCGGAGTGGAAACTACAGATTTGGTGGAAGCAACTAGGTTTAAGGAAATAGTGATGGAAACATTTCGATTAAGTGGGGTTTCTAACATTGGGGATTTTGTGCCAATCTTGAAGTGGGTAAAGCTGAATGATGTTGAAGACAAATTAGTGAAATTGCAGAGCAAGCGAGAGAAGTTCACACAGGATTTGATCGATGAGCATAGACGGATGAGGTTCGATTGTTCTGAATTTAATTCACAGGGTAAGACTATGGTTGATGTGTTACTGTCACTGCAAGAAAACGAGCCTGAATACTATACAGATAAAATTGTGGGAGGCATGATAATGGTAAGAGCCGTTTGTTTATTCATCTGATCTGGTTCCTGAAATTGAACATTTCTAAGAATGTATATTGAAATTATTTACAGGGGTTGTTGGGAGCAGGGAGTGAAACATCAGCTGGAACCATGGAATGGGCACTGTCGAATTTGTTAAACAACCAGGAGAGCCTATTGCGTGCGCAGGATGAAATTGAAATCAATGTTGGAGGAAACAGGCTTATTGAGGAAACTGATATTGGTAGACTTCCATATCTGAATGGTATCATAAAGGAGACGATAAGGATGTACCCAGCTGGACCATTATTGGTACCCCATGAGTCATCAGAGGAGTGCAGTATAGGGGGTTACACTGTCCCACGAGGGACGATGTTGTTAGTGAACACCTGGGCAATACAAAACAATCCGAACTTGTGGGAGGAGCCATCAAAATTCAGGCCAGAGAGGTTTCAAGCTGAGGAAGTGGCCAAGTATAGGTTGCTGGCATTTGGGGCAGGAAGGAGAGGTTGTCTTGGAGAGGGATTGGCAATGAAGACGATTGGGCTGGCTTTGGGGTCGTTGATTCAGTGTTTTGAATGGAAGCGAGTTGGTGAGGAGATGGTGGATATGACTGAAGGTGGTGGTCTTACCATGCCTAAAGCTCAACCCTTGGTAGCTATGTGCAGGCCTCGCCCAATTATGTTCAAACACTTTTCTCAGTCCTGATGAGTATGGAGATCATAGTTTCTTTGAATCTCTTTTAGGCTTCCTTGCAGTATTATATAAGATGACTTCTTCTACAATTGTGAAGATTCGTAAAGTATTATAAATAACCAATAGACTATTGCAAATATTATAAATATAGAGGCTTTCCACTTATGATACTTGTAATGACCTCGTACAATAAATGGTATGTGTGTTCACTTCTTTGTTATGATCAAGAAAATAAGTGCTTGATTTATAACTGCGAAAAAAAAAAATACTCTTCCTACAAAATTCTCAGCGTTCTCTCCACGACTTCTTCCTCAAAACATTTTCTAACCACCGGATGGGTTCTACCCCTCTGGTTGGTCTCTTCCTTTTACTAATATTTTTTCTTTCTTATTTATTTTTCGACGTCAGTTTTGTGCTAATCGGTTCGGAAGTGTTCCCTCTTCCTCTGTGAAGATTTTAAATTCTTCATCCGTGAAGCTTGTGGTGGATTCCGGTCACTCTCCAGCTTGGAAAACAGATCTGATATTTTCTCGTCAACTCCACTACCTATTGAGATCTGGTTGAAATTTCGAATGGCAGATTTCAGTTGGGGTCAAATGTTTCATGTCTTTATATGTGTTATTGTTGGAGTTTCCATTCAGGCTGGAATTGTTCAAGATAGCATGGAGACAGTACAAATCTGTTTCGATATAATACGAACCAGTCACACTCAAGAAATTACATGCCTCTCAAAACCTTTTTCGGCTTGCTCGACTAGACTCAATCACTTTTCTTTAGGCAGAGCGGACAACAGAGTGCAGTGTTTAGACCTTTGGGTTTAACCATCTTAGATTGAGTCTTTTTTATTAAAATCTTGTTTATTTCCAATGTGTGTTCTACTGGGTGTTGGCTCTACTGTGTGCGTTGTATTGTGGTGATCCACAATATCTCACAAATTGATACTCCGTTGCACTTTATCGCACTGTATTGCACAGAGATGTACTGCTGTATAACTTTTTCTTGCTATCATCTATAATTTGGACTCCTACCTTTTGAAAAAAAAAGTGTTTGATTCATAAATCGAACTTTGATGCTACCTTTCATTTGGCAAGTAAATCGGTTAGAAAATGACAACATCTACTCCGCCACATCATTATGAAGCATGCTTTATCATGACTCGGTTTGCATGCTTATTCGATTAACTTTTCGAAAGATCACCGATCTTAGAATTTTTATAATTCAATGAATGTAAATGTGTAGTTTTTAGGCTTTGGGATTCCGAAAAGTTATGTGCACATTGGTGGTATTGGTAACAAGATCGAGTTATTTATCCCTTTCTTAACTCAGGATGTTATAGATGGTTGATTTTAACAATGTCAACTTACTATCTATACATTACATTTTAACCAAAGAAATATTGCATATAAACTTAACAGTGTTAATGGAATGTTTTGTATCTCAACACTTCTTAAAACTTTTCTTTAACACTCCCACCTTACATATTGAATATTCAAATATCTTAGATGGCAATTCTTCAGTTGAAATTTTTATAACTTGCTCCTTTGAATTGCAATAGACAAGATCAACTTTCATATTTGATACTGCTTCTCTAACTAAATGATATTTCACACTACTATGTTTGGTCATTCCATAATTGACTGGATTATTAGCTATTGCAATAGCTTAAGTGTCATCACAGTTGATTACAATAACTTCTTCAACTGATATTCCAATTTTCTTCAAAATCTTCATAATCCATATGGCATGATTAGCAGCTGCAGTTGCTGCTATGCATTAAGCTTCTGCTGTAGATTATGGAACAATTTCTCATTTCATTGATTCTAATATAACACACCACTTCCAAATGATAATACAAAGTCTATTGTGTTTTTCAAATCATCACCTCTTCTAGCCCAAACACTATCTACACATCCATGCAACTTTCGTTCTTTTCTTTTATACTAGATTCCATACTCAAAGGTTCTTTTAATATATCTTAACACCCTCTTATAAGCTCCTAAATGTGATAAGTTAGGAAAATGCATAAACCTTGAAAGAAACTAACCAAAAATATTAAATCGGGCCTTGTACCAATAAGATACAAAAGACTTCCAATCAAGCTTCTGCAATAAGATTGATTAACTTTGTTTCACCATCCATCTTAAACAATTTTAAGTTTGTGCCAAATATATCATATTTATAGTTAATTTCTCCCATGATTAGTGGCTTAAATTGATAATTTTTGTATTGAATTGCTTTATTTGGTATTTTGTGCAATTCTGGGGTAAAATTACAATTTGAAACATTTTTGGATGCTGCAGAGATATTCACCAAGGCAAAGTCAAAGTCCTTCAAGTCAAAGTTAAAGGATCTGAAGAATATATTTTTCTTATCAAACGATTCATTTAGTTTATGTTTTTGAGTTTTAAAATTTAGGTTAGATTTTATAAGAATAAGATCTTTCCTGATTTTTTTAGTTTTAGTTTTTAGGTATAAATAAATGTTTCTAATACGATGCAATAGAGCTTAGTTTTTATTTCTAAGTTATTAGGTTATTCATTTTCTCTATATGTAGTTTTTTTAATAAGATTTTAGTTTTGTGCCCTATTAGGAAAACCCCCTGATTGCAACAATACATTATGCTAACCTAATGCGGAAACAGGCAGCAAATATAATACCCCAGCAGTAATGGATAATAATAAACCTACAGAAAGAGTAGACACATAGATTTTCGTTGTTCCCAAATTTTGGGTACGTCCACGGAGGCGCCGATAATATTATTGAGATGGAAGAGTACACACTCACCCAACACTCAATAATGAATAACCCACACTCTCAACAATCACTCAAGTGTTTCCCCTCACAAGTGTTTCGCTCTCTCACGATCCCTCACTTGTTGAACTCTTGAAACCAATACTTGAATCTACTCCTGAAGAGATGTGATTTTCTCTGCCTCAAAATCTGTCACCACCCAAAACTTGGTAACCCATCTTAAGTTTATATAGTACCAACTTAAGGTAAAACCTAATGGGCCTAAATATTACAAAGCCCATAACCATGGTCCCCACATGACCGGGAACCATCCTAACATGCCCTTGGCACTTAGCAATGCTCATAGTCAGTTGAACCGATTTAATTTAGTAAAGTCTTCTTTCCAGTTCTACTTGTTGTGAGAAGTATTTTTAATTGTTTATGTCTTCAATATTTATAAATTCTTTATTTTATTGATTTTCGATTGAATATATTAATTAATTTGATTGATTAATATGACTAGTTAATTAATTAAACAGGTTAGTATTTTGCTAGCCACTAGATTAAATATGTAATTGTTAAATTGATTTGACCTAAGTAGCCATCAGTATGATACATTGTGTTGTGAGAATTTTATAATTATATTTAAATGAGCGCACTTGTTGACTTGTTTGGTATGAATTCCGGTCTTTCTATTTCTTAATGCGATCCTCAGTTGACCTGTCAGGCGATTGTCGGGGTTATTGCTAGATTAGGGGCTGTTTAAAAGGCACTTGTCCAGTCAGTCTAATATTTAAGGAAAGATTAGGTTGTTAAGTGCGATGCCAACAACTATAACTAGGTTTATTAAATCGGTATAATTTACTTTTAGTGTCAATGATCAACACAGAACTGGTTTGATTGACTTTGCTGGATCGTTTACTTTATTTTTTATTCGTATTATTTATTTATTTTTAGTTTGTTAATTAAATCAAATCTTAAAACCCTCAATTCTATTTGTTTGCTAAACCGGTTATTCAAAAGGTAATTCAGTCTAATATTAATTATCGTTCTCTGTGGGATCGACCCTGATTGCCGCTACTACAGTCATTAGCAGGAATTAATTATTTTTAATGAATACTCGATACACTTCAAATTTTTGCACTGTTGCTGGGGAAATGTATTGATTGATTTTTTTCTATATGACCAGGTTTGATCATATAGGAGAACTCTTATACAATCCAGAGATTGGAGCAAAAGTGAGAAAAAGAAAGCAAATCCTTAGAACATGTTCTGAAAACAATAATGATCAAGTTGTGTTCATAGCTGCTGATCAAAATAGTGATAGTGTGACCTTGCCATGGTCGCAATAACAACAATAAGATGTGAGGTAAGTGCTCTTACTTATCAGATTGAACAATTAGCTTCTGCATTTTATCAATTAGTTACAAGTGAAACCCAACAGTTGTGCCCACAACTAAGGTATTGTGAAATTTGCGGTGCAAGAATGTTCTACAAATCGAAAATCGAAATCGGATCGGTCACCTATCCTAGGCGGCTAGGCGAGGCCTAGGCAGTGTTGACTTTTTGTTGAAGTTTGACTTTTTTTAATAAATTATTATAAAATACATAAAAATAAAATTCTAAAAACAATTATAAATGTTATATTTCAATATTTATATATCATTTTACAAATTTAGCATAATTTTTATGACTAAAAACATATAAGTAGGTACCACTAAGCGAGTTCAGTTACCAAAATTATAATATTGATAGTTATTACAGATCATCTCACTTTATATTAGATGAGTAATTAGGTTCATTGATGATTGCTATTTTAAACGAGCTTGAACTCAATTTCCATCACTTTTAGCTTGAATGAGGTACCACAATGATTCATTTAATGCTTATTTAAAGATTCATGGTCAAGAAGTTCAAATGTGGAAAAATTATCTAAAAGACCATGCATTCAAGTAAGGAGAATTCATAGATATCAAAAGGATGCAAGGAGAACAAGAAATGAGAGAATCAGAAGGCCGCAGAGGATGTCCACACCCTTGTACTCGTCACCAGGCTGCCAGGATCTTAACCAAGGTGCCCAAAATGGTACCAAAGCGACAAGTGCGCCCTGGTAAAGAGAACCAGGCCGCCAGGATCTTGACCAGGGCGCCAAATGTGGTACTGCAGCATCTTCACACCCTGGTCCGCGCCTTGGCTCAACATGACCAAACCGCCAAAACCTTGATTAGGGCGCCCAACTCGGTATCGAGAACCCTAACCCATCTTGTCTGCACCCTGCCATCACATACCAAGACGCCATCTAGGGCGTCAATTCTAGTACAGCAAGCAATCTCACACCATGGTCCGCACCTTGGCTACCTTTTCCAAGAGGCCGACCAGGCCGTCCAGGAAGACAAAGACAGACCGCCAACCAGGGTGCCCAGACACAAAATTTTGGCAACTTTTGACTTTTTTGGAGGGTATTTTTGGGAGAGAAAAATAGAGGGTATAAAAAGAAACTGGTAGGGTTTTTTTTAACGGATCCTGGTCTAAAGACAGAAGTTTGAGTTGGGAAAGTCTTAGGCGAGAAAAGAGAAGAAGACTTCCATTAACCAAGTGGCACCAATAGGAGAAAAACTCAACTTTCCAGCGGTTTTTAACTCCGACAACAAGGATTTCATTTTCTATAGCTGGTTTAGTTATTCCTTACTTTTCTTATGATTCTCTTGTGTATAACTTGTGTTAGTAGAACTATGAGTAGCTAAAGACATTTTCAGTTCTTTGAACCTTAACTATTTTGACTATTGTTATTCTTTCTTTAATGTTGTGAAGTAACTTGAAAATTTAGTTAATGAAAAAATAGTTAATGAACCTTGTTATTTTAAATGAATGATGTTGATGTTCAATTCATATGAACTTCTTAAGGCTTGTGGGAGCTTGATCAACTATTCCATGAATTAATGGTGTGAACTAACTTGAAAAAGTAGTTAATGCTAGATTTAGGTTCATATGCTTTAATAAATGTATACCTAGAAATAGGTATGTGAATTAGAGAGTTAATGATAAGGGAACTCATGGAACTACTCTTACACTTAAGTGACATAAGTGAGGTAATAGGGTAGTTAAACTACTAGTGTGACAATATTTAGTAAAGCCTAACCATTAGATTACTTGACCATCATTGATATTTTTCGGATAACATAGTTGCAATATTGAGGGGGATAAGAGCCTCTTAAACTCCAATTCATTCTATTTAGCCAAAAATCTTAACATAGTCATTTAATTATCATCCAATTGATTAAATTTGTGATTTCACACTTGATTGAATTCAATGAATCAATTATCACTTCTAACGAACCAATCCCTATAAATCAATTTTTTGTATTACTTGACGACTTAAATGTGACTTGCACTAGATAATAAATTCAACCGTCATTTTTTAGGTTTGCCGCCTAGTCAACTTAACCAAGGTGTGAGAAGTGGTATTAAAGCTTCAATTTCCAATTTTTGCGGCCTGAATAGCGTCCTGGTCAAGGAGACTAGAGCGCAGACCAGGGCGCCAAAATTGATACCGAGGGTCGTGGATGTTATGGCACCCTGGTTTATATGACCAAGGCACCAACCAGGGCGCGAAAATTGGTACGCGTACCCTCTAACTCCACTAGGTGCCCTGGTCAGCGGCTTGATCTAAATGATCAGGGCGCGGACCAAGACGCGGGGACTGAAAAATTACCTGTTTGTGCTTCCAGCATCCTGTTAGGCGCCTGGTTCCCTGACCAGGTCGCAGACTAGAACGCCCAGGCCTCTAAATCAACTGGAATCCTTGCATTTGAACCTTTATACGCCTGAAGCTTCTTCTCCATCTCTCACCTGCATTATTGATAAATTTTTCATTTTTATGAGCTCTTTTCAAACTCTATTGGATGGAGATTTAATTGCAAATAATATATCCCTTGTTGTTTTTTTTTTTTTTAAATTTCTTCTAAGTTTATTTTGATTTTTTAATTTGATTTTAAATTAAAAGAGTAAAAAAAGTCAGCACAACCTATGGAGTGAGAAAAAAAGTACTGGAAAGATTAATTTTGCAATAATTTCAGAATTAGCCTATTTTTAAAACAATTCTTTTGATGACCCATGTAAAAACTAAAATATTTTTAAAATAACTATACACTTTTTAGAGCATATCTCCAATTGAATGTTGATGTGAAATGATACCACCGTGAAAAATAGAGGGTGTGGATATTGACGGGACTGAATTTTTATAAATAGACGACATCTATTTTTTAAAAAGTGATATAGTAGTCATCGTCTTTTTTTTTTTTAAATTTTTTATTATTAATAAAATTTTAATTGAATTAAATCTAAAGAAAAAAATAAAATTAATTTAATAAAATAATATTAATAATATTTATTTTAATAAATTTCTTGTGAATTCCACCGCCAAAAATAACAATTTATAAAATCAGAATGCAACTAATAAAATATGTGACGTGGGCTTACCATTCAATCGACTAGTGAGATCGATCTTTTAAAAATTTTCCGCATAGCTGACGGGATTCTGAATTATTCATTTCAGATACTATTGGACATGCACTTACACCACCATTCCTGTTTTAATATTATTAATTTGACAGACGACCGAACCACTACAATTTTAAATTCAACCGAGCTCACATAGCATGAAAGCTCGAATATTTTTTTCCCATTGTTAAGCCAAAAGCTTATCGTTCTGGTATTGCCCATCATCCTCAAAGTATTTCATAGTAACAACATAGTCAACACATCTCACCAGAATCTTCAACCTCTTAACATCTATGAAGATGACAACGATCTACTACTGCTTCCTATACCCTCTCACCATTTTAGCAGTGTACACCCTGACAAAGCAGCTATTCAACAAAATCCAAAACCTCCCACCGACTCCATTTCCATGTCTACCCATCATTGGCCATCTCTACCTTCTCAAAAAGCCACTCCACAAAACTCTCTGGAACTTATCCAATCGAAATGGACCCGTATTCCTCCTCCAATTCGGGTCACGACGGGTCCTAGTAGTCTCATCACCATCAGCTGTAGAAGAATGTTTGACCAAAAACGACATCGTTTTCGCAAACCGCCCCCGCATCAGCCTCGGGAAATACTTAGGCAACAACTTCACCAGTCTCTCATGGGCTCCCTACGGCGACCACTGGAGAAACCTCCGACGAGTCTCGTCTCTTCAACTCCTCTCCACCTCTCGTCTTCAGACATTATCAAGCGTTCGAGCTGATGAAATCCGATCAATGGTACGTCGCCTGTTTCGTGGACGATCTGCTTCCGTTGACTTGAGAACCACGGTTTTCGATTTGGCGATGAACATCATGATGAGGATGATCGCTGGGAAGTCTTATTACGGTGAAAACGTTTCAGATTTGGAGGAAGCGAATCGGTATAAGGAGATCCATGCTCAGACTTTCAAATTGGTTAGTGCTGTTAATATGGGAGATTTTATACCCTGGATTAAATCCGTTGATTTGGAGAAGAATCTGATTGATTGCAGTAGAAAAAGAGGTGAGTTTATGCAGGATTTGATCGATCAGCATAGGACAAAAATGGGTAACGCTGGTGATGATGAGAAACCAACGACTCTGATTGAGGTTTTGTTGGAGTCGCAGAAAACAGACCCTGATTACTACACAGACGATCTCATCAGAACCTTCATGCTTGTAAGTAAATCAGTTACGATTTTACTATTTATTTAGTGGCTGAAGAAGCATTTTTTTTCTAATTTAATTGTGCGTTTGTTTTAGCTTCTGATTATAGCCGGCACAGACACGTCCATTAACACAATAGAGTGGTCACTTTCACTCTTGCTTAACCATCCAGAAGAATTGAAAAAGGCTCAAAACGAGATAGATCAGCAAGTGGGATTTGAGCGTCTGATAAGTGAATCCGACATAGCGAAACTTCCTCATCTGCGTGCCATCATCGATGAGACTCTCCGAATGTACCCACCGGCACCATTGCTAAGTCCTCATGAGTCGTCAGAGGAGTGTATGGTACAAGGATATAGAGTTCCACGAGGTACTATGTTGTTGATAAATTGTTGGGGTATACAGAATGATCCTAAGAATTGGGTGGAGCCCAGGAAGTTTAGGCCTGATAGATTCGTAGGAAAAGAGGGAGGTAAAGATAATAATAATGGGTACAAGTGGATCCCATTCGGGTCGGGTAGAAGAGGGTGTCCTGGAGAAGGAATGGGTTTGAGAATGGTTGGGTTGACATTGGGTACGTTGATTCAGTGCTTTGATTGGAAGAGAATTGGTGATAAGGGAGAGATGGTGGATATGACTGAAAATATCGGAGTCAGTCTGTCCAAGGCTAAACCGTTGGTTGCTTCATGCCGTCCGCGGTCAGCCATTGTTAATCTACTCTCTCAACTTTGAACTTTTGTTAGCTACATGTGAAATCATTTAGAACATATGGACGTATATGGGATTTTATGTATTGGTTCAACTCTTCTTTTGTAAAATAATCAATCATTTTAACGAGATAGAATGTTAATCTTCGAGATGAGGTAACTATTAGTCCTCAAACCATATTAGTACTATTATCATATAGTAGTATTATCAATTTGATCTTGGAACCTATTAGTCCTCAAAGCAATATATACCGTAAGCAAATTGACTCATACCACATTTATTTTCCAACTATTCTCATAACATAATTAAAAAAGAAAATAGTTTTTTTAGTTGGAATGAAACCCTTTATTTCATCATCTCGACTCAACTGATAACATAATAAAAAAACAGAAAAAAAAAAATAGTTTGAATGAAACCTTTATTTCATTCTCTCAACGGATTCAAACTGTTTTCTTTTCATCATTTCAACTCGTTCAAATTTTTTTTTTCAATTATACAATCATGAAAGATATTAATGGAAGTAATTTATGTTTCAATTTTGACGATGAAGAAAGTAATTGCGAAGACAAAAATATCAATAATGAGAAAAATAGACTTGAGGAATTGCTTCTCTTGTACATCTTCTATCTATTACGGGCTATTATCTATTTATTAGTAATCAATACTTGTCTCATCTAAGTTGTAATTTTAACTTTTGAAACACGGACTAGAGTTGTGGAGAAGAAATGAAATTCTCTTATGAGGAATCAAATAAAAGGGTATAAGTACAACACTTGAATATCTGCTTTCTAGATAGGAGCAAGAAAGATACTCAAGAAGTCTTTGTAAAAAAGCAATGGCATGAAAAGTTAACCTGCATCTCATACAAAATTGATGAGAAGAATCCACTTAAGTGTGTGTATGGGATTCTCAGCTCTTGAAATGTAATAATTCTTAAGAAGATTCATGGAGTAATTTGCAGTTGTTTGATGACGTCTCTGCTCTGTTTGATGTCCTCCATACCAGCTTCTACTATTTGGGAAAAGGTGAGAAACGTATCCAGGAAACCAATCAATTGGCACTCTCTTTTGTTGTCACATTAGAAAAGTAGCGACGTGGCTGTGTTATAACCACAACATGGTGGACATATAAATATGGATACAAAGAGTGTGAGAGAGTTCTGAGAAGAGGGTTTTTCCGTGTTTTGAGTGACGAAGAACGTAGAAGAAACCGAGACTTATCAATAGCAGTATAATTTGTAATCTGGGTGTATTTGATTGCAGAAGGTTGCCATTCTCATGTTCATTAAGTTGGTTAGCTCTGTAAACTCTCTTGTTGTAGTGTATTGGTGTCCTTCTAGTAAATCTAGAGAAGAACCTTGTAACCTCATTTGATTATAGTGAAGGATTATTCTAGAATAGGTCCCGTGGTTTTTACTCCTCACGTTGAGGTGGTTTTCCATGTTAAAAATCCATGTGTTCTCTGTTCTTTCTGCTGTCGGTTGATATTTGGTTTATTGTTGCTGTTTTAGTGCTTGTTGAGTTGCTGTATAGCTTGTGTTAACAAGTTGTTATCGGTTATCTACTATTGTCTTGTTATAGTTCTATTGTGTTGTTATTGTTTGTTTCTTCACTTGAGTCACAATAGAGAGCTTTGTCCCAACAAATTTGGTATCAGAGTTACTGGTTATTAGCTGCAAAGATGAGTATATATAACAACATAAACTTAGGTCGGATGATAACCTTGGAAGGTTCAAACTATCATTATGGAAAGGGAAGATGGAGGATCTTCTGTACATGAAGTTGTACCATTTACCAGTTTTCGAAAATGAGAAGCCTAATGACAAAATTGATGCGGACGGGACATTACTCCATAGGCAAGCATGTGGTTTAATCAGACAATAAGTTAGTGAAAATGTGTTGAACCATATTAGCGAAGAAACGAATGTCCGAATTTTGTGGACAAAGCTTGATGAGCTATATGCTAGGAAATTGGGAATAATAAGTTATTCTTGATGAAGCAGCTGATGCATTTAAGGTACAGTGATGGTGCTCCCATAACCGATCACTTAAATACATACCAAGGCATCCTCAATCAGTTGGCTGGAATGGGTATCAAATTTGATGATGAGGTGCAAGCACTTTGGTTGCTTGGTACTTTCCCGGACTCATGGGAAACTTTTAAAACTTCTTTATCTAATTCAGCTCCAAATGGTACCATAACTATGGACATGGTTAAGGGTAATGCATTAAATGAAGAAATGAGAAGGAAGACACAAGGGACTTCTTCATCATCTGATGTCTTGGTGGTTGATATTAGAGAGAGAAGAAAGAGCAGGTGTTCGATGAATAGAAATCAAAATAAAAGCAAATCAAACTTGTACTCAAATGTATAGTGTTATTATGTTAGAAAAAAGGGCACATTAAGAAGCATAGTAGGTTGCTAAAGAGGGACAACAATAATGGTGATACAAGTAATGAAAAGAAGTATAAAACTAACACAGAAAATGAAAGAGTGTCTACCACCATAACAAAAGATTTTATGTTGGTGTATGATATTGATTCCATCAATATTGCAACTCTTGAGACAAGTTGGGTAATTGACAATGGCGCATCAATCCATGCTACACCAAGGAATGAGTTCTTCTCATCCTATACACATGGAGCCTTTGGAAGTGTAAAAATGGAAAATGACAATATGCAAAGATTGTAGGCTGTGGTGATGTGGTTCTAGAGGCAGAAAATGGTTCCTGATTATTATTAAATAATGTCAAACACATTCTTGACATTCGGTTGAATATTATCTCTACCGGGAAGCTTGATGATGAAGGCTACTGCAATGTATTTAACAATGGCCAATGGAAGTTCGCAAGAGGTGCAATGGTTGTGGCCAAAGGAAATAGATGCTCTACCTTGTGCACTTTACAGGCAAGGCTTTCCAAGGCTGTGATAACTACGGCTCAGGATGAAATTAAGGCAGAACTTTAGCACAAAAGGCTCGCACATATAAGCGAGAAAGGCTTAGCAATTTTAGCTAAGAAGAACATGATATCTAACAGGGACTGTACACAGTTAAAAAGATGCCCACATTGTTTAGCACTAAAGCAAAATAGAGTTAAGTTTAACAGCTCTTCACCTGTTAGGAGACTAAGCATTCTTGATCTTGTTCATTCTGATCTCTATGGGCCAATGAAAGTTAAATCACTTGGTGGAGCCTCTTACTTTGTAAATTTCATTAACAACCACTCGAGGAAGACATGGGTGTATACATTGAAGTCAAAAGATCAGGTGTTAAATGTATTTAAGCAGTTTCAGGCCCTGTTTGAAAGGCAAACTAAGAGGAAATTAGAGTGTATTCAAACTGACAATTGGGAGAGTACATTCGTGCCTTTGATGAGTATTGCAAGCAACAGGGAATACAACATCAAAAGACACCACCAAAGACTCCTCAGTTGAATGGTTTGGCAGAGAGAATGAATAGAACTTTGGTTGAAAGAGTGAGATGTCTGCTTTCTCAGTCACGATTGTCACCATCATTTTAGGGTGAAGCCTTGGGTACAACAGTTCGTGTTCTAAATCTTACACCATGAGTTCCATTAAATTTTGACATACCAGAGAGAGTGTGGACATGTAGCGATATATCATATGATCATCTTCCTATTTTTGGGTGTAAAGCGTTTGTCCATATTCTTAAAGATGAGCAATCTAAGTTGGATGTGAAGACTAAACCATGCATATTTGTTGCTATGGCCAAGATGAATTTAGCTACAGGTTCTATGATTTGAAGATGAAAAAGTTTGTTAGAAGCAGAGATGCGGTATTCTGTGGAGATCAATTCATACAAGATTTGGAGAAGTGTGAGCTCTCAAAGTCTCAGATCTCGGGGTCTGATTCTAGCAGTGATGTGGTGATTGATTCGGGTCCAGTTTCTACACCAAGGTTGCGAATGCAAACTGAAGATCAACAAGTTAATGATGAACTACAAGAATGTCCACAAACAGATGACAATATTGATTCTAATGATCAACCAGTAGAACCTGACACTTCAATAAATGTTTCTCTCATAAGATCTTTAAAAGATCGACAACCTTCAACTAGGTACTCGACAGATGAGTATGTATTATTAACTGACAAGGGAGAACCGGAGGATTGTGATGAAGCTTTGAAAGATAAGTATAAGAAGAATTGGCTAGAAGTAATGTAAGATGAGATGCACTCACTCCACTAGAACAAAACCTTCGAGTTAGTTAAGCTGCCAAGAGTAAGAGAGCTTTGAAGAACAAATAGGTCTACAAGATTAAGCATGATGAGCTTAGTAATATACCAAGGTTCAAAGCTAGATTGATTGTGAAAGGTTTCAGCCAAAAGAGAGGTGTTGATTTTGACGAACTCTTTTCTCCAATTATTAAGATGACATCCATTAGAGTGGTGCTTGGGTTAGCAGCTAGTCTTGTCTTGGAGGTTGAGCAAATGGATGTTAAGACGACCTTCTTACATGGTGATTTAGAATAGGAGATATATATATATGGATCAATCAGAGGGATTTGGTTTTGAAGGGAAGGAGAACTTTGTGTATAAGCTGAAGAAGAGTCTTTATGGCTTGAAACAAGCGCCAAGACAGTGGTATAAGAAATTTGAATCTATTATGATAGAGCAGGGATTCCTGAAGACTACCTCTGATCACTGTGTGTTTGTATAAAAACTTTCTGATGATGACTTTATCATTTTGCTTCTCTACATTGATGACATATTGATTGTTGGCAAGGATGTTTCCAAAATTGATAAGCTGAATAATAGACTTAGTCAATCATTGTCTATGAAAGATTTGGGGCTAGTAAAGAAGATCCTTAGCATTGAGATTGAACGTGATAGAAAAGCCAAGAAGTTGTACATGTCACAGGAGAAGTACCTTGAGAAGGTTCTTCAGAGATTCAACATGGATAGAGCTAAAGTAATCAGCTCTACATTAGGTACACACATGAAGTTAAGCAACAAACAATGTCCTTCCACAGAAGCTCAAAAAATTAAAATGGAGAAGATCCCATATGCCTATATTGTTGGATGTTTGATGTACGCCATGGTATGTAGTCGACCATACATAGCATACTCTGTTAGAGTTATAAGCCGGTTCATGTCCAATCCTGGAAAAGAGAACTGGAATATAGTGAAAGGGCTTTTGAGATATCTTCGTGGCACTACTGAGTTGAGACTTAGTTTTAGTGGTGATAAACCTCTGTTAACTGGCTTTACAGACTCAGATATGGCAGGCGATGTAGACTCTCATACGTCAACTTCTGAATACTTAATAACCTTCACTGGAGGTAGCATTTCTTGGCAATCACGGCTACAGAAATGTGTTGCACTCTTTACCATAGAAGCCGAATTCATAGCAGCAACAAAAGCTTGTAAAGAGCTGCTTTGGATGAAGAAATTTGTAAAAGAGCTTGGCTACAATCAAGAGAAGTGCGTGTTACTTTGTGAGCCAGAGTGCAATACACCTTGGTAAGAATTCTAGTTTTCATGCTAGATCAAAGCATATAGACGTGCGATACCATTAGATTGGAGATGAGTTAAATGAAAAGCTGTTAGAACTTGAAAAAGTTCACACTGATCATAATGGTTCTAATATGCTTACAAAAACATTGCCAAAAGAGAAGCTGGAGGTGTGTAAAAGGATCGCCGAAATGGTGAATCCCATCACTTAAGTGTGATTGGGGATAATTGATGAGAAGATTCTCACTTAAAAGTGTGTTTGGGTTCTCGGCTCTTGAGATGTAACAGTTCTTAAGAAGATTCATGGAGTAATTTGCAGTTGTTTGGTGACGTCTCTGCTCTGCTTGATGTCCTCCGTATCAGCTTCTACTATTTGGAAAAAGGTGAGAAGCGTATCAAGGAAGCCAATCAATTGGCGCTCTCTTTTGTTGTCACATTAGAAAAGTAGTGGCGTGGCTCACAGCATGGTGGACATATAAATATGGATACAGAGATTGTGTGAGAGTTTTGAGAAAAGGGTTTTTTTTTGTTTCAAAGTGACGAAGAACGTAGGAGAACCGAGACTTATCAATAGCAGTGTATCCTGTAATCTGGGCGTATTTGATAGCAGAATGTTGCCATTCTGAGGTTCATTAAATTGGTTAGCTCTGTAAACTCTCTTGTTGTAGCGTATTGGTGTGCCTCCAGTAAATCTAGAGAAGAATCTTATAACATCATTTGATTATAGTGAAGGATTATTCTGAACTAGGTACCATGGTTTTTACTCCTCACATTGAGGTGGTTTCCATGTTAAAAACTCTTGTTCTCTGTTCTTTCTATTGCCAGTTTATATTTGGTTTATGATTGTTGTTTTGGTACCTGTTGAGTTGCTGCAGAGCCCATGTTAACAAGTTGTTATTGTCTTCTTGTTCTATTGTGTTGTTATTGTTTATTTCTTCACTTGAGTCACAATAGTGAATTTTGTCCCAACAAATTCGGTATCAGAGTTTAGGGGTGTGGAAAAAGACCGAACCCGAAAATCCGGACCGATCTGATCTTGACCCGAAAAATAATCCGTTTGATCCGGTCCAGAAAAATTAAGGATTTCGGATTTCGAATCTTATCGGGTCATCATTTTCAACCTATTAACAAAGAAAACCCAAAATCCGTCTCGACCCGACCTTGACCTGAAAAATAATCGGGTCCTGTCTAAAAAATTTAAGAGTTTAGGGTTCGAGTTTTTTCGGGTCGGTTCGGGTTTGACCCGAACCCGACCCATGCACACCCCTATCAGAGTTACTGGTTATTAGGTACAAAGATGAGTATAGATAAAAACATAAACTTAGGTCGGATAATCACTTTGGAAGGTTTAAACTATCATGTATGGAAAAGGAAGATGGAGGATCTTTTGTACATGAAGTTGTACCATTTATCAGTTTTCGAAGATGAGAACCCTAATGACAAAAGTGATGCGGATTGGACATTGCAGGCAAGCATGTGGGTTAATCCGACAAAACTGCCATTATCTTCTTATTGTTTTGCTGTGTTATTATTTGTTTCTTCACTAGAGTCATAATAGAGAGTTTTGTAAAAAGTAAATAAAAAAATTTAAATTAAAAAAAAAAAAAAAAAAAAAAAAAAAAAAAAAACCCTCAACACGTTTCTTATTGATATTTAAAGATGGTGCCACCAATGACACAAAATAGTCCACCTATTTGCTCTTCGGAAACTAACTACTCCACCACAAAATGAACATAAATTCCTTTTACTTCATATAGTTAGAACTAGTACACGTTCTTCTAATTAGGTGAAACAAGACTATCAACGTAGGTAAAATAAGTCGAAGTATCTCTAACAACAAGCTCCAGATCTTCAATAACCTTGAAAATCTCCATTGTTTTCTCATTGAAGTCATACTTAACTACCAGTTGTTCCTCATCTACAAAATACACATCTACATTATTTAAATGCACAAAAGGCTTGAAAAGCGGGCAATGTTTTGGACTCCCAAGTGGTAACTCATCTTCCAACAGTTTAATCCAAGAATACTCTGATCCCGACACATATAGTCCACAAACACAAAACTTATGCCCGTAAACACAGAAGACCCCAACACGACCACCAAAATCAACTACTTGACGAATAACAGTTGCCTCAGGGTCATCATATTTATCATTATATGGCTCATCAAATTTATCAGCATATGGAACCTCAAAAAAGCTCTCTTTGTCCAGATCAAACCCGACCACCATATTAAAGCTTTCGTTCAAGTCCCCCCACCAATACAAAGTACCCGCAACATGAACAGCGGTGGTTAAAAAGAGTGTAGCAGCAGAGACATTATCAATCATCTTCCAACAATTAGATTTCAAACTATAAACAGCAGCTCGACTAGTCGATTTGGAGACACAATGTTCAGCGATAAACAATTTATAATCATCAGTAGTAGCACCACGGCCAAAGCCACCACAAGGCAGAAAATCTTCATCGGAATCACGAACATAATCTGCACAACCCTGAAAAATATTGGGCAAAATCAGCTGCTTTCTCGTCGATATATTCCATAGAAATATACCAGCATTGTCCAGCAGGGCAACTAATCCGTCACAAGAACCTATTACAAAAAACTTCAACTTCTGCGTAGGAAGTCCGAGATCGAAACACTTATGATTGTCATCGGTTAAGAAGTCTAGGACGACGAGACTTGGCTTTTGATGACTGGATTCAAATATAAGCTTTTGATGATTGGAATACTGATATTGAAGATGTTGATGGATGAAATCTGGGTCGTCGATTAAATAACGAAATTGTTTAGAGATGCTCCTGAAGACGAGTAGACTCTTCACCGGAAGTCGGGTGAATATTTCGAAGATTAGTTCATCAGGTAGCGAGAGAGGCATCGCCATTGATGGCAATTTGGAATAGGAAATCATTCTAGGGTTCTAAGGAAGTTGTCCTATTTCACGAAAGCAAGCAAGATTGCAGTGTAGTGAAGCCTTTATAGGGCAAAGAATCCGTTTATTGCGCAGCAGGACTGAGTTTGATGGGAACAATGTCATAATTTGATGAACTAGTGTAATTTATTTAATAGATGGATTGGTCTTTGATTCAAGTAGACCTTATCAGAACTCCGGTCGGGTCGAATTAGGGGGTCGGATCAAGCGGCGTGACTATTCAAATTTTGTTAATCCTAAGTCTGGTCTCCTATTTTAATAGATATGATTTGGTCTTGATCCTGGCTATGAATGAATAGGGTTGCTGAACCGGCCATTATTTTAATATATTAATATTTTAATAAAATTTATAAAAAATATATAATTTATGAATTAAAGTTTAATTAAAGTTTAACTATCCACGGTAAAGAAATAAATAATTTAATAAAAATATAAAATAAGTCAAAATTTTATTAAAGATAAAGAAAATTTTAGATTTAGAATTTAGTATAGATTCTATAGAATATAAAATTCAATTTATGTAATTAAATTTAATATTATAGGATCAAGCCGGATTGAGTCCAAATATTGACCCTACCCCGACCCAGGTCCTCTATTTTGAAGGTCGGGTAAAAAAAGGTTACACAAAATATTTAAGGGTCGAATCGAAACGGATCAGACGGGTCCCAACTCTATGATCAGGTCTAGATTCAATTAATCCGTAATTAGTCAATTTGGTAATTGATTTAAGATTTTTTATTTATTATATTATTATTTAACACAATTTGATGTTGTGTATTTTAATATATTTATATAATAACTTATTTATATTAAAATGAAAATACGCATTTTTAGAACTTATATAAAAAAAATAGAAAAAAGAAATTAGTGTTAGACCAACTTTAAATTTTTTACACATTTAGACTTTTTTAAAAAAAAATTTCAAAAATGAGCTCTCAGGTGGACCGAGAAGCATCAGACCAGAAAACATGCAAATATAACTGTTTCCAGTGTTCTATTTCCAGGTTCGGGAAGCAAAACAGCTGGAAACAGTTATATTTTGCCTGCTCTCCGGTGTAGTTTTTCCTTCCCGGACAAATAAGCAGGGGTATTACGGTCATTTTGGTCTATTTTCTGCAAAAACTTTTGAAAAAAGTTTAGTTCTGTAAAAAATTTAATTTTGGTCTAAAAATATAATTTTTTTAATAAAAAGTCCAAAAATGCAATGGAGCCAAAATTTAATTGTATTTTAAATTTTTTTTTAAAATTATAAAATTTTAATACTTCATATTAAATTAATAAATTACATCAATTTTATTTAAATTTATAAATTTTTAAAAATTGAAATCTAAACAATAATCCATCTACCCTCACTCAATTTTTATTTTTTTTTAAAATTTTCCTAATAATTCTATGTAACATGTGAAAACCGATAGAGAAATTTAAATATATTAATCCTCTTAATTAATTTTTAAAAATTTTTACCTCTTAAATAAAGTTCTAAACATCTAATATCTTAAAAATTGTTTATATATATAATATGGGTCTATTGCATTTTTGGACTTTTTATTAAAAAAATTATATTTTTAGACCAAAATTAAAACTTTTACAAAACTAAATTTTTTTCAAAAATTTTTACAGAAAATAGACCAAAATGACCGTAATACCCCTGCTTCCCGGTCTTGATTTGCTTCCTGGGCAATCAGACCGGGAAGCAAAAACTACACCGTAAAACAGCTATATTTGTCTGTTTCCTGATATGATGCTTCCCAGTCCACCTAAAAGCTCATTTTTGCAATTTTTTAAAAAAAAATCTAAAAATGTAAAAAATTTAAAGTTGGTCTAAAATTAAAATTTTTTTTATATAAAATCTAAAAATGCGTATTTTCATATATATATATATATATATATATATAATTCCATAAAATTATTTTAAAATTTTAATTTACGCT
This sequence comes from Cardiospermum halicacabum, assembly GCA_031304145.1. Classification (NCBI taxonomy): domain Eukaryota; kingdom Viridiplantae; phylum Streptophyta; class Magnoliopsida; order Sapindales; family Sapindaceae; genus Cardiospermum; species Cardiospermum halicacabum. Next base: position 2,610,505 of record JARJHC010000107.1, on the reverse strand, counting down.
TTAATTAAAAAAAATTAAAATAGTCTCTATAATATTAATCTAGGGTATTTTTATTTACCACCTGTGCTAAGACATAAAAGTGTCCAGCTTGCGGAAGTAGGGTATTCTTTTTAAAGTTTAGCAGCATACCCCGATCTTTTTTCTTTCAATACAGATTTCTCAACCCAACCCAATGAACAAGACTCGTACGACCCCACCTGTGTCCAATTCATTATGACCAAACTTCATAGACTTTCGTCATTTATACATTAAAACTGCAGAAACTTCGGATAAAACCCAATCAATAGGGTCTTCAATTGAATATCACCACCAATGCACAGTGTATCACTAACATGAGTAGCCATTTTTTTTCTTTCAAATAGCAAGCACTGAAACGCTGTCAATCCTTCTATAACAATTATATTTCAAACTATAAACACTAGCTTGCCTTAGATAATAGTAATAGTCTAATTCAACTACAACCAATTCAGAGTCATTAATAATCAAAAGCCTCAAGTAGACTTGGAAGATCACAGTTGGGTAAAACTATGTGCTCTCTTGTCAATACGTTCCAACGGCAATCCACTAAAACTACACGACAAGCATCCATCCATCACAACTACCAAAACGAATTGTCTAAACGGGTTTTAGATAGACAACATTAGCAATTAAATCCAAATCTACAACAGACGAGTTTTTTATGATTGTAAGACTGACTTCGAATATGTTTATTGATGAGTTCATTAAATCCTACTGAAGTTGAGTCAATGTCCCAGTGGCTTTGTTTCCTAGGGTTAGAATACATACAACTCTTAACATTTGTTTAGATAAGCAAAATCCAAACCAATGATGTGAAATACGGTTACGGTAATGGTACGGCCGTCACGTTATATAGGAGAATCAATACCGTCGAAACGGAGCGATGATACGAAAAATATTAAATAAAATATTGAAGTAATATAAATTATATATTTTTTAATTTTAAATTTATAATAATAATAATAATAATAATAATAATAATAATAATAAATACATTCAGATAAAGATATAAAAAAAAAAAAAAAAAAAAAAACATCAGTCTAGTACCAAGATAGGGCTATGTAACACCTCATCAAGAAGTAAAATCCTCATGTTAGTGGGTAGGAGTAAGATCTTCAGCTTAGTGAGTAAGATCTTCAGCTTAGTGGCTATGTAACACCATGTTAGTGGGTAGTGGGTAGGAGTAAGATCTTTTGCTCAGTGGATTTTAACACCTGGCAACAAGTAAGGTGGTTTATAGTATTGTGTAAAAACATCATGTTAGTGAATGTAACGGCTTTCTAACACCTGTCACTAGCACTGTCAAACTGTTTAAATGCACAGATGGTCATAGAACTTAAATCACATAAACTTGAAATGAGAGTATTTTTATTGAGGATAATGAGAGGCAAAAACTACCTGCAACGGAAAGGATTGCAAACACATGAAGATGTATAATTCCTCTTCTTTTGCTATTTTATTTTCTATCGGCAGCCATATCCGTATGACCATATATACTGCCGTATATATGGTATACGGTAATAAACGGTCCAATTTTCGTATAAATACGGTACCATCAATACCCGCACCGTATATTAACCGCACCGTATATGACCGTTTTCGAACGGTCCAGGTCCTGTACGCCGTATAAACGGTATATACGGACGTACAAGACCGTTTTTCGCATCATTGATCCAACCTAATCATCATCTACTTAACAGAAAATAAACAAAGCATTGTAAGCTACCTAAAAATTATACCAGTTCTACTTTGAGGAAAACCACACATTAGTATAAGGCTAGAGTATCAGTACATTCATAGATACAAAAGTGCAAGCAATAGAAGTACATAAACTGGATCAACAAACTAACTTGGGAAGGAAGCTACATCGACATGTATGGACTCGCCTCATCTGCAGAATTGATAGTTAGGAAATGATTGAAAGGCTGCCATTATCTGAAAGCCGCAGCAAGTCAATCAAACAAGTCTTGGCTCCAATGATTAACCTGCATCTCATGACAAATGTTGCTGAAGCTATTACCCATAAAATTCAAGACAGCAAGGACAAGAGATTATATGCTCCTAAGAAACTAGATACTACTACATTACAGTATGACCATAAGTTCTACATCATATCAACTCGAGGGAACCATACTTACTAGGAACATATACAAGTTCTTCAAAGTGCTCTAACCATCCAATCATTCATTAACACCAGGAGAAACAAGACTCTCCACATATGTAACATAACTACTCGTGTCTCTTCCAAGCTTTTCTGGAAATTTATTGATCTTGAAAGTCTCCATCTTTTTCTCCTTGAAGTCATATTGAACCACAAGCTGTTCCTCGTCTTCAAAAATGAAGATTGTATCTCCATGCTTCGAATGCACAAAAGCCTCAAACATTGGGTCATGTCCTAGACTCCTGAGTGGTACCTCATCATGTAACATCGAATACAGTTTCGTCCAAGAATACTCTGAACCGTTTCTATCCAACACAGACACTTCATAAACACAAAATTCATCTCTATAAACACGGAAAACCCCTAGTCGACCGCCCAAATCAACTAATTTCTTTTGAACAAACACCATAGTCTCATTATAGGTACTAACATACGGAACCTCAAAAAACCTCTCTTCCTTAAGATCAAACCCAATCAAGCGAGTACTAAAATGTTCAATTGAATTTCCCCACCAATACAAATTGCCTCCAACATGAGCTGCCACTTGAGTTAAATAGAATTCACTAGGGACACTCTCAATCCTCCTCCAGGAATTCGATTTCAAACTATAAACAGCAGCTTTACTCACACAAAAGTTATTCCTACTATGTTGAAGACTAACCAATTTATAATCATCAGTAGAAGGATCCCGACCAAAGCCTCCACAAGGTTCGAAACGTTTGAAAATACCAGACGGCGGCAAAACCTTGTGCTTTCTAGTCGATACGTTCCACAAGTACACACCGGAACTGCCGCGAGCGCGGAACGACACGGCAAGTAAACCGTCACAAGAACCGAGCAGACGAACCCTAGAATTCTCGAAAGGCGGCTCTACCTTGAAAACATTTTCAATTACATCCAAGTCCAGGAAGAAGAGATTTGGCTCCGGCGGTTTACATTCAAAAATGAGTTTTTGACGGTTGGAAGACTGGTATTGAAGATGTAGATTGACGAAGTCAGGATCGTCAATTATGGACCGAAGTTGCTTAGAGACGCACCTGAACCGGAGGAGAGTTTTCACCGGAAGTCTGTAGAGTATGTCGGTGATTATTGCATCCGGCAGCGGAGGTGGTGGTGTTTCGAGATCGGAGTTCATTTTCAAGGGATTAGAATTAGAAAAGGTTGTCGTTTGCACACCACGCCAGTCAGTCAGCAGTATATTTTCTTTACGACATATTTATTGGCATCGTTATTTTGTTCGTGTAAATTAAAAAGTAAATAAATAAATAAATTTAATTCTCTGTCAGTTTTTCTATATAACATTAAAAAAATAATAATAATAAAATAAAAAATAAAATAAAATTTATAAAAACAATTTATTAGCCAACTAGAAAATAAGGCGGCCGTACGTGTAGTTGCTGTTAAATTTTTCAAAAATTTTATTTTAAATATAAAATATTATGAATTTTTAAAAAAAATATTAATTTATTTGAATATTTAATTAAATTATATTTTTAAATTTATTTATAAATTATATATATTTAAAAAATTTAATAAAAGTAAAATTAGTTATTAATTAAATTTTAAATATTATTTTGAAGTGTATAATGAAATATATAAAATTTAAAAATATATGTTTTACTTTTTATGCGTATTTTATTATAAAAATTATGTGACGTAATGAATGGAGAAAAAATCTAATAAGAAAGATGAGATCAATTGAATTATATATAAAATTTTAAAATATTATATGTTGAGATACAAATGGACTAAAATTTAAAATATTATAAAATTTTATAATTATATATATATATTCCATGGTATTTAATTGTTAATATGTTTTAGTTTTTATTTTAATTTTAAAATTTTTATCGGTTTTTCTAACTTGTGTCTAATAAACAATAAATGTTTGATTTTTTATCTATTTTACATAAAAATTAATTCAATACATCCACAAGCAATTAATAAATACATTGTTTTTATTTAGGAATTAAATTATGAGAGAGAATGCATTAAATTCCATAACTATTACACTTTTTTCGAAATATTCTTCCACATTTTATTTATTTATATTTCATAAAAAAAATTAGTATAAAATATATTAAATTTTAGAAAGAAAAAATTGGGCGAATCATATTTTTTACAAAATAAACTCATATGATCGTTACAAATTTTTTTTAATCAATATTCCACATTTTATTTTTAATTATATGGAAAGTTTAATTTCTGGTGCGATTTTCGGCATGGAATGCAATAAATTAATATACTTCCTCCGTTCCTAATTAATTGTTACACTTACTAAAAATGGATGTCCCTAATTAATTGTTACACTTTCATTTTTAGTAAATTTTTATAATAGAAAAGACAACATTAACCTTACACTTTTCCAATCACTCAACCCCACTAACCAATATAATATACCACTTATTCTATTTTTAAAATCTTTTAAATCTTCACACTATCTCAGAACTTTCTAGGTGGGCTCCTTCCATATTATATTCAATTGTATTTATTAATTATTGTAATGGTAAATTAGACAATTCATAATTTATCACACTACCTCACCAATTTTCAATTGTAACAATTAATTAGGGACGGAGGGAGTAATTTTTTTTTTTACCGTTATCTTTTCATAAATTTTTTTAATATGATTTTGAAAATAAAAAAGAATACTATAAATTCATAAGAGAAAACAAAATACAAAATCATTTTTTTTATTAAAACACCATTAAGCAAAATATTCTTCTTAGTTATTTTTTATTCTACAATTTTTTATTTTTTTTTTGTCAAGAGAGAAAAATGGATTTCAATCTGAATGAACTCCATCCCGATTGTAATGTTATTGAAGATGTGTTTGAACCCTTTGTTGGACAGAGCTTTCTTAGTGAATGTGAGGCTTTTTTATTTTATGAAAAGTATGCTATGAAGATAGGATTTTCAATTTGAAAAGGCAGATTTCACAATAAAGATGGAAGAATGCACTATAGAGATTTCCTGTGCCATCGTGAAGGATATCCGGAAAAGAAAATTGAAGATCCAAAGAAGCAACAACGAAACAGAAAATCGACTAGATGTGGATGCAAAGCACGTATGCGAATCACAGTAAGAAAATCATCTGATATTTTTTTAGAGGAATATCATGTAGCTGAGTTTGTATTAAATCATACTCATGAGTTATTGCCCCCAAATCAAGTTCGTTTTCTTCCTCGCTATCGCAATTTTTCTAGTGAGGATGAAAAACGAATCATTTTATTGAAAAATGCTGGTCTTAGTGTTAAACAAATCATGCGTGTCATGGAGCTTGAAAGTGATGTCAAACATGGAGAACTCTCATTTCTTCGTAAAGATGTCTATAACTTTTTAAACAAAAATTATCATGGTTTAATAGAGAATGATGCCATGAATTTGTTTGAGCATTTGGAAAATGCCAAGAAAGAAAATAGTAAGTTCCAATATGCTTTTACTTTGGATAACGAGAGAAAATTAGAGCATGTTTTTTGGTCACCTGCTCACTGTTTTAATTGGTATCAAAAGGTTGGTGATGTTGTGGTTTTCGATACAACATATAAGTTAAATGCTTATGACATGCCTTGTGGAATATTTGTTGGTATCGATAATAATGGAAGGACGATACTCTTTGGTTGTGCTCTTCTTCGAAATGAAACATTGATCACATTTAAATGGTTGATGAAGGTAAGTACAGATTTTTATTTTTTAATTTAAATTATTAGATTTTACTTTTAATATTATTTATCTTTATGGTTTTGACCTTATATATTTCTGCAGACCTTTGTTAACTTGATGAGCAAGCCACCTAAAACCATTCTCACTGATCAAGACTTAGCAATAAAAGAGGCTATAGCCAGTGAATTGCCATTAACAAAACATGTTTTTTGTATTTGGCATATAACTTCCAAATTTAGTAGTTGGTTTACTTCCATCCTTAGAAATCAATATTCAAATTGGTGTCACGACTTCTACAAATTGTATAAAATTGATGTTATCGAACACTTCGAATTAGAGTGGTGGGAGGTGGTCTCGAAGTACAATTTACATACCAATAAGTATGTAGAAGGATTGCATGATATCAAGAATTTTTGGGTCCCGGCCTACCTTCGACAACACTTTTTTGGAGGTATGACCACAACTGGACAGTCTGAAAGTATAAATGCATTTATCAAACGGTTCACTTCTTCTCGTTCAAGTTTAAGTCAATTGTTTAATCAGGTACTATTCTCTTATTTATTTTAAATTATTTATTTTAAATTATTTATTTTTAGGAATATATCATTTATTTTTTTTAGCCGTTGGTTATGGTATTACAAAATTTTATTTTTATTTTTTAATGTATTATTTTGATTTTCTTAGAAATTTATATTCTATTTTATTTTTCTTTCTATTTTTATTAGGGAATATATCTTATATTTTTAAATTATTGGAGATAATGTTATATAATTGATATTTTATTTTTTAAAAAAATATTAATATTTTTCTCAGATTGACTTAGCAGTCGAAGATATTGGGCAAACTCAATTACATCATACAATGTTAGATACGTACAGAGGGTCTTCTTTAAGGACGTCTTCTCCTTTGGAAAAACAAATGCATTCTTTGTTCACCAAATTTTCTTTTGAAAAATTTCAAGAACAATTTGAAATGGCCACCCAATATACTGTTCTTGAAGTGAATGCAATGGAGTTTATAGTGAAACATTATAAGGAATCTATTAGTCAAGTGCATAAAGTTTTCTGGGATGGAGAGACAAGTAATTGTAGTTGCAAACACTTTCAATTTTGGGGAATTCTTTGTCGTCATATATTGACTGTATTTCTCCACAAAGATTGCTTTAAGATTCCATACAATTACATACCACTTCGATGGTGTCGTGACGAAGTTCAATGCATTGATGGAGTTTTGATTCCAACAGATACTTCAATGCCACTTCAATGGCAAAATGGAGTGCATAATGGAGATGTCATAAGCAATTATTAAGGTCTGTGTAATGTCAATTGTACACCAGATGGTTTCGTACATTGTCCTCCTATTTCAGCCACAAAGGGACGTCCTAAGACTAAACGTCTAAGAAATGGAAAGGAATTGAGTAAGAGAGCAAAGACTTGTAGCTATTACAAACAAGTCGGTCATACGATTATAACTTGTTTGAAGAAAAATATAGGTGATATACAAGTCCACAAGAGTAAGAAAGATGCATATCAAGAGGAAAAAAATCCAATACTGCAATTGAAATTTTAGAACATATATTATGTTATTATAGTGCTCGCTTCATTATCAAATATTTTATCTTCAATTTTTATATTTTTATTTTAAGTGTTTTAAGAACAATTAAATTCATATTTTTTTTTAAATTTTATTTTATTTTGTCAGTTCTTTCTATTATTTAATATATTTTATATTATCTTTTTAATTTTAAAATAAATAAAATATGGAAGAATTTTTTGAAAAAAGTGTCATGTTTATGGGAATTAATTGTATTTTCTCTTTCTATCATTTAATATATTTTATATATATTTTTTTATAAAATTAAAGTAAATAAAATGTGGAATATTGATTTAAAAAAAATTGTAGCGGTCATATGAGTTTATTTTGTAAAAAATATGATCTGCCCCAATTTTTTCTTTCTAAAATTTAATATATTTTATACTCATTTTTTTTATGAAATATAAATAAATAAAATGTGGAAGAATATTTCGAAAAAAATATAATAGTTATAGAATTTAATGCATTCTCTCTCATAATCTAATTCCTAGATAAAAACAATATATTTATTAATTGCTTGTGGATGTATTGAATTAATTTCTATGTAAAATAAGTAAAAAATCAAACATTTATTGTTTGTTAACCTGTGCCGGCACAGGTTAGAAAAACCGAAATTTTATTTAATATTAAAATATTTAAATTTTTTTAACAAATATTTATATATTTATTTTGAAATAAATAAATATTTTTAAAGTATTTTTTATTATAAAATGCATAGATATATATATTTTTTATAAATTTTTTATGTAAACATTTTATTTATTTAAATTATAAAATTCTATTAATTAGATGAGGTTTGTTTATTGTATGAGTTATATAAGTGTAAATAATAATAAAAATTTAGTCTTATTAATAATCATGTGAGTATCATTAATTCGCGATAAAAAAAAAAGTCTTTAAATAATGAATTGACTCCGGCAAAGGCTACTAAGCCGCCTAAGAGTCCAATCCTTGTTGTCATAGATCGCCCTTTTTTTAATTGTGTGAGCGACATAAGTGTAAATAAAAGTGAAAGTTTAGTATATGTTTAGGGCTGTTTGTGATTATGAAATAATCACTTATTGGATTGTGAAATGTCAAACATACTCTTTATCTATTCCAAATTTACCTTCCTGCCTTATTGTTCTATAGGTAAATTTAGGATGGATAAGGGGCAAGTTTGGGATTTCACCACCCTATAAGTAATTATTTTACAATCACAAGCAACCCGAAACATATACTTAGTCTTATTATTAGGTATAAATATCATTAATTTTGTGAGTGACATAAGTGTGAATAAGAGTGAAAGTTTAGTCCTATTATTAAGGGTCTGTTTGGCAATTAGCTGTTAGCGGTCAGCGGTTGGCGGATTCAGCAGCGGTTAGCGGTTGACGGATTCAGATAGCGGTTTGACCAACTATTAGTGGTTAGCGATTGATGATACAGTGTTTGGTTATTAGTTGTTTAATAATAACACCATTAGCGGATTCAATTATAAAATGACGTAAAAGAACATTTTTAAAAATTTACTTTGATTTTTCACAAAATATATCTTACACGACTCTCTTCAATGTGTTAAATATTTTAATATTTATTAATAATAATAATTTTAATAATATATACTATTTTTATATCAATTATTAACTAAAATAATATACTTATTACAACCGTTAAAAAAATATAAATTTTTTTAATTATAAAATATTATAATAATGAAAGTATTAAATATTATTATAATACGTTTCAATTAGTTTACATAATTAATATAATTTTAATTAAAAGTGAAGTAATTTGGTCTTTTTAACAAACCTCTCATTTTAAAACCTCTTAAACGCTCCTACTATCCGTGTTTTGAAAATTAGCGTTTTGGATCAAATCAGCTGATTAAGTTGTTATTAACCAAACAAACTGTTTTCAAAAATTAGAGGTTTGATTTTGGTCAAACTTCTAAAACTCCTGAAAACGCTAACCTCTAATTGAAAACGCTATTTGACAAACAAGCTCTAAGTATGAATTGAAGAATTTTAAGTATGCCATGCAAGCAGGTTTTGGAACAATTATATATATATATATATATAAGTGTAGTGGTTCGAACATTAAAGTACGATCCGACTCAACGGAATCGAATTCACCAGGACGATATGATACCGACTCAAAAGTTGAGGATCCTGTAAAAGAAAATACGGAATGTCCAAAAGGATTTTGAGGACACTGGTACGGTGTCTGCCGTAGGTATTCTGACACCCAAGTCAGATATGATATGTAAAAGTAAAACTAAATAAATAGAGAAAGAAGATAATAACTTCCTGATTCAGATTGTTCATGTCGGAATGAAGGGACTAAACGGCAGTTGACACTAGGAACTCTGAGCTCGCTTGACTAGGATCAGCGTGGTGACCGAAATTGGAGCTCATAATATAGTCGAGGACGAGAACACAACGGGGAGCGATTTCGGCAGAGTTTTTATAAATCAAAGTGTGTCCCCTCTGATAAGGTTCTGACTCCTATAAGAGCCTAATGAACCCATTGGAGGATCTTATCGAGATTATGGTGGAAGAATCTCCGTAAGATCCGGAATTCTCCGGACTGCGAATCTGTCAATTGAGAGGTCTAAAAAGAAGATCAAGGCATATGAGGGATCTGGATCTTGGGCTTAGATTTGCTGGATGCTTTAGACTTGGACCTTAGTTCCGAACAGGGCTTGAATTTTTTTAACCTTCTACAGTTGGAGAGTAAATTCGATTTAGGGTTTGTTTGAGATTGCTTATACTTTTAACTTCTGACTCTGACTGTAGAAGAATAGAAGTAGAAGCTATTTTCAGAAAGTTAATATTTTTATTTCATCTAAAAGATCTTCTGGGAGGTAAGAAACACTTTTGACAGTTACCCAAATACCATCTGAAATATTTTTCAGAAGGTAAAAGTCAAAATTCAGTTAATCCAAATAGGCCCCTAGTCAACGCATAGATGGCATAAACTAATAGATTCAAAATTCAGGCCAATCCTTCGAACGGCTCTTATGATTCAAACCTCGTGTGTTACCGATAGGTGGTGAGAGGAAATTCCGAACTATGCCGAAATTCTTCTATGACAATCTCGACACTTCAGACTAATGGCTGTCCAGAACTCCCATAAGCATGAAAGAGGTGATCAATCACCATCATCAAAATCAATGAAGCGTATAAGTAACTCATGCACTAGCTAAGAATACCAGGCCTGCACACATCAATAGTGACACAAGCCCATGTATCACATAAGAAGGTTTCACATATACAGTGAGCAACCAAAAATGACTCCCCACCTATACCCATTTTAGAAGCTGAAACAAGATAACATGACACGGCAAAAGGTAAAAAGGGTAGGAAGGACAAATGGAGGGAGAATTTATTTTTGTTATATTATAGTTTTTATTTATAGCATATAGTATAATTTAAAATTTTTCTAAATATAAATTTTTAAAAATTTTCACTGTTCAAAATAATAAACTTATTAAATCCGTCTACTTTGAAGTTGGCTACATCAACAAAGCTAATATGTCTAGTTTTCAAGATAAAATAACATGTTATAAACCTACTTGTCACGCAGCAGATCAGTTTTACACTACACTTCAATTTTATAGATCCAGTGCCAGAGTTGACATACATACCATACCAATACTATCATTTCTGTCTTGAAAATCAAGATCCCTTTTGTTTTATTTGCATGTAGGTTCGTACAGTAATTCAAAAGGGACACCTGGACATGTAGAATTTCAGTGTCTTCAAGAGACACTGTTCTTTGTTGGACTTGAACAATTCGAACCATTATTAATATGTCAATCTGGTATATGCCTTGTTATCCATAACGAAAAGAATGGTGCTAATTCTTCGCATTGATGCCATATCAATTTGTATATTCGGTTAAGGGATGGAAAATCCGCTGTATAATAATTATTAAAATAAAGGAGTTCTTTTATATTAGTTATGGGTAATATTTCATGCTTCACTCTGGGGTGAAATTGTTACATCGCGTTGTTTATTTAAAAAAAAATTTTAATTTTTTTTTTATTTTTAATAAATATTTTTATCAAATAATAATATCGTGATTTGAAACGTATTATTCGATAGCAAGAACTTTCAATTGAAATCAAAAGGATAATTTTTTCTCTATAAAAAAATATTTTGAAAATATAAAATTTAAAAACTAAAACGAGTAAGAAGCAGTTCTGAATTATTCTTTCCGTTGGATGCTCTTAATCGATAAATACGTTATAAAACTCGATAGTGTAACTTGTTATAGATTAAGTGAAATACACGGTCAAGCATCCACTTACAGAGAGAGAAAAAAATCTTAACTCAATTATATTTAGAGCATCTCCATATGTCTATTTAGAATTTCTCTACGGCCACGTCAGCCACGTGGACAATATTTTAAAAAGTAGAGCTCCAATGGAACCGTCAAATTTGAATGTCCAACTGACGTATTAAATTTTAAAATAGACATTGTCCATCAGACCTTCTATTTTAGACGGTCAAATAGACATGCTGACTCAACTTTTTATATTATTCAATTAGATTTTTAATGTGTTTCAAATTATTTTTGTTATAATAAAAGAGTTTAATTTTAATTAAATTTCTATTAAAAATTAAAAATGAAGAGTGATAGACGGTGACCACTGTATGGCTATTTTTAAACTATACAGTCTATCAATAAATTTTTTGCAACATCAGCATTCACGACTTCTATTTTACATGGTCACGTCATCTGACGTCCACATTTCATTGGAGATGCTCTTATATTTAGATAATATTCTTGAGTTTAAGCAAGATGTTTAAAAACATAAAATAATGGTAAAGAATAATATATTTAAAACTATGTGATAAGTTTAATATGTAGATATTGATTTCTAAGATAACATACATATTAACATCAGAGAAAAAACCAAAATATTATCAACGTTTCATTATCCACTTTTATAATGATGATGTTACTGTACTTACTAAATTATTAAATTATAATATTAATTGATTCCGTTAATTGATATGGAATATGAGTAGGTTTTATTTATTCAATTTTTTATATTATTAATTAGTTATTTGATAACCTCAAAATGTATTTATTTGTCATGAATAATAGTGTATAATAATTAGTTATTTGATACTACTAATATTAGTTTGAATCTTATTTGAATTTTATTGTATTTATACATTCATGAGTTAATTTTTTACCCGACTTTAAAATATTCATTATATATTCATAACCTACTAACATCAATTTATGCAATTTTTTTATCTTTTTTATTTTCCTTTTAATATTATTTTGATTATTATAAACACTAATGGATAATGATTAGTAATTTTTAAATTATTTTTGTTTATTATGAATGCCGATTGATAATTTCTTTTTACAGAATTTTTAAAAAAAAATAATTTTAAGAACACATTAGCAATAATGATCAAATGTGGTGATAATGTGAAATTCTTAGAATATAATATATTTTTTCTTTTTAATGAATTATGAAAATTTAATTTATTATGAAATTATATACATACCAAAGATATTAAATCTACCATATAAGTATAGAATTTTTCATATTTTGACACTATCCATAAATAAATACCATCTTCGTACTAAACTTCACTCTCTCTCTCTTTTTTTTTTTAATATTTGAAAGAATTTAACACTACACATTCAAATTTTAATTAGTCAATTATTCATCATTTTATATATATTGAGTGATTAAGAGTAAATATTAGTGGGAAAAAATGATGATTTGTTGAATACGTGAGAAAGGAAACAGATCTAATACAAGATATACCAAAATAAAAGCCAATACAATTAGTTGAATCAAGATAGAGAACAACTTAAGAATTCAAAATTGAAACATCTGCAATACATTTATTTCTTAGAAATAAAAAATAAATGAAAAACTAAATATATTAGAGAATAACCCAAAAATAACACAACTCCTCACTCACTCATATATAAACTCTCATCCCCTCTAGCAAAGTACAAATGATAAGAGGAGAAAAGATGAGAGATAAAGATAATAAAAAAAATGTAAAAGTTTAATTGTTCAATATGTGAATATAGTTGAAAAGTGAGTGGTATATAGAGATATAAGCCAAAAAAGTTACATAGGAGGTGGAAGGGTCGATTTTTCACATTTAATTATTATTTATTTAGATATTAATTATTTTTATCTTTAAACTATGATATATATATATATATATGCTTAAATTTTTTTTTTTTAATATTTTGTAATGACAATTGTGTGAATAGTGTAAAAATTGAAGTCAAATGGAGCAAAACTAAATATATCATCTCATCAAATTTAGAAGTGTTTTACATAAATATGTAGAAGTGTTTATATATAATTCTTTTTTGCGAAAATTTTTTCAAATGGGTTTTTTAAAGTTTAAAATACAATTATAGGCCTGTTTTGAAAAACATACAAAAACAGACTTTTGAAAGTTTAGTTTTCACTCCATAGGTCAAGTTTCCCAAAATACCCCTGAATCTTCACAATTCACAGATATTGTGAATTACGCTCACAGTCCGTGAATTACGGTCACAGTCTATGAATGGCCTATGGAGTGAAAATCAAACTTTAGTTTTGCAAACTTTACAAAAGTGGCCTATAATTATATAGTGAAATTTTTATGACCTATAAAAAAAATTCCCATTTTTTTTTCTACATAAATATGTTAATATAGGTCAATTTGTTATGTTGGATTTAATTAAATAATTTTTTATTTTTAAAAATTTATTATTTGTGAAACAGAAATTATATGCATAATAAAATAATAATAATTTGTTAACAATTATGCATATTATTAACTTCGTAATTTTACGAACCGATATTTTAAAATATATTTTTATAATTATATTTTTAATAAGATGACGATCTTCTATTTTTTTCATCGTTGTTCATATCATTAATCTTTTCAGGTGAGTTTGCAACATACACTACAAGAGAATAGACTTTTAACAACTAAGTTTGATAGTTGGCATAAAAAAAAACATCATGAAAAATGAAATTATGGCGGCCAACTCAAAAATAACGGTTGCTAAAAGTTTATCTTGAAATTAAAACTCAACTACAACAAATTACTAAACAATAGAAAGACAAATACAATAATAATTTTACGTGGTTCACCCATGATTAAGCACCATATGTGCAACATTTATGCACTATTTCATTAGTTATTTTGAGGACATTATTGTGATTTTATACTAATTTGCCCTATTTTTGTGAATATGAACAGTTTGGAGGCATTTGTGCAAATTATGAAGATTTCTGGGATTAAAGACCAAAAATGCAGAAAGTCAAGGATTGAAGACAAACTTTCACATCTTTCAAAAGTTAAATCAGAGATTATACTGGAGAGGATTTTGAGGAGATTTTATGGGTTTTGTTATTTTTCTTAACGGAGTATATTTACTCTGCAGAACAGATAGTTGGATCATCTTCTATTTCCTGAAAAGACTTTGAGAAGGAATCAGCTTTTTCTATCTGTTTTCTTTTTTTTGTACGTTTAGTTTTATTTTAGACAATGATGTTGATTGCGCCCATGGGGTGCTAAACTAGTCTGCCCAGCTAAACGATTAGTTTAATTAATTCGTGTTGTGAGATCTTTACTTCGTTGCTTTATCTTTTAATATTTGTGTAGTCTCTGTGCCCATAGTTAAGGTCACTCTGTGCCCATAGTTAAGGACATGTTAGTTTTATTTGATTAATTGATTAAGCGCGCGATTGTTAATTGAGTAGGCTAATACACTGCATGTTAGATAATTCGTAATTAATCTGACCTAGGTAGTGTTGAGGTTCCACAATCATAGTTCAAGAACTGTCGTACTGATTCATTGGCTATGACCATAGGTCTTTTCTAGTTCATATTGCAATCTACGTGTTAGATTAGTGATTGATTCGAAGGGTCGTACCCGGTCAGTCTAATAACTAAGGAAAAGATTGGTTGTTAGGCACGTTGTCAATAATTATAACTGTGGTTATTAAAATCGATAGAGATATCTTTTGAATCAATGATCGACACATTAATTAAATGATCGGTTAGCTGGGTCTTCTAATATATTTGATTGTTAATATTTTGCGTTTTTAGCATTCAATCCAAATCCACTTTTCAAATCCTCATTTACATTACTTGGTCAGTTAACAATTACAATTATTGATTTCCGTTCTCTGTGGGATCGACCCTGTTTACTACAAGTTTATTTGTATTGCAGGTTAAATTTATATTGACGGATTCGACACCCGTCAACCCACTAAAGAGCTAATGTACGGGGACCTCAAAATCGAGAGATGGGGCTGCACTGCACTATCAAATCAGAGTTTACTGATACAACAAATATATCATACAACAGTAATCACAAAGCAAAAATACCTGCAAGAACTGAGAAAACTATAGATCAAGATTTACAAAGAAGAATCACAGCGAAAGACCCTAGTAGAGTAACTTCAAAGCAAGATGAGCAAGAGAGTAGATAATAAAGTCAACATTCTCTCACTAATTATGCACAGTAGATGTTAGAAAATTTGCGGTTCTATTCCACTTTCTTCCTAGTTTCAAGTTCGATCAACTAAAACAATCAAACCAAATCGAATACAATATTTAACGTGATTCGGCAAATTGCCTAATCCATGGAAAGATAACAACTTTACTATAAGAAATAAGAATTACAAGTCATTTAGACAACACTCTCTCACCATACAAAATTGCTTTCTTTCTCAAAATCTCTTTTAGACAAACAACTCGACCATGGTGAGACAACCCCAAAACGAAATCTCATTACGGCGAGACAACCCCCAATAAAATCTCCTTACGGCGAGACAACCCCCAATAAAATCTCCTTACGATGAGACAACCCCAATACGAAATCTGCTTAATGGCGAGACCCCAACCCCGATACTAAATCTTCTTAATGGCGAGACCCCAATCCCAATGATCACTACCCCCATTAGGCATGACCTCAAACCAATGATCACCACCCTATAGGAATGGGATCCCAATACGATGATCACAACCCTAAAGGGATGAGATACTTTCTTTTTCACGAGACAACTCTATTTATAGTAATCACCAAACATACTTTCCTAATTTGTTTCCATTCCAACTAAGGAATACAATCAATCAAATTAGGAAAACCAAATTTTTCCAAAATAAAGAATCAAACAATTAGGAAATATATCCAAACTCAAAATAGGAAAACTTTCCTAGAAGAAATCCCTGTGACTCAAGGCAATCCTAATAGTAGTTGAAAAGAGGAATATATAGGTACAGTTTAAAACAACAATAGGGTTAATGGATCAGAGGTGCGGATATGGTTTCGGGTTAGGTATACTAAAAATATCAGAGCAAGTTTTAGGCTCACTTCAGTGATTTGCAAATATCCGACCTGCAAGCCCTAACACTTAAAAATACAAGTAACATAAATAAATCCTCACTTAAAATCAATTAGAAAATATTCAAAGGGAAACAAACCCATTTAATTATTACTATTAGATTCTTTTTCTTTTTCATATGAAAGTTATAAAATTATTTAGGATTTACATTAATTTGAATAATACGAATTCATGAATTAATCCGGATTTACGGATGCAGGTGCAGATTATTCTCGACATCTACACCCGCCCACGAATCCTCCGCATATTTGATTTTTAAATATACACCCATCCGTAAACTCATTTAATTAAATCCGCACCCGCCCATTGCGGGTGGGTATCCACAAGTTTGTGGGTTAATTATCATCCCTACTTGTAATAAGGATTTGGATATTGAGTCTAAGTTATTCGATGGCTTAAGAAGTTTAAGTTCACATGCTTGGAAACCAAAAATGGATCCACAAGAGAGCCCTCATACCCATTAAATATATATCTGAATTTGCCCGATAAAATAGTCAAATTGTAATAAATATAAAAATATATCTTATACGGGGTAGGAATGGCAATGTGAAGGATATGAGCGGATATGTCAGTATCCATATCCTTATCCTCTAAATATTTTTGTATCCATATTCTTTTAATTTAATTGGGTAAGGATACGGGTATATATCTACGGATATGGATTTATCCATGGGTATACTCATATCCTCATTCTAATAATTTAAAATAATTATATGATCAAAATTAATTCAATTACCAAATTAATCCAAATTATAAATAAAATAATTTTAAAATAGAATAACAATCCAGACACTCTTTTAACTAAAATTTCAAATAAAAAGTCGAAAAACATAAGTTTTATTAATGTTTGAAGTAAGTTACTACCACATTACCAAAAAAAAAAATTAGCACAAATATTATATTCAACTCATGAATAATTTCTTACACTAATTTTCAAGGATTTATCATAGTTATAAGAATTACTATATAAAATAAAATAAATGAATAAATAAAAAACAACTATGTGAAAATCTTGAGTTACCTTCAAATAATATGACTTCAACAAAATAAAAATTAAAAAAAAAAATCTTGAAATTTATTTGAGATTGTCGAGTGATAATGAGAATAAAAAAGAGGCAGAGAAGAAGGGATTTGATGCGAGCGATTTACAATATTTAGAAAGTATAGGGTTTCAATTATAAGTTTTTTTTTTTAAAAAAAAAGAAGAAAATAGGGCTTTTTTAGTTAAAAAAATTGATGCGTATGAGCTTCAACAATAATTAGTTAAATTGTATTTTATTTTTAATTTTATTTTGCGGGTAGAGGATATGGGCAAAGATATTTTACAGTATTCATATCCTTATCTTTATCCTTGACGGATATAAATTTTCTATCTATATTCGCCCGTCAGCTTTAATAGATGTATCTGTATCTGTTTATGACGGGTATCCACGGGTAAGTAGGTATAATTATCATTCTTGTATATGTTTGGGGTTGTTTGAAATTGTAAAATAATCCTTTATGAAGTGTAGCGTCCAACCCCTACCCCCGGAGGACCTGAGGCGTGGAGACCGGAACGCTACATCGACTAGTACACTTATATATATATTCACATATACACTCAAAACTGTACGTACAAGCATTTGAAAATCAAGAGATAAAAGTATACTTTGACTTGATAAATATTAATAAGACTTACAGAATGTACCAAATAATACCAAAATCGGAGCAACATACAATACCGAGCTTAATGTTTAACTTGCCACTAGACCTAGTGGGCAAGTTGACAAAAGAATACTAAAGTAAGTTGATTTTACAAAAGTTTATACAAAGTGGATGAGGTGAAAACAATGCTAAGTGATGAATGCTTCATGTAGGGCTTCTAACCTGACCCTCAAATGTTAGCTTGATCCACCTAAACACATATTCATTCCGAAAAGAAAACAAACAAGAACAATGGAGAAAGGAGAGGGTTAGACTATCGATGCCTAATTAACACCTTCCTACTCAAACAAACACATACAAATATGTTTCTTTCATTAGCAAAGTGAGGACACAAATGCAACTTAACTTCTCAAACATCATCACATAACCGGAATTATCCGAAGAGGATTAGAAAACAGAAAATTGGAGGCAATGTGGACTTCTCGTGTCCTGGGTTGCGTCCTGGTCACCTTGACCAGGCCGCCAGCTTCCTGTACAGGCCGCAAAAAATTGCACCGTAGCCTCTTAGCGCCCTGGTCACCTTGACCAGACTGCTGACCAGGCCACAGAAATTGGTATCGTGGACCACTTGGCGCCCTGGTTGGCGTCATGGTCTAAGTGACCATGCTGCAAAAAGTGGTACCGAATCCACTTTGGCACATTGGCTCGTGCCCTAGTCTAAGTGATCAGGCTGCCAGCCACTTGTCAGGCCGTCAAAAGTGGTACTGTAGCCACTTGGCGCCTTGACTCCTTATTCAGGCGGCGAAAACCGGTACCATAGGGGATTGACGCCCTGACTCCTTTGCCAGGCCGCCGACTAGGACGCCCATGTGAGAAAAACAGAGCATTTTTCACTTCTTTTATCTTTTCCAATTTACCCATTAATCCGCTTAGTTCCTTTATTCCGTTTAATTACCCTTTAAGGTTGCTACGGTGAATTTCATCCACAACAAGAAATCATTTACCATCCATTAGACATTATTATACCATTTAAAGTATAAAATTCAAATAATTATCACATTTTAGTTTCATTGCCCTTAAACTCAACTCTCACGGTGAAAACGGGCATGTAGTGAGACGAAATCCGGGTAAGATTCGAAGATCAAGGTAAGTCCGGATACACAGTAAGATTTGAAGATAACGATAAGATCCAAAAGGATCGGGTTCATGTCGTCGCATCTGGTAAGGAGCTAATCACATTTTCATATGCCGAAGTATACTTCTAGTTTCCCTAAGGCATGTCATTACATTCACAACATTCAAGCTAAGAACAATGGACTCTTTTTAGGTAATCAAACAAGATTTAACATCTTTTTCCATTTTTAACAAAATCCATATAACACCATTGGTTTTAATCAATAATGTAATATCCGGCCCCCGCCCCCGGATGAACCAGAGGCATGGTGGCAGGGTGCCACGTCATTCACAATCGGTCTTAAGGTTGAGTACTCGCCCCACATACCACCATTATGCTTTTAAACATGCTTTGTCCCCACTCGCATGCTTTCTGGAACCCACTCGCATGCTTTCTGGAAAAACTTCCCAAACCATCCCAAGATTGCTTCAAGCCAAGCACGCTTAACTTTGGAGTTTTCAAGTTCTGGACTTGGAGTTCTCAAGTTCTGGGCTCTTAAAAAACAATGCACATTGGTGATATGGGTAACAATTCATTTCCTTTTAACTCTTTCTCAATATGGGGTGTTACAATCCACCCCCCTTAGGACACAACGTCCTCGTTGTGGTAGGCCCACATCATTTCCAGAATCTTTACCCCCGCTAGATGATTGCCCAGGGTTCTTATATCCACAAGCACACTCGCGGTCGCAGGGTTGCTCTGATACCATTTGTAACGTCCGGCCCCTGCCCCCGGATGAACCCGAGGCACAGTGGCAAGGCGCCACATCATTCACAATCGGTCTTAAGGTTGAGTACTAGCCCCACAGACCACCGTTACGCTTTCCAGCATGCTTTGTCTTCACTCGCATGCTTTCTGGGAAAACTTCCCGAATGGTCACCCATCCCAAGATTGCTCCAAGCCAAAAACGCTTAACTTTGGAGTTCTTAAGTTCTGGGCTCCCGAAAAATCATGTGCACATTGGTGATATTGGTAGCAATTCATTTCCTTTTACCCATTTCTCAATATGGGGTGTTACAAACACTGACTCTAAAATACCATTCTTTCCATATGGCCTCAAAGGCAAAACATATACCATTTCAATAACTTAATTTCATCTCTATTACCAGTACACATAAGATGCAAATGAACTCTCTTGAGACATTTACATCCAAACTTTATTAACTAGTAACCAAAAGCCTCCATGGCCCTCAAAACACATACCAACAACCATCGATCAACATATGGCATCACATATACATTCAAGTAGCTATTTCCAATTAATTATCTCAAGTGTCTACATGACACTATCAACACATCACTCAACACAATTTACTAGTTACCATGTGTTTAGCATTATTAACACACTATAATGCAATCAAACGCGAAACAACCATCATACAATTATATAGAGCGTAAAACGAAGATGCTAACCTTTTCTCCGAAGATAACTAGCTAGTCTCCTCGGTTTGATGCTCTCCAACACCTTGGTTGCATATTGGAACCAATCCAAGCAACACAAATCAATACACAACACAATTTCATCAAAATGACTCTACTAGCTCTAAGGGGTTTTCACCAAAAACACTAATAGGGTTCAAAAACAACAAGACTAATTATTTGGAAGTGTTCTAGAGCTTCTAATGATCCTAATCATGACATTAATGTAAATCAAAAGTTTCAAAATCAAGAAATGCTATTAATGAGCTCTAGAAACTTACCAAGAGAAAAATAGAGTGAAGAGACTTGAAACCACTTTCAAAAGCTTTAAACGTTGACAAGGATGGTGGTTGATGGCTTAATTGAGGTGGATCTTGGTGGTTGTGCTGAGTAAATGAAATTAGGGTTTTGGATAGTGAAGAGAAAAGAGTATGTATATGGGGGGTTTTGGGAGAGAAGAGAGTGAGAGGGGTGAAGTGGTAGAGATGGGGGTGTTAGTGGTGTGGTGGGCTTTTGTGGGTTTTGAGCTTGGTTCTACACTTTATGCCTATTAACACCCAAGCGCACATACAATCGACCCAACTAACCCACCCGATTCTCCGCTCCGCTCCGGTTTTATTTTCGAAAATATTTTCTGATTTCAAAAATGCATTTTTCCACCAAAACCATGTAAATTTGGGATAAACGTATTACATTTCACCACCCAATAAATAATTATTTTCACAATCACAACCAACCCCAAATATATACTTTATTTATAGAATCACCCAACTCTTATTTATTATAAAAATATTTTGGTATTTTTTGAATTTTTTTCCAATGAACCTAGTCTAGTTAATTGTTGATTATATTTAATGAGATAGTGTAATTAATAAATAAAATAAAATAAAATAAAATAAAATTTATGGACAATTAATAATTAGGTAGCTTGATGGCTATTTATTCCGATAGAAAATGTTAAACCTCACTTAACATATAAAGGAGAAGAATAATAACCAAAATTATGAAATAAAACTTGTGCCGTGTGGGATGAGAATTCAGGATGATACTGGCGCTCACCATTTGACAGAAGAAAATCAGAGCAGAAACGAATTGAAAGCAAGCATATGCTCATGGTTTCAGGTTCTTCGGTATTTAGATCCAGTACAAACACTCACAGCTTAATAACAATAAGCTCATCCTGCCTTTTAACTTTACACGTTTCTTAAACGATAAAATACCCCTACCATATCTGACGTGTCCATTATCTAGGATTGTCAAAAACATCGACAGATCGGTAAAATCTGGTTGTTCTGTTTTGTTAGTCTCCTTTTCACACAATATCACCGAGTGTGAGCTCCCTCTCTCTTTTTGGTTGATGCACTCACAAATCTGCAAATCCTAAATGCGACGAGGATTTTGACTTCAGATTTCATTTGGTCGCGGAATTACAAACCATGAATTCTGCGGAACAGCGGGAAGATAACGAATCTAAAGACGACGAAGCCAACCGTCTCCTGCCGCCATCCTCGTCCGACGACGAGGAAACGGCATTCGACTCCAGAGACAAAGTATTAGTCGGCGATTCGGAGTCGTCGTCGGACTTGGACACAGTACCTCCTTTCTCGTGGAAGAAGCTATGGCTATTCACGGGGCCGGGTTTCTTAATGAGCATAGCGTTTCTCGATCCGGGGAATCTGGAAGGGGATCTCCAATCGGGAGCGATAGCTGGATACTCATTGCTGTGGTTGTTGATGTGGGCGACTTTGATGGGTCTGTTGATTCAGTTGCTTTCGGCGCGAATCGGTGTTGTTACTGGTAAGCACTTGGCAGAACTTTGTAGAGACGAGTATCCCGATTGGGCTCGCTTGGTGCTCTGGATCATGGCTGAGTTAGCTTTGATTGGAGCTGATATTCAGGAGGTTATTGGGAGTGCTATTGCTATTCAGATTTTGAGTAATGGAGTCTTCCCTCTTTGGGCCGGTGTTGTTATCACTGCTTCTGATTGGTTAGTTCTCAATTCTTATTATTGAAATTGACGTATTGTGTTTCTATTCCTAAGCTTTATAATTGGCAGTCCTTGTTTAAAATACTGAAATTAATGCCTTTTTTATTTTTATGTTAAACTGAATTTGTTTTCTGGTCTTCTCTTGTGAGCAGTTTCATATTCTTACTTCTAGAAAATTATGGAGTAAGGAAATTGGAGGCAGTTTTTGCATTTTTAATAGGAACCATGGGTTTATCATTTGCCTGGATGTTTGGTGACACACAACCTAGTCGAAAGGAACTTTTATTGGGTATGATGTGAAATTGAATAATGTTAATAGATTATTGCTCTCTTTAAGCTGTTGTTGTTTCCATTAGATGCAGTTCCTGACCTTCTAGGATTTCTGTGTAGGAATTTTGGTTCCAAGGCTCAGTTCAAAAACTATAAGGCAGGCTGTAGGAGTTGTGGGTTGTGTAATCATGCCTCATAATGTGTTTTTGCATTCTGCTTTGGTACAATCAAGGAATGTCGATCCAAACAAGAAAGGCCGGGTTCAAGAAGCTATAAACTATTACACAATTGAGTCATCAGTTGCACTTTTAGTCTCGTTTATGATCAACTTGTTTGTAACTACTGTTTTTGCTAAGGGATTTTATGGTACTGAGCAAGCCAATAGAATCGGATTAGTCAATGCAGGGCAATATTTACAAGATAAGTATGGTGGAGGTTTTCTTCCTATTCTTTATATTTGGGGCATTGGGCTATTGGCAGCCGGACAAAGTAGTACAATAACCGGAACATATGCAGGTCAGTTTATCATGGGAGGTTTTCTCAATCTCCGCATGAAGAAATGGCTAAGGTCTTTGATCACTAGAAGTTGTGCAATTGTGCCAACTATTGTTGTTGCTCTTGTATTTAACACATCAGAAGCTTCATTGGATATTTTAAATGAATGGCTTAATGTGCTTCAGTCAATACAAATCCCCTTTGCACTTATTCCTCTACTTACCCTGGTTTCCAAAGAGCAAGTCATGGGAGTTTTCAGAATTGGACCTATTGTAGAGGTAAGTGTATCCTTCAATTTCAAATTCATTCCTTCACTTTATTTTTAACCGACCATTTGAATTTAGTATCTAGTATCAAAATCAACTCGGGAATAGTCAGTTTGCTATCTAATTTAAACTGATCTTTAGTAATTCTATACAAGGACGTTTAATATATTGAAACAATGTTGATTTCTCTTTCCTGATTTTTTTATTATTATTATTATTTTAAAAATTTTTATCTCTTCTATATACCATTTTCCCTTTTCAGCATAAACTCTCACATTCACTTGTGTGCCTTTGGATCATTTTTTAAGAAATTAAAATGTCCAATAAGGTTATCTCAAATGTTTACAGTGGGAAATCTTTTTTCCTTATTCTGTAAGCACTTTTGTCACAGGTTTTCGGCATCTATTGACATGTTATAACTGGATGAGCTGATTTTATCAGGTTTTCCGTAGGTTGTATGTGATGCATTCTAGAAGTGTTGGATGCCATTTATCTATTGTGAATTTATACTGGTTGCATCTGGTGAATTAAGTTGATTTTCTCATTGTAGATTTGGTTTCTCGTTGTTCTTGGGTAACATCTATCATATCATATAGCTTTTGAAGGATGTTTAACTAGTGTACAGGTTTTGGTGGGTAGTGATTCATAGACCAGGGTTAGATTTTCTCATTTTATTTATTTGGATTGGAGTATTTTGCAGCTATTATATTTTCTGATCTAATTGATTGATTCTTTGTTGAAACTCTTGTTTAGGATCAATAGCATTGGTCATAATGAGATTGTTTTAACTCTTTGAATCTCAGGGGAATAAGTAGGATGTTGTTCCGTTGAATAACTAGATATATTTGATCTGATAATGGTAGATGATTCTCCATTTTGTTTGTGCATGATTCATTATCTTATGGGTTCTGAATAATTTAACTAACTATTTGTAGAGGCTGGCCTGGATTGTGGCAGCCCTGGTGATCGTGATCAATGGTTATCTGTTGCTGGATTTCTTTCTCACTGAAGTTCGAGGACTACTGTTTGGATTTCTGGTCTGCGCTGGTACTGCTGCATATGTTGCATTCATTGTTTATCTAGTAATGCGAGGTGATGCGCTGCCTTCAACTTGGTTCAGTATAGAACTATCGAAAAGGCTTGCATACAATAGCAATTGAGTAAACAAGAAACATTTGTGCCCCTTATGTCTAACCTACTGTATAGAGCATGACGATCGCGGATAAGCTAAGCATTCTTTTAAGAAGACTATCTCTATCTTTCGCGCATAGAATTCAGTCATGCTTGTACAAATTCAAACAATTGGAAGAACTCAACTTCCAGTGTACCATTTTGCCTTTGCACAGACATTTCAGCTCATAAGGTGAGGATATTCTTTTTTCTTGTTCAGGGGAGAAGCTGCAGGATCCCCATTACAGATCATTTGATAAGTAACCTTAAAGTTAAAGTCGGCAATTATATATTCATTAATGTAATATGTTTTCCTGTGTATCATAGTTAATAAACTGGAATCTAGATAAATTACTGAATACAATACAAAGATGTGAAATTTAATACTATTGGACAGAACCAAGTTTTCTACTGATCCTTATTATCTACTCTTCATTGCTCTATGTTGCTGGTAATTCTATTTTGTATCAAGTGTTTGAGCAAAGTTACTCCGAATGTTCAAGCATATTGCCTCTCCTTTGTGTTGGATGAATCTACTAAAAACGAAAGCCATTGCAGCCGATCAAAGTGTGTTGAATTTGCTATTTTCTAAGAATAAGTCAATGTGTCACATCGGAATCAGTACTCAAATTATGTAATGCTTGTGTTCATACTTATTAAATTGTTCAGTTTATATTATAGGCTCATGCAAGTTACATATGATAGAGCACTATTTCTTTTCCAATGGTATGAAATAGAGCACTAATTTTTATTTTTGTTTTCCAATGGCACAAATTTTGGTGCTTAGAGATGCGCTTGTTTTCGTTGTTATTGCAATCAACCGCGTCAAAATGGCTGACCACTGCAAGTTTGAAACTGAGCTTAATTTATGATATCGATTGGTGATCCATGGAATGGAATTAGACTCTATTCAATATCAGCGCTTGTCCACACTGGCTGACCATTGCAAGGCTGAAGTTGATCCTGATTTATCAGTTATAGCTGGATCTTAAATTTACCGATTGGCTATGCATGGAATTAGAATCTATTCTGTAGTAGCGGTTCGAGCAAGAGTTGACATTAACAATAAATATTACTAATACGGTAATACTTGTTATTTTAAAACTATACAAATATTTTTATATTTAATAAATATTTAAACCGCTGCAATAAACAGTCCTTGCAGCTGTTACTAGTACTATAAAACTTTGTTTCCTTTGTTTTTTTTTTCTTTTTATTTTTAGCAATAGGATTAGGAGGAAACGGCTGATATTCAGACCATTCTTTCTCATTCAAATTGGGAGGAAACTGATGGAATATAAAAGTTTTTATACTGATTTTACCAAATTGTCCTTAAATTTACAATAAATCTATCCAATTCCATTTATTTTTACCCTAAATACAAATAATGGAGTGATATCACTTTTCCATTTCATTTGATAAATACAACATTCAAATTACTAAATACAATTTTTTTTTCAATTCTATCCAAAATTTTGTAAAAAAATTCATTTTTACCCTTACTTACCAGTACCAGTAAAAACAATAATAATAATAATAATAATAATAATAATAATAATAATTAAAACAGTAAAATTAGAAGAGGGAATACACGAATTTGAAGGTTAGTGGATGGAACGAAGAGATGGAAGAGAGAAAGATGAGACTATAAGAGAAGATAAGAGAAGAAAAATGTACATTCTGTTTATCTAGTTAGCGTTTATTAGGATTTAATTTGAGTTTATGAATACGTTTAGGACGGATGTATTTGAATTTGTTTTATGGTTAGTGTTGGTTTGCATGAATGAGTTTAGGGTTTAAGATTTGATTTATGCATTTGGATATGTTTAGGGCTGTGATGTTGAAATTTGCTTATGTATTTGAATCTAAATTAGAGTCTGGGATTGTGATGTTTGAAATTAGTGGCAGATACCATTCCAGTTGCAATGTTTAATATCCAGACTCAAAAACTCCTTTGAACTTGTGTTAATATAATCGAATACACTTTCTAACTGCGATGACACTTTTATAGGAATATTTCGTAGCTGTGAATGCACTTTCGAAAACCTAAATTATAAGTGTGAGCGTATTCAAATGGAGACTGTGTTTTTAGTTTCGAATGTACATTTCTTGAAAGTGTATTTATGTGATTGGAAAAAGAGTTTATGTGTGTTTTTTATCTACAGTTCTAGTTTATTGGATATGCTGCTAGTTGAAAAAAAAAAAAAAAAAAAAGAAAAGGAGATGGAAAATGTAATACATTTAGCTAAAAATAATAGTCAAGTGGTGCCTACTCCAAAAATAAAAAATAAATGAATAAATAAGAAAATAAAAGGAAATTAGATTCCTTAATGTGCAAGTAGAAGTGGTTGAAAAGTACAAAGGAAAGTAATATGATAAGTACAAAGGAAAGTAATATGATAATATTTGACTGCAGAGTCAAGTCAAGGCTCTTTTCTCTTTTCATGCGACCAAGATTGGATGTCAAAAACCCACACGTATCCTTCCTTGCTATTAATTCCGTTTCAATTAATTTAATTCGTATAATAAAAATTATTTAAAATAGTGTTATTTATTCTAAATTTTTAACAATATCTTTGTATTTAAATATACTCACATCGTTTAATAATATAATATTAATTTAAATTTTTGCTCATGCGTTAAGTGTTATTATACTATTGGTGGAAAATTATAATTAATTAATTATTTTATTTTTATCCAATTAAATTATTATTATTTAAATTTTTATGCAATCCTAATTTTTCTCTTTAATTTATTTAATGCTTATTGAAGGGTAAATTAGATAGATATGTTATATTAAAATAATAATAATAATAATAAAATCATGCAAAATCTCATTGTTTTATATATATATATATATATGTTAAATTTATATTTTATTCAAAAGTGGAACTTTAAAAAGAGATTAAGTGAAATCAATTAAAGATTGGTCTAATTACTTTTTGCCGACTTTTATAAACTTTAGAAAGTGAATGATTTTCTAAAAGTGTGTTTGGCATTAGATGTTAACTCAGTTAACTGTTAAGATAGCGATTAATTGTTAGTTGTTAAACTAGCGGTTGAACTAACAGTTTGAGATGAGTGTTTGGTAAGAATAATGAAATATTGAAGTAGCTGTTATATATAAAATGACGTAAAAGGATAATATATTATATTTTATAATTTTTAATTTATAATAGTTTATTTTTTTTTTAGTGTTGGTATTCATTTATTAGACGATTTTTAATTAAAAATATTTAATAATTTATTCATCAATTTAAAAATATATAATATAATATTTATTAAATTAAAAAAAACATAAAAGTTCTAACCATATTAAAATAATTTTAAAATTATTATTATAAAAAACAGTTAAGATATAGTTAAAGTGTATGAAAAAAAATAAAATCAATTTTCAAAGAATAATTTTTATTAGGATATTTTTATAATAACCAAAAATGAATAAGGGTAGAATTGAAGCTTTTTGATTAGCGATTTGTGGACAGCTACATCAAGTAACTGTCAGGAAATCGCTAATTGAACATCTAATCGCTAATCAAAAACCTTCTCCCAAACACCTAAAATTCCAAATCGCTAATGTAAAATCTAACCGCTAATTGAAAATCTGCATACCAAACACACTTTAAGACCATCCGCAGCGGAACTCTCTTAATGTTCATGTTTGGTCTCTTCTCATTGGAGCAATTAGTTTTTTAGAAACTAATCTCTCAAATGAGGGACCCATTTTTTAAAAAATTAACAAATAAAGAGAAAATACGTTGAAAGTTTATAAAAAAGAAAGAGAAAGTTGAGACAGAAAAGAGGATAGTAGCATGATATATTTGACTAGCATGATATATTTGACTTTTTTAATTTTTAGAAATAAATGAGAGAGTGAAGTGAAATTTTTATATTTTCTATTAATGAGTCTCTTAGATGATGTGTCATATACGGGTCCACCTAATAGATTTGAATGAGAGACTTGTATTGGAGATGGTATTTTTATAAATCCAACCATAGTTTTAATAGACTTTTGAAATATATTTTTCATTTTTTTTTTTTAGACTTTGATTGATTTTTATAACTGATATTTGTAGATTTTCAATAAGTTTTACAAGTGATTTTGATAGACTTCCGTATATTACTTTGACAATTGGTTAATTTTGATAAAAATTTCAAATACTTTTTAATAATAGATTAGAATTCCTTGATATTAAGAATGAAAAGTCTTTTGGCATTTTTTTAAGAGTATAAATATTTTTTTTTTAACAATGATCTTACCAAAGATGTCATT
The DNA here is from genome assembly GCA_031304145.1 of Cardiospermum halicacabum. Taxonomy (NCBI): domain Eukaryota; kingdom Viridiplantae; phylum Streptophyta; class Magnoliopsida; order Sapindales; family Sapindaceae; genus Cardiospermum; species Cardiospermum halicacabum. The sequence continues at coordinate 2,580,993 of JARJHC010000107.1, read as the reverse complement.
ACTATCACGTCATCCAAGATTCATGACGTCAACCTGGAGTTCTAATAAGTCGTTAATTTATTCTAATATTCATATTTTATAATTTTTTCGCTCCTTTTTTTTTCGATTGTTGTATATTTTTTTCTCTCTATAAATTTATTGAGTAAGTTATTATTATTATTATTATTATTATTATATTTACACTTTCTTACCCAATATTTAATTATTTGTTTAATGTAATTGATTGAATGGGATAACCTATTTTATTAAATATAAATATATGGTAAAAATAAAATAATTGTTTTAATAAAACAAAAAAATAACACTCGATAAAAGTAAACAAAAAATTATTATCGAAAAAATGCATATAGATTATTACAAAATATTTCATAATTATAATTAAAGTAATAAATAAATAGAAGAAATAACTAAGACTATCTCCAATGCAAGTTTTTTATGTGGGCCCGTGTATATCACATCATCATAGAGACTCGTTAAGAGACTTAGAAAATACAAACAATTTCAATCAAATACAAAGTCTCTCCCATTTGCAAATATATCATGCTACTTTTCTTTTTTCTCTCCCTACTTTCTTTAACTTCCCTATTAACTTTCCATGTATATTCTAATTATTATTATTATTTTTAAAAAAAAGGGTCTCTCATTTGAGAGACTATCTTCTAAAAAACTAGTTGCTCCAATGCAAAGACACCAACACATGAGTCTCTTGTCAGAAGAAAGACTCTCACGGTGGATGATCTAGTGAGATTAAAATTGAGTTTTTACTTATTAATATTTTAAAGTGTTTAAATATCATTCAAAATTTGTAAAAAAAAGTAGATAAAATTTTAACTTTAAATTTTTTAAATTAGTTAAAAAAGTCTACAAAAATCTATAAAAATCTGTCTAAGTTTAAAGTTTTCAAAAGTTATGAAAATTACAATACTCCAAACTTTTATAAACTATATAAAAGTTATGATTAAATACCCTACAACTTCTAAAGACTTTTTTAAAGTCTATAAAAGTCATGATTAGATATCTCATGATTTTCAAAACCATTTTAAAAGACTTTGGAAACCATTTTAAAAGTCATGATTAGGTACATTATGACTTTTACAGAGTCCTCAAAAGTTATAATTAAATACATGCATATTTTTAATGACATTTAAATTCCATAAAAGTAATCAAAAGTCATGATTAGATATACTCATGTAATATATCCCTCTTTATAGCTCTACAGATCTTTTACAAGTATTTATATAGATTATCGAAAACTTTTTAAAAACCTGGAAAAAAAATCCTTAAACTGTGAAAGAAGGATATGTTGGTCATTTTGACTAAGTTTATAAATTTCAACTTTTTAAAAATTTATAAACTTAAAATAAAATTTGATGATTTGTTAATTTAATGTAAAGTTTGAAAGGCCACCATTTTATTATTTTCATAAAATAACACTCTGAAATTTATATTTGAAAAATGGAGGAAGAGTATCAATCATACTATTAATATATATATATATATATATATATATATATTAATATTTAATAGTTATTTGAACCGTTACAAGTACTTCTCAAATAGTCACTTCAACGATTACTCTAATTATAGAAAATATTATTTTAAATGGCTAATTTTAAACCCCAACACCCAATATAGTTTAAATATAATATATATATATATATATTATTTGATTAAATTTACTAATATTAAATATGTTGTTTATTATTCGGTTTGTATTTATTAATATTGAAATGCTATGAAACTCCTTTAAAAGAAACATTCAAACAATTTTTTTTTTAAAATTAAAATTTTATTCTAAAACTAAATTCCGTTTTAAAATATAATTTTAAAAATTAAGTTCATAATTAGTAAAGTGAATCAAAATTGTTTTTTAAAAAAATTATGAAAAAAAGGTAAATTGAAAAATAGAAATGAAGGGTTTTTTTCAATAAATAAAAAATAGAAATATAATTTAAAATTTGTTAAAAATATGTTGAAATTCAAAACTATAGAAAATAATAATAATAATAATAATAATAATAATAATAATAATAATATTTATAAAACTTAATATTTATTGTGTTTTTTTAAAATTTCATTTGCAGATAACAATTTCTTTTTGTATTCACATTATCACCCAATAAAATTTAAATGTAAATTTATTTTAATAATTTTAAAAAGTAAATTTAAATTTAAAAGTTAACATCTAATCTAAAATAAATATTATAAATTAAAAATTCTTTTTTGAAATATTCAAATAAAACAAATTTTAATGATAAAAAAAAAAAAAGTCATATGAAATAAATTGAACGGAGGGATTAGAGGTAGAGATGAGTATTTATTAGGGAGATTAAAGAAAAAGAAGAGCAGAATTGGGACCCACAGAAGTAGGATGTAAATACTAGGAGCCTTAAAAATGAAGACAGGACATGCGTTATGCAGCGATTCGATTGGTTGCAAGCAGGTAACATATTCCTAGGTCACAGCAACCGACCACGTATCTCTACTTTTCTATATTTTGCATGCAAAACAGCGTGACTTCAGTTTTCATCTCTCTTCAACTCTCACTCCTTTTCTAGGACTCTTCTGTTTTCCATTTTTTGGTCATATTCACCAAATACCAATTTTACCCAAATCATAATCAAATCTTTTTTATATTTTTTTATTTGTGAATAAAATGTCCTTCCTTTTTGTTTTTCAAATTTTAAAGAAAATCCAAACAAAATCTTCATTTACTTAAATGCTATTAAAACCCCTTATATGTAAATGTAACCCCAAAACCCTTAATCACTCTTCAAATTTTCCATCAATCCTTTGGTTTCTCTGTGTGATTGATTGATGGCAACCAGATCCTCCATCAACCGGTTTAACTACTTTTCTGGTGAAATGATGAACCACCCTTTTGCAGCTGTTGATTTCAATGGTCAGTCTTTGCAAAGTCCTAGTCCTTTTCATATTCCTTCTCACTTTGAAAATGCTGTTACTCCTTGGTTCGATGGTGGTCAAGCTCAAACCCTAGAGGCTGCTTTTGCTCGGCTTAACGTCAATGATGGTAGCAATAACTACTCTGGTTCTGGTTCTGCTGTTGGTGTTGGAGATGGTGATTTGGTTTGTAATGGGTCTTTGCTTTACAATACTGGTGCTAGGCCTGTTCAAGTTCCAGTTCAAGTTCCTTTCTTTGAATCAGAACAGACAAATCAAATTGGGAACTTGATAATGGATTGCGGTTCTAATGGTTTCTGTACTAATAGATTTTTGCATGATGTTAGAAACAGGGATGTGAATGGGTATCAGATGATCAATTCATCTTCTCATCATCAAAATGGCTTGTTGAATGATGTGGGGTTTAAAAAATACAATTCTGGTTTGTCAATGGTAGAGCTAGAGCAGCCAGAGCCATCTCGGTGTGTCACTCTGTGGGATTTGAGAGGCAATTTCGTGGCACTTGCTCGGGATCATTACGGTTGCCGAATGTTGCAAAAGACTATGAAAAATATGACAAATGAAGGGATTGATATGATTTTCGTGGAGTTGATTGATCATGTGTGTGAATTGATGGTGGACCCTTTTGCCAATTATGTTGTACAAAAGCTTATTGAGATTTGTAGTGAGGAACAGAGGACTCAGATTCTTGTAATGCTAACAAAGATTAATTTTCAACTTGTTAGAATATGTCTTGACATGCATGGGTATGTATGTTTATGTTTATGTCCCACATGTTTATTGATGTTGGATGTACTGGGGAAACTAGTGATGAAATGATAAAATTGTTGTCTTTGACATTGCAGGACCCGTGCAGTACAGAAATTGTTGGAGTGTCTTACAACCCCACAGCAAATCTCCTTGGTTACAGCTGCTCTCAGCACCGGTGCAGTGCCGCTGGCCAAGGATATGAATGGTCATCATGTCATCCAGCATTGCTTGAAATATTTTTCCGACGAAGACAATAAGGTCAAATTTCATTGAGCCAATTCTCCTTATGAATAGTGTCTGAATTGCAATTCATGAATCATGTCTTTGCTATATATCTATCAGAATGTGCAAGAATGATTCTTGGTTTGTTTGTTTATTGCCTTTGGTATGTATTGGCTTTGTGCGAGTCATTGGTCTAAAAAATGTTCAATCTTGATGCTAAACTTGTCTATGTTCGAGGGTTGGGGTGATTATTTTTATATCAGAAAGTGAGTTTATGAGTGCGTTTGGAGCTGCTTCTGATTATGACTAATACTAATGGCTTGGTAAGTTTGGAATTTCACCATTTTACAAGTGATTATTTGTTTATGAAATGACCTTTCTATTCATATATAAGATGCTATGCTAAAACAAGTTTAGGAGTAGGAAATCATTTCTTAAGAAACCAAAAATAGGGAAGTCACTCTTGAAACGACTAATTTGAGGTTTATTTGAGTTGATCAATAGGATGTCCTTCCTTCATTACTTAGTGAAAGTTTACTAAATTCCCAAAATTTCAAAAAGAACTTACTTAGTATTGGAGTCTGGTAGTAACTTGAGTTGCCTTTTAAACTAAATGTATGAATTTGGAATAGTTGAAAGAAAAATGATCAAATAGTTACTAATATAAAATATTATTTAGAATATAACTCTTACATTTGTGGTTCTTCTTACTTCGACTTCAAAGGATATTTGAGCTGAAAATAGTCTTTAACTTGTATGTTTGTGTTTAGGGCACATATATTTAGATGTTTGGATGATAAATTGGCAGCGTGATAACTTGTGTTCTACCACTGTATTTTCCTCTTTGAATGTAGTCAATACTTGCACACTCATTTGGTTTGATGAGTCTTTTTAAGCTTTTGCTATAGAATAGTTGAACACCCTAATATATTCTGCTGGATAACAACAAAGTGATTTATAGTGAAACATGTGGTGAAAATTATCAGTAGATATTTCAATCTATTTATGTATATATCATCAGTCATATTGATCATAGTATTTGGTCTATTGGGGACTATAATTTGATTTCTTTGACTAATAGACAACACATGCACTGTGAGTGGTAAGAGTTATTAATTTATATCCATAAAACTTACTTCTATGTACTAATAGAACAAGTTTCTCTAAGCAAGTGCCCCATTTTCATTTATGAAACTTGTCATTATATCAGTTTTCTGAAACACAAGAACTAGTGATCTAAACAAAATAAACAAGTGGTTGCTTCTGGCTTATGAACTTACTGAACTTGGATTATTCTTTTGCAGTTTCTTTTGTATGAATTGGCAAACAATTGCTATGGAGTTGCAACGGATAAAAGTGGGTGCTGTGTGCTTCAGCATTGTGTTCAATATTCCAAGGGAGAAGCAAGAGAGTGTCTGGTGGCTGAGATAATCGCAAATGCTCTTCATCTTGCTGACGATCATTATGGGTTAGTCAATTGAACCCTTTTGCTTTTTAAGTACCTTCATAGTCAATTTTTAATTTTCTATACTCCTTTTTTGTTTCCTCCCTCACACATTCCCTTCTCAACTTAATATTTTCTACAATTATATCTTTTAGCAACTATGTGGTGCAAATCATACTGGACTTGAAGGTACCACAAGTAACCACAAACCTTCTGAGACAGCTAGAAGGACATTATGCACATCTCGCTTGTAACAAGTATGGAAGTAATGTTGTGGAGAAGTGTTTGAAGGTATCAGCTGAACGACAGTCCATGAGAATTATTATCGAATTGCTGAGTAGTCCAAATGTTTCAATGATCCTTCAGGATCCATTTGGAAACTACGTTATGCAGTCTGCATTGGCTGTATCAAAGGTAATATGAAACTCAAACTCTTAATCTTTATCTGTCTTTTGCAAATTATGTTACACTGAGCTGGGAAGTGCATATTATCCAGGAGTGCACAAATTGGCCCACTTTGACTAGTCTGTATTATATTCTGGTCGTGGGGACCTTACTCATCATATGCAATCGTGTTTTTTGTCATTTTTCAAGCATATTCATTACATACATACTAGAGTACTACCGTTGCAATGTTTCATCAGATTATGATTAATCATTTCATTACCATTTGTGGCAAAATCAGCGGTTTCCAGAGCAAGCATTCTTTGTTGCCTTGCGAAATCTGATTAGACAAAACTACTCGTCAATGCGCAACAACATCTATGGGCGGAAGGTGATTGGTTGGTTCGAAAAGAATAAGCAGTACATATAATAGATGACAGACAGAGAAATGCAAGTAGATCCATATGACTTATTTTTGACAACTCAGGGTCTAATCTCAGGCATATGATTCCATTTTTCATATTTTGGATATGAACTATATCAGCTATATCTTGTTTGTTTGTTGGATTGTAGTAAATCTCTGTGTTTGTAGTTTTGTGTACTCATTTTATTTCTCGGAACAAAATTCATTGGGGGATTTTCATTGTGTTTTAGAATGCATTGGATGTTCTATGTAAAATTCTTGAGGTTTTAGTAAGATAAATAACCAACCATTTTGGTGATATGTCTATTGTTTTTGAGCCATTTTGTTGAATGTTATTATATGTACAGTTAGTCAAAGAGACATGTCTGTCCAGAAAGAGCCATTTTGACAAACAAGCAAGCATGTGATTCTTGCTTTTTGTTATTGTTGCACAAGCAAGTGCATCAACATCTTTCTTCTTTCACATTCCTAATTAGAAAAAGTTTGAAAAGGCTGCTGAAAGGAGACCGTTTCAAATTCTTTCAACGTGCTCTGTGGTTTGTATCAAGAAAATAGGATGACACTATTATTAAATGAATATATTTTATATGTTTTAAAATAATTTATAATAATTAAAACAAACTGAATTCCTACTAATAAATCGATCTATTATTTCTATCAAAGTAATTATGTTTTTTTTTAGTTATTTTTTAATAAATAAAAAATCATTTTTCTTTCTAAAAAATTAATAAATAATTTTCAATTTTTTATTTTAAATGATAGGGTTTCTAAATTAATAGAACATGGTATCCTTCACGGATGTTCGAAGACGGTATAACTTGACGCTGATTTAGAAAAGAATCTATAATTATAAAGGGTAGCAATATCGCCATGCACACCCTAAGTTATATATATATATATTTAAAATACTAATAATAATTTAATTATATTATGATAATATAGTATTTAAATTGTTTTTAAAATATAAAATTTATTTTTAATTCTTAATTAATATATATATATATATATAATTTTTTAAATATAATTTATAATAAATTTATTTATGGACTAAATTTGTAGTCAAACCTATATTTTTAATTTTTTTCTATTTTAATATATATATAATTTTACTTATATGTATTATTATTACTTTTATTTTATTTTATATTTTATACATAAGAATATAAATCGCGAATATAAAATATAAAAAAAATGGAAGAAATAATATAATAACACTCCAAAAAATAATATTAAAAATAGTTTTATATCAATAAATAATTTAATTTAAATTTTATAATTTATATATTAAATATTATAATAGATGTAAACAATTTATAATTAAAAATGGAAAGAATTTAATGTATGTTATGTATTTTTTTCCCTTTTAAAATAAGGGTAATTGCCAAAATCCCCCAAATATTAAAACGTTTTGATTTTCCGCCACCAGTTATACCAAACCGCCCCCATTTACAAAACCAAAGTTTTTTTTTTTCTGTTATGATTGGATGTTTTCTGTTAATGGGGCGGTTTGACACAACGTTTCGGAAAACAGTGGTGAAAAATAAACGTTTCAAAACTTGGGGATATTTGGTAATTATCATTTATTAATTCTCTAAATGGTATTGATTTCAGGACATGTTATAATTTACAAATACAAATGCGATATTGCTTAGGGTTTTTTCCGAATATAAAAATTTAAATTAATTTTTAGAAAAAAATATTTAACTAGTTAAATTTCAATTGTTTCATATTTTATTTCATATTTTATTAAAAGCATTGCTATTTTCAATCTAACAATTTCTTCAAATATTATTTTAGTTCAAGAATACCTTTTTATTTATTTTAAATTTTAAATATTTAAATTAATTTAATTTATTAATCTGTTATTTCTTTTAAATTTGGTCCTTTTAAAAAAAAAATAAAATTATATATCTTTTTTTCTCATTATTTTTTAATATTTTATTCCATTAATTTTATATTATAATTCGCAAAATTAAAATTATTAGAATAAAAATTCATGATAATATCAAATACTTTTAAAACAAAGGAATAAATGTTCTGCATTTTAATTATAATATATACTTATATAAATTAATATTGGAAATGATAAAATTAAAATAGTATAAAAAATATATTACCAATTAGAATGATGTAAATATATAATTTATAATTAATATTCAATTATTATTACTACAACTCTAACAATTATTAAAATATGTAAATATCTACATTATTAAAGAATAATGGACTTAAATAAATCTACCACTAAATTAAATTTAATAGAAGGGGAAAAAAGAAGAAGAAAACTATCGTAATCGAGAGAAGAAAAAAAATTATATTTACACTATTTCGTCTTCAAATACGGAAAAAGATGATAAGTTCTTTCAAGTAATCTGGTAATTACGCATTATACATCTCCTTAATTTTCAATTATAGTTTTGCTCACATGCAATTATGATCAAATATTGTTTCTGCTCACTTTTATGATATTTATATTTTATTTCATTAGTTTTATATTATTAATTTATTTTTTATAAATAAAAAAGTAAAAAAAAATATATATATATATATTTTTTTAAAAAAGACCTTATTTAAAAATTAATTTAAATATGAAATAAAATGTGAAATAATTGAAATTTAACTGTAAATATTTTTTAAAAAAATAATTTAAATTTTTATATTCGGAAAAACCCCTAACCAATACCACATTTGTATTTGTAAATCATAACATATCCTCAAAATCAATACCATTTAGAGAATTAATAAATGGTAATTACCAAATATCCCCAAGTTTTGAAACGTTTATTTTTCGCCACCGTTTTCCAAAATGTTGTGTCAATTTGCCCCCATTAACAGAAAATATCCCATAATAACAGAAAACAACTTCGCTTTTGTAAATGGGGGCGGTTTGGTACAACGTTTGAAAACTGGTGGCGGAAAATCAAACGTTTCAAAACGTGGGGGATTTTGGCAATTACCCTTTAAAATAATTGATATATTATTAATTTATAAAAATTAAACACAGATATGTTGAAGGACAATATTGTCAACACATAGTTAAAGAGGTGTTCAGACAAATTATTTTGAGTGCAATATTAACCCTCAATTATGAAATAATGTGATATTTCATATTTAAACATCCATCACATTGTTTTATGAAATATCGTATCATTTTGTAATAGTCTAGATAAAAATGGACTAAAGCCCGAGATCTAAACTTAGGGATACCATTCTCAAGGTGTATGGTTCTAAATTAAACAGATCCGTAGAAGGATCCTGGACCTTTGATCATTAAACTTTTGGCCGAACAGGTTTAGGATTAAACCCCCGACCAACCTTGCTTGATATCAAGAGGCATATGGTCGAAAAGATGTCTTATGGCTGAAATTAGGCCTTATGGTCGAAATGAAGGCTTAAGGTCGATAAGAAGGCTTAGGGTCGAAATGAAGGCATATGGCCGAAATGAAAACTTGAAGTCGAAAAGAAGATTTAGACCTAACCATTAATCGAGAAGTAGCGAGAACGATATAACCCCTGAATGCAAAAGATTCTATTGAAATTGAAAATGAATCTTAATAATTTAATTCATTGGGTAGGATGGCGGAAATGATGGTCTTATGACTAAAATGAAGGATTAAGGCCGAAACGAAGGCTTCTAGCCGTAACGAAGGCTTTGGGTTAAAACGAAGATTTAGGGTCAAAATGAAAGCGTAGAGTCAAAAGAAATGTATTCAAAACCAAAAGGGATCATCTTCCAACTTGAAGTCCAGATGGGAGTTAGCTGCCCAAAATATAATCTAAGTCATTAATGATTAACTATTAATAATATATAATATTTCCTTATTACTAAAACATAACATATATTAAAATGGGAAAGATAATCATAAAAGGAAATAAAAAGTTGTAACTCTATTGAAATTCCAATTACTAAGGGATATTTTTTCTCTAAAAACCTCATGAATAAGGGCCATTACAGACTAAGAGATAGTCAAAAAATACTATCTAAAACGCTGTAAAAATCCTTTCAGAAGGTAGATCTTCTAGGTCTTACACAAAACAAAGAAGGAGGTTCTGCATTCGGTACTTCCTGACTGTGGATTTTCACAACCATCACACCTTTCACATAAAAGAATGTGACTAATAACTTTATCATATTGAAAGGTCATGTTCTTGCAGCAATAGTATGATTTATTGAATTGTTTCATAAGTAAGTTTTGGAGACTATAAATATATCTCTGTACTAATGGAAAAAGATTAAATTAAGTTTTTTTCTGTCAAAATTATTCTTAGTTATCATCATAGAGTGCTTACAAGAGTAAGTGGACTTTCATATATTTATACGTGGCTATTGTTATATCTTATCCCGGAATTCACCTTGTCATATAAGACAAATAAAACTCTTTGGAAAGTGTTTCAATGTTCATTATTTTATAACAAATCCAAATCATAATACCAAACCAACATCAAATTTCGAAAATTTCTGCATTTTATTTTAAATGAAATTTAAATCAACTAAATGATGTTATTTGGTAAAACTTATAGTTTGATTTAGTTTTTCAAATTGTGAAATGGATTATATATACATATTAAGGGATATAGTATATTGTATTAAAAAAGTATTTTAATATAATTAAATAATATTTTAATTTCATTTTTAAAACTAATAAAAAATTTTAAAATTTTTTAAATATATTTACATCTCTAGGTATGTATACAATAAGGTAAATATTTTATTTATTTTAATTCTCATTTACATTGGTATATATATATATAAAACGATATCTAAATTTCTAATTTTTTATTTTATTGTAAATAGATTCTAATGGGGTAAAGTTGTTTTCATCCTTGAACCTCTAAGAATGTGGGGCTGCTATCATCTTCGTAGTGTTTCTAATTATCTACAAATACAAAAAGATGAGACCAAAGGGAACATCTGTGTGGTTTTTGCTGATTGACTCTCCGATGTCAAGTCAGTTGAGTGTTTCTTGAAGAAGAAGGAAAGTAAGGATTTTGAGCGAAATAGAAAGTTATACCTTATAAGGACTTACATATATTAGAAGGACTTACATATATTAGAGGAAGCTTACCTTATTGATGAGCTTGGAAAATTAATACAATTTATTAAAAATACGGTATGATTTCTTTTAAAGAATGCATATATTTGAGACACGTTCGCTTGTTTTTCAGGTATAAAACTTATTTTTGGTACTTAAAAATATATAGGAAGAAAAATGAAGTTTTGGAGTAAAAGGGAATAAAAAAGAGGTGAAAATGACATGAGAAGCAGGGTCACCGAGCTCTCCACCGAATTACAGCTCGGTATTGAGTAATCCTTCAAAACAAACCTCTTTGTCCGAACTGATTACCATATTGTTTACCAAACTACAGCTCCGCATTGAAGGATTCAAAAAGAGAACCTCTCTGTCTGAGCTAGCTTTCGAGCTAAATGCCAAACTACAGTTCAGTATTAGAAGTTCAAGAGGAGAAAGCTCTCTGTCCGAGATTGATGCCGCGCTTAATACCGAATTATAGCTTGGTCCAAAAGGTGAAAAGAAATGCAGCTCTTTGTTCAAATTAGATATTGAGCTTTATCCGAATTATTTTTCGGTCTAATCTTTGTCAAGAAAATACCCTCTTTGTTCGAGCTTGACCGAATTGTAGCTCGGTCAAGTGCATGTCCAAAAATGAAGCTCTTTATCCGAGCTGGTTATCGAAATGGCCACTAAATTAGAGATCGGTATGACTTTTGAAGACAAATTGTGCTCTCTATCTGAGCTCCATGGCGAAATATAGTTCGATATCAATGAAATTTTAGAAAAAAAAATATTTTGGAACCATTTCGTGAGGGATTTGAATTGTACTATAAATACTCATCTTAAACTCCAAGAGAGGGATCTTAGATAATTTTTATCACATTCTTACACACTTAATAGATTAGCAAGATAGAGAAATCACTTTGCTTTCAATTTTCTCTCAAATTCAAGTTGATTTCAAGAGGAGAAGTGCGAATTTGAAGTTCAATTCTTCAAGACCCAAGAATTGAAGCTCTAAATCCATCATCATCACCATAAGTTTCATCTAAACCCTCACTTTTACATTCATATTTAGAATTTTGATATGGAATTCTCTTGAATTATACTCATAATTGTTTAGTTATGCTAGGCTAACTTAGTAGTGGTTGAATACTCAATGTATCAGATAGATCTTGTAATTCTAAAGTTTTTCATGTGCTTTAATGGTGAATTCTTTACTATATCATAATTTATGTGTTAATTGCTTAATTCATTTGGTGAAAGTCAAATAAAACATAGATTTAATCTTGAAAGAAGCTAGACATAGCAAATTTATAGTTATATCTAAGATTTGGGAGTGATTAAAAGGAAACTAGAGATAGTAAATTTTAATCCTCTTGTGTTGGATTTGTGTTTTACTGTTTTATCTACTTCAGTATATAGACATATAGCTGTTATGGATGATATATTGATGTTAGAATTTGAGAAAACCTAATATTGATACTTAATTAATCCAAGCATATTTTAGTGTTCTAGATATTTGATGAAATGCCTAAGAAAGTGATCAAGTGTCTATCTAGTGAATTGAGTGTTCAACCATGATCTCCTCATATTAATCTTGCAATTTTATAAGTGTGCATTTAAATTTCTAGTTGAATTTACTTAGTTGTTCATTAGTGTTAAATTGATGATCTCTTAAATTTACAAGTATATTGAATTTTATTAATTCTTGAACATGATTTACGTATAATCTCTTAGGTGCGATTTCCATAACCGCTATGTTATGATAAGATAGATATTACTTGACATTTTGAAACGATGTCTTGAATTCATAAACCAAGTTTAAGTATCACTTATATATAATGAACATCTATTATGTTCCATTACTAGGTCTAACGGATTGGAGCGGAGTAATTTAGGCTGGACCCCACTTGCATGGGTAAGTGGATGAGTTAGTTACTTGAAGACAAAACAAAGTGATTAAGGTTGTAACTATTGTAGCTAAATAATGGGCTTTGACCAAAAGGTCGGTGATCAGCCCCTTCATATGGTCACATGAGTAATTAACCGATTGGGTCACGAGACTTTGATTGATAGACTAGTGTTTAGCCCTATGGGTGTGATTACATAAAGGTTAAGACATAACCCAAACAATTGTGTTTAATATTCGATCTCACCAAAGTCATAAACACGAGTCCAACTTGTAGGCCTCACTAGTTCAATGGGATAAGGAGATCTAACTCACTGCGATAAAATTAGAGAGAATATATATAGGTAGGGATCTTTCGATCAAAGGTAAGGGACTTTATATTAGGAATGAGCCAATCAAATATCACTCACTAACATCTATGGATATAATATATATATAATATAATATGATTGTCCAATCCTATCTCTCAATCACAATATGTAACATACATATTCTTAAATTGTCTAATTAATCATTGTAATTTTAAAAATATCTTTTAATTTTCTTGTGAAGAATTTTAATAGCCGTAAAATTTTACTTTTTTTTTTTTTACTATTGTGTAAAAGTTTTTCCCATTAACTCTACTTTATTCATTATATATATATATATTTTTCCAATTTGCTTGTGTTAAACAAATTTCCAACATCCATAACGAGTACGATAGAATTGTTTGAAGCAATATATATCGATATCTTCATGCATTTGGCATTTTAAGAGCATAATAAAAATAAATAAATAAATAACAATATAAAAATCGGATATATAAGTAACATAGAGTGTAAATGTAAGTAGCGCTTATTATGCTACAAAGTTCAAGATGAATGTAAGAATATAAAAAAGAAATATGAATCAATATTTATATCTAAGAGGTTGATGATTAAGTGGAAAAATATATAAATTCAAACGATTCCAATAGCGAATATTAGTATATATGAAATCACTAATTCTTATGTGATCTTTGGTAGAAACAACATAAAAGTCGGATATATAAATAATATTGGTAGTGCTCTCCGTCGGTGTAGAAATATGCACAGTTACTCTACTGTGGCTGAATTATGGAAGGCCCTCTGTGAACAATATAGCTCTCTTTCACACTATCATATATTTCAGCTGCGAGATCAACTTCATGCTCTCTGTAAAGGAGCTAAACAGATGAAGGAATATCTGGAGGAAAGGTTGTGGTGGTCGCGGAAAATCATAGTCAGAGAATTCCTGATATCAGAATTTCCTTTTTGTTTTGTAGGATTTCTAGTCATAAAACTGCCGTTTGACAGAGGTTTGGCAAGTAAATTCTAAATCCTTTACGTTGAGCTTTAGGTCTCTATTTATAAATTTCAGAAGAAGTTGACTTCTTCTAGAAATTGGAATCTAAGTTGTCCTATTTTCCTTATTCAATTATCTTTTCAATTTAAATATATTTAGATCTTAAATAATTTAAAAATAATGAATAAATAGTATTTTATTAATATTTAGCCATTAATGACCAAATTATTATTGAACAACTATACCATTCCCTTTTTAATCTCTTAGATCTCTATTAGGAGGAGTCTGTTCACCTTGGAAGTAATTTGGTCATTTTTATTTGCCCCGGAATAGCTACCATTGGTGTTCATGTTGTTCACACGCAAGGTGAGCTCCTGGTTTGTGGCCTTGGTTCTGGCATTTTCTTCCTTAAGCTGGCGCATGCGCTCCACCATGGCCTGCAATTGTTGCTCTATTGACAAATCGTTAGCAATGGGAATGAATTGGTAAACTCAAGTAACGAGAGAGTAAAAGAGTTCAATTTTACAGGAAACTTAGAGTTAATCCCACAGTGGGCGCTAAACTGTAGTGGTTCGGATACAACAGTTTGATCTGGCCTGACGGAACTGAGTTGTCTTGGAAGATAAATGACCGACTTCTAATGTAAAGAGATCTTGGAAAAACGTCCGAGCGGACCTTTGGGACACCAATGTGGTGTCTGCCGTAAGCACTCCGTCGCTCAAGTCAATTCTGAACTTAAATGATAAAGTAAAGGAAATAAAGAGAGAAAGCAATGACTTCCTGGTAAATATCGTTCTTATCGGAAGGAAATGGTTAGGAGTGAATCAGACACTAGAAGGAGCACAACGTTCGATTCGTTAAGACCAATAGGATGACTGGAATCGTTGTTTGGACACCTGAGAGTGATCAGAGGTGATTGCACTATGAGACTTGATTTTTTTAGGAGTGAATCAGATACTAGAAGGAGCTCAGAGCTTGATTGGTTAAGACCAATAGAATGACCAGAGTTATTGTTTGGGCACCGGAGAGTGATCGGAGGTGATTGCACTGGGAGACTTGATTTTCGCAGAGTTTCAATAAGTCGAAAGTGAGGTCTAGATGAAGAGGATTGAACTTCTATTTATATGAGCTTATTGGAGTCGCTGCCAAGATCCTTGCGGAAAGATATCGCAAAATTTGAGATTTGGCCAACGACTCACTTGGTCAACTTATGAGCCTCGGAAGGAAGATGAGGTCAATGGGCCTCTCAGAATAACTAGGCCTGAGTCTCTCAGAATGATTGGGTTTGAGCTTGAGCTTCAGCCTGTCAAGCGTTCTGGACTTGGACCTTGATTCTGAATCGGACCTGGATATTTCGACCCTCTACAGTTATATTTATTGAAAAATATTAAAAGTATTAATTTTAAAATAGTAATTTGAATAATATATTAATTTTTTTAATTATGTATTATATTTTACCAAATCACTATTTTAAAGAAAAAAAAAATCAAATACGTCGATTTTACAAACGCTACCGCTAACGGCGTAGACAGCCATCGTTAACTGAACTGTTAGACCAAAGTAGTTTAAAACTTCCGTTTATATAACGTGGCATTCTCTAATAGGTGAAAAGCATTTCTTGCCATTTGACTTGTATTCTATAATCTGTAAAACAAGAAGTCATTTCTCTTCTATTCTACTCCAATGTTTTCCTGATAACCAAGAAAGCCGGTAACCGACGAGAGCCGCTCGATGCTTTCGTTGACCGCCATGTCTTCCTTCTTCGTCTTCTTCTTTGTCTTTCTCAGAGTCAGTCTTATAACCGCCGTCGATTCCTCACCACCACCGCCGCTGATCCTTCCACTCCATCTCTCTTCACCTGACCACACCCTGCACCGCCAGGCAGACGATCAACGCCGCCGCCTCCAACAATCCAAACCCAACGCTCACATGCGTCTCTACGACGATCTCCTCTCTAACGGGTGATTACCTTCTCAATCCAATTTGCATTGACCACAATGTATTGATTTCAATTTCATCTTATTTGTTAATTGTTTCAGGTACTATACGACGCGGCTATATATCGGGACGCCACCTCAGCAATTCGCTCTTATTGTGGATACTGGTAGCACTGTCACATATGTTCCTTGCTCCAACTGTAAACAGTGTGGCATCCACCAGGTTCCTTTCTTCTTAACCTAATTTATCTTTTTGCTTTTCATTTCTAAGTAATATGTGTTTCTCAAAGATTCTCTTTCAGTACGACATAACTTTTTGTCTTCTACTTTGACAATATTATGTAATTTGAGCTGAAATCATCTCAAATTTGGTTCATAGAAGAGGTTGGCTTAAACATGCGTGGATATAATTCAGATCTATGTGCTATTATTTGTTTCTTTATTTATTATTTTATTTTTGTATATTGCTTTTGCTGAGAATTATAGTTTGTCATTTCTTTAGGATCCGAGATTCCAGCCGGAAATGTCAAGCACGTTTGAACAATTAAAATGCAATCCTGACTGTAACTGTGATAGTGAGGGAAAAGTTTGTGTTTATGATCGGCGGTATGCTGAGATGAGCTCTAGCAGTGGTGTGCTTGTGGAGGATATTGTTTCCTTTGGGAATGAAAGCCAGCTAGTGCCTCAACGAGCTGTTTTTGGATGTGAAAATGTGGAAACCGGTGATCTTTATAGCCAGCGTGCTGATGGGATAATGGGTTTGGGTAGTGGGACGATAAGTATTGTTGATCAACTTGTTGACAAGCGTGTGATTAGTAACTCGTTTTCATTATGTTATGGTGGAATGGATGTTGGTGGTGGTGCTATGGTTCTTGGTGAAATCAGTACTCCACCTGGTATGATATTCTCCCATTCTGACCCTCATCGGAGGTAAGTGTTTTTTTTTATATATTGGCTATGCATTTTTCTACTCAAATGCATCTAGTGGATCTCACACATTTACTGTAGTTTTTGGGTGGCAACAGTCCGTACTACAATATTGAACTTAAGGAAATACATGTAGCTGGGACTCCATTGAAGCTAAATCCTAAGGTATTTGATGGAAGGCATGGAACTGTCTTGGACAGTGGCACGACATATGCATACTTGCCACGACCTGCTTTTGCTGCATTCAAGGATGCTGTAAGATCTCTTATCTTCAAATTTCAGCTTCAAAATCTAATTCAAGTTAAAAATTAATTGCAGATTGAATTTTATAATATAGGACATATATGTTTATTTTAAGGGAAGAGACAAATTACTGAAAGTAATTGTTTGAGCACAAGCCTTAATTCTTTGTTGGAAGCACAAGCATGTCTATTGTTATGCATTTGATTCTTAATTGATTATGATTGAATCTTATTTAGTTATTCATAAATTTATTTAAGTAGTGAAGAGAACTACAGAAACATATTTCCTTGATATAAAATATGGTGCTTTATGCATGTTCCCGTTTCATTTTGATTTATTGTTGTAGTAAAGCAATAATTCCTATTATAGGTTTATTTTCATTTTCTACTATTTGTCAAATTATTCCATTGTCATCCTTTTATATTTATATTCAAACTTGTCTGGTAGCTATAGATTATATTGGTAACATCATTATTCTATGTATCATTGCAAGGGCAAAGTTTTGTTTGTTACTAGAGTTTGTATATCCCATCTTATGAAATTTTTTTCTATTGTTTGGTTCTCAGTGATGAGCTGGTTATGGTTATGAAATGATTCACCTACCTGTGGATTTCTTAATATGACTGAAGCAACTTGATCATAAATTACTGTTATTGGACAACTAGTTTACACTTTTAAAGTGGCTAAAAATGTTAGTGAACCACTGTGAAATGCCACCAGTCTATCATGAGAAGCAGAATGCAAACGTCTTGTGGATATCATGTTAAAACCATGTTAGCTACTCTCAACAGAATATTATGAGTTTGATGCTATTTGCGAACACCATAATTTATAGGTCTTTCTTAGTTACGCTGTTGATTGTGCCTACTAGTGTTGGTTGACTATTCTCTGTGCCAATCTTGAGAAGCAGAACTCAGCCATCATGTGGATATTATGTTAAAAGCTATGTTAATTACTCTCATCAGTATTATAAGTTTGATGATATTTGCAGACACCATAATTTATAAGATTTTTGCTGTTGATTTTGTCTACTAGGGTTGGTAGATCTCTCTGTGGCATACATTTTTGTAACTATATGTGATATATTCAGATTTATCATCGTTCATTTTCGAACTATTATCATGGTTATCTTGTTATACTATGCAGGTCATAAAGGCCATCCCTTCTTTGAAACGGATCCATGGTCCTGACCCAAAGTATGAAGATATCTGTTTCTCAGGTGCAGAAAGGTATAATCTTTTTATCGAAGATGTGTCATCCCTGTCTATGCTACTGTTTGGTGACAAATTGCTGATAATTTTTCATTTTTTCTGTTGCAGGGAGGTCTCTGTGCTTTCGAACTCATTTCCAGAAGTCGAAATGGTATTCAGCAATGGAGAAAAATTATTATTAACACCAGAGAACTACCTGTTTCGGGTAATTTTTTGTTGTTAATTCTTGAACATTTTTTATTTGTAATTATTCTAATTTTATAGAATTCGATGCTAGCTTTATACCATCTCATTTTGTTTCATATATTCAAGAGACAAATTCTTTCGCACTTACTACCTTTTCATCATTATGTTTGTAGCATACAAAGGTTAATGGAGCTTATTGTCTAGGCATTTTCGAAAATGCAGATTCAACTACTCTTTTAGGAGGTATGGTACATAGTTTGCTGAAGCACACATTTCCTTCTCCTCACCCTAAAGTTTAACTTTTGGGTACAGAATAATGCTTGTTAAAGCAGTGAGAAATTTAATAGCGAAGAAAAGATTTAACCAAATTCACATTCCCTTTTCTTTAGAAAATAAAGAGTATCTTCCTTTTCATTTATGCCCTCATGCATGTGTATTCTAACACTTTGTTGATTTGAGACAGGAATTGTTGTCCGCAATACTCTAGTGACATATGATCGGAAGGATGATAAAATTGGCTTTTGGAAAACTAATTGTTCTGAACTATGGAGTAGACTGCAGTTTCCTGCTCCTGCTCCACCACCTATTAATTCAAGTATGGGGAATACTAGTTCAGAAACAGCTCCTGTTACCCCTGATGTGTTTCCTTCGAACATTCTTCCAGGTTGGTTGACTTCTAGTTGGTCTTTTGATGATGCTCTTCAAATTTGATTTCATGTTTTAATATTCTGTTTGTGCTTGTTTGGCTATACAAAATGCACCAATTCTTACCACATGTAACAGTTTTAAGTAATCGCATCTCTGGATTCCCATTGTCCAATAGTGGTCAACATTATTACTTTTACTGCTGCTTAGTTATAAAGTTCCAAAATATTACTTCCTCTAATATTAATGACGATTCACATTTCTGTACTCTTATTACCTCATCTCATGATTGTTGTCTGCCAAAGTTCTGTTTTTTCTTGCATTCTTAAACTTCGCCAATTTTTATTTTTATTTTTATTTTTTTTGTTGACCTAGACAGTCGTGAAGTGTGCGGTTTTTTTTTTTTTTTTTTTACCCTTACATTGTTGCTTGATGGTAACATTTCTAATTATATTAATTCCTTTGACATGATGTTTAGGTGCATTTCAAATAGGATTCATTACGTTTGATATGTCAATTATTAAGAACACCTCGTACAGCAGTCCCAACTTTACTGAACTTGCTGCATTCATTGCCCACGAGTTGGAAATTCTTGATTCACAGGTACTCCATCGTGTTTCTTAGTTTCTTGGAAGTTGTTACAAAAGTATATGTTAAGAGGCTACCACTTTAATAATTATGATGCTAAATATGTTAAAAATCAACATGTGGTACTCTGTTTTATCACCCAACAAATAGCTATGGCTAAGCATAACATTTCATGGCAGTTCTTTTTTTTTTTCCTCTCTCTCTCCATCTTAATGTATCTACTAATGATAAAATTATGTTTTCAGGTTCATTTGCTGAACCTCTCTTCTGAAGCGGATTACTACTTTACTAAATGGGGCATTTTTCCAGCTGATTCTGCCAAATACATTTCAAATTCTACTGCATTGGTAATTCCATGATTGCTTAGACCAAGAAAAAATTGTTTGTCACACTGGATTCATTCCAATTGATTGTTTTTAAAAACTTTCAGTGTAGCTTTAACTAAAGACTTGTTCTGTGTTGCTGCTTGTAGAATATAATAAAACACCTAAGGGAACATCAAATGCAGTTTCCTGAAAAGTTTGGGAAATATCAGTTACTCAGATGGAATGTCGAGCCTCAAGTTAAGCAGTAAGTTTTTCATTTGTCACTGAATTTCTCTTTCTTTTTTTTTTTCCCCTTAATTCTTATTTTATTTTTTTATTTACTTCATGGGTGCGAAATATGAGTCTGTATGCCTTATAAACAGTATATATGGAGTGGTTTCAGATTGGTCGTTAAAAAGGTGTATATATTATAGATTTTCATATTCATACGGAAGACAGGCCATATTAGACCAAAACACTAGAGTGTTATAGTCTATATACAGTTGGACAGTCCCTAGAATTTTGAGTTAAAAGAATTAGTAGAAGACCTCCGGAGTGATGAACTAGGAACACCTAGAAACCTCACAGTCAAAACACTTCCATAATCCAACTGAGTCAAAAACTGCATTTTCCAACTCTTCGCCAGTGTCGTTAACTTCGTGCACAATAATTTTTGGCCTTATTAACGATGAATCCGGTTCAAACAACTCATTCTGTAACCTTGGTGACTGATACTGCCACCATTTCTACTGGATGTTCTGTGTTCTCGAATGTAGTGATTAAATTACTGTCCTGTCTACTCTACCATCAACACTGCCAGCACCGACTGATTTATAGTTTGTAGACTGTCGAGTGTAATATGATTGAGCCGTCACTGGTTTAGTGTGTTTAATGTTTGTCTGTCAGTGGTTTTATGAGTGACACTGGAGTTTCTGTGTTTGACAAGTGTTTCTAAAATTACACTAATTTTTGTTGTATAGCTTGGAATCAATGTTGTAAATATGAAATTCAAGTTAAATCTAAACATTATTTTAGGTGTAAAATGAATATATTTCATATAGTGTTTTAAGTTGTGTGTTATTATTTTCACTATCTTCATAGTGTTAATTATGCCCATATCCCATATTGGATAATAGCTGTACATATCCATATTTTGGATCATTATTTACCTACATTACCTTTTTCTAGTTATCCTTTATGTCTGTTTGTTATGCCAAATCAGAAAACATAAGATGGACGGAGATTAAATGGAATCGGATAAAATAAAATGGGACTGGATAAAGTTACAGTAATGTCATGTTTGGTGTCAGTGAGACAGGATCAATGTATAGTTGGATAGATATGTAGTTTTTATTTTAAAAGAGAAGGTAAATAAAGAAAATATAAGTGGGTAGAAAAGGAGCAAACAGGATGAGTACAATTTAACCCATCCTGAACATGGGAATGATTAGAGTAGACTAACCCACCCAACTATAATCAACTTTGTAGAGCAAACACATAATGGAATGGGATAAAAAATTTATCCAGTCCCATCACCTCTCTTTAGTAGGATAATCATTAGTAGGATAACAAAGCGATTATGTGTAGAAGATGTTTTATTATATACCATAACTGTGATCCTGACCGCTAACTTAATTTAGATGACTATTGGCATTTATGCGGGGGATGTAAGAATTTTTTCTTAAAGCTCTTGATCCCCCTCAAGCTGACTTAGATTGTAATGTTTAAAGGTATTTGAAGTATGGGCTTGAGTTTAAGTGTAACAACACTTGTGTACACTGTGTATGCAAATAAATTACTCTTCCCTTCTTTCCTTTTATTTCTTTTAATATCTTTATATTTTCTACCAATGGCAATAGTTGAGTGCTGTCTTCTTTATTACTCTTCCCTCAAGCCTACTTAGATTGTAATGTTTATAGGTATTTGAAGTATGGGCTTGAGTTTAAGTGTAACAACACTAGTGTACGCTGTGTATGCAAATAAATTACTCTTCCCTTCTTTCCTTTTATTTCTTTTAATATCTTTATATTTTCTACCAATGGCAATAGTTGAGTGCTGTCTTCTTTATTACTGCATTTGCATTAACTTACATATTTTGAACTTTAAAGCACAAGCTATGTAGTGAAGGTAAAACTTTGCATCAATGTTCATGATTTTGGTGGTCTTACTCTTACGGGGGGTTTTGTTGTGATGTACATTGTTTTCCTATTGAGGAATTTCATGATGTACATCACAAAGCAATTATAGTGAGCGGGCCATGACTAGGTGAAAAGCTTGGATCCTAGGATGTCTTTTTATAGTTCAATATTAGTTGCATCGGAAAAGAAAAGGAAAAGATTTCTGTTCACGGTGCTAGTGTACTAGCTTTTCAGCAGTGGCGGATCCAGAATCGAATCCATATGGGTTCATCTCCTAAATGATGTGGTGTCGTTATCTTATGAATTGTATTATTATAATTTTTTATATAAAAATTTAAATAATAAATTAATTTTTCTCGCAAAAGTAGCGGTATCAAGTGACACCACTACCCTCCATCTAGCTCCGCCACTGCTCTTCAGATGAAAGATTTTCTAAATGTTATGCTTACAAGTTTTGATACTAATAAAGATAAAGATAGGTCTGGAGACAGTCTTCATAAGGTTGGTTTTATGTTTGTTGTTTATGTAGTTCTAGAATGAAGGCTGGCAGTTGTATAAATTTTTTTATCCCCTGTATTCTTGTGAAATATTATTTGGGATTGTTTTCAAAGCATTTTTGGCGTTCATTTCATTTCTCTCTTCTCTTCCATCATACCTTGCCCGCTCCGTAAGTCTCCACCTTTTCCTTTGAATTTTACTATTTTGCAGTTTGCTTGCCTCATTTATTGTGGTACTTGTATGTTCCCTAGATTGAGTAAAAACAAAACATTGATGATGTATCCTCTAGGTTATATTTTAGTTGTTGGGTTATTTGTTTGATCCACTAGAAGATTTGTATAAAGTGCCAATTGTTAAAGGTATGTTACTAGGAATCCCCTCATTAATGATCTGGGGTTGATAATTATATTTGTTTTCCGTGGTCATTAGCTAGTTCTTCGGTTTTCCGTGGTCATTAGCTAGGTCTTCGGGTGTATCTTTCCATAGGTACTATCAATTGTTATTTATTTGCATGTCGACACTTGAGTGGCTGTATAGGAGGGTTGCATCCGACTGAAAGAGTCTCCTATGAAGAGAGTTTTACTAAGAGAGTTGTGACTTATTGACGAGAATTAAGAGAGCAAACTAAAAATAGAAGCCGCCATGGAGAGGATGAATTAAGGTTAGATGGCAATAAGGGATGAGATCTAGGATCCCTCATCTGTAATTTGAGATATTGATAAGGGTCATGGGTCCTCAGTCTTGTGAGTAGCTTTAGGGTGTGGTTGTTCGAAGAAGTAATATATCTGTTTGTATGAGGCTTTATTCTAAGCCCTTTGTGGGTTTCAAGCACTTGTACAATTGCAGTTCGGGCAGTTAAAGAAGTGTTAGTATATTTCGTGGTCTCTCTTGTTTGGTCTGCATAATAATCACTTGGATTTGGTATCTTGGCTAAACTTGATCTCATAATATTCCCTATTGTGAATTTAATTTGCTTATAGAGCCAAAATTCTGGTAGTTACTACTAGAACTGTGCAGTCATGTTTTTGGTCTTCCATGGATTAAATTTTGATTCCTGATGCCTGGTTGCTTTTTAAAGAACTTGTCTTATTGTTTTGCTGCCTCATTTCGTCTGGGTAATTTCCAAAATGCTAATGCTACTTGTATTTATTTCAAGGTTTAAACTAGCTATAATTGTTATCTGTTATTTTTTTCAAAATTTTTATTCTTATTTTTATTTTTAGATTCTATAATTTATGGTTCAGTTGTCTGGATCTTGTTGGTCTTTTGTTAGTGGTAGAGCATGCCCCAAAGCCCTTTCAACAGTTCTACTGATCCATTTGGGTTTGTAGTTATCTTCATTGTTTTAATTAATTCTGTAGTTGGCATTGTCATTCATATTATTTATGTGCATTTGATATGAGAACTTGTTAGATGTCAACCTAGTTGAAATCAGTCAACTTGCCTTTCTACTTTTTATTGGAGAAAATTTGGAGGTTGTTAGTCTATATGATAATAACTGTAGAGGGGGGAAGTGAAGTATCACCTTAGGGTTAGTTTGTTATAGGAAGAAGATAATAATACAAAGAGAAATTGGTGGAGAGTGATCTTTGCATATCAGTTTTGTTCTTCATGTTTGTTTGGTGATAATAGTGTTTCTTTATACACATTCTGAACCAATCCTGCTGCGAAATTGCTGTGGTATTTTTGGAATGTCAATTTATTCACAGTTTTATTTTTGACTGTTTAAGGACATGGTGGCGGCAACATGCTTCGGCAGTAACATTTGGGATCATTGCTGCTTCCATTCTCGGTTTTATGATAATTGGGGTTTGGTTATTCTGGAAAAAGAGTCGAGAAGAACCTGCAACATACAAACCTGTGGATACAATTGCTGCAGAGCAAGAGCTACAGCCGCTTCAAGCTTAAAACTTTTGATCTTGTATTTTTATGCTTGTGGTTCAACAATTTCCTAAAAATTTTAGCTGAGCGCAAACATTCAAACTGGTTAAAGGATGATAATATTTAGATAGAGAAATTGGTGTCAGTGTTAATGTATAATGGAAAGGAAAAGGGTAAAGGAATAACAAAATGCTTATTATTATTATTATTTTATAAAACACTTGTATATAATAGTCCATGCCAATCAATAGAGAGACTGGTTATAGTTTTAACACTCTCACTTCTCATCTATTGTGGATTCCCTTTAACTCTCACTTAAAAATGTTTGATTGTAATGTCAGATGTTTGGTAGAGTGGAATGCACCAAATCACAACTGCAAAACATTACGAGTGGTATTTCATTGATTCGGTGATGGTAAATAAATTGATGTCATGTGTGTATGAACCACCAAATCGTAAAGACTTGCGTCGTTTGTGTGTGGCCCGTCGCAAACTGGGCTACTTGCTTAGCCTACTAGCTCTTTGAACAAATCCACAAATAGTTTCGTGTTCATCGCTGAAAGGATTCCCATGCGCTAGAAAGAAATATATTTTGAAAGGTAATGAACTGTCTGGTCATACTTTCGATATAATTTTAAAGTGAAAACGAATTTGATTGGATTACTTTCAAGTTTTTTCATATTTAAATCAAATTCAATGATAAAATTATTTTTAAAAATGGATGATATGATAAATACTCTATTTAATATATTTTAAAATAATATTTTTTAAAAAATTATATATAAATATATTTATTTATTCGAACACTTATTTGATAAGAAAAATAAATAATATGTTTATTAAAATTGAAAAAAAAGCTGCCTCCATTTTAGCTATTAAAGTCAATGGTGACTAATAGCAATTATGTGATTGTGCAAATTAAACTACCGTGTAATTATACATCATTTAGTGTTATTTTTTTTTAAAGAAAAAAAATTACGTATATCCGGTCCAAATAATTCGATTATTTTTAGTTTAATTTTTTTTTAAATTTAAATATATAACTAATGAAATAATTTTACTTTCGATCATTTAAAATTTCAAATTAAATTAGTGAGCAATATAAATTTTGTTTTAAATTTATAAAATTTTTAAAAGTAAAAATAATAAATAAATAAAAAAAAAATCCTAAATATCTTGAAAGGCTCTATAATGTAAGAGACAGTATGTTATTATTTTAATTATTTATATTGTAAGAGACAGTATGTTATTATTTTAATTTATTCTCTAAAAAATTAATTTTTATATTTAATAAAATATAATATGAGTAGATTTGAATGTGTTAGCATCGAGTATTAATTCCAACAACCATCAAAATTTTTACATATTTTATTTTGACATTTGATCTGATTTTATAAATTTTTATCAAACCATCCACAATAAAAAAATCATTATTGATTTGGATGAGAGGCCTATTTTTGAGTGATCTTACTAATTATTTAGTTTTAATTTTTTTTAATAATATTTAAATTTTGGATTAATAATTTTAATAAATTTTAATTAATTTAAATTATATTATATTTTTTATTTACCTTAACTAAACAAAATGTTTTATATATCAATATTTTTAAATTATTTTTAATTTTAAATATTTTTATTTATTGATATTTATTTTTAAAAATCTATAAAATTATAATACAATAATAATATAAAATTATTTAATATATTTTCAAATATATCTATAATTAAATAATCTCTTGTTGTAGATTTTTGTAAATTAAAAAATAAAAATGAAAGCAAAAAATTATAAAAAAAATTATTTAACCAAAAATTTTAAAAATTTTAAATTTACACAATATATTTTTTTTAAATTAGTAAATTCTAAAAATAAAAATTAAAACTAAATAAAAAAATCAATGAAAATAATAATAAAATAATCATTCATGAAAATAAAAAAAGGAGAATTTGGATGATGTAATTCTAATAAAATAAACCTGAAGTAGCTTTTTGAAATGTTATATTGAAATTAACTAAAACTCTAAATGGTATTTTAAAATTGATACTAATTTAATAATTAATTTAAATTTTTTTCTCATTAGACCGAAAGATTTTAAACATAACAATCTCTTTGAATTTTAAGTAATTATTATTATTTTCACTTTCTACCTTATATATATTATTAACATGCCGTATAAATAAATATTAAAAAAATAATAAAATCGTAGTTAGAAAAAATTGTTTATAAAATTATAATAAATAAATAAATAAATAAAACAACTGCCGAGCATTACTAATTTGATTTTTATGATCTTTTAGATTTGAATTTCATTTATCTAAATAAGAGTGCAAAAATATTCAGAAGAAACTAGTTAAGTTAGACAATAAAGTAGACAAATTACATCTTTATATACACATATATAGAAATAGAAGAACTACGTAAATTGCCAGCACAAGGACCCAACAATGTTATTCCTTTGCTTGTATTAAATTACAATAACATAGTCTATCAAAAGCTAAATCAATTATTCATTTATTATTGACATATAAACCATTAATATAAGAATTAATAATCAAGGACACTTGGGTTTTCCTTTAGAGTTTCTCATGTTGGCATAGCAAGGACACTCATCCATGTGGTCATAAGTACCAGAAGGAACACAGTTGCACTTGGCACAACATATCCCACAGTACTTCAAACACCTGCCTTGTCTTCCTGATTTTGAACACCTTACATTGCACTTTGAGTCACAGAATGCTGTCAATTCATTTCATTAATATATAAATGAGGTAATTAAAATTAAAAACTAGAATGAAAAAACAAACCTGAACCAGCTATGGAAACCTCAAGCAGAGAAGAAGTGAGAACAAGAGAAGCAAGAAGAAATGGAAGGACAAGGGACTTCATGTTAATAAAGAAGAGATGCATGATGCTATTTATAAGCATAAATGATGCACAAGTGACATTTCACGTGACTTTTAAGATAAAACAGAAAACTAATCTAAAACAACTCACCAAAATCATATGTTATGTATGTCCCCAGAGTTTATGTAAAATTAACTCTCAACCCCTTATATTTGTAATATTTTATTATTAGCCCTTCAACTATTTGTATTCCCAATTAACTGTGTCTGCGCATATGGCTAGCTGTGTGGATACAGAGAATCGAAAATTGTACGTAAACACCAAGCTGACAAGATTATCTTAGAGCAACATGGGAATGCTATTATGGACATTTTAGTAATTTCAACTACAAGGTGTTTGAATAAAATAGTAAAATAAGAAAGGTGTAACCTAGCTAACAATAATGATATAATAAACAAAAAATAAATGTTAGAAGGATTAGAAAACACCATCATCCCCCTTCTAAGCATCAAAATAGAAAGAAAAAGATGTGAGAAATTTAACAAAGAAGGTTAAGAGTTAACCTAGTTCTCAATTGCTTCAGTAATTCACTATTCTGATTATGTTTAAACTAACCAAATCGAAAAAAAAAAATTAAAATTTAAAGATTATAAGATTTTAACAAACATATAAAGTTGTGAGTATATTTTTATACGTATTCAATTTCATAACAGAAATAACAATAATGGCATAAACTCCTGATTCACCTAATCAAATTGTACTATTCCATATAAGCAACACTAAAACAATAATGAAGGCTTTGAAACATTAAAAAGAAATAATAATTGAACAACACAACCCCATTATTCATCGAAAAATTTCCTCTTAAGGACCTTGCAAAGTACTTCTGATATATTTGTCCTGTCTATTGAAAGAACTTCCAGATCATGCTTGAACCTACATGTCTTTGTATGTTCCTTCATTGCTGCGACTTTATGGGCCTGTACTTTTGTTATCATCTCTACACTAGTTGCTTTTCTAGCCTTTAACTCAATGAGTTCTTTGTAGAGTTCCTCGATTGCATTTTGTTTTTATTTTTCCTTACATTTTGTTGCCTTCTGCCTGATCGGACGAGCTCTATTCACGGTACCTTTGCTCGCATCAGCTCTTGAGGATGATGTATATCCTCCAAACTTATTAATTGTTGTTCTCTTGGACTAGTTATTTTTCATGTACATCTCATCCCATTTGGGCTCTCGTTTCACATCTTTCCACAAATATTCAAAGGTGAAAGGTATACTTTTCTCTTATGTGAAAAGTTTTTGGCTTGCTTCATATCATCATCATCATATTCCAATTGCTGAACTTCAGTTTTGTTGCTCTTTGGTGGTACCCATTAATACAAGCAACCATCGGTGCCACCTTGTTCCAGCGTTATTTGCATTGTTTAGGAGTCATTCTTATATGTTAATTGCTTCAACGTTTTCATTGAACTTATTATTTGTAATTCTTTTCTTCGCCTGATTTATCACAACCCGTGGTTGAATCCTTGATTGTCCCCGACCAACAACTGATGAGAAGCTTATTTTGGATCTCATTCCAAAACTTTGGCTTATTATTTGCTTTGTCTTTATCAATGATTTGAATGTCATCTTTTACTTTATCTTTCAAGTCGATATTTTCTAGCCCGCCACTTTCTATTGAAGCAGAATCTACTCTATTGAAGCAAAAGGTGTTTCTGACTCATTATTAGAAACATGACTTTGATATGAAGAATATTGTTGATGGAAAATTGGTTGAGCATGTGGCAATCGATATATTGGAGTTTGACTAGGATATTTAGAATATTGAAAATATGGAAAATTTGAAAATTTTCAAAATACTGTAGATTTTAGATTTGGAATGAAACTCTAGAAGAATGATGAAAATTAAGATTGTCCGGTTTGTATGGACTCTGGGATGATTTGACAAAAATTTGGACTTTCAATATTTTCCTTTCCATCAATATCAACCGAATCTAAAAAAAATCTATTTGTATTTAAATTCATTTCTTTTAAAAGGAAAAAAAAACTTGAATAGTTAAATATTTTTATATCTAGATGAAGAATATACAATAAATTCACATAATAATTATTGTTAAATTTTTTTATTTTAAATTTACAATATTATCGATGTAAAAAAGAGTCGTTATATAACTGCAAAAGTTAAGAAGAAAGGAAAAAAACTGACACATACCATATGATTATTGGATCAATAAAAAAAATATATACATACATCACTTTCAATTTGAAACATCGATACTGAAACATCTCGCTCTTACTCTTTAACGAATATATGCTCTGAGCACCTATCTCCAACGGTGTATCCGCCAGCATCTCATTTTTCTATACATCTACCTTTATCATTACATTAAAAATGTAAATTTTGTCCAGTTATATATCAAATTACATTTACCATGCTTTATAAATTTCATGAGATCTTATTCTAATTAAAATAGAATCACCTCTTAATTATCATACTATTTGGTAATTAAAAAAAAAAAAAAAAATCCCCCGGTCTTAGTGTGTTTATCATATTGTTATAATATGATAATTTATTAATGATCTTCTCAATTACAAGTTGTTAGGGTTGATACATAAGTAACACATTAAGGACGCTTAGGTCCGCCTTTGGAGTTTTTCAGGTTGGCATAACAAGGACACTCTTCTTTATTTCCAAAAGTTCCAGATGGAACACAATTGCACTGCTCACAGCATATCCCACAGTACTCAAGACACCTGTCCTGTCTTCCTGCTTTTGAACATCTTTCGTTGCACTTTGAGTCACAGAAAGCTGTCAATTAACCAAAACTATATATATATATATATATATTAATTCAAAACATATAATAGGTTATTAAAATTAAAAACCAAACCTTTATCGGCCATGGACACCTCAAAGAAAGAACAAGTGAGGACAATGGAAACAAGAATAAATGTAATGAAAACTGGCTTCATATTCTCCTTTATAAGTAGAGAAAAAAGTGTATGTATATTTGTTTGTATAATAAACTCAGAGATGATTTTATGAGATTTGAGTTTCAGATTGGTGAAGCTATTTAGAAGGGAGAAATGTAGTAGGGGAGAGGTGACACCCATGTTTATCCTTGAGTTAAATACAATAATAATTAATATAATATATACATTTATTTATTTAAATAATTAATACATTTATTTAGTTTGTGTATTTTAATTTATAGTTATTAAATTATTTAATTATACTACAATATATATTAATTATATTTTATATTATTATAAACTAATTCTTTTAGGATGAATATTATAAAATTTGAATTTGAAACACTATAAACTAAATGTGTTATAAAAATAAATTTTTACACATAAATTTTAAAGAAAAAATAATTTCAAATTATATTATATTGTCTATTTTATTTTAAAAAAATTGTCATAGTATTTTAATTTTTTTTAAAAAAATTGACTTATAAATTTAAATTATATTTATAAAATACATAAATTAAAAAAAATCATTTCTTATTTACAAAATTATTATGATTGTTTATATGTAAATATAAAAATATAATAATAATTTAAAAATAATTTATTATTTTAATAAATCATACCATTCCAGTAAAAAAAAAATTTTAAAAAAATTAAATCTTGACCATATATTTAATTCAAGCATGATGCAAATTCAATAATAAAAAATATTAATTATCTATTTAAATCATTCCCTATCATTTCTTTATACCGCATTCACGTCTATCTCCATATATTCTCTGTTTATCTCTCTTCCCTTATTGTCTTTATTCATTTTTATTTACTTTTTAATATTGGGATACATATCTTAGGCCATCAATAATCCACTTTATTATTTATACTAATGTGTGCATGGTAAATAAAAGTTTTGAATGTAATATGTAGATGTCGTATTATAAATTTCTCTGTAATGGTGTATGATAAGTCTATTAACTCAGACTAAAAAGAGAGTAAAAATAAAATAAATAACCGTCAATAACTTTTATATAAGTAGATATCAACTTGGCAAATTAATAAATTACGGCATTTTAATTAATTTTTTAAAATTTTTTTATTAATTCTGTTATTTAATAAATTAGTGATGGAGATGCTTTTATCAGCGGCGGAGGGAGTCCATTTGAAGTTAATACACGTACAAATTTATATATAAAAAATAGTTATTTATATATATAAAAATACAACTAATTTTTAGGTGGTGAAAAATTTCTACGAGTTTTCATATTTCGAAAACGAGTTAAAATAACTTTGTGGTGTCAAATAAACCACAGCTAAATATTAGGCTAAGATTACTTGAGAAAATAACTATAAAGCTTATAGAGATAATCTCACAGAGTTTAGCTTTAATGAATCAAAAATCAGATCTTTTACAATTGTCTCTACCCCCTATTTATAGGGGTGATTAGTCTCTTTTCTAGAAGGATTGAGACTTTTCTTTTCCTTAGGACTTGGTCTCCTTCTTTCAATGAGGTTGGTCTTCCTTTATCAATCGGGCTTTAGGAATCCTTGGCCCGGTAAGATAAGTCTTCCTTTTTCGATTGGGCTTCGATAATCCTTGTTTGGTTAGGTAATAATTCGGTGGGCCGGCGTGCTTTGGTTTGGACTCTGTTGGGCTCGGCCGAGTTGGGCTGTCTTGGGCCTTCGGTCGTTTCGGCTGAGCCTGACTCTTGGACAATTCCTGAGCCTTTGGCCCCCTTTCACCCGAGAATAGCCTTCGGGTATCTCTTTTGAGTTTTCGATTGTTTCGGCCGAATACGGTTCGGCCGAGCATGGTTATGGACTTCGACCCCCTTGTTTTGAACTTCGCCTATGATGCCTTATGGTTATTTTCCCACCACAGTAATCCCCCATTGCCATGGCTTGAATCTTTCGAGCATGGCAATATTTGTCGTGATTTCGATTGAGTTTGGGTTTCCATAGTTTTTGTTTTTGGCCGAGGTTTCTTTAGTTTCCTTGGTGGGCCACGTCAGCCTTGGCTGTTTTGTCTTAGGTAGTTTGGCGGCTCCTCGACTGCCGTGCCCTAGATTTTCCATCATTGCGGCTGGCCTATATAAAGGTTGGTGGCTTCCTCTCTCTTTCCGCTTTCAAACTTTTCATATCTCTTCTCTCTCTTCACCTTCGAAGACTGCTCATCTCCCGTTCTCCGGTCCCGCCGTCGTTTTCTTTCTCCGGCGACGTTTCGAGGCTGCATTCTTCGGCTTCTTCAAGGTTGGTTTGCTTCTTTTGGCTGGTTTTCATTTGCTTTGTTGTTATTTGTGATTTTGGTATTGCTTTTGTGTTCGTCGTGGGGCTGTTCATCTGACTTGCTAGGCTTTTTCTCTTTTTTTTATTTTTTTTATTTTTTATCTTCTTTGCCCACTTTCGTCTTTTATTTTTTTTGTTTATGCTGACCTCGGTCGAAGACCACTAACCTTCTACTTTACACTCGGTCGATTGTAGATGTCTACTGACTCTTTGGGCACGTCTTCTTTTGGTGGTTTAACCTCCGAGTTCTCGACCGAAGAGGATGCGGACGAGGAGTGTTCATCGACTCGCAACTCCCCAGCCGAGTCTAGCCCCCAGAGCATTTTGCCTCCTTTATTTAATGTTAGGAGCACTATGACCATGGACGAGTTAGAGTCGGCCTTCTTCACTTATAAATTTCCCGGTTGGATTCGGGCTAGGTTGTCCGAGCTTGAAGAGAAGGTGGACGATATGCTGGCTGATGGTTGGGAACCTTTTTATCTTCGTCACTTCAAGATTGGTCTCAGGTTTCCAATCATGGGCCTGGTTGAGGAGTTGTGCACCTGGTGCCAAATTCACCCGAGTCAATTGACTCCTATGGCCATCAGGATTCTTCTATGTGTCGACCGCTTGAAGGAGAAGCACAATCTGGAGTTCTCGGCCGAGGATTTCTTGTATTCGTACTTCGTGAAGCATGAGAACCTAGAGTTCGGGCGATACGTCCTGAATGCCCGGGCGAATGTCCAGCTCTTAATCTTGGGCTTTTCTTCCATTGAGACTCGGTGGAAGGATAAATATTTTTTGTCAAAGGCGTTACCCGTCTGGGGATGGGGTTGGGTTATTCTCCCTATTGGCGTGATTCTTATAGGTTTCCATGTTTTTATTATTTTCGTTTCGGGTGATCGTTTTAGTTGACCGATTTTCCTTGTTTTCTTTTTCAGCCAACTTCGGGACGAAGAACTGCAAATCTTCTCCTCGGGCACAAGCTAGGAGCGAGGCTATATTTGCCTTGCCAAGAGAATCGCGAGATTACAAGACACTTTAGGACGAGCTTCCCATCAGTCGTCTGTGGGCTTTTACCAAAACAAGTAGGTTGCGATTGTTTTGTCTTTCAAGTGTTTTCGATCGAATCTTGCTAATGTTTGTCTTTCTCAGAATTATCCGACTACGTGATGTCTAAGCCCGAGGGTCAGAGAGCGTTGACCATGCGGGCCATCATGCGCCAGATTCAGGCGGAACAGGAGAAGGCACATGCATCTGGTCCTACTGGGGATGACGGGCCGGTCGAAGGCGGGCTGAGGCTGCCACCAAGCCTGTTCGTCCTCCAAGTCCTGCTCATTCGGAGGCTGCTGAGGCTACTCGCCCGGCAGTTCCTGAGGCTTCCCGGAAGCCCTCTCGTTCATCGATCGCGAGGGAGAAGCGGCCGATGGCGGGTGGCGTGGCTTCAGCCAAGAAGCGTACCGGCGTGGCTTCAGCCAAGCGTATGGGTCATGTGATTGATTTATTGATTCTTAACCAGGGAGGGTCGGGAGATGATTTCGGTTGCGGAGGGCTTCTTCTTTCCTCAGGACGAGGAGTGGCTGGAGTCCCTGTCTTTCACTAAGTTCTACGAGATGACTATCTCGAGTCTTTACAGGGTAAGTTCCTCGCTTGTTTTGTTTTCTTAGGTGGTTTTTGAGCTTACCTTTTTTATTTTCAGGGGCTCCAAGGGGCGGTTGGCATGCGTAAGCATTTCGTTCCTGTTTTGCGGGAAGGCAAGTATCAATCTGCCTCGACCGAGCTGAAGGTGACCCAGGAGGATTTAGCGAAGACTGTGACCCAGTGTGCTGAGGCCGTCAGTCGAGTTGAGAGGGTGGAGGCTCATAACGCTAGGCTTGAGGCCTCGATCACTTCGAAGGATGCGGGGTTGAAGCGCTAGGCGGCGGAGTTGGAGGAGTTGAGGGCGGCGAAACAAGCCTTACTCGGTCGAGTAGAAGAGCTGGAGGGCCGAGTTGAGAGTCTCACTATAGAGGCGGCCCAGACTGAGGTTGTGACCATGTCTTGTTCTTTGGAGCAGGTTATCAAGGGGTCTTTGACTCCTGAGTCTGCTCAGAAGGAGCTGGACGCTTTGGCTGCTCTTCGCGACGAGAATTGAGCGAGTACTATGTATTTTCTCTTTTGATCTTTTGTGTACTTGTAATCCCTCTTTTCGATCAATGAAGTTTTTACTTTCCGTTGTACTTGCGTTTTGAATTTATTTGGGAGGGGTGTAATCCCCCTGTTTTTTTTTTAATTTGTGATCGAGCATACTATTTCTGCATGTGTCATACTTGATTCTAAGTTTTTGAGGCTGTAGTTTGGCTGATCTCGGCTGAGATGTGCTTTATTTGATATTTGTTCACGAAGATCTTTTCGACCCATGTTCTCCTGAGGTCTGCCTTTGGCGATTTTCAGGTTGCCCTTTGGGTAGTTTTTGGCGTTGCTCATTGAGCAGTCGGTCTTCGCCCGAGATTCTCTAGATTTACCAGGGGCTTGCCTTTGGCAATTTTCGGGTTGCCCCTTGGGCAGTTTTTGTGTTGCTCATTGAGCAGTTGGTCTTCGCCCGAGACCCTCTAGATTTACCAGGGGCTTGCCTTTGGCAATTTTCGGGTTGCCCCTTGGGCAGTTTTTGCATTGCTCTTTGAGCAGTTAGTCTTCGCCCGAGACCCTCTAGATTTACCAGGGGCTTGCCTTTGGCAATTTTCGGGTTGCCCCTTAGGCAGTTTTTGCTTTGCTCATTGAGCAGTTGGTCTTCGCTCGAGACCCTTTAAATTTACCAGGGGCTTGCCTTTGGCAATTTTCGGGTTGCCCCTTGGGCAGTTTTCGCATTGCTCTTTGAGCAGTTGGTCTTCGCCCGAGACCCTCTAGATTTACCAGGGGCTTGCCTTTGGCAATTTTCGGGTTGCCCCTTTGGAAGTTTTTGCATTGCTCTTTGAGCAGCTGGTCTTCGCCCGAGACCCTTTAGATTTACTAGGGGCTTGCCTTTGGCAATTTTCGGGTTGCCCCTTGGGCAGTTTTTGTATCGGTGCTTCAGTTGCGAGCGTTTAAGGAAAATGAGCTATTTTATTGCTTTAAGATAGGGCCTCGTCAAAAATCCTGCTTGGGGAAAAGAGTGCCCGCTATTACAGATAGTATGTTACATTAGAATTGATACCTCTTTAGGTGGTGGATGTTCCAACTGTGTTCCACCTCTTTCCCTTCCTTAGTAAGCAATTTGTAGGATCCCTTTCCAGATGCGCGCTCTATCTGGTATGACCCTTCCCAGCTTTCAGCCAATTTGCCATGGCTCTGATTCCTTGTGTTCTGGAAGACTTTTCTGAGTACCCAGTCTCCGGGTTGGAAGGCTCGGGCTTTGACCTTTTTGTTGTATCGCCGTGCTATCCCCATTTGATATTCCGCAATTCTTTGTCGTGCACTTTCCCTCTTCTCGTCTGAAGTATCCCTTTCGAAGGCTAGTACTTGTTGGTTGCCTTGGTCTATCAGCCTTTCTTATGGTGATTGGACCTCGGTTGGGAGTACTGCTTCTGTCCCGTAGACCATCGAGAATGGGGTTTGTAATGTTGATGTTCTAGGGGTTATTCGGAACGCCAAGAGGTCTTCGGGTAAGGCTTCGGGCCATAGCCCCTTGGCTCCTTCTAGCTTTTTCTTGAGTGAGTCAACCACCGCTTTGTTGGATGCTTCTACTTGTCCGTTGGCCTGTGGGTACCTTGGGGTCGAATATGTGAGTTTGATGTTCATTTGGCGGCAGAAATCTTTTAGCATTTGTGCTATAAATTGAGGCCTGTTGTCCGTGATTATTTCCCTTGGTATGCCGAACCTGCAGATGATATGTTTCCAGATAAACATCTGCACTTCTTGTTCTCTGACTCTTTCTAGTGCTTCGGCTTCGACCCACTTCGTGAAATAATCGGTTACCATCAGGATGTATCTTTTTCTGCCATGGGTAGACATTGGGAAGGGTCCTATGATGTCCACCCCCCATTTGTCAAACGGCCATGGAGAAGTTATGCTGTGTAAGGTTCCCGCAGGGAGGTTGGAGTAGTTGGCTGATTGGGCATGAAATGCACAACATTTCTACCTTATTTTACTTACAATTCGGGGACTTTATTGAATATATACTATCTAATTGCTCTATTTTTGTATTTGTTGACAGTTTGGAGGCAATTGCGAAGTATTGAAGAATTTTGGGGGTTTAAAGCTGGATTTGCTAAAGACAAGTCAACAAGACCAAGTCAATTCTATCAGAGTTGTTATTCTCAAATTTAAATTGTGATCTGAACGACTGAGATTTTGATTTAGAGATTTTTACGAGTTCGTTTTAGATTTTCTAGGGAGGATTTATTTTAGGAAGAAAACGATTGTAAAAACCACTTCTACTCTGGATTGGGAATTTGGATCGAGAGATAGAAAAATACTCTAGGTTTTTATTCTCTCTGGAACGATTAATTATTTAAGCAAATGAAGTTCGCCGCGCCCATGAGGAGCTAAACGAACCTCATCCAGCTAAGTCAATTCTAATTACCGTGTTGTGAGAATTGTTTTATTCTGCTATATTGTTTGATATTTATGCATTCTCTATGGGCATGGTTAAATGCACATGTTGATTCTGATTAATTAATTAAGTGCGCAATTGATTGGTTAATTAGGCTTAACACATTGCATGTCAAATAGCTCGTAGTTAATTTGACCTAGGTAGTGTTGAGAGTGTATAATCATAATTCAAGAATGGTCGTACCGATTCAATTGGTTATGGTCACGGGTCTTTTCTAATTCATAATGCAATCTACGTGTTGGGTTAGTGATTGATTCAAAGGGTCGTACCCGGTCAATCTATCTAGGAAAAGATTGGTTATTAGGCACGTTGTCAATAGTTATAACTGTGACTATTAAACAATATAGATATTTTTAGCTTCGATGATCAACACCTGATTTGAATAAATTGACTTAGCTGGATGTTTAATTATAATTGATTTTTAATCTCCGATTTAGATTTATTTTAAATATTCGCATAATCTCGAAACCCCCATTTATTTTGATTTGGTCGATACGATACATTTATTAATTTCCGTTCTCTGTGGATCGACCCTGTTTGCTACAATTATTTGTATTTGCAGGTTAATTTAATACTGACGGATTCGACACCCGTCAAGTTTTTGGCGCCGTTGCCGGGGAACGGTTCTAATTAATTTTGTATTTGTGTATGACCAGGTCTGATCGTACGGCAAAATTGCTATACGATCCTGAAATCGAGAAGACTGCACGTAGATTACGAAGAGAAGCAAGAATTCGAAAGCAGATTCTCAAAACCACACCAGATCAAGGAACGCACGTTACAGTTTCAACTTCTGGTGATTGTTGTGCCTTTACCGCGCCCATAGCCATGGCAGTAAATGGTCAACAACAACGTACACTCAGGGAGCTAGGCCGACCACAAGCCAATCAAACCCCACTCTGTATTACTTACCCTGATACAGAAGGAACATTTGAACTGAAATCGGGTTTGATCCATCTATTGCCTATCTTCCATGGAGTCGAAAACGAGGATCCTCACAAACACTTGAAGGCATTTCATGTCACTTGCTCAACGATGAAGCCTCAAGGTGTTTCTGAAGAACAGATCAAGCTACGCGCATTCCCTTTCTCTTGGACGATGCTGCTAAAGAATGGTTATTTTATTTACCATCCGGATCAATCACATCCTGGGATCAGATGGTAAGAGTATTTTTGGAAAATTCTTTCCTGCCTCGCGAGCCGCGACACTCAGAAGGGAGATATGCAGTAGTAAGCAGAAGAATTCAGAGTCTCTACATGATTACTGGGAGAGATTCAAAAGGACCTGTGCAAGCTTCCCACAACATGGATTAACTGAAGAAGCACTTATCCTGTACTTTTATGATGGTCTCTTGCCCATGGAGAGACATATGATCGACGCAGCTAGTGGAGGATCCCTTGAAAATAAAACTCCACAACAAGCCAGGGATTTGATTTCTACGATGGCAGCAGCAGCCGGAAACCATAAATCTTGTCCAGAACCTTCTAGAGCTGCTAATGAGATAAGTAATTCTGCCTTGTCAAATCAAATTAAGGAACTGACAGTTTTGGTTCATAAAATTGCTGCAGGTAATGTACAGCAGTCGCGCCCACAGGTAAGGAGTTGTGGAATATGTGCTTCACCTGAACATCCTACCGATGCGTGTCCGACCTTACAAGAAGATGTAACTGAAGAAGTTAATGCAGCAGGATATTATGGAGGTCAGAGAAAGTATGACCCTTACTCCAACACGTATAATCCGGGATTAAGGGATCATCCTAATTTCAGATACGGGTCGACGAATTATCAACAAAGACAACCACCTCCTCAGAACCAACAACCAGGTATGTCTCTGTCCGATATTGTTAAACAGTTAGCAACTAACACAAACCAATTCCAACAGGAGACGAAGGCCAGCATTCAAAACTTGGAAAAACAAATGAGTCAACTTGCTACTACAGTAGGTAGACTAGAATCTCAAGGGAAGCTGCCCTCGCAAACAGAGTTGAACCCAAAGAACGTCAGTGCAGTGACTTTGCGGAGTGGTAAAGAATTGACAGATAGTCACGCCCATGGTAAAGAAACCCTAACTGATAGCCGTGCCCATAGTGAAGAGCAAAAAGAGGAAATCAACGTGGAACCCTAACTCAAGGGAAGAACCATGCCCACAGCGAAGGGGCAAGTTGAAAAAGAAATCAACGTCAAAACTGATCAATCAACACCGGAGAAGCCAAAAGCAGTTGAAATCAGACCACCTTTTCCTGGCAGATTCGAGGAGTCTAAGAGAGCCAAGGAAGAGAAAGAGATCTTCGATACCTTCAGTAAGGTAGAGGTAAACATCCCTTTACTCGATGCCATTAAACAAATACCTAAATATGCTAAGTTCCTTAAAGAATTGTGTGTGAATAAAAAAAAGCATAGCGGATATGAGAAGGTCTTGATGGGGCAGAATGTTTCAGCTGTTCTACAAAATAAACTACCCCTAAGAGAGAAGATCCAGGTTTGTTTGCTATCCCTTGCACTATTGGTAGTATAGAAATTCAAAGAGCAATGTGTGATTTAGGAGCTTCACTTAATGTAATGCCGTATTCTCTTTATTCATGCTTGCGAATGGGTTCTTTGAAAGAAACAGGGGTAGTCATTCAATTAGCCGATAGGTCCCTAGTTTATCCTAAGGGAGTTCTAGAGGATGTCCTAGTTAAGGTGAAGGGTTTGATTTTTCCTGCAGATTTTTATGTGTTAGACATGGGTGGTAATGATATCTCTACTACTCCTTCTGATTTATTACTAGGGAGACCTTTCCTTAGTACTGCGAAAACTAAGATCAATGTTCAGGATGGTACTCTAACTATGGAATTTGACGGCGAAATTGCCAAGTTTAATGTTTTTGATGCCATTAAACATTCTAACGATTTGTCTAGTATTTGCAGTATGGATATTGTAGAACCTTTTGTTCAACAATGTTTTGAATTAAGCAGGGAAGATGAACTAGAAGTGGTGTTGTGTAACAGTTTGCAGGCAGGAGATGAAAAGAAGGATTTTTCCTTCGACAAACTTCTGGTGGAAGTTATGTATGAGTTGGAAACGTTAAATCCACAGGTAGGTATTAATCCAATTTTCGCTATGCCCACGATTAAAACTCAATTATCTTCAATTGTGCAGGCACCAATTTTAGAGCTTAAACCTTTGCCCAGTCATCTGAAATATGTCTATCTAGGCAATGAAGACACACTACCGGTGATCGTCTCCAACAAGTTAAGCATTAAGCAGGAAGACCAACTCGTTCAACTCCTGAAGGAGCACAAAAAAGCGATAGGGTGGACCATCAATGACATAAAGGGCATCAGTCCGTCCACCTGTATGCACAAAATACTTTTGGAGGAGGATTGTAAACCAATTAGACAACCTCAGAGACTGCTAAATCCTCCAATGATGGAAGTAGTGAAGAAGGAGATTCAACAGCTTCTGGATGCTGGTATGATCTATCCGATCTCGGATAGTAATTGGGTAAGCCCAGTTCAGGTAGTTCCCAAGAAAACAGGTATAACGGTAGTCAAAACTGATAATGGTGAGTTGGTACCCACTCGTGTCCAAAACGGGTGGCGGGTTTGTATTGATTATCATAAATTGAATGCCTCGACTAAGAAAGATCATTTTCCCTTACCTTTTATTGATCAAATGTTAGAAAGATTAGCAGGGAAATCTCATTATTGTTGCCTTGATGGTCTTTCAGGTTTTTGGCAGATACCAGTTGCGCCAGAAGACCAGGAAAATACGACCTTTACATGTCCGTTTGGTACATTTGCCTATCGGCGGATGCCGTTTGGGTTATGTAATGCTCCTGCAACGTTTCAACGATGTATGGTCAGCATTTTTTCTGACTATGTTGAGAGTATAATCGAGGTATTTATGGACGATTTCACTGTTTATGGAGAGTCTTTTGAATCTTGTTTAGTTAATCTTGGAAAGGTTTTGCAACGATGCGTAGACTTGAACTTAGTATTAAGTTATGAAAAATGTCATTTCATGGTAGATCACGGTTAATACTCGGTCACATTGTTTCTGCACGTGGTATAGAGGTCGATAAAGCTAAGATTAATGTGATTAAGTCTCTGCCTTACCCCGTATATGTACGGGAAGTTCGTTCCTTTCTTGGACATGCAGGATTTTACAGGAGATTCATCAAGGACTTCTCTAAGATTACCCAACCTCTGTGTAATTTGCTTAAGAAGGATGTCGCTTTCCATTTTGACGAGAGATGCAAAGAAGCGTTCAACGTTTTTAAAAGAGAACTTGTCACCGCGCCCATAGTGAAAAGCCCTAATTGGAACGTTCCGTTCGAAATAATGTGTGACGCAAGTGACTACGCCGTGGGCGCAGTCCTTGGGCAAAGAGTGGGAAAAGAACCTCATGTGATCTACTACGCCTCGAGGACGCTGGATAGTGCACAGTGCAACTACTCTATAACAGAGAAGGAGCTTTTAGCAATTGTTTTTGCTTTAGAGAAATTTCGTTCTTATATATTGTGTACTAAAGTGATTGTTTTCTCTGATACGCAGCTCTCAGATATTTGATGTCGAAGAAAGATGCGAAGCCCAGGTTAATTCGATGGATTCTCCTACTTCAACAGTTTGATTTGGAGATAAAGGACAAGAAAGGATCGGAGAATCTTGTAGTAGACCATTTGAGCCGGCTAGTCACTTCTGAGACAACTCAACCTTTGAACGATAAATTTCCTGACGAGTATCTATTTGCCATGGGCACGACTCATCCCTGGTATGCAGACATAGTTAATTATCTCGTTACTGGTAAATTACCTTTTGAGTTGAGCAGGGGTGA
Source organism: Cardiospermum halicacabum (assembly GCA_031304145.1). Classification (NCBI taxonomy): domain Eukaryota; kingdom Viridiplantae; phylum Streptophyta; class Magnoliopsida; order Sapindales; family Sapindaceae; genus Cardiospermum; species Cardiospermum halicacabum. The sequence goes on along the minus strand of JARJHC010000107.1, from coordinate 2,538,601 downwards.
GAAGGATAAAATCAAAAGAGATTCTCGGAACTACGTATGGGATGATCCTTATCTATGGAAGCATTGCTCGGATCAGATGATTAGAAGATGCGTTCCTAAAGAGGAGATTGAGTCAATTCTAAAATCATGCCATACGGAATCATGTGGAGGCCATTTTGGACCTAGAAGGACAGCCAAAAAGGTACTTGATTGTGGATTCTTTTGGCCTAATTTATTTTATGATTCGTACATCTTTTGTAAAACTTGTGACAACTGTCAAAGAACAGGGAGTCTAGGCCGTCGTGATCAAATGCCTATGACTCCGATCTTGATAGTTGAGATTTTTGATGTATGGGGTATTGACTTTATGGGCCTTTTCCACCATCATTTGGGTTTCATTATATTTTATTGGCTGTTGATTATGTTTCAAAATGGGTGGAAGCTAAAGCCCCCGGACTGATGATGCTAAAGTTGTTGCAGACTTTGTTAGGTCTAATATCTTCTGCAGGTATGGTACACCCCGAGCCATCATCAGTGATCGCGGAACCCATTTTTGTAATAGGACCATCGAAGCCTTATTCAGAAAATATGGAGTGACGCATCGTACCTCCACCGCCTACCATCCGCAGACAAACGGACAAGCTGAAGTTTCAAATAGGGAGATCAAGTCGATCCTTGAAAAGACGGTAAATCCCTCTAGGAAGGATTGGACTTTGCGTTTAGAAGATGCACTATGGGCGTATCGAACTGCCTACAAGTCACCTATTGGGATGTCTCCTTATCGCATTGTCTATGGTAAGGCGTGCCATTTGCCGGTTGAATTGGAACATAAAGCATTCTGGGCCGTGAGAGAATGTAACTTGAGAACAGATGCTGCTGGTGAGCAGCGAAGCTCCAAATCCAAGAGTTAGAAGAAATCAGGAATGATTCCTACATCAGAGCTCAACACCAGAAGGAGACGTTGAAAAGAGAGCATGATCTTCATGTCTCTAGGAAATCGTTTGTAGTGGGTCAAAAAGTTTTACTATACCATTCAAAACTCAAATTGTTTCCTGGGAAATTGAGGTCAAGATGGATTGGCCCTTTTATTGTTATTAACGTATTTTCTCATGGTGCAGTGGAAATAGAGAGTATGGAAACAGGCAAGATTTTCAAGGTCAATGGGCATAGACTTAAACCCTATTACGAGGGTTTCCAAGTGAACCTCTGTGAAGAAATTTTGTCATGCCCACGACAAGCTTCTAGATAATTTTATCGTGTCTAGCCAGAGACGTAAAATCAAGGCACTGTTGGGAGGCAACCCAAAATTTTTATTATTATTTTTATTTTTATTATTATTATTATTATTTTTATTTTTTTTCAATTATTATTATTATTTTGTTATTATTATTATTATTATTTTTATTATTATTATTTTTTCTTTCTACTTTACTTTTCTTATTTCATTTATTTATAATTTTATTTTATTTTAGATATTTAATAATAATGATTTGAAAAAATATATATATATCAGAAAACCAAAGTTTTTAATTTTTAATTTAACTTATTTTTATTTTTATTTTATTTTATTTTTATTTTTTATTTTTTTTTATTTTTAATCATTTTTTTTCCTTTTTCGTTTTATTTTATTTTATTTTTATTGTACTCTATTTCTTTATTTTTTCTTTTTATTAATAAAATAATATAAATTGCAATAATATAATTTTTAGAATTTCTAATTCTAATTGTTTTTGTGCAGGAAATAAAAACTAGAAAAGGAAAAGAAAAAAAATAGCATAAAAAAAATCAAAAATAAAAAAATAGTAACGGGTGAACAGTGACCAGTCCAAAACCCTAGCCGCCGCCGCTCTTCTCTGTTAGCCGCGCCGCCGGTGTCCGCCTCCACCTTGTCGCCATCTCGCTTCATCACCAGCGACAGCCTCCTGCAGCGGTCGTCGTCCTCCAACCTCTCTCCACCCGACATCGCGACGCTCCAACGACGATCTTCTCTCTGCCGCGTCAAGTTCAACCGTCGACAGCAGCGACGACCATCTCCTCCAAGCAACTCGTCATTCTTCCAGTCGCGAACCGCCGCCATCAGATCTTCTAGCGCCGTCGATGATCTCCACCAACAACGAAGCAATCTCTAATCGTCGACTGCCTTTCCGTCTCCAGATCCGGCCGTTGACCGACGCCGCCTTCCAAGACCAGCGTAGCCGTCATCGATAGCAACTTCTCCAGTCGCCAGTCAACGCCGGTCTCCGTTCAGTCTGCGACTCCAGCCGTCGTCGACAACAATCTCCAGCGATAGATTCTCCTGGTTCAACTTTTTCGGTCAGCCACTTCTGAATTCTGGTTCAATTTTATTAATTTTGCAATTGGTTGAAAAATCTGGGAAAGGAAGTGTGCGTTTATTGTCTGCAGATGAACTTCGTTTGAAAGAGGAGGTTGTGCCTACAACTTCAAATCAAAACCTAACAAAGGAGGTGAAGTGCAGCGAAAATTTAATAAGATAATGCGAGCCCTGACAACTCGCTGCGCCCACCACAACATTCAGTGGGATGTTTCAAGCAAGTCAGAAGGTGAAGATGCTGCTTGAGATGTTAATTTCCTACCTCCACAATTTTCAGGGAAGTATCTGTCTTTCTTTTGTTTTTGTTTTGTTATGCTGACTTATACATTGGGGCAATGTAAATGCTAAGTGTGGGGGAGGATATTATATATCTCATCTTTATTTTACTTCTCTTTTATTTTAGTTCTTTATTTTAGTTCTCTTTATTTTAGTTTTCTCTTTAGGTTGTTTTAGTTTATTTCTTTAAGAATTCTAGTTTTTCTTTTTAGTTCTATTTTCCAAGTCTTTGGTTCTTCTTTACTGCTGCTTTTAGGATGAATTTTTTTTTATGTGCCTTTTTGATTGATTCACTCTTAATAATGAGTTTTTAGATTGAATTAGGAGCTGTGTAATATATGAGACTTAATTTTTGTGTGTGCATAAGATACTAGCAGATGTTTTTAGAGCTTATAATAATTTAATTTAGAATCCACCAATGCTAGGATACTTGCGAAAATAGGAGACAGTTAGTTAGTACGCAGTAGCAAAAAAAAATTAAAAAAAAAAGAAAAAAAGGGAAAAAGAAAAATAAAAATAAAATTAGGCATTGATCATGTGACTCAATATCGTCAGTTGGGATTAGTGGATCGGCATTAATTCCCCTTAAGTTTTTGTATGTATGGAGCCACTGATGGTAGGAGGATTGTCCCCTTTTTGGGCCGAATTCAGTCCGACCAAAGTCACGCTTTTTTAGTTTTTCTATTCTCCTTTGCTGGCCGGAATAGGTGACACGGCACTTATTCTCCTTAAGTGGCTTATGTATGGAGAAGCTAGTGATTGGAGAAGGGTTTAGTACCTTTTTTAGGGCCGTTTAGACCTAGAAATAATTGGAAGTGTTGATTTGAAATGTCTCGCTGGTTGTTTAGGGTCAATAAAAAAAAAAAAAAAAAAAAGACCTGACCGGTTGCTTTTAGTATTTGTTTTATGTTATTATCTGTTGCTTAAACTGTGAAGAAAGCTGATTGTTTTCTTATTTGCTTGTGGTAGTGGTGTAGTGGATTCTTTCGCGAATTATTGTTTGTTCTCCTTACATCTGCTTTAATTCAAAGATGGAATTTAAATATGTGTGCTTAATCTGATGACAGTTCCTTTTCTTTTAATTATTCATTATTTTGAGTGATTTGAACTTTAACTGTGGGCACGGTTGAATATGTTGATTCCTTCTGGCAGCAGTTTGGTTGAAACTATTTGAGTCTTCTTTACGTTGGTCATGGGCATACTTGAGGGCAAGTATAAGATAGTGTGGGGGAATTTGATTGGGCATGAAATGCACAACATTTCTACCTTATTTTACTTACAATTCGGGGACTTTATTGAATATATACTATCTAATTGCTCTATTTTTGTATTTGTTGACAGTTTGGAGGCAATTGCGAAGTTGAAGAATTTTGGGGGTTTAAAGCTGGATTTACTAAGACAAGTCAACAAGACCAAGTCAATTCTATCAGAGTTGTTATTCTCAAATTTAAATTGTGATCTGAACGACTGAGATTTTGATTTAGAGATTTTTACGAGTTCGTTTTAGATTTTCTAGGGAGGATTTATTTTAGGAAGAAAACGATTGTAAAACCACTTCTACTCTGGATTGGGAATTTGGATCGAGAGATAGAAAAATACTCTAGATTTTTATTCTCTCTGGAACGATTAATTATATTAAGCAAATGAAGTTCGCCGCGCCCATGAGGAGCTAAACGAACCTCATCCAGCTAAGTCAATTCTAATTACCGTGTTGTGAGAATTGTTTTATTCTGCTATATTGTTTGATATTTATGCATTCTCTATGGGCATGGTTAAATGCACATGTTGATTCTGATTAATTAATTAAGTGCGCAATTGATTGGTTAATTAGGCTTAACACATTGCATGTCAAATAGCTCGTAGTTAATTTGACCTAGGTAGTGTTGAGAGTGTATAATCATAATTCAAGAACGGTCGTACCGATTCAATTGGTTATGGTCACGGGTCTTTTCTAATTCATAATGCAATCTACGTGTTAGGTTAGTGATTGATTCAAAGGGTCGTACCCGGTCAATCTATCTAGGAAAAGATTGGTTATTAGGCACGTTGTCAATAGCTATAACTGTGACTATTAAACAATATAGATATTTTTAGCTTCGATGATCAACACCTGATTCGAATAAATTGACTTAGCTGGATGTTTAATTATAATTGATTTTTAATCTCCGATTTAGATTTATTTTAAATATTCGCATAATCTCGAAACCCCCATTTATTTTGATTTGGTCGATACGATACATTATTAATTTCCGTTCTCTGTGGATCGACCCTGTTTGCTACAATTATTTGTATTTGCAGGTTAATTTAATACTGACGGATTCGACACCCGTCATTGGCGTGTCTTTGGCATTTGTCACACTTTTTGACTAGCTCCGCCGTATCCGTTTTCATGGTTGGCCAGTAATATCCGGCCCTGTGCGTTCTGAACGTCAGGCTTCTTCCTCCGGAGTGATTTTCGGCCGGTCCTTCATGGAGCTCCTTTAGTACCGCCTTTGCTTTCAGGGCGGAGATGCAATTTAGGAAAGGGCCGGCTATGGATCTTTTGAAGAGGATTCCCCCGATGATGCAGAATCTTGCAGCTTGGGCTCGCAGTTTTCTGGCTTCTGCTTTGTCTTCAGGGACCTGTCCATGATTGATATAGGCAAGGATGGGTGTTCTCTAGTCACTTTGCTCTAGGACCATGGTTTTTTCATATTCGATGGCCGTTTTTGGGAGGAAAGCGTATACGATTGGCCCGGTTGGTTCGTCTTTGTGCATTGAGGCTCCGAGATGTGCCATTGCATCTGCTCTTTCATTCTCCTCCCTCGGGATTTGCTTTATTTCGGCCCTCTGGAAGCGCTTCATGAGATCTTTGGCTATCTTGAGGTACTTAGCCATTTTTTCATTTCTGGCTTGGTATGTGCCTCAGATCTGGTTGACTACAAGTTGGGAGTCGCATCTAATAGTGAGATTGTGCGCTCCACTTTCTTTTGCTACCCTTAGTCCTGCGATTAGGGCTTCATATTCGGCTTCATTATTGGTGGCGGGAAATTTGCATCGGATGGCCTGGAGAATCGGAGGTAAGTTTGGAGGTTTGAGATATACGCCTAGGCCACTACCACTCTGTCTGCTGGCCCAGTCTACTTCCCGTACCCATTCGTCAGTTGAGGATGTTATCAGCTTGTTGATGCCGACCGAGGCTGTTTCGGCCGGCGGAGCTTCTTCGAAGTCGGCCATGAAATCTGCCAGGGCTTGAGATTTGATCGCTTTCTTTCCCTCAAAGGATATGTCGTGCTCGCTGAGTTCTAGGGCCCATTTCATTAATCTCCCGAATTTGTAAGGGGGTGGATTGCACTTCGAAGGGGCAGCGCGGTTATGACCGCAATTAGGTGCCCTTGAAAGTATGCTCGAAGTTTTCTTGCAGCAAATATAAGTCTCAGGATGGCTTTTTCCAGGGTAGGATATCTGGTTTCGGCTGATGTCAGAGTTTTGCTTGCGAAGTATACTAGTTTGTTTTCCCCCGATTTCCTTGACCAGAACCGCACTCACTGCAATCTCCGAATGCGCTAGGTACAGGAAGAGTTTTTCGCCATCCTCTGGCTTTGCTAAGAGTGGAGGGCTGGTCAAGAAATCCTTGATGTCTGCTAGGGCCTTGCTGCATTTCTCGGTCCACTCGAATTCTTTGGATTTTTTGAGGGCTTCGAAGAAAGGCTGAAATTTTTCTGAAGCCTTAGGAATGAACCGTATTAGTGCGGCAAGCCTCCCCGTGAGCTTTTGTACGTCTTTCTTGCTTCGAGGTTTCGCTATATTTAGGATAGATTTGATCTGATCTTGGTTGGCCTCGATTCCCCTCTTCGTGACTAGATACCCCAAGAATTTCCCTGCTTTGACCCCGAATTGACATTTTGTGGGGTTGAGCTTCATGTTGTATTCTCGGAGTGTCTCGAACGTCTGGCTCAAATGATGTACATGGTGACTCACATCCTCGGATTTAACTAGCATGTCGTCAATATAGACTTCCATGGTTTTCCCTAGTTTATCGGAGAACATCTTGTTAATGAGTCTTTGGTACGTGGAGCCTGCATTTTTCAGGCCGAAGGGCATTACTTTGTAGCAGTAAATCCCCCTCTCCGTGACGAAGGCAGTCTTTTCTTGATCGCTGGGATGTATCAATATCTGGTTGTAGCTTGAGTAAGCGTCCATGAAGCTTAACATCTCGTACCCCGCGGTTGCGTGGATGGTGAGGTCGATGTGTGGTAGCGGAAAGAAGTCTTTTGGACATGACTTGTTCAGGTCTGTGAAGTCGATGCAGACCCTCCACTTTCCATTCTTCTTTTTGACGACCACTACATTAGCAAGCCAGTCTAGGTACTGGACTTCTCTGATGGATCCGTTTGCGAGGAGTTTTTCGACCTCTTCGTTGATGATTTTGTTTCTTTCGGGGGCGAACCTTCGGCGCTTCTGTTTGACTGGTTTCGCACCCTCTTTTACATTCAGCTTGTGGGTTATGATTGTCGGGTCGATTCCAGTCATATCTTCGTGTGACTAGGCAAAGCAGTCCTGGTTGGATTTGAGGAAGCTTACCAGCTTTTCCCGTTCCAAGCCCTCTATCGTGGCTCTAATCTGCACCGTTTTTGCCCCTTCTTGATCTAGGGGGACTTCATCTACTTCGTCTTCGGCCGGACTCTGGAGTGTCTTCCGCCGAGACGGTGATTGCTATTCTGCGGCCCCCTTCTGCTTTAAGAAGTTAGTGTAGCATTCCTTGGAGGAGCTTTGCTCACCTTTTATTTTTTTGATCCCTCGCGGGATTGGGAACTAGATGAGTTGGTGATACGTGGACGGGACTGCCTTCATATCGTGTATCCAGGGTCTTCCGAGTATCACATTGTATGCAAACCTCGAGCTTATCACTAGAAAGGTTGTGTGCATATTGATCCCTTCTGTGAATACAGGCGTTCAATCTCCCCGATGGTTGAAGTTGTTTTTCCGTCGAAGCCGATAAGGGAAACGACATTTCTGCGCATCATTCTCTCGTCCAGCTGCATATTTTTTAATGTTTCGAGGAATAGTATGTTGGCCGAGCTCCCGTTATCCACCAATACTCTCTTCACAGTTATATTTGCTATCGATATTTTGATTACTAATGCATCATGGTGTGGCGCATTGATCCCCTTGGCCTCTTCTTCCGTGAAGGTGATAGAGCGGTTACCGATTGTGGGGGCGTTCCCGATGTTATAGATGCTAAGGGAATCCCTCAGTTTCCTTTTTGTCGCTGAGCTGGTCAGCCCACACATCTCGGATCCTCCTGCGATCATGTTGATCACTCTTTCTTCCTCCGCATTCGCGACCGGTACCGCTTTTTGTCAGCCTCGGCCGCGATTTCTCGTCCTTTTTCTGACAAGTATTCTCGCAAGTGGCCTGTTTTTATTAATTCGGCGACTTCTCTCTTAAGAGTCCAGCAGTCGTCGGTATTGTGGCCTTAGTCTGCGTGAAACTGGCAGTACCGGGATTTATCCTTCCAAGCTCCTACGGGATTTGTTGGTTCGTCGGACCCCCATTCCTTTGAATATCGCAAGGGTTTCCTTCGTGGGAATGGTGAGTGGGTAAGGTATTAGCTCCTTCCGCCTCCGACCGTGGTCGGGGTATTCCGGCCTTGATGGATTGCCAGTGTATTCTGGTCTTGATGGGTCGTTGTGGTTGGGCTCTCTCGGGTTACTCCTCGATCTTTCAAATCGGTTGACGTTGCCGGCCGTGTTTCGGCCTTTTGAACTTGAGGCATTCTGCGAGCTTCTATAACTTCTTGGTTGGAGCTCTTCTTCGTACTCCATTGCGTCGTCGGCCCTTTCCAGGACATCTTCGAAGGTTCGTGGCTTGATTAGTTTCAGACTTTCATAGAATTTAGAAGTCTTCTGTAGTCCCTTGATGAAGGCTTTGGTGGCGCTTTTGTCTCGGCAGCCTGGGATGGCCATATTGGTTTCTTTGAACCTCCTCACATATTGTCTGAGGCTCTCATTGCTGCCTTGTTTCAAATCGTACAGATCATCTACATCCTTCTTCTTTTTCCTGTTGTCCGAGAAATGATTTACGAACTTGGAGACTAAGGAAGCGTATAACCGGATGCTTTTCTCTGGGGAGGGCCGAATACCACCTTTGGGCGGTCCCTGTTAAAGTAGAGCTGAAACTCTTGCACATGATGGCCTCTATGTCTTTTTCTGGGATGTTGCAGGTTCCCATTCGGTTTTTGTATCTGGAGATATGATCTTCCGGATCTGTCGTTCCGTCGTAAGGCTTCATGCTGGGAATTGAAAATCTTTGGGGCATTTTTGTTTCCATGATCTAGGAGGCGAAAGGCATGTCGGAGTACCGCATCGTCGATGACCTGATTATAGCTCTTTTTCCCGAAGTTCGTTGCATTAGCTCTTTAAACTCCTTGATTTCCCGGTCGCGACGTTTTTCGCGATCCCTGCAGGTTGATTTGGGACCTGTCTCTTCGTCATCGGAACTGCTCGAATTGTGGCGGTCGGAGTTTCTGCGACTTTCCGTCGACCCGTCACTTTCTTTCGACGTTTCCTTGCTAGATTCTTCTTCGAAATTGAGCTTTCGCTTCCGGATAGGAGAGTATTTCCGGCTTGGTTGTCGGTACTTTCCTTTGGAGAGGATCGCGGATTTTTTCCTTGATTCTGCCTCTTCTCCATTATTCTTTTTCTTCTTCGGCTTTTTTCAGCATCTCTGTCAAGATCGCCAGCTGTTCTTCTGGTGTCTTTGGAGCTTGATCTTCCAAGTTGATGGTATTGGGATTCATTGGAGCCATAATTGATGAGAAACTGGGCGTAGAGGACAGTTGAAGATGGAATTCTAAGTTTTCAAGAAATCATAACCTTGTGTGTGAGGTTCGTAGCCCCACGGTGGGCGCCAAACTGTGGTGCCAAATAAACCACAACCAAATATTAGACTAAGATTGCTTGAGAAAATAGCTATAAAGCTTACAGAGATAATCTCACAGAGTTTAGCTCTAATGAATCAAAAATCGGATCTTTTACAATTGTCTCTACCCCCTATTTATAAGGGTGATTAGTCTCTTTTCTAGAAGGATTGTGACTTTTTTTCCCTTACGACTTGGTCTCCTTCTTTCAATGAGGTTGGTCTTCCTTTATCAATCGGGCTTTAGGAATCCTTGATCTAGTGAGATAGGTTTTCCTTTATCAATCGGGCTTTAGGAATCCTTAGCCCGGTAAGATAAGTCTTCCTTTTTCGATTGGGCTTCGATAATCCTTGTTTGGTTAGGTAATAATTCGGTGGGCCGGCGTGCTTTGGTTTGGACTCTGTTGGGCTCGGCCGAGTTAGGTTGTCTTGGGCCTTCGGTCGTTTCGGCCGAGCCTGACTCTTGGACAATTCCTGAACCTTTGGCCCCCTTTCGCCCGAGAATAGCCTTCGGGTATCTCTTTGAGTTTTCGATCGTTTCGGCCGAATACGCTTCGGCCGAGCATGGTTATGGACTTCGACCCCTTTGTTTTGACCTTCGCCTATGATGCCTTATGGTTATTTTCCCACCACAAACTTAATTCTCTATTTTCAGATATACGTCTTTCTCGATATAACAAATCGTACAATCATTAAGTAACTCATCTCCCATTTTGTTTCACAAATCCGTCGTAATGTTTTTCATCGCTGAAAATGGTCTTTCAACACTATCCATTGCAACCGGTAAAAGTAAAGCCAACTCGACAAGTCGGAATACCAAAAGAAAGACTCGATGAAGGCCAAACTGAACCATCTTCCTTGCAAGAGCACCAACATCATCAAGATCACGAAAATTCTCATTTCGTTTCATTTCTTTGTCTTTGGTCCTTATAAGCAAAATATTGTGTTTGAACATCATTGTGAGAACTCCCAACTTCGCTTACATGCTCTCGAAATTTTTCCAATGCATTCTTCCAATTACAAAACCCTTTTTGTGTATTTATATACACTTCATCTCCATATTTTGTTCCTTTATCTCCTCTAAAAAGATAACAATAAAAGCAAAACACAGCATCTTTGGACATACTATACTCCAACCATGGAAAATCATTATACCAATGCGGTTGAAATTTTCTATTTGTTTTTCCGAATTGGGTTGTCGTTAAATCATGTGCTCGTGGTTGACAAGGACCATGAAGAACATATTTTCTTCTAATTTAATCTCTAATATAAGGATCATACTCATGTATAGGCTTCCGTAACGCAGGATCAACAATAATCTCATCATCAACTAACTCTACCCGTGCTCGCTTTTCACTTGTATCACCAAATTTTTTTTCTAGTACTCACTTCTACATCCTTAGGATTTTTAATTTTTGAAAAATACTTTTCCATCTTCACTCCTAATTTAGTAGAAAATTTAATTATAAACATTTAATTGAAAAAAATAATAACACTTAATTTCTCAAATCAATTTAAACAAATTCTAATTAAAAAAACCCTAAAAATAAAATTTTTAAAAAATACAATCATAAACATTAAAAGAAGAAAACACACCATATAAGAGACAAAAACAATCGATGATAAAAGACAAAATTGTTAGACTTCTCGATAATCGAAAACTCCGAAGTCCAATGTGTGTTGCAATTGTGAACCCTAAAAATTAATTAAAAAATAATTAATCAAAATTGAAAAATCCTAAAAATCAAATTTTAAAAAAATACAACAAAGAAATTAAAAGAAGAAAATAAACCGTATAAGAGACTTAAACAATCAATAATGCTTCTCGATAATCGAAAAGTCCGGTGTGTTCGTTGCGATTACGATGTATGCGTGAACTCTAAAAATTAATAAAAATAGTTAATCAAAATTAAAAAACCCTAAAATAAAATTTTAAATAAATACAATCATAGAAATTAAAACAAGAAAACAAACCTTATAAAAGACGGAAACAATTAATGATAAAAGACGAAATTCTTCGATGTGTATTCCAATTTGTGTTGATATATGCGGGTTCTCGACAGTGGCAGATTCAGAATTTTCAAAATGAGAGACATAATTATATAAAAAAAAATTTATATATTTAAATTATTAAATAAAAAATAAGAAGTTAATTACCACAAATAAAAACATATTTAAAAAATACAATATTTGAAATGCTAAGAGCATGTACAATGCTACAATTGCCGTCCCACTTGCCATGAAAAAGTGGTTTTGCTCGTCCCATGCATTGTGCATGGGCAAAAAAGTGGGACGCTGTTGGGACCGTCCCAATTCTTTAAATAATAATTATTAAATTTATTAAATTACTCCCTCCAGATTATTAATATAGAGAAAATTAAATTTTCACAGAAATTAAGACAATAAGTTAGTTTCTATTATTGCCTCTCATTGTTTCATAATTAATACAATAAATTTTTAATTTTTTTTTTTTTTTAAAATTTAGTTATAATGAATGATATTTTAGACATTTCAACTTTAAAAATTTCCTCTCGAAGAAAATTTCTCTATATAAATAATACGTCCAAAACAGAAATTTTCTATATATTAATAATCCGAAGGGAGTATTATTTTTATATAATAAATTATATCTTAAGTATTATTATTTTTATTAAATAATAATATTAATTATATATTTTTATTAATTATTATTTTTATAACTCTATATATTATTTTCTCATAATTTCATTATTATTAAATTTATTATTTTTATTCCTAATTTTTATTTTTAAAAAAATCAAATTAAATGAATTTTTTAGAAAAACAAATTAAATTAAGTAATTTTATTAGAGTTAGAGTAAATTTTATAAATCTTTGAACGTCCATTATCGTTACCAATTAGATGTTACAATTCTAACAGTTAACATTTTATCATTATCACATAAATATATAATCGTCTATTATCAATTATTAAATATTTAAAATAAAATATTATATTTTAATTTTTAATATTAAAATTAATAAAATAATATAATGGGACACAAAACTGTCCCTCACCATTGGAGATCAATTTAGTGAGGACAGTTTTGAGTCCCAATTGCTGACATGGCAGAACAGGGACTCTGAACTGTCCATGTACATTGTACATGCTCTAATAACTTTTTCCATTATTAATTACTAATTCCATGTACAATGTTCCGTCCCACTTGTGGAAAAAGTGGGATTTGAACGAAAAAAAACTGTCCCGACATATTATAATAGCAATTTGATGTGGGACGGGACCAGTGGTCCCAGTTGCTTTTTTTAAAAAAAAAATTTGTCAAATTAATATTAATTAACATTTATTTGGTCCCACTTCTTCACCCTGATTCGTTGTATACAGTTTAAATGTTCAAATGGGGTCATCAATTTAAAAATGAAATAAATTAATAATTTCATATTTTTAATATTAAAATTAATAAAATAATAAATGAGATCATAATCTGGAACTCAAATATGGGACTCAACATTGTATATATAATTGTGGGACTCAACATTGTATATATAATTGTTAATAGAGACAGTTGTTGACGTGACAAAATTGGGATTTAAAAGTGACAAAATTGGGATTTAAAAGTGTCCTCCCACACTGCACATGCTACCAATTATCACCTTATTATTCCGTGTTAAATTTGAAATATCAAAATTAATAATAGGTTTTTAATTGTATAAATCAATATACCATTACTTTTGTAGAATATTAATATTAATGTGAAAATATATACCATAAAATTTTTAAAAGAAAACAATAAACTCTTACCTTCTCTCTCCTATATACTATCTCCTTAATTTTATTCACGAGTTTAAATATACTCATAGCATTTTTAAGTATTTTGAGAAGAAATGGAAAACATCATTTGATAAGATGGATCCGCCACGATGTATGATTCAATTTAAAACTAACCAAATTAAAAATAAATTTAATTCATACGCCAAAATTTTGGCGAGTCAGTGGCCTGTCCATACTAGCCCTAGGCTGGCTCCCCTCTAGCTCTTATCCTTATAATATTTCACATCCTATCAGAATAGTTCATACCACCTTCACTCTATATATAGGCTAAATACTATTAGATAACGACCCTTTTAATTTATTTAATTACACATTTTCTAAGTTTAATTATTCATCATTCATATCTGAAAATATATATTAAAAAAATGAACTATTGAAATAAACAAAAGCCAACTATATGTTGATTTCTCACCTGATTTCATAATTCAAGTTATATTCTATTTCGCACTATGTCATTATTGAAATTTTAATTATCATTCTATTTGTTTAAATTCATGTCATTAACATTATGATATTTCATAATCAAATTTTATATTTCATTTTATCAACTTTTCATTTTATTTTCAATTCATTTTATTATTGTTTCATTTTAAAATAAAATGAATGATATATTAGAAACATATGTTAAATTTATAGTTAGGAAACTTTAAAAAAAAATAAAATAATAAAATTATATTTAAAAAAACTTAAATTAGCAAATAAAAACATATATAATGAAGACTTTTAACTATGTGTTGTTCAGCTGGATGTACAGTAGAACAGAAAAAAGTATATATATATATATATATATATATATATATATATATATATATATATATATATATATATTTGTTTATTTATATATAAAGGAGAAAAAATACTGATGTAAATACCATAATACAGTAGGATACCATATAATTGCAGGATAAATGGTATGTGAGAATAGTGCAGGTAATACAATCAGCATTGGCCAATTCTCATGTAATAATATGGAATGCATGACATTGTACATGGTCTAAGGAGAGTACTTATTTGAAGCTAATATTTTATATACCCATTATGTATGATTCACACATTATTTAAATTTGACCAGGTTTAAATTGTAAAATGTGAATACTAAAAGCCACATATTTTGATAAATTGTAATTACAATTATTTGAGATCTAGAGTTTAGAATCAGCAGGACACTTTTTCTAAATTTCAAGAGGAATTTTGAATGAGAAATTTGACTAAGTATTTAAATATCCTTCTTCTCCTTGATTTGAACCATGCCGTTATATTCATTTCAGTCTCAGCCTAGCTTTCTTAATTTAAAAAAGATCAGAATCAGAATAAAACCTCAACAACTCCCAACATTATAAATACATAAATAAAAGGCCAAAACTTATTATAATAAATAGTAATTTACCCATCAAAATTTAGAATCAAATGCAAATTAGGTTCGCATTGTCACCCTCATGCTCTTACCAATTAGCATTTGAGTCATGAAAACCGTTGCTGCTCACTCCAACCATTCAACTAAGGACACTCAAACATCATCATTAAACAAACCTCAATAAGAAATTTTATTATTATTTTTTTATTTTTTAAATAGTGAAATGATTACCAATTGTTCTTGCTAGAGGACACTTTTTTTTTTTTTTGATATTTTTACAAATGAGACGTGACTATAAATAAGCTGCATGGTTTTATTAACATGATTTGCTGGCTCTTTTAGCTTAATATTATAATGGAAACAAAAAAAATTAGCATACTGTCATCCTATAATAAGAATAATTCAACCACTCATTGAAAATTAAGTACAGTTTATATATATATATATATATATATATATATATATATATATATATGCGTCAGCAAGCAAGGATTAAAATTGGTGGGTTCTCTACTATGTGTAAAAAACCTACAAAGGCCTGGCAAATCAGTTTCTAATAATCATGGAAATTGCTAATATCAATCTTGCTATTATCACCACAATGAATAGACAACAAAACCTTTCCATTAGGTCTAGGGGCTTATTGAGAAAATTAGTTGGTTAACATCATGATATCAATATCATCACAAGCAACAAGAATTATAAGAGAATCATACAACCAACAATTAATGAAACAAATAGAGAGAACTAGTTACCTATCTGGCCAATAAAAGCGGTATCAACCAAAGAAGCAATAGGGTCAGCCGTCAAAGCCAGTGCCGCAGTAAATGCAATCCGCACTATTTCTACGCCAAGTTCATTCAAATTCAAAGCATTCCTGTGTATAAAAGATATCAATTTTCAAGCATCAGCGCCGACAGGGCGAATGAGAAGCTCTCAAGAAAATTCTTGTGTTCGTTAAAAATGTTTTATCACAATCCAAACACAAAAACAAACTCGCAAGAAAAAAACTAAATCATTAGTGTCTAGAGTTAGCACATTACGTTCAAACTTTGCGCAAAGAGAAATTTTTTAAGCATACCTTATATCCTTGAAGAAAATTTGGATTGCGAGTCTATTATTGCTAGAAGTGCATGAATCAAATTCTCCATTCATGATTGAGAAAGGCAGATAAGATGTACACCAAGTTGTCCACTGTTAGCAGAGTCAATTGTGAAACTTGCACTGCTTATAAAATGTATATTCTTATAATCTGCAATAATAAAAGGATTCTTCAAAAATTAAAACTAACCACTACAAACAACTACAAGCTAAAGCCTTCTTTTTTCCTTTCAAGTACAAATTTTCCACAAAAGCACGAAAAATCAAACCTCAGCTTGTTTGTTTTCTTTCAAAGAGAAGCCTATATGTCTAAGATATAAATGGTCACCTAGAATGTTTATAGCATTTGATGCCAAATTCAACTTTCCATTTATGTGTACACAACCTAAAAATGAGCTCAAAAATATAATCCAAATGATGAGACATGTGATGTGTCATCATCTTACAATTATTTCATGGAGGGATGAGATAATTAATAAGTTCGATGAATATCATAACCAAAATTAATAAAGGTACCTTTACCTTCCGGTTTTCACCGTAACTTCCAAGAAATTTCTTCAGCTTCTGACTTCAGAGACCAAAACCTTTGGTCAGCTGTCAAACCTGGGAATTAGCAAGCCAACAGAACAAATACTTCAAAATTTCGCATCGAGACGGTTACCACTCTCAAACAAAACTTTTCCAGTTTTGATCTGAAGCTTTAAATGCTACAGGTTTGCAACCTGATGAGCCCCAGTCAATAAGCAATCAAAAGACAAATGTAATTCAGTACCAAGTAAAGACAGAAAACATACATAATTCCATGTAAACCAACTCGCCTCAGAAACATGCACAAGTTCAACCTTTTAAAACATCAAAACTAACTCACCTTATTAGAACTCCACAAGCGAACAGTAGAAACAAAAGAACTATCTATATCACATCTAAAGCAGAATTCTCCCAAAAACAAAAAACTATTCTTGAACTTTAAGTCCATTAAAACAACATAAACCACTACAGGCATTAATTTTCAATAATCAAACAACATGTAGCATGCATAAAGAGACTACTGTTTTTCAATTACCATGGAACACACAGAGTATGAATAGTCAGATGCTCCAAATTGATGCCATCGAAGACAAATGCCAAAGCATTCATGTGTTGAGTACCTGCAACAAACTGTTAGAGGGAAAGCGGCATCATTTTGGGTAAGGTAGGAACATGGAAACAGTCTTGTATTCAATAAGATACAGGAATTCCTATACTCTTGAGCTTGAGGACATCATGGTCTTTTGTGAATAATGTGGCTCCATAATTCAGTCCAA
This sequence comes from Cardiospermum halicacabum, assembly GCA_031304145.1. Lineage (NCBI taxonomy): Eukaryota > Viridiplantae > Streptophyta > Magnoliopsida > Sapindales > Sapindaceae > Cardiospermum > Cardiospermum halicacabum. The sequence goes on along the minus strand of JARJHC010000107.1, from coordinate 2,521,547 downwards.
TGCCGCAAGATTCAACCCAAGAACTAATCCTAACTGCCAGACAAATAAAGAAAATCAATTGAGAGAGCTATATAGAATGACAAGTGACTGGTCATCTAAAGACACTCACCTGTAGTACTCGAGAAGTGCTTGCTGTTGCACTCTCATACTCCTTTTTAGCAAATGCACTAGCCAGTATTGCCTATGAGCTGATCCTCTTTTTATAAGAAGAAACATTTAACAATACAATTGTACAATTATGACATTTAAATCTTGAAACAGCCTGTCCTGCAACAGCCAAACCATCGGCAAGAAGAGATGTGGCCAACCAAACCAGCAAGCAGATTTGAAAGGCAGCCATGGTTGTTGCTCCATGACGTGCTGCTAATGATGCAGATAGGGTGACACAGACAGTGACAGCAACTACTCTAATTAACAAAATAAAACCTGTAATACATAAGAAAAATGATCGTGTTTCCAGAAAACATGATCGTGTTTCTAGAAAACATGACATTGATATTTTCCTTTAGGAAGAATTTTTTTTCCTACTTTAATTTATCTTTAAACCAGGACAATCAAGCCTTAAACAAAACTCTTACTTTCACATTTTCAATTGATCTGCTAATCACATATATTGATGATTCTGTCCAAAACTTAGAAACACCATGAAATGTCTAGGTCAGGTATGCAATAGCAATAAAGACATATCAAAAGTACACAAAGTATGATAATTACTACAACGCACCAAAGAAGATGGCAAAATCTAATCTTTCACTAGGGGCAAAACAATCTCCCATCAAACTACCAACTTTGGAATTCAATCTACTATTACATTTACTATAGTGCACAAAGTCATATAGATGCCTCTGTCAGTGGAGCACAAAGGTGATCATCACTTGCCCCTGTAATGAAGAGATAGAAAATCATTATCCAGCATAGAAAGACAGATTGTAAAAATAAAAAAAATAAATAAATAAATAAATAAAAAATAAAAAATATCGTTTGTATATTACTTACGTGTTCATCATGAGAGTTATGTTATCCCCTTTGAGAAGAATCCTTCCTGTTGAAGAAGAATAAACAAGATGAGAAGATGCATAGGCATAAGATCATTTGATATGTAGATAGAAAGTGACCTACCTAATGACTTCTTGCTCTTTTTCTTCATGTTGACTTCTTCAGCATCATCCAAAACCAAGTTCATGTACTCATCAAAACCCTATAGCAGCAACACAAACACCAAAAACCTATAAATTTTAGAACATTGGTAAAAAGCTAAGTAATGAGATATGTCCATGAAAACTATCTTTTTTTTTTAATTGAAAAAGGTTCAAATCAAGTAGCTGCAATGATCCAAAATGAGACCAAAAGGACAGGTGATAAAATGGATGAAATGTTTTTAAGCTTAAACATATTTACAAATGAAAAAGTAACAGCAACATAAGTTCACAACTAGGCTGAAAGAACTAACTCAAAGCTTGTTTCAAAATGGAATAGATGTACTACTTGCTCAAACAATACCGAGGGACCGATTTCAATTGCAATAACAATGCAGCATACCACAGAATTCAATGTAACAAACTCGAACAAAATCAATTAAGAGCATAAATAGAGTAAACACAACTTACAATAATACGGCCTTCAATCCTCAAATCCTTCTGCTCAAACAGCCATATCTGAATGCGAGCTTTCTTCATTCATCCAAAACCAAACCCATCAACAAAAATTCACAATTGGAAAATTGTTAATACCACCCACTCGAGAGAATAGAGTGTACTTACGCTCTGAAGGAATCTGAAAATTAAGTTCTGTTAACACACCACAAAAACACAAACACAATAGCGTTAAATTATCAATCAATTAAATAGTTAAATAAAGTAACAGTAGAGTAAGAAAATATGCTAACAATGGGTTGTGTCATAATACGCTGAACTTTGGTACTCGCCATGGCTGCTGATTTCGGAAAACCTTAAACCCTAAAAAAAGCAAATGTACAAGAAAGCTAATCAAACTCGCAAAATAACTAAAGATCCTATGATTTACGAATAATAACGATATTTACTACCTAGCGCTGTGACGGATACGATAAGCGACCGATAGAAATGTTACCGGCGAGACAAGCGAATGACGAGGCGGCAAGGCAAGCAAATGACGAGGCGGCAAGGCAAGCGAATGGGCCCGAAATATTGCCTTTGGCCCATAAATACCTAAAGCCCAATTCAGTCATGACCTCCATCAAAATCTGATCATTAGACCATCCGCGCCATGGGAGTCTCTTAGTGAGATCATTAGACCATCCGCCATGGGAGTCTCTTAGTAAGAGACTCATGTTTCGTCTCTTTGCATTGGAGTAACTAGTTTTTTAAAAGCTACTCTCTCAAATGAGAGACTTATTTTTAAAAAAATTAACAAATAACGAGATGACACGTAGAAAGTTCATAAAAAAGAAAGAGAAGGTAGAGAGAGAAAAGAGGGAGTAGCATGATATATTTGACTTTTTAAATTTTTGGAAACAAACGGGAGAGACTTTATATTGAAGTGAAATTCTTATATTTTCTACTAACGAGTCTCTTTGATGATGTGGCATACACGGGCCCATATAAGAGACTCAAAGGAGAGACCTCCAATGGTGATGGTCTTAAGTTACTTCTAATTTTTGTTTTGTGTTTCCACAATAATTAGATAAGTAAATGATTTTCTTTGATTATTTCTAGTTGACTATTTTTTTTTTCATTTGATGACTGTAATGTTTATTTGCTGATGTTCCCAACTTGATAGCCTACTTTATTTTTAGAGATAAGTAATCGGGATTGAGTGAAATTACCTGAAGAAAAGCCCTAAATTAATTTTTCCTTCTTGTAGTGTTAGAGGGTTATACCAAGTATTTGGTTATAGTAGTGAGTGCCAATAAGATGGGAAGGAAGATCTTATGCATTAGATGGCTAGTGAAGTGTTCTCCGGGTGTTGGCTCAGAAGAGATTATATGAATTTTTTTCTTTATCAGTATGTTTGGATAGACTGACTTTTAGCTTTCGACTTTAGAAAGTTGTTTCAAATGGTGTTTGGGCAAACTGATAGAAGTGCTTTTGGCCTTCTAAAAATTATTTTTGAGAGGAAATAAAAAATATTAGTTTTCTGAAAATGGTTTTTTTTTTTTTTTTTACAGTCAAAAGTTAAAAGTAGAAGTAATCCCAAATAAGGGCTTGGTCTCATTTGGAAACCACTTCCTTATATCTACCTTACAAACTAGAGGAACAAGTTGTATGATACTTGATTATTATGATTCCAGACTACCATGGAGGAGAAGCATGATTCTAAAAAATTGGGTCAACAAACTTATAGGTGTTAGGTCGACATAAGAGAAGGTAGATTATTGCAGGTTTACTCTAAATTAATGGATATTTCTCTTTTGACTAATTTGAAGTAAAAGTTAGATGCTAAGTAACAATCTTTCAAGGTGCCCACATACAATGTCGGTGATGGTTCCATAAATACTTATTTACACGTTTGCATCTGATCATTTTAATTACTGTATCAATTCGATGTCTTTACAACAATACAAATGTCTCATGACTTATTTAAAGGTCTCTAAAAGATTGAGTTAATTGAGGACAGACTTTATTCTCTGGACATCCCTCATTATTCATTGTAAAGCACACTAAAATGATAGTTGGACGATCACAGGCTATCCAAGATGATTTGGATTGGATTCCATTGTTATTTAGGTTGTTGGACTTGATATTGAGGCAAGTTTCCTTATTTTGAATTCTTACTATCAGTTGTTAACTTGCAATTTTTTTATTCTTTTTTTTATGTCCTGAGGTGCCATTTAAATATCATTTCATTAGTCAGATTTCATTTTCAGGAAGGTTGTATATCTCATATTAACATGTAACTTGTCTTCTTTTTGTGAGTACAGATGGAATTTACCATAAGGCATTGCTTTGTCATGAATCCCAAAGAATTTGCCAAAGCTAGTGATGAGGGAGATGATGTTTTATTTATGTGGATATGAATATTAAATACACTGGCATAGTTTTAAGCGTTCAGTTAAGATTGAAAGTGAAGAGGTAATCTCCTAAAAACAACAAGCATTTCCTTCATCTAGCAAACAGAGTTTATTGTTAAAGTTATTTAAATTTTATTTTATTTTTTTGGCCCCAAAGAATGGTGAAGATAGCGACAGTGATGAAGATTGGAAGTCTTGCAAAGTGATTGATTATGAAGAAATGAACTTTAAAGGATAAGATATGAAGAGTTTAAAAGCTAGACCATCCTCATGTTACGAAGCTGCAGTATGGATATTTTTTTAGTACACATTGTGATTTTTATTTGGTAATTTTCAAATGTTGAAGTATTCATTCATGCGATAATTACAGAACTCTAGCAAAGGGCGGATTGTTGGACTTCAGAAGATAGGAACTAAAAGAATTCCGGAACATGTGAGATGCCACAAGCAGACTGATCTAGAGAGAGCCAAAGCAACTCTCTTATTAGCAACTCTACCTAAGTTTTTACTTTGTAGAGACAAGTATGTATATATTCATCTATTAATTCATCCAAAGATCATGTTATAATGACTTATTTTTCAAAATCAGGAGTGAACTTGATAAAATTTTTACTGAGGATACCATCGGTGATACTTATCTTATGGCGATGGACTACATTTCGATAAATCATCCGCTTTTGATACAGAGAAATAGATGAGATAATAGAATTCATTAAAGGTGTCATCTATAATGATCACTACTTAGGACATTGCCTGTATGTGCATGGTGTTCCTGAAACCGCCAAGGTAAGATATGTTTTATTGAATTAAATCAGTGATATTTGTAATTTCTTAATATTCTTTTAGGGCTTATTTCAGTTCTTTTTACTTCATGTTAATTTATTTACATGAATTACAGACAATGAGTGTACTCTCTATGATAAGGAACCTGAGGTCTGAAGTTGATGCAGGAGCCATAAAACCATATTGAGGTGAATGGTTTGAAATTGGCATCACCGGAAATATTTACAGGGTAAGAGCTTTTGTAATTGTTTGATTTCATTTATGTTTTGCATAACTATGTATTCTATTCACTCTTTTGCATCCTTTATTATCTTTTCAATTTTTCTGTAATAAATAATGCACAAGTTTTTTTCCCTAGGTAATTTATGAAGCATTAAGTGGACACAGTGTTATTTGGAAGAAGGCTCTTCAATTGCTAAATGAACGCTTTTGTAATGGAAGGAAAATTGGCAAAAAAGATGACCATCCTTGCGTCCTACTCATTGATGAACTTGATCTTCTTGGGATGAGAAATCAGTCGGTAAATTTAAATGCTTTTATATAAAAGCTTGCAAAAACACAGTTTAAAATATTTTTTAAATATAAATGAACTAAAATATTATTTATAACCTTCTTTTTTCTTTGGCATAAGGGTCTTGAAGCCCCTGAACTTGACTATATTTTTCAAGTTAGCCCTCAAACTTCACGAAGGGTCAATTTAACCCCTTAACTTTCAATATTCGTGTCAATTAAGCCCTTTTTGCTGATGTGGAGAGCTTAATCGATATTTTGAAGTCAAGCTTTTTTTTTCTGCCAGATCAGCCTCCACATCAGCAAAAGGGCTTAATTGACCCACCATTTAAAAGTTGAGAGGCTAAATTGACCCTCCGTAAAATTTGAGGGTAAACTTAAAAAATATAGCCAAGTTTAAGGGCTCCTGAGACCCTTATACCCTTTTCTTTTCTTTATCAGGTTCTCTTTCACATTCTTGATTGTCCCCTTAAACCTTATTCCAAATTAATCATTATATATTGTCCTTTTCATTTATTCCATCATGCTTAATCTAGCAATATTTCAACTATGATAATGGTAGCAGAATATGTTATTGTTTTTCTAATTTCATGTAGACGCAAATATAATCTTAAGGAATAGCAAATACTATGGACCTTCTAAAGAAGTTGCTCCCTCGTATTTCAAATATTATATCTACAATGGCAGCTCATACAAATAAAATTAAATATCATAACAACATTACATTTCGATATATTTCAATCACATGTTTGTATAATTTAATCAATCTATATGGGCATGTTTTTAACTGTTTTAATGCACAATCATTAAACATACAACAATCATGATGTAAAGCATAAAACGAAGTTGCTAACCTTCCTTCTAACGACAATAGCTAAGCGTCACCAGTACGAGTTTCGGCACCGTCTGCTTCACCTAACAAATAACAATAAGCCTCTTTTAGACCTTTTATCGAACACTTGGCGCGTGAATGAAAGACTTAGTTATATCGCTTAGGGTTTGATTATATAACGACCAATAATCAGAAATGCTAACGATTATTACACAAAATCCATCTTAATTCAATCCCCCAAAATATAGGGTTTCTTACCAATAAAACCCTAACTAATCCAATTGTAAAACAACCCTAATCCACCCTAAGAATCAAGTCTGTAATAATTGGGAATCGATTTAGGGTTGTAGAGCTCACTTACCAGGGTTGCGATATCGATCTTGTAAAGAGCGATACGAGAGAAAAAAAAAAAACAAACAGCGATTCGTATGATCTTGCGAATGAAAAGAGGAATGAGGTCAATCTAAAGAGTCCGAAATTTATCCCAAAATCGACTCAAACAGTCTTTGGCAACAAGGCTAGCGACATAGGGCCTATGTCGCCAGTGGCAATAGTGCTTTGGTCAATTGGAATCGCCTAAGACGTGTCTGGCAATATAAGACCTATGTCGCCAGCACCTACAGTGTTGTGTCCTTCGTTTTGGCTTGCAGATTCAGGTGTTGGCGACATAGAGCTATGTCGCCAGCACCTGCAATGCTATGTATCTCTGTTTTCTCCTCCATTCAACTTCGTTTCAATTCCGGTACAAACACAAAGCCAACATTACACTAATTAACATTCTCACAACAATTCAATGAATATAACATTATTCTAATTTATCATAAAAGATTCAAGAATTACAAAAGGAAGTCCATATAATCAAAAAGTCAAAATTTGGTTCGAAAATACTTAATCATTTAGCTCCAAAATCGAAATAATACACTACTATTATAAACGTTTAAAACCATAATGAGCACCCTATTTTTGGAATTAGTACTTATGATTTGAGTATGATGTTGAACACATTAATGCATGAAATTTGAATATAATGACTCTTATTATAGAATCCGTTAAAGTTGCTTTGTATGCAGGGGCGAAATTTTGTATATCTTGGTTATTTAAAGATTTTTTTAAAAAAAATTATATATTAATTTTTTACTTATTGATTTTAAAAATTAAATATGGACACTACACAAATAAATATTTATGGGTCTTAAAAATTAAATATGTCTACCCAAACTTGTTAACTTTTTTTTTCTTATATGCAATTATATTTTGAGCATTCGAAAAAAAAAAATTTATCTTCACCATCGTCTATATGTATTGTATATGTGTATATGTTACGGTCCGCGCTTTAGATCCTTCGTGGATTGGGGTTCGGGGATACAACTATAATTAGGGGTGTAAGTGAGTTGAGCTACTCGCGAGCTATTCGAAATTTGACTAGAGAAATATTCAAAATTGACACGTTACTCACAAGGTCGAACCGAGTTTGTGTTGAGCTTTTTCTGAAATGAGTTGAGCTCGAGCTCTATGTTACTCGACTCGTAAAGCTCGCGAGCCTTCACGAGTTTTACTATAGAAAGGATAGACAAGTCGAGTCGAGCCCAAGTACACCAGATTCAAGTCAAGAATAATTACATAAAATTAAAAAAAATTATTAATGAAAATATTGACGAGTTTTAACGAATCGAGTTCGAGTAGCTTGATTATCATTCGAGCTCGAGTTCGAGCTTGATTTTTAGTAGCTCGACGAGTTTGAGCTCGAGTTCGAGCTTAATATAATATTCACGAGTCGAGTCGAGTCGAGTTTGGGTATACTTGAACTCGACTTGACTCGTTTACAACCCTAATTATAATAGTTAATCAAATTTTGATATAGTTAAAAGAGAAATTTTACTCTTGAAATTACATAATAAGTATGATTGAAGATTGAATAAAAATGTGAAAGATACATATTACCTTAGACATTTTGTATATATAGAACTAGATTATGATATTATGTTTTCAAGTTACATGATAAGTGGATTAGTAATTGAATTTGATGTCTAATAAAATTAAATAATGTTCCAAATGATGCATGACATGTTACAAATTTAATGGAATCATGCATGTGCTGCCTTTATGCTTAGGATCGGAAAAGAAAATGGGATGAAGTTGAGTAGATTGTTTACCTTTGAAGTGTGATGACATTTTTTTATTAGTTCATTATTGTTATGATTTGTATCATAATTTTACCTTTTGCTTGGTTGATTATGTCCTTGGGCTGTCCTTGTTGGTTGAGAGCTGATGGGCCTGGACAGTTAGTGAATCCAACCCATTATGCATCTGACCCGGTCCATTCTAAAACCCTAGGTATTTATACATTCTTTTCTCATAAGAGCAGCAACTGTAGCATCTCTTCTTCTTCTCCTCTGCTCTGGCGATTGCTAGGGTTTCTGATTTGTATCTTAGCAGACTTTGTGCTCTGCTTGTCGTTGTAATGCTACCACCACCATAGTGCAACCGGGCCTCTGAGCCCAATCCCGTGGAGTACACCTTATTAGGTGGCGTTTGTCGCCGCCAGGGTGGAACCACGTAAATCCGCTGTGTGGTTTGGTTTTTGGTTTTTCAGATTCTTGACTTCGAGTGGTTAATTATTGTATAGATTACAACAAAGTGGTATCAGAGCTTAATCGCTCGCTTTCGAAACCCTAGTCTTTTGTTTTAAAGGTTTTTGTTTGATTCTTCGTTTCTAACTTGTGTTTTGTTGTCTTTTGCAAGTGGCCGGCGCAACCCCTATCAACGGCAACGAAAACTTCAAGTCAACGTTTATAGAAGAACCTTTGAATAGATCTGGAAGATGATCGGCTGAAGCAGCCATTTCTTTTCTTTTGTTAAGTTACAGTATAGTGGTGCTAACTTTGTGTTTATGGCAGGTTTCTTCTTGGAGAAGGACATACAAGATAGAGAATAGGGGATTAAAGAACCATCACAGATGACTGCCGAAGGGTGGACTTGAATCCACTGGAGGACAAGCTGGAAAATTAGCGGCTGAAGGCAACCCTAAGAGAAATCGGGTTAAGGAGGAAAGCAGATCCAAAAAGGGTCTGTTGCGGAGCAGCTTAGGACGTTTGAGCGTTTCTAAACTCTTATCTCCTTTAATTTCTTGTTTCTCTGTTATATTTTAATTTTCTAGAATTCTTTGTGGTGACTTTGGGTCTTGGCTGAAGGGATACAAGCTTAGTACTTGTTAAAAGTCCCGAACCGTTTGCCAGTGCGAAACAGACTGGCTTGTTTGACCTTGGCTGAAGGGATACAAGTTTTGTTCTTGTTAAAAGTCCCAAACGTCCGCTGGTACGAAACACAGCTTGTTTGAGGCCCAGAGTCTGGTGTTGTTGTATTTGTTTGAATCTGCCTTTGATCTTGTATGTACTCTGTATTTTTGGCAGATTTATGTATCTCTATGTTGCTCTCTATGGTTTATTGTATTAGTTATATCTCAGTATTGTTGGTCATGTTTGCATCTGCTACTAATTTTGGTATCTGTGGTTTCTTGAACTTTTCTCTGTGTTGATTGTCTATTGTTAAATTTAGGCTAATAAGTAAATTCTTGGATCATTTGTAATTGCTTATGTATCAAGATATCTTTTACCTATTTCTTTGTTGCCTAAATTGGTTTAGTAATCTGCATATTTGACATACATGTCATTTGTGTTTTTAACTGGATACCTTTAACATAAATCAGTTTGTATTATTTTTAATGCTTTGTTTTTGATTGATTAAAATGGATGCTTCTTTGAGATTATCTTAGATGATTAATCTGCTGTTTACAAGATTAGTTCTTGATATTTTTTAGATTACAACCAGTGGTAAATTTGTGTGATTATTTGTTTATTAATCTGTCTTGGTGACTCCACTTTTTATGCTGCTTCTTCGTGATTTTTGTAGCCATTTGGTGGCTTTGCGATATTCTTCGTGGACATGTAATGTTCTTGTTACCGTTGTAATTATTTGCAGCTGTCCCATCCTTGTGATTATTTGTTATTCCCTGTTTTTAATGTCTTTGTGACTTTCTGCAGCTATATATCTTTGTGATAACTGCAGTTCCATGTCTTTGTGACTGTCTGTAGATTTATTTCTTTGTGATTATCTATAGTCTTATATCTTCGTGATATTTCTTTGGTTAAATTGTCTTATATCTTTGAGATATAACTGTGATATATTCTAATTAAATTCACTTGTATGGCTCTGCATTTGTCATGTTTATGTTTATCTTTGTGATTATACTTTGATTAATGTTGAACCTTGTTTTACTTATGAATTTTATTGATATTGACATGAATTTGTTGATTCTTTGTGAATCTGTGTGATAAATTCATTTCTGTATTATCTTGTAGAAAGATAAATACTTCATTGTTTTGTTTGCCATGAACTGTTAGTCTTGATTGCTTTTGTATTGCTTGTTTTTGTGGGGTCAACATAGCTAAATACCAGAATCCTTTGAACCATCAATTTAGTGGTTTGTTGAAAAGAAAATTTTTCATTAGTTGTGTTTTCTTTGAACCATTTTTGCTTCTTCAAATAAGATTAATATGTTATTTTGTAAAGTGTTTTGAACTACAGTTTTGTATATTTTTCTTTCTAAATATAATAGTTAGTCTATTATTTTTAAATTGGAACATACACATGTTTTAAACTTGTTTGTTTTTGTTAAATTTTAGATATGTGTATTCTGTAAATTTTTTAAAATTCTGTCTTGATTAACACATACCTAGTTATTAGTTCCTGGATTTTTCCTTTTTAAAATGAATGTTTTAATCCCTTGATATGAATTGATACATTTCAGTTTTTTAACTTTTCAAAGGATTAATTTTCTACAAAAATTCTTTAAAATGGATTTTTCATAGGTTTGATGTAATCGATTTACAAAGGCTTTGCAAGATTAGTACTTGTTTTTAACTATATTAGTGTTTGCTGGTTAAAATTAATTTGTTTTTCTTTATATCAAATCTGGTTTTTGGTTTGTAGTCAACCACTATTACTAAATTTTGAAATTGATAAGATTGTGAAGTTTTTGGGTTTTCTTGGTGATATTAAAATCAGAATTTGTTTGCTTTACTTTATAGATTTTTAGTTTTCATTAGCATCTGATTTTAAATTAATCAAAATTATAGTGGCTGATTTGTGATTTGCTTATTTTGTAACCTTTGAAACAATTAGTTTGTTCAAAATAAACACTATAAATTGTTAGAATTTGTAAACCTTGTCAACTAGGTATCATTTCAAGATTGGTTTGCTTTGTAATTCTTTTGGTAGTGTTAATCAGACAGTTTAATTTGTAAGGTACTTGGTTTAAACCTTTACTTGAATCAAATGTTTTTATAAATTTTTTTTTTTTTTGGCAGTTTGAACCCTTGGTTTGGATTCAAGTATTGTGTTTTTAAGAAGCAGGAAAATATTTGTTTTGGTTCATTAAAGGTTCAATGGTATTGTAGATTCTAGACTGCCCCTATATTGCCTTTGTGTCAAATTTTTGTAATTACTTGGCTATATTATAGGATATAGTTCATATTGTTGATTCATTTTTTATATGGAAATAGTGGTCTCTTATTGCAGTGCTTGCCTGTTCTTAGTTAATTGTCTGTTGATACATTGGACGGTTGGTTCTCCCTGTTTTTGACTATAATTGTCTAATTATATGGTGCTTTGTTGGCTTATGGTCATCTTAGTGATGGATGGGTATAAATCTAGGCTGTACTCAAATTTTTTATTTTAATTTTGGTGTGTTGCTTGGACGTAACCAAGAAATTTTAAATTGTGTCTCTGTATACTTGTGAAGTATCAGAAAATCTTTTTGAGTGTTTATAAAATAGTTGAAAATCTTCATTTGGATAAAAATTCAATATACTTTGTAAAATAATTTTTCGTAAATGTTTACTTTGTGCTTGATACTAATTCATTTTCTCTCAATTTTAGCTTAAATGATAGTTTAAATTGTTTTTTTTAAATGTATCAGTTTTTGGAGCTTCAGTTTTTGACGAGAAAATTGAGAAATTCATATTTTTAAGTGAATTGAATTTTTTAATCGGAAGTTTTAACACTCTGAATTAGTATTATTTGGAACTTGTTTTTCAAGTATTTTTTACAGTTTTTAGCTGAAATTTTTTGTGCTATGTCAGCCTAGAATATGTTGAATTTATTCAGCATGTACCCATCTAACTAAACTTCAACAGGACCCCATATTGTGATCAAATCTGTTTCTTAGTGAGTGTTCTTCATAATGCTATTTGTTTTGTTTGTTTAATGGAACAGGTACAGATTGGATGCTGATTTTATACTTTCTGCTTGATTATTTTAATATGAACTTTTACTCAAACTTTTCTTGGCAAGGAAGTTTATGTTTGCATATACTTGGTTATTTTATGGTTTTAAAATGTTTAGTTTGTCAAGTAGAACTTGGGAGACAATCTTGAAGAACTACGGTGTGTTCTTGATTGATGTTGTAACTGAGATTGTTTGTTGATTGTTTGAGTTGCAACTTATCTGTTATAGCTCCTTATATCGTTATTGGTTGATTATTGGTAATAGTTTGTTTGTAATAACCAGTTTCTCAGCCTTCTGTATGTAAAATTTGATAAATGTGGAGTATTTGGAATGAGTTTTCAGGGGAAGTATTCATAATCCTAAATTGCTTAATCATGAAATGAAATCAATGTTTTGTACTGTGATCACTTGTGAAATTGCTTCTATAAAGTTTCTCATCATTTTTTAAAATAATTCTTGACACAAAACCTTTTAAATCTTTAGATGAGTGCACGCTTCTATTGATTGGTTTTGTATGAGATGTTGTATGATTTAGGCCAAAATCATGTTTCTCATAAAATGGTTTTAGTTAAGATTGTTGGTAAAACTGAAAAGCTGGATATTGCAAAGCTTTTGTGTTTTCAGAGACTTGAAATGAATTTCTAAACATTGATTGTCTGAATGTTTAAGATTGTTATTTTCATTACACTTGATTATGATTTGGTATTGATTTGGATTTTGATTTCTGCTTATTTTTCTTTGGAGCTCTCACTTTGTGCGGACTAATATCATTAGTTACATTCCATCTACTACTACTGTAATATCAGAATTTTCTGTCTTTTGATGAAGGCAGAAAGTTAAGCTCATTATTTGATTTTTAGTTTCATTGCAGGAAGCTGATTTGGCACTATTTCAGGCTATTTCAGACATGATACTTTAAGTCTATCAAAACAGGATTTCACAATTCAACATTTAGAAAAAGCTTGCTTGCTTGCTAGAGACTATTGATGGAATGAATTGTCAGCTTGCTTGATGGACAAGCTTCTTTGCACCAGGATCAGATTGTCATCTGTTAAAAGATTACTTGTGTTGTGCAGAGTTCTTTTTTTAAGCTATTTTTAAACAGTTGTTTTTGTTGGGCAGTGAAGATATAAGGCTGTGGAAGGCACTGGTGGATTCCTTGTGGTGTTATATAATTTGTTTGTATCATTGCTGTTGTAAAATGTATGATTCAAAGGGGAAGTTTGTTATGATTTGTATCATAATTTTACCTTTTGCTTGGTTGATTATGTCCTTGGGCTGTCCTTGTTGGTTGAGAGCTGATGGGCCTGGACAGTTAGTGAATCCAACCCATTATGCATCTGACCCGGTCCATTCTAAAACCCTAGGTATTTATATATTCTTTTCTCATAAGAGCAGCAACTGTAGCATCTCTTCTTCTTCTCCTCTGCTCTGGCGATTGCTAGGGTTTCTGATTTGTATCTTAGCAGACTTTGTGCTCTGCTTGTCGTTGTAATGCTACCACCACCATAGTGCAACCGGGCCTCTGAGCCCAATCCCGTGGAGTACACCTTATTAGGTGGCGTTTGTCGCCGCCGGGGTGGAACCACGTAAATCCGCTGTGTGGTTTGGTTTTTGGTTTTTCAGATTCTTGACTTCGAGTGGTTAATTGTTGTATAGATTACAACAATTATGAAGTAGGAATCTTGTTAAGAGAAGATAACCATCAAGAGTGTGAGAATTAAATTATTAACGTGATTAACCTTGTAATAAATTGCAAGGGTTCATGTTTTATATATATATATATATATATATATATAAAAGGGAGCAAGGCTAAGTTTTCCTATATTAATGATTGGACACTGGACTCTAATGTTGCGTTTGGTTCCAGTAATCTTGCTGAAAACAAATAACAATATAGAAATTTGGAGATAAAACAATATAGAAATTAAAAATAATAGAGTGTTTAATTGCGGTGGACAAAGTTGAAAGTTTGTATCCGTTTTCAGAATAAAAGAGTATTTGGTTAGAGAGATAAAATTGGAAAAAGTGTTAAAAATACTAAATTATCCCAAATTTTAATATACTTCCAGTAGAGTGATTTTCTTCTTGTTACACGATGATAGAAGTATTTTTGACTTTTCAGTTTCAGTCTCTGTCTAAAAAAAATTGTACCTCAGTTTGAAGAAGTACAAAAATTGGGTGTCTTGTACACCGGAGACGGAAATAAAATGGAATTGAGACGGATAGTAGACACGTTTGAAGACAGAGACTTCTGTCTCCACTAGCTGGGACATAAACCAAACACATTCTAACCAAACACATCCTAGTAGTTATGTTAGAATGAAATCCAGCACTCTCCCCTAGGTAGAGTTTAAAGAGTAGCCTCAATAAGTTTTATTTCGCTTTAATTATGATCTTCTCAATTACAAGTTGTTAGGGTTGATACATAAGTAACACATAAGATGATTAAGGACACTTGGGTTCGCCTTTGGAGTTTTTCATGTTGGCATAACAAGGACACTCTTCCTTATTTCCATAAGTTCCAGATGGAACACAGTTGCACTGCTCACAGCATATCCCACAGTACTCAAGGCACCTGTCCTGTCTTCCTGCTTTTGAACATCTTTCATTGCACTTTGAGTCACAGAAAGCTGTCAATTAATCGAAGATTATATATTATTTCAAACCACATATTAAGTTATTATAATTAAGACACTCCACAACTAAACACCAAACCTTTATCTGCTATGGAGACATCGAAGAAAGAACACGTGAGGAGAAAGGAAACAAGAATAAATGTAAATAAAACTGCCTTCATATTCTCCTTTATAAGCAGAGACAAAGGTGTATGTATATTTGTATAATAAACTCAGAGGTGATTTTATGAGATTTGGAGTTTAAGATTGGTGAAGTTATTTATAAGGGAGAAATGTAGTGAGAGGTGACACCAATGTTTATCTTTGAGTTAAATACAATAATAATTAATATAATATTTTTTATTTAAATAATTAATTACATTTATTCAGTTTATACATTTTAATTTATAGTCATTAAATTATTTAATTATTTAAAATATAAATTAATTATTAATATTATTTTGTTATTAATTAGTTAAAGATAATTGTTTTTATTTAAAGAGTTATTGTTGTTATTAATATATAAATATAAAAAATAATAGTAATTGAAGAAAACTTTATTATTTTAATAAGTACACAATTTCATTGTGAAATATACACGATGCTGTCCATGTAACTAATAGGCAGTTTATATGGTGGGTTCTTCTCACTATTCTTATAAAATCAATATATTTGTATGAATTTATTATTAGTCAAAATTTTTATTTTCCACACAAATAATATATTTAATAAGAAAAAATATTATGTTTTTTAATATTTTTTTCCTCTTATCCAACAAATGCTATATCTTTGTGCTCCCTTTATAATTATTTTTTTTTTAAAAAATAAATTATAATATTAAATTTTATAAAATGAGATGAATTATAAAGTTTTATATATAATATACGAATATTTATATTTTCAGATAAAAATTATTTTAAAAAATTATTATATTTATCTGATTATAATAAAAATTGGGTTACGCCTCATAGAAACGGTCTACTTGAGACTGTCCTTCGGTCGGTAGGTCCTAATACAATATTAGAATTCTAACTCTTCCAGAGTAGTATCTCACTGATGGCTCGGGTCTTTCCTGGAAGGGGGCTTTTTCGCCTTCCATTTAATCTATGCAGGAAAAGCCCAAAACCAATCCCAGGAACAGAAGCTTCATAGGGTCTTTATGTTCAGGTACAGGTAGTCTGCATCTTCACAAACATATATATTTCACCGAGTCTCTCTCTGAGACAGAGCCCAGGTCATTGCATATTTCGTGTGGATCGAAACTTATTCGACAAGGAATTTCAATACCTTAAAACCGTTATAGTTACGGCCGCCGTTGATCGAGGGTTCGGTAGCCGGCTCCAGGTCACCAACTTCCTTAACCTTCCGGCACTAGATAGGCATCAACCCCATACATAGTCTTTGCGAAGACTAAAATTTTATTGTGGCTATATCTCATTAGAACATAATATATTAAATATTATTTAATAATCTATTAATTTTATATAACTAACTCTTAATCTTACCATATTTTTAATTCAAAAATATATTAACTGCAACAAATAAGTGCGGTAAATTTAAATAAGTTTGGAAAAAAATGACTTCAAATTATTTTATATTTATTGTATAGACCAATTATTTTTTTATGTTAAAAAGTTAAATAGTTATTAAAATTAGGGTCTCAATTTGTAACAAATATAAATTCCAGAATTCTTTGAGAGGAAACTTGAACGTTACTGTACAGTAATTTGTGTGTGGGTGTAGCAATTCTTATCTATTACACTTCATAATGTCGTTTTTAGCAATGGTTGGCAATTCTAGTATATTACACTTCATAGTATAGTTTTTAGCCATAGGTAAATACCATCTAAATACTTAGAGACTACTCAAATTAATTTGTGATCGTTTGCTTTCTAGTTTTCATAAGTTATTTCAAGTCTTACCGTAGATAATTAGCTCTTTCATTGTTTTTGTTTTTCAACTTGTTAGTTTGAATCTAAATGTTCATACAATATTAAAATATTATTTTAGAATTCAAAAATAGTATACTTATGCGGTTATCATTTGTAAGTTACCTTATTATATTTCGGAAGAGTTAGAAGAAAAAAAAATAATCATTACAGTAATTGGATTATTGTAATTGGAAGTTAGATAAAAGATTTATGGAATGACTATATATAAGTATAACCTTAATTAGGACCTTATGTTTATAAGATGGTAGAAAACTTATGCATTGGCTTCTGCAGACCTTGTGTTTGTGAAATGATTTGATCAGTTAAGAGTATATTGAAAAATAATCATTTTGTTGTTTATAAAAAAAATGTTATAATTATTCTTATTTTAAAAATAATAGTCACCCATAATGTTAATATTTTAACACTTTAATTTAATAAATAAAAAGACTAAAATAAAAAAATATATATTTAAAATTACATTTCTTAAAAAAAAAAGTAGAACAAAGTTTTATATATATATATATATATATATTATTTTACTGTTATTTTTCAATTTTTCATTATATGAAAATATAAATATAAATCAATAAAATTGATTATTATTTTTGAAATGTAATATTTTCTAAAATAAGGTATATAATGATTTTTACTCAGGTAATTATACTAAAGGAATATTATCATCCACTAATCTTGTCTCATTATCTTCCACTAATCTTGTCCGTTGACACTTATGACGTTGACAGACATTATCATCCACTAACTTCTCATTTAAAAATATCTTTGTTTGTATTAAGCTCATCGATTCTAATATGTCCTCAAATAGAGGTGAGATTCTTGCATCAAGAAACAAATGTATATACTATATGTGAAGAATGAAATTGAACAACCATTTATTATGATATTGCTAATACAAAAGAGTTAAGGACACTTATGTCCCAGCTGAGAGTTTTTCATGTAGACATAGCAAGGACACTCTTCTTTGTTTTCATAATCCCCAGATTTCCCAGATGGAACACAATTGCACATCGCACAGCATATCCTGCAGTCCTCCAGACACTTATCTTCTGTTTCTGCATTTGAGCACCTTTCTTTGCACTTTGCGTCGCACGAAGCTGTCAAACATCAAGACACAACTTTTATTAATCAAAAGGTTATTAAAATTTTTTAAAATAAATAAAAATAAAAAACATTTATCTGCCATGGAGATGTCAAAATAAGAAGTGAGGACAAGCGAAGCAATAATGAACGCAACGAAAACTGGCTTCATATTCTCCTTAAAATGAAGAGATGGTTTTATGAGAATGAAACGAAGACTCAGATGCTATTTATAGAGAGAACTAGATAATAGCACCGCACGTTGCACGGGTAATTTTTCATATATTATTTATTTTTATATTTTATTTAAATTATTAAATTATTTTAAAATATTAGAAGATAGAGAATATTTTGGATAATAGATAATTTTATAAATGTCATTTAAAATCTCAAATGAAAAAGAATTGCAATATTCAATTTTATTTTACTTGATTCAAAATATTATCATTCATTTTATTAATATTTAAACATGTATTACAGATTTATAAAAGTTTATTACTTAATATAATTTCAAGATCAAAATAGATGTGATAATTCACAATTGTGCAATTTCATATATAATATATAGCACTTTGTGCATAAATCGACAAATTGAATACAATAGATTATCGTCTTTTTAGGTTTGAAAAATAATGCTCAATCATATTTTTAAATGACGTATGTCTTTGATTAATTGTCAAATTACAAATTGAGAAATCAACACAAAATCTCCGCTTCCAATTCACAGTTAATAATTACATAGTCAAAATAAAATGTAAATATAATTTATTATTAATAGTTTGTTTAATTTTATATTAAAAAGTTGACAAATAATCTTAAATAATAAATTTATGAAATAATTAATTCAAATTTTGATAAAAAAAGATAATAAATATGAATATTAATTTTAAATATTTGAAATAAAATTATAAATAAAATTTAAAAATGAAAATATAAAAAGAGATTAAAGTTAAAGTTTATTATATATTAAGTTTACATATAAATGCAATAATATTTATGATGGTTAATTATATATTTATTATAATTGAAATCACCTTTAAAAAAAGGTATATCAATTCAAATATTATTTGTATCATCCAATTTTTATTATGACTTTTAATTTTTTTTTCTAAAAATATTATAAAGTCAAATTGAGTAGAAAAATAATTATTATTGTATTTATTATTGATTGTTATGATGTTCAAAATTTTTATTTTTATTTTAATTTCTTTAATAAAAAATTGATTATATGTTTGATATTTTTATTATTCTTTTTTATTTTTGGTTTTCTTATTTAGTAAATTATTATTTTTCTATTTACCATTTGTATTTTAATAGTGTGTATTTTTCATCTCAATAATAAGTAAATAAAATATAATAAACAGATTTTGGAGTAAGTGGAGATTTAAAAAATAATTACCAAATCTATGGTATAATTAATGCTCATTTCGTAGAGAGAAACAAACATTTATACGAAGGAAAAAAAAAACACCAATAAAAAGAAGGGAGAAATGAGTGGAGAAATAAGATATAATAAGATACATCAATAAAAATATTGAAAATAGTTACAAAATGAAAAGCACAATATAATTAATAGAGCTTTAATGAGTTTGAGTATATTTTTGAAATATTCTATATATGAGATAAAAAATATCATTTACACTTAAGAAAATTAAACTTTAGATTTTAGTCATTTTTCTATCAAATTGTGTTTTATTTTTGAATATTCTTTATATATTCTTTTATTTTAGTCATCTTTCTTTACCTAAAAAATACTAATAAATTTGAGTTTATTAGAGTTAAAAATAAATCATATGTCACGTTTTATTATATAATACTATATATAATTTTTATTTAAATTCTTTTGTTAAAAAATATCAAATATTTAGAAAAGGAATAAATATATGAAAGTAATACTTTAATTCACTGATTTTTTGTTCTATTAATATTCATTGGTGGAGCATAAATTTTGATAATAATAATAATAATAATAATAAAAAATAAATAAGATAATTTGTTAGTAATAAGTGAGATATCAATTTATTTTAATATTATATTAATATATTTTCTATTATTAGTTGGAGCTAAAAATTTAAAATAAATTATTAAAATTGATATACATAACCAATAATATTTAAAAATGATAATATTTTAAAATAGAACTAAATATGAAAAGAACATATTATTAATCACTTAATGATTAAAAAAGTTATTCACATCTACATTTATGATTTATAACTCATATTAGAGTTATAAAATATATCAATCATGGTTAAAATTATACATTTATTAAAATAGTGGGTTATTTTTTTTAAGTTACATAATTGAATTCATGAAGCAATGTTGAGGAGAAAATGAAATTTATTGCATTTAAGATATAAATACCCATTATTAAAAATTAATAAAAAAAATTAATCAAATTTAAAAACTAATTTAGAATGTTGATTTATGCTCTTCTCCATATCATATTAATAAAATCGAATTATAAATTAAAACTACTCATTATATATCTAAAATTATTAATCACATATATCAAAATTAATTTATAGATAAATTGCTAAAAAGTAAGGATTGAGTTAAGAATTGGAATAATGAGTGATAAATGAAAGCTCATTGAATTGAAGAAATAAATTCATAACATAAAGAAAAATTTTCTTAAGAAAATTAAGCAATAAAGTATTACAATGAAATAATAAATAAATACATTAGAAATTGAACCAATGAAAATGCATACAAATAGAAAAAATAATTTTCAAAATCGAATTTAAAATATTGATAGTTGGCTCCTGGACAAATAAAGGAAAAGTAAAAATATAAATAAAATAATAATAATAATAATAATAATAATAATAATAATAATAATAAAAAGTCAAATTGCAACATTCAAATTAGTGTATTAAACTAAAAATGTAATAATGTCATTCATTAAAATCAATTTATAAATAAATATCAAAATCAAATATTATCATATCAATGGAAGAAAAGATTATTATCATTAAAATTAAAAAATAAAAAATAAAAAATAAAAGATTTTAGTATAAAACACATTCTATAAAAAAAAAATAAAAATAAATGAAAATAAATAATTAAAAGAAAAATATTGAATCTAAAATTCAATACTCTCTATATATATCAAAATTAATATTAGTAATTCAAATAAAATGGGAGACAATCATATGAAGAAGTTTGAAAAAAAAATTAAAAATAGAATAGAAGAAAAATAAGACTAAAATTGAATAAATATTACCTTATTAAATATACTTAGAGAACAAATAGTGGTATTAACATTTTTTTTCATTTCATAGTAAAAATAAAATAAAAATATTATAAACAACAATTAAGAAATGTTAAAAAAATTATAAAAATGAAATTAAGAAAAATGAAAAGTCATATATATATGTGTGTGTATGTATGGATCGAAGTAGATAAAAATTAAAAATAAAATAAATATTACCTTAATAATAGAGTATAAATATTGATGTTCGAATTTTATATCTCCATACAAATAGTGGTCGAATCTGTTAGTAAAAATAGAGAAAAAAGAAAAAGATAAACTCGTGAATATAAAAATTAAAAAATATTACAAAATAAAATCAAGAGTATCTTAAATATGAATCGGAGCATAGAAAAATATAATGCAATGGAATTGATTTGTTTGAATTTCTCTCCAAAAATTTTAGAAACTATGAAGATGAGAGAATTGTTGATAGTATCGTAACAATTGAAAAAAAAATACATAAATAGAAATATATATGTATATATGTAAAATAAATTTAAAACAAATATTACCTTAAAACAAACATTACCTTATTAGAAAGGTTCAAATGTAAAGGAAATGAAAATGTAGCAAATACAATACGTGAAAAATGGTTTTTATAGCCAATGGAATGAAAACCAAAGGACAAATACAACATTAAAAGAGGAAATGAAATAATGAATATAAATGAAAATTAACCGATGTCATAAAGATATTGGGAAGAGGAAGTGAAAGAGAAAATATGAATGGACATTAGTAGAAGACCACGTGTCACTTTTTTAGTTAATTAAAATAAAGTAAAAAATAATACACGTGTTACGATTTTATTGGTAAAATTCAATCAAATTTCAAAAATCTCAATTTTTGATGTTATTCAATACAATGCTGAGAATGCTGAACTCTCAGCGCTGCCATATCATTTTTGTGGAGTACGCTGAGAATTCCGCTTTATTTATATATATATATAGATGTGAGCACGAGTGAATTCTATCTTCTAGTCAGCATATTACAATTACTTTACGATTTTTTAATTCTAAAAATTAAATTTTAATTTTAATTTTTCATAAATTAAATGCAAGTCAATCAATTTCCTTTTCAATTTTGTGACATTTAATTGAATGTTACTTTATATCTTTGACCAGTTTAAAGGAAACGCTGTAATAAATAGTTATTAAAAATATATAATACTATATGATATTATAATTATATTGTCAACTAATTACCAAACAGAATTCTCAATATTCGTTTTTTATATTCATATATATAAAATAATATATATATTTTTAAGAATTCTATCACTTAGTGTTAAGAGCACCAGAAAGTGGCTAGGAACTTATTGAAGCTGAAAGATAGCTGTATACACAAAGAGATTAGAGGTCATTCAATTTGAAACCTTATACAATAAATAAATACTACATATATATTAAATATAATATTAATATCAATAAAATTTTTAGTAATTAAACTATCTAACCCCACTTTAAATTCAAAATCTGAATTATTTCCTCCATCTCATTTTAATTAATGAAAAATAAATTTTGTTTCATCCGATTTTAAATGTTATTTTATAATTTTTAATAATTAAAATTTCAAATTTATTCTTATTTTAAACTGTAAAGTCAATGCAAACTAATAATAATAATAAACTACCGTTAATAATAAACTCTAATATAATTAAGCTATATTATAATGTATGAACTAGTGTATGAACCAATGAAAACATGTATCTTGGACTCATGAATTTATGAGCCTGGTTGGGATTTCTTCTACTTTTGACTTCTGTCTGTAGAAGAAGAAAAGTGGAAGCCATTTTCAGAAAGTTAGTATTTTTTACTTCATCCGGAAGAGCTTTTGGGAGGACAGAAGCATTTCTGCCAGTTACCCAAACACCATCTGAAACAACTTTTAGAACTTGGAAACCAAAAGTCAGTCTATCCAAACAGGCCCTATATGTCTCTTTAAGTAGAACAACAACCAATAAATTAAACCATTATTTATGAAAAGAGCTTAAAATGTGAAAGGCAACTATACTATTAACATAGTAATAACACAAAGTATATTAATCATTGATTTTTAGGGCTATTCAGTGTTATGCATAATCAAAACCTTATCAATGATCAGTATAATATACAGTAGTAAACAGGAGGACTAATAATGCTAAAATTCCAACAATTGCATAATAATAAATTTGGCAAGTAATATTAAAGTTCCAATAATTTCAAAGAAATTTAAATAACGAGTAGGACTTCTAATCAAGCAATCAATGTTAAATGTTCCAACAATACAATAAAATCAAACTGGCAACAGCAGTCCAATAATTACATAAATAATTTAAATGGCAGCAATAGCTAATGTAAGCAAGTCAGACAAATATTACAATAACCAAGTATTAAGTATTCATTAATTACCATGTTTATATATATATATATTTATAAAAGTGACTTATCATTACACAACATAGAAAGCACGAAAGAATTGAATATGATGTCACACAAAATAAGTTGCGTTAAAACTTGTTATAGACCTAATTAGGTTATCCATCTAATCAATATCCTTTACTCAGAAACAAGATTGAAATTAATTGTAAACCAAAGTTTGCCTACATTAGCCTGCAACTTTGACAAAAAGATAAAATGTTTTACCACCTGAAAATTTGACAACATCCCCAAAAGTAAGATCTTCACTGACTTTAGATTTTCAAAAATTTGTCTTTAATATGGATTCCATTATAGCTGGATAGTGATATGAGATCCACCAGTTTGTGAACATCCAAAATGATAAATCTTGTTCTGCTTGAACAAAAAAATATTCATCATCAAAAAATTCCAAAAGAGGAAAATAATGTAAAGCAATATTGATAATTTGTTAGTGAATGTTTGTATAAATACCAGCCTTGTATTTCGTTGAGGGTCGTTCTGGTCATCTAGATATTTCTTCTTACTATTTGATGTAGAGCAGGACCTTTGGTTACTGCTTTTTTTCTTTCCCCGTTGAATTTTCAAGTAACACAACTAATGATGAGAGGTAAATAGTTAAAAAAAAAAAAAATAGGTTACATAATTTGAGGTGTTACTGCATAAACTGCTAGGGTTGGTAATAATTTTATCAGCAACTTTTACCTTTTTGGCCTCTTTTCCTTTGTCCTTACTTGTGTTGGTTTTGGTTGAAGCTTTCGTCTAATTACCCTTATCTTTTGACTACAAAACAATTAAATAGTTAGTCCATAAATCATTGTATTGCAAAATCTGATTATTAACTATTAGAAGAATATTTTACCTTCTTCTAGTTTGTCTTGGACTTTTAAATGTTGCTTTCCTTGGCCCTGCTGTCATGGACCTTGTCTGGTCATGTGTATTTGATATTAGTTTAATCCAAATATATTCAGTTAAAAAATATGTTAGGTGAACTGTAAATAATAGGTTATACCTGACTTTTGGGTGGATTTTTTTGTTCTTGATGTCTTCCGTACTTGTGATTCACCCATCATTGTTGGTGGTCTATTTTTGGGACAAATTCTTTTATTATATCCTATGGTATTGCAGTTTTTGCAGGTAATAGGACCATGATGGGTTCTTGGGGTTGATTAGCCAACCTCCATTCTCCTTTTTTTGTTGGTCTCCCTACTTGCTTCTTATATGTTGGAGGTGATAAAGTGTCAGCAGGGTCATGCTCCTATCGGTTAGGCTGCGAGACTAGGTGAATCACACAAGCATAAGTATGCATATAAGTTTCTCTGTAGAGATATGGATGCACATATTTGCATTGGGCACTAGGAAACTCATCATTATTAAACTTTGAGGCTGCAAGTCAATAAAATAATTGTAGTTAATATATCATGCTTATTGTGTCGATATTTAAAAAGTATTAGGTGATAAAATACAGTACCTAAACTGGCAATATCATGAACACATGGGATACCGCCATTTGCCAATATACACAACTGCACTCTTTTCCCTCAAGACTGATGATGTACTAGATGCTGTTATTATGGTTATAAACTTCAAAAAAATCATTTTCTAACTCCATGATAAGAAAATCCCTTTTATCAGAAGTCATTTTCATCATCTTCTTTACCACAACCAGAGCAACATCACTATCTCATTTCTCAAACGCCTCTAACCTTTACACTAGTCTGGTCATCAACTTTCGTAATTCCTCAATAAGTCCCAAGTATGTTCCTCTGCTTGGTTCCTTGGTGGCATGGTTCAAGGACTCTTGTCATTTTATTTATGACATGCTCGCATTTTATCCTTGGATCCATTGCAAACAGAGCCCACTTTGCAGTCTCTATCTCATCTAGGAAGCGCCTGACAGTTAGGTTTAATGCTCAATTTCCTGCATGGCCTCAACCCAGCTATCCTCACTTGCACTCCTAGAGGCAATTTAGAAAAGCTTCTGAAGTCTTGGATAAGAATATTTAACCCTGAAATTAACGTAGATGTGCTTGACGCAAAACATATAGCAAAATAATGACTTCATGCACAAGTACTAATAATAAACGGCTATAACTAACCATATGTCCTAATTAATCTGAAAGTAGATAGGCCATTACAAATACTAGCATAATAGCAAAATTTAGTTAACAATGTGAGTTGAACAAAAAATATAACTAAATTACGAGATATGACATGTATTTCAAATTACTAAACAATATAACTTAACCATAAGAATTTAGTTAACCATCAGTTAAGCATAAGATATCATTAATATGATTACAATACAGGGAATCAATCTCAAATTACTAAATAATATAACTTCATTAATCTATCATACCTTGTTAAGAAAACTTATATTCATCCGTCATTAATATGACTTTAAAAATTATAATATATCCTAAATATTAAAGTAGCAATAATATAACTTCACTATAAATCTTAACCAAACAATTTATCCAATAAACTGGCTTGTTAGGAAAATGAACAGGAAAAATTAATACTATATCATACATAACCACATAAATAACTTAGATATTAAATAAGAAAATTCTAACCTATGAGATGCTTCCGGCCACACTAAGGAGCCGCTTCAAGAATTCTAAATCCCTGTCAGACATTAAGCACGCTTGCCTTTTAAGAGAAAGATCCAAGAACTAATTCAAGTTCACCATCCCTAACTTTATTCTGATTCACCTTCACACAGTTCAGCAGTAATGGGGAATAACTCACAGTTGGCATCCAAAGTACCCGCTATTAATAAACACCCTTTGAATGGGCTCTTTAACCAAGTTCTATCGATTCCAATAAAAGGCCGATAGCTAGATCAAAAGCTCACTCGTTGTGCATCTGTTAAAACCCAAATTGATGACACTCAATAAAAGTTGAATGTAAGTAAAGAAAGATTTTTATTTGACTGATATCCAATTCGAGATGGATGATCTCCAATACAATCCCAATGCTTAATAATTCTTAATCTGCCTAAGCCTAATATGATCTGATCTTTTTATATAGTATAGGTTTCAGGATTTTATTTTAATTGAAAAGCAAAAATATAGGAACACATAAACAAATAAACAGAACAACAAATTGCACTACTCTACTTCCTGAATAATCAGGTTGAATGAGTCTTCAAGACCAAGAAGAGTCATGAATTTGTCCAACACAATCTTCTCCTCTCTTCTTTGGTTCCTTTTACACCTTCTTGAATATACTTTAATATATGGATTTGTATTAATACTTCCTCCCTCAAAAACCGACTTGTCCTCAAGGCGAAAAGATGGAAACTGATAAGCTAGTAAGTCATAATTTTCCCAGGAGGCCTCTTCAATAGGACGATCAAGCCACTCAATTAAAATTTCTAAAACTCGTTTACCACCTTCTAGAATCTATCTGTGAGAAATTGCCTTAGCAGGGAAGAGGATCAATTCATTACTTTTGGTTATGGAAAGTAAAGGCGGAACAACAGGACTCGGTTGATCGTAGGCAGGACGCAGTAAGGAAATATGAAAAATGGGGTGTAACCGAGAATCATTTGGCAACTCTAGCTCATACGCGACTGACCCAATTTTGTGGATGACTATAAGGGCCAAAAAATCAAGGAGACAACTTCTCATATCTACGTTTCGCCAAAGATTGTTGTTGGTATGGTCGGAGTCGTAAAAGAACATAATCACCCACTTGGAAGCTTAAATCACATCTGTGAGCATCACCCTGAGCTTTCATACGAGATTGAGCCTTAGACAAATTATCTTGAAGTAGCTTGAGCATATCATCTCTTTGGAGAAGCTGTTCTTCTATAGCCGCAATCTTAGTCTCGCCTGGAACATAGGGAAATAGTAGGGGTGGTAATCTGCCATAGACTAGCTGGAAAGGAGTTGAGTTCGTAGCTGTATGGTATCCTGTATTATAAGAGTATTCTGCCCATGGTAAATAAGTCTGCCAGGACAGAGGTTGCTATTGTGCAAAACACCTAAGGTAGGTTTCGAGACAACGGTTGACTACCTCTGTTTGTCCATTTGTTTGAGAATGGTAACTGGTGCTCATTTTCAGTTTGGTTTTGCAAAGCCTGAATAATTCCTGCCAGAAGTTACTGAGAAAAACCACATCACGGTCAGACACAATGGATCGAGGAATACCGTGGAGTCTCATAATTTCTTGACAAAAAACTGCAGCTACAGATTTAGCAGAATAAGGATGCGCTAAAGAAATGAAGTGGGAATATTTACTGAGACGGTCAACCACTACCATTACTGTATCAAATCCATTCGACTTGGGCAATCCAATGATGAAATCTAAAGAGACATTTTCCCATATCCTTTCTGAAATTGACAACGGTTGGAGTAACCCGACTGGCGCAAGAGTCTGATTTTTAGTCTGCTGGCATGGAAATAGTTTTGGACATATTCCTTTACTTCACACTTCATCTGGGGCCAAAAGAAGTTGCTGGACACCCACTTTAATGTTTTGAGGAATCCTCCATGACCAGCTGCTGGAGTATTATGCACCTCAAAAAGGATTTTGTTTCGTAATTCCTCATATTGCGGAATTACTAACTTATCCTTAAAGTAAAGTTTTTGACCTGTAAGAGAGAAATTATGATGAGAATTAGGATTTGTCTTTAAGTCATCCATAATTTGCTTGGTATACGAGCCTGCTCCCAGGACTTGTTGCAATTCGATCAGATCTAGGTTTATAGGGAGAACCAGGGTGAAAAAATCAACCTGTGTGGGTCATCTAGACAATGCGTCAGCCCCTATATTCTCCTTTCCTACCCTGTAAATAATTGTGAAGTCAAAGGGCATTAACTTCAGCCGCAAGCGCTGTTGTTCACTCGTGGTAATCTTTTGCTCCAACAAATATTTGAGTGTATAGTGATATGTTTTCCAACAGATAGTGCTTCCATTTTTGTAAAGCCAACACAACAGCAAGTAACTCTCGTTCATATGCCAATTTAATACGATATGAATAAGACAAACCTTTGCTAAAATAGGCAATCGGATGACTATCTTGAAGAAGAATAGCACCAAAACCTTCAGAGGAAGCATCACTCTCAACAGTAAAAGGTTTGGAAAAGTTTGGAAGTCGAAGTACAGGCACTAAAGTAAGCGCTTCCTTAAGTTTTTCAAAAGCTTCAGTGGAGGAAATTGTCCAGTGGAAGGCATTCTTCTTTGTGAGATTAGTGAGAGGGCATGCAATCAAACCATAGTTCCTCACAAGGCGCCTATAATACCCTGTCAATCCAAGGAAACCCCGCAGTTCCTTCATAGAATTAGGTTTCAGCCAAGATTGTATCGCTTCAATTTTATCATTTTCCACTCATACACCTTGAGGAATCACAATATGACCCAAAAAGTGAATCTGAGTTTGTCCAAATGAGCATTTGGTTGCTTTGGCACAAAACTCGTGAGCCCGCAATAATGATAAGACTGTGTGGAGATGTTGATGATGATCTGCTTCAGATCTGCTGTAGATTAAAATATCATCAAAGAACACAAGGATGAATTTACGCAAAAAGGGTCTGAAGAGATCATTCATTGCAGCTTGAAAGGTTGATGGTGCGTTGGTAAGATCAATAGGCATTACCACGAACTCATAATGGCCAAAGTGAGTTCTAAAAGCTGTTTTTGATATATCTGCAAGATTAACTCTAATTTGATGATATCCAGACCTTAGGTCAACTTTCGAAAATATGGTAGCACCATGGAGCTCATCTAGGAATTCATCAATACTAGGAATAGGATACTTATTTGGTATGGTGAGTTTGTTGAGAGCCCGATAATTAACACACAAACTGCCATGTATGATCTTTCTTAACAACAAGAAGAACCGGGCTCGCAAAAGGGCTTGAACCGGGCTGAATAAACCCCATTTGTAATAAGACATCAACTTGTTTCTCAATTTCTATTTTTTGTGCAACCGAATATCGAT
Source organism: Cardiospermum halicacabum (assembly GCA_031304145.1). Classification (NCBI taxonomy): domain Eukaryota; kingdom Viridiplantae; phylum Streptophyta; class Magnoliopsida; order Sapindales; family Sapindaceae; genus Cardiospermum; species Cardiospermum halicacabum. The sequence continues at coordinate 2,491,904 of JARJHC010000107.1, read as the reverse complement.
AAGGTCGAATATTTGGTTGGTTGGAATTTTGGAGTAAGGGAATAGAGTTTGAATGGTTACGAAAGGCGGTAGAGTGTTTGGTGCTTGAAAGACCATAGGGAAAGTAGTGAGCAGGACATCGTTAGTTGAGTTGGAAGGACACCGTGAATGATTTTCTTCAATGAAAAAACACTTGAAAGATAGGGTTGATGGGACTTTTGCAGTTAAGCCCTATAACTTGTATTGCCTTCCATTAATTGTGAAGATCATGAACATGTCTTTCCAATTTGCTTGGACCGTGTTGAGTGTTGCAAGCCATTGGATTCCCAAGACCAGATCAGCTCCTCCAATGGGAAAAGGGTAAAAATCCTGACGTAGCTTTAATCCTGGTAGCTGCACCTCTAAATCTCGGTAAATGCTGTTACAGCGGATGACATCTTCATTACCAATTTGCACCCCAAATGTAGGTACGTATTGCATCATTAATTGTAGTTCTTGAACAATAGCATCTGACACAAAATTATGAGTTGAACCACTATCAACAAGAATTATTACCTCCTTCTTGCCAATTAATCCTTCAAGCTTCATAGTTGTAGAAGTTTGCTTCCCCAAGATAGCTTGCAGACTGATAGATGCAAATTCTGACATTTGATTAGCTTCTAACTCATCCCTAATCTCTTCTTCATCAGGTACGATATCTCCCTCCTCAAGATTAGTTTCCATGACAGCAAAAGTACCTGATTTACAGCGGTGGCCTAGACCATATTTTTCTTTACAGCGAAAATAGAGACCTTTTGCAAATCGGGCCTGACGCTCGATATCCCATGTTCTCTGTTGATTTAGCGAAGTTGAACGTGATGGAGCTGTTGATCAAGTTGTGCCAGAAGTCACTGCTCCATCTTTAGGTCTGTTAAACAGGGTAGTATTAGAAGACTTATTACTGGATGACCAAATCGAATTCTTCTTTAAGGGGCCCAATTTGGATTCAAACTCCAATGTTAAGCTCATGGCCTTGTATACCGTCTTTGGCTTATGAATACGACCATCTTCTTTCAATTCATCTCTCAATCCATGTAGGAAAACTCCTAACAAGCAGTGTTCAGGCCAATTGGTTACTCGTGCCGAACGTTTAGCAAATTCTTGTCTATATTCCTGAAGTGTACCTGTTTGTTTGATTGCACATAAGAACTCATCCGAATTTTGGAATTCAGTAGGACCGTAATTTTTCTAAAATGCTTAAACAAGTTCATCCCAGTATATAATTGCTCTCTCACTATTTAACCAGGTAAATAAATCAAGAGCATCGCCTTCCATATACATGGCTGCAACATCAACTTTTAGATCTTCGGGTGTTTGATAATAGCGAAAATATTTTTCTGCCTTAAGGATCCAACCTCGAGGATCGCCACCTTCAAATTTAGAGAAATCTACCTTTGTATGAGGACGATGTGGAACGTTCCACTACCATTAGGGTTGGTCTCCCTCATCCTCATCACCTTCGGACCAGCTAGTCCTTCGCGGGATTCTGGATGTACCTATGTTTTCTCTTCTTCTGTCTATCTGTGTAGAGGACTCCATTCCTATGTTGTTTTGTGCTTCTAAGGCAGCTACCTTTGCTGCTAATGAGTCCATAGTATCAAGCTTTGCAGATATGATAGCAAGCTGGACAACTATAGGATCAATATTAGAGCGTGGAGAGAAGGGTCTGATGTTTTGTGTTTCAGGTGGTACGGATGGAACAGAAGAGTTACGAGTGGTGTTTTGTGTTTCAGGTGGTACGAGTGGAATGGAAGTGTTGCGAGTGTTCACCATGTTGTCTGATAACCTAGCTCTGATACCAAAAGTGTTAAAACCCAAATTGATGACACTTAATGAAAGTTGAATGTAAGTAAAGAAAGATTTTTATTTGACTGATATCCAATTCGAGATGGATGATCTCCAATACAATTCTAATGCTTAATAATTCTTAATCTGCCTAAGCCTAATATGACCTGATCTTTTTATATAGTATAGGTTTCAGGATTTTATTTTAAAACAAATAAACAGAACAACAAATTGCATTACTCTACTCCTGAATAATCGGGTTGAATGAGTCTTCAAGACCAAGAAGAGTCATGAATTGGTTCAACACAATCTTCTCCTCTCTGCTTTGGTTCCTTTTACGCCTTCTTGAATATACTTTAATATATGAATTTGTATCAGCATCATACCATATAAACATTTTATCAAACATTAGAGTTGGCTCCCTAGTTGATATTACTGCTCTAGATACTGTGTTGGTAAGGTTGTATATGTCCTTATTATCTTGAAGCACTGATCGTGTTCCTTCATCAATTGGTCAACAACCATCTACTTTGGCTTATACAATCTGAACTCTTCAACATGCACCCTATATCTCCTTTATAGTAACTGTTTCAGAACATTAATTCTGATGTCAGGATTCTTCTTGATCATAGTTTCAAATTTATTACAAATCCATGACGCTGACGGGTGTCGAATCCGTTAGTATTAAATTAACCTGCAAATACAAATAATTGTAGCAAACAGGGTCGATCCACAGAGAACGAAAATTAATAAATGTATCGTATTGACCAAATCAAAATAAATGGGGGGTTTCGAGATTAAGCGAGTATTTAAAATAAATCTAAATCGGAGATTAAAAATCAATTATAATTAATCATCCAGCTAAGTCAATTTATTCGAATCAGGTGTTGATCATCGAAACTAAAAATATCTATGTTGTTTAATAGTCACAGTTATAGCTATTGACAACGTGCCTAATAACCAATCTTTTCCTAGATAGACTGACCGGATACGACCCTTTGAATCAATCACTAACCTAACACGTAGATTGCATTATGAATTAGAAAAGACCCGTGAAATTGAATCGGTACGACCGTTCTTGAATTATGATTATGCACTCTCAACACTACCTAGGTCAAATTAACTATGAGCTATTTGACATGCAATGTGTTAAGCCTAATTAACCAATCAATTGCGCACTTAATTAATTAATCAGAATCAACATGTGCATTTAACCATGCCCATAGAGAATGCATAAATATCAAACAATATAGCAGAATAAAACAATTCTCACAACATGGTAATTAGAATTGACTTAGCTGGTTGAGGTTTGTTTAGCTCCTCATGGGCGCGGCGAACTTCATTTGCTTAATATAATTGATCGTTCCAGAGAGAATAAAAACTCAGAGTATTTTTCTATTTCTCTCGATAAAAATTCAGAATCAAAACGAAGGGGGAGCCGCCTTTTACAATTGTTTCTTTCTAAAATAAATCCTCCCCAGAAAATCTAAAACGAACTCGTAAAAATCTCTAAATCAAAATCTCAGTCATTCAGATCACAATTTAAATTTGAAAATTAAAAATATAACAACTCTGATAGAATTGACTTGGTCTTGTTGACTTGTCTTTAGCAAATCCAGCTTTAAACCCCCAGAATTCTTCAATACTTCACAATTGCCTCCAAACTGTCAACAAATACAAAAATAGAGCAATTAGATAGTATATATTCAATAAAGTCCCCAAATTGTAAATAAAATAAGGTAGAAATGTTGTGCATTTCATGCCCAATCAGACGCTTTGGCTTCCTTAGATTTAGAAGACATGTGACATTTATGCAGCCCATATAGCTTATTAACTATCAATGTTTAACACCATTAAGGTTTATGCATGAATATCCCAATAGCATTTCTTAGCTACGCATCTTCAGAGGATTCTGTCTGGCTCATTCTTTGTCCTTTTGTACATAAAATCATCTTGAATAGCATAATCAACCAAAGCCTCTCTTAGAGTGAAGATAATGTCATGAGTCTGCCCAACAAAGAACCTTATCTGGCCATCGGGTTGCACGTGGAATGCAATGTCTCCTAAAATATTGTCAAGCTCTATAGTGATATATTGTTCTTCTGAAGAAGGAAATGAAAATTCAGGCTCATCTCCATTTTCATAACTCTGTATAATCTTTTCCTGCATATTAGATTCATGTTGTTCATGAAGGTCATCTTCATTAGTATGATTACCCAACTCTTTTTCTTGAATCCCTATAGGTTCTACAACACCATCAAAGTTAGTTTCTTGCCTTCCAGACTTCCTTGTAGTAGTCTTACCTCCTTTATCCTGAATATTTCCAACACTTCCAACAACAATAGGAGCATTTGTGGAATTAGTCATATTTGTGATGGTTGCTGCAGAAATTCTACCAATAACTTCTACAGGCAGATGCTCCATAAATCTGGTGGCTCTACCAATATTTTTCTTTACAATGTTCTCTATATCTATCCAAAATTATTTCTCATCTCTGTATCTTCTTTGAAATCATCATTGGCATCATAATCTGAATTATACTCATTGTTACTATCTTCATGAGGTAGGCTGTAGTTATCATGTTCCTCAGGAATGGGTTCTGGATTATCTTCTTCTAGGAGGGACTCTTGTTATGTGATCACTCTATCCACCCCTTTACTACTATTTGATCTGTCTTCTCCTACATTGTCATACTCTGGATAGATTTGTATTTCGTCAACTAAGATAACAACAAAGACCCTTCGTCTGACTGCGGCGCTGGAATAAATCAACTACCACAAAAAGCTCTCTATCATTAGTTATTCATAACATGCTTCTGTCAATGGAATTCAATATATACAAGGCTTTATGCTCTAAAATTTTAAGAATCCATTCAGGAAGCAGTCCTTGTTGTTGAATGCCCCTACTAGGACTACTAGAGACACGATGTCACTATCTAGGTGCCTTAACTGAATTTCCATACCATCCACTCTATTAAAAATGTCAAAGAAATGGGTCATTACTCTGCAATAACTTCATAAATAACCATGATGAGTATTACACAATTGTTATAATAATTATAACCCAGTACTGAAAAATTATGACCCAACAATACATAGGTGAACTAATATCCGACTACATTTATAATAATGAAATAATGCACTAAATACTACATTTTGTTTATAAAATAAGTCACATACAAAATTGCAGCCCAAATTTAAATAGTGTACGATCCAACTATACATATATGGACTATAGAAGTTTTTCCAATAAATAATGTATATTTTTTTTATCTACAAGTGGCCAATTTTAAAGCAAGACCCAACAATAGTCAATATACTAGCATGTACTTAATAGTTTTCCAAAAAAAATAAAGCATTAAAAAAATAACCATTGGCACAATTAACACAAAAGCTTCCTACCCCACACACAAAGTAAATAACAAAATCAATAACCAATAAATCCTTCACCAACCTCATGACATAACAACAACCCAAAAAATATATATAAAACAGAAGAAACTTATTCCATGATATTCCCCATACAAATTTATTTCCTATACAAATTCTTAAAATCTCTAATAACATATCTACACTCAAACTTATTCTCCAATTGAATATAAAACACTAGAAAGCTGTCTAATATATATATATATATATATATATATATATATATATATATATATATATATATATATATATATCAACAAGCATCTCAAAATTACATTCTGCTCACAGCAACAAATCTCACATCAAAATATATTCTCATACATAAATAAAATATTTAGGACAAACTAACCTTAAACTGCTTTTCTCCTAAATACGGTAGATGGAGATCTATCAGTTTTTGAAACAAGATACTTCTGCAATAACATAGGATTAGACATAAATACATCTTTCAATTCAATATACGTATTAAGCAATTGCATTATTTAGCACCTAATACCAGCCCAACGAAAAAAAATAACATAGCATACCATTTACAATAATTAAGCATGCTCAGCCACTCACAGTCGTACATCAAATACAATAGAAACCATGACATTTTTCTTATCATGCAGTTACATCAATGAACCAATACCAGAACCAAATCAAAACCCTAAAACAACAGTAAGTAAGCAGTTTAGCACTCTTAGACCTAGTTTGTTTCATGGGTTTGGACTAGATTAGGATTTCTTTTTGTCCAAACTCAATTGTTGCTTACCCACTTAATTTTAACTCTTCACTATTTTATCTCTCCTCTCTCATTTAACCCATTGCAATGGGTTAAATCTATTCCATTAAAATGATGGTTTAAAATAAACCCACCATCTCACTCCATTCATATTTTTTAAAAACTAAATAAAATAAATTAAGTTGGTGGTTAAATTAAAAACAATATATTTTATTTTCAATAATTAACTTTATAAAAATACATAATATAAAAAAAATATATTTTTCACATATTTAATTTTATCGAATCTCATGTGTTCTAAATATAATCTAGGATATATTTAACCAATCCTTAACCAATCTTAACCTATCACTTAAAGTAATCAAATCCGAACCTAATCCCATCCCGCGAAACAAACTAGGCCTTAATGCAAACCAAACACACACGTAAACAGTACAGTAAACCACATTCAATCGTCAAAATGCCAACAAAACGCTAATAAAAACACAAACATATTTCCTTTTCTTCAACCAAAACTTAATCCTAAAACCTCTAACCAAGCAAAGTACTGAAAGTCGGTACGATGAATTTTCTGGACACAAAATCTAACCCAAACAACGAGAGTAGGAAGTTATTGTTCGCAAAAGAAATAAAAATACAAAACCACCACAATCTACAACGAAAATGAAAAAGAACTAGAACTAAAAAAAATAAATTAAAAATTAGGTTACCTGATATCAATGACTCATCACAACATGTTCTTCTCTTTCGACACAACATTTAGCAGGGTTACAAGGGTTGTCGGCTACACCATCATGTCAAACGAGGGAACATAACATCGATCTCTCCTTTTGATGTTTGGATTCGCTCTACTTGTTAGAATTGACGAGGACACAAACTGGAAACGATGTTGACTTTTGAAATTCGCAACTCTTCGAAAACACTCCGCCACAGCGGCAAACAAGGAGTCACTGGACGTCGATGGAGTTTTGAATTCAAGGTAGGGTAGGTTCGTTCTCTCTACTCTTGTTTTGCTTTGGTGCAAGACAATGGCAGAGGCGGTTGTGTGTAAAAATCTGAATTCACTTTTTATCATATCAATGGACTCATGTTTGTATAGATTAAATAGTGAATATAATATTGAAAGCTTCTTGGACAGGTTTCTCAAAATTTCAAAAACACCCTTTAACTTTTAACAATTATAGTTTAACCCTTTGGATAATTATAATTCCGTCTAGTTTAAAACTAGCCGATATTGTTCAAATACTTGATTTAAAAAATGGTTTTGATCCTTTTAGTTTATTACTTTATTTTTAATGAAATTTACAAATTTTAATAATTATATTAAATTTTATGTTCAGCTTATTTTGATGGTTAAAATATAACTGGAAGAGGAATAAATAAGTTTTCGCGATCGCTTTATTAGGTTATCTCCAACGGAGACGCCAATCCAGTGTTTAGTGTATATCACCGCTCCAATTCAGCGTTATGTTCCGATGTCTAATAGAGCCGAACATCGTTTGGCACATTATCAATTTGTGCACCACTAAACTCGGCGTCCTACTGTTGAGAGATGCAACTGTACTTTTTTATTTTTAAATATTAAAAAGTTATTATATACATTAATATTATTCTTTTAATTCTTTTATTTTATTTTTTATAATTGTTTTATCAGGTATTTTTTTTCATTAAATATTTATTAAATAGTCTTTAGTTATTTAAATAATAATAAAATAAATATAATTAAAATAAATATTTTGTAATAAATTAATTATAAATTAAATTTTTAATATTAATTATTTCTTAATAATTTAATTATTTTTATAAGAATTGGTATATAATTATTTATTCATTTATTTGTGAATTCTTTTAAAAAATTTATAAAATACATCAATGTTAAATTATAATATAATTTTATAATTACAATTAATAATTAATTCTCATAAATAAATATAATAAATTATTAAATAATTATTTAATTAAATTATTTTGTTATTATATTTAATTTTATAATTTTATATTTATAAACTTTAAAAAATAATAATATAGTTGGAGATGGGTATATTTTTCAATAAAAAAGTAAAAAAAAATATTCTTTTTAAAACTTTAAATTAAAGTGAAATTTAACTGATTGGAGATGGTCTGGAACCTCATAACTAAAAAGAAATTATTATCATTTATTTATCCTCTTGTTGAATACAAGCTCCTACGTTGATAGAGCATCATCAACCCTAGCGGTAAAAGAACACATTAATAAATTCGGTTGTAAATGAGTTAAGGACACTTAGGTCCGCCTTTGGAGTTTTTCATGTTGGCATAGCAAGGACACTCTTCTTTGTTTCCAAAAGTTCCAGAAGGAACACAATTGCACTTGGAACAGCATATCCCACAATACTCAAGACACCTGTCCTTTCTTCCAGCTTTTGAGCACCTTTCATTGCACTTTGAGTCACAGAAAGCTGTGGTTTTAATCAGCAAAACTATTTTATTAATGGAACAAATATATAACATAAAGTTATTAAAATTAAGAAACTTGGATTTCAGAAAACAAACCTGATCCAGCAATGGAGACCTCAAAGATAGAAGATGTGAGGAGAAGGGACACAAGAATGAATGTAATGTAAGCAGGCTTCATATTCTCCTTAAGAAACTCAGAAGATGGTTTTATGGGATTTGGAGTTGGTGATGAAATGAGCAAGAAAGACTCAGATGCTATTTATAATGAGAAATGGAGTGGCTTAGAGGCAAAATGGACTTTGTTTTTCCTTTTAGGTTAAATTATTAAATATTAAAATAATTAACTGTTTTTCTTCTCATCCCTACCCTATTAAAAATATTAAAATATTATTATTCAATTACTATTATTTTTATTTTTTTCAGAAAAAGATACTGTTATATTTAGTACATAAATATTTTAATTTTTAAATAATTTAAAAAATTGACTTTAAGTAATCAATGTAACAGTAATATTAAATTCCAATTTAAATTTAAATCAGTTAAAGATTGTGCATCTACATTAAATCTAGTGATGTGGATTAAGAAATTTATGGATTCAATTATAAATTTAAGAAAAATTAATATATTTTTAAAAAAAATAAAGCAAATTTAAAAATAAACAATTACAGAAAATGAAAAAAAAAATTTAAATTTAATTCCTTTTTCATATCAGAATTTATAGATATTTTAATATATATATATATAAAAGTTATATTCTCATCTTTATTAATGGTTGAAGTATATATTCGAAAAGTTAATATCCGATAAAAATTGAATTTTTAAAATTTTAAGAATAAAAATTGGAATTTTTAAAATTTTAAGAATAAAAATTAAACTTTTAAGAATTTGCTTTTATAATTTTTTAAAATAAATATATAAATTATATTAAATTTTTGTAAATTAATTTTGAAAGTTTTTATCTATTTAAAAATTATATATTATGAAATCATTATAAATAATATTAAACTACCGCCCTGTCCTATTTAGCTCATTATTTTAGCTTAAAGAAAAAAAAATGTATAATAAATTTTACGAGATTACAGTTTAATGGTATTTTTTTTTTATATTTGATAATTTTAATATAGATTTAAGTAGCATTTAGTGTTAGTGTTTTGATTAAAAATAAAACTTTCTAAAATAATATTACTAGTAAAAATTTTACTTTATTTTTAATTTATTTATTTTAAATTTTAAATGAAAATTTATTTTATGACTGATGGTATTCCAATAACTAATACTAATTTTAATTACAATAATTATATCAATAATTATTATAATAACTAATTGCTATTGTTATTTTGATAGTTAATAAATTATAAATTAAATATAAAAAAATCAAATAATTTAAATATAACAAATAATTTAAAAATTATTATTTAAATTTAATAAAAAATTATTTATTCAATTAAATAATTAATTAAATTTAATAATCTGATAATTAAATCTGGATGTTAAATCAATTCTCGTTTCTTTTAGCAGGATTTCTTATTACATTTGAAATGAGAGTTCATGGAAAAGATTAAGAGTAAATGTTACAGGCAAGTTACATATGTTGTATACAAGGTTTGAATTATCGGTTTCGGTATCGGTATCAGGTAGTCCATCTTCGGATAATATCGGGATATTATCGATTTCGGTTAGATATTTTGTACGGAAGGTAAAAAAAATAAATTATATTTTTTAATATTAAAATCTTAATTTTACTTTAAATTTAGAAAAATTTACAAATAGATATTGTTTGTATTATTTTTTATGATAATAGTATAAATATATATATATATATATATGAAAGTTATAAATTATAAAATCAATATTAAGAATAATAGAAATCAATATGTTTAAACTCAGCATATAAATTAATTGCATTCTTAATTTCATAAAATTACATATTAATACCAAAATGAATTTCTTGGTTCTTCAAATGAATTATTATCCTGACTCTCACAATAACTTTGCCATGAATATGTGCTTGCATAATAATGAAGATAGTTACGAATATGCCATTTATATGTTGCTTCATCTCTTCCAACTGATCCATATATAGGATAATTTGGATCTACCCAAGCTGGTTGATTTTGATGCAGTGAAGAAGTATAACCAAATATGTCGTAGCTCCCATAATGACCATAGTATGGAACATTATAATCTGATCCTGATCCTGACCAAGGTTGACTATTCGAAAAACTTGAGTCTGGTTGCATTCCTCTTTATGATTGCAAATCTGATGAAGAATTATGTTGAGTGTCCATGCTCATTGATGAGAAAGCCGTTGTTAAAGATTTATCATCCAATTGCTGCCTTCCAAGACTTTCTTGGCCACCATATTCATTTCCTCTGTATCTATCTTCAGTTGGATTAAGTGTTGACCGGTTGTAGTAGATGGATATAATGGTGGGCTAGGGTGCAAAGAGAATGTTCCTTCTCCATAACGTCCTCCACCATCAACTCTACCACTATCATCTCCGGTGCTACTACTTGAATTTTCATTGTCATCAGAGGAACTGCTTACTTTAACTTCTTCTTCAAGAACTTGTTCAACATTAATTCCACATTCTCTTGCATAGTCAGCAACACGTGGATCAGGATTTCCTTCTGCATCATCTAGGTGGGCAGATGTAACTCATGGAAAAATAGGATTCTCAATTCCAACACTTGTTTCCAGAGGGGACTCAAAAATATCTGTAAAGTCCATTTGATTTGTCTCTTCTCCACTTCTATCAGCAGCCATATCTCTTATCTTCAACTTCATATTATAAGAGCAAAATACAAGTTTTTCAATATTTTTATAAGCAAGGCGTTTTCTCTGTTTGGTATGAATTAATGCGAATGTGCTCCAATTGCGTTCACAGGCTGAAGATGAAGCTGTTTGGGATAGTATTTTTATTGCAATATTTCTCAATGATGGAGCACTATATCCATACATAACCCACCAATCCACTGAAAAAATATAAAAGAAAAATATCAAAATAAATAACTTTTTTATGTTGTATATTGAAATAATCATTCGAATAAAATTGTGTACCCGGTTGCATTTTGCTCCTTGATGCGATTGCTGCCGGATCACCAAAACTTTTCATTCCGTCTTTAAAGTAAGTCAACTATTTGTTTAAAATAATACTTTAAAAATTAATATAGGAAAACCATATTTCAAAATATGCATAAATTTAAAAATAATTGGAGTTTAAATACACATTTATGTATAACTGTACCTCATTACCGAAATTGGAAATTCCTTGAGCTTCTTGATCCAATTGCATATATACCTTATGCACAATTTGGATAAGATTTGGGTCGTCTCCAAGCTTATTTTTATATTGAAAATGTGGATTTAAATAATAAGTTAACAAAAAAGATATAAATATTTAGTATCATAATTAAATTCAATTAGTTAATATAAAATAACAAAAATACAACATACCTGCAGCATGTATAGGCTGACTAAACATACTCTCCCATCGATTTTTCATAATGCTCTACACCCATTTATTTCCCCTTTGAAGTGAAATCCTTTCAATCAATGTGCGCATGGCTTCATACAACATAGGCATAGTAGGGATCACTTCAGTGTCAACCAACCTTAAAACTGTGTAAAGTGGTTCGTATATTTTGACCACAAGAGAAACAGAATCCCAAAAGTCATTATCAAGGACTTTTTGTTCTATTTTCTTACCATTTTCTGTTTTGCTCAACCGATTTGTAACCCATGCATCACTGGTGAACAACCGTTTCAAGTTTGCTTTCTTCTGCAAAAGGCTATTCAAAGCAAGGTAATTGGTGGCAAACCGTGTTGCACCGGGTCGAATTAACTCTCCTTGACAAACCTCTCTCATTTCAGAAAGCAACCATCCATGATTATAGATGAAGTTTGTTATACCTCTAGCTTTATTTATGGTGGTTGCAATCGTATCTTTCTTTCCAATGTCTTCAAAAATCAAGTCCATGCAATGTGCTGCACAAGGTGTCCAGAATAATAAATATTTTTTCATCATTTTTTTACCTGCTTTTACAAACGCCGATCCATTGTCTGTAACAATTTGCACGACATTGTTCCTTCCTACTTCCTCCACAACATCCTTCAACAACCCATAAATATATTTATGGTCTTTTAGTTTATTGGAAGCATCCACAGATTTGAGAAAAATTGTGCTTCCTTTGCAATAAACCATGAAATTGATTATTGATAATTTAGTTGGCCTTGTCCATCCATCACACATTATAGTGCATCCGTATGTCTCCCATTTGCACCTAAAACTTTCCACATATTCTTTGATATCCTTATATTCCCTGTCCAAATATTTATTTCGAATTTCAAAAGGTGATGGTGGCATAACTCCTTGACCTGCAAAATTAAGCAAAAAAAAAAAAAAGAAAAAAAGAATTGTATAAGAGTAAAATAAATAAAATTGATCTTAATTAAGAAGAAAAAATTACCTACTTCTTGGATTGAAGAAATCATATTTTTGAAATGAGGAGAGCTTGCTTTATGTGCCGGGACATTCTCATAGATAAAAAATTTTGATATCATTCTTCCCATCTTTTCTCTTAAGCTACCCCCTGTAAGCATATCCTTCAAGTTTTTTTGTTTTGCTTTTGAGGATTTATGCATAGAATGTACAATTGGAGGTGGCTCACGGACACTTTGTGTGCGGCGAAATTGTTATGGTTGGTTACTGCCTCCAAATCCTGAAGTATTCCATCTATTTAAGCTCTCATTTTCTATTCTTCTTATCTGATCTCTTTCAAATTCAGAAGCTTTAGATGCACGCAATGCAACAATATAACCCTCACGTTCATTAGGATGCAAATCAGATGAGATTTGATATATGTCATCTTCATCTTCATCATCATGTGATTGTCCTAATTCACCTCTTAATTCATTTCTAATGTCATCAAACAATGCTTTTTTTTTTCTTTTTTATTTGACAAATCAATTATTTCCTTTTTTACTTCAGGCAACACATTTGGACATTGTCTTACATTTCGATAAATCTCGGCACCAGTTAAATGAAATTTAAATCGAGTTATTCTACCACTTTGCATCACATGACCACAAAATTTGCTAATAGTCCCAAATTTATTATTCGGAATTTTATCGCAGTACTTCCATGCAGGATCACTTTTGTTTTGAGACATTTTATTATAATAAAAGTTCCAGTACCATTATTTTTACCATAAATTAATCATTTAAATAAATAATACACACAAATTAAGTTTAAATTGATAAAATTTAAGTTTCTCATACATTATTTAAGTTTTACATTTATATATTATGCTAAGTGTTATTTATATTTATATATAATAAATATGGATTTAGTATTTTTTTTCTTTTTTAAAATTTTATTTTTATATGAACTTCCTTTAAAATGATTTGTTAAGAGTAATTAATAATTAAAATTTTTATTTAATTTTAAAGGAAGTTCATATAAAATTAAAATTTTAAAAGAATTTTTTTTTTTTTACATATTTATATATAAATATAATAACACATACTTGATATATAAATTTAAAAATTAAATAATAGATAAATATAGAATGTGAAAATGAAAGGTATAAATTATTTACTTGATGAGTTGAAAATGAGAGCTATGGATCTTACGGTGAAGTTGAAGACTTTTTTTTTTTTCAATAGTTGTCGGAAAAATAGGAGGGTGAGGGTGTAAGATGGATACTTAGAAAATGAGAGAATATTTATTGTTGGAGAAATGGAAGCAGTGTAGATTGTTGGAGAAATGGAAGTAGTGGAGAGAAATGGAAGCCGTGTAGAGAAGGTGGTGTGTATTATTTGTTGGAGAAATGGAAGCCAGGTGTGTGTATTATTTGTTGGAGAAATAGAAGCTGTGTAGAGAAGATGAGTGTGTATTATTGGTTTGTGTAGCTGGTAGTAGTGTAGTGTTTATATAGCAAGATTTTTTTTTTTTTTTTAAAAAGAAAAAATCTCAATTTTAGATTGCCATTGGATAAAATTTATCAAAAATCTTATCTATATATATATTTTTGTTTTATCCGAAATCTGCCACTTTTTTTTTTAATTATTTTATATTTTTAATTATTATTTTAAATTTAATTAATATTTTAATTTTCACCATTCAATTTTTATGTACATGTAAATTTACTAATGAGTAATAGCATATAAAAATCCATTTTTAAAATATATTTATTATTAATTTTAAAATTATTATTAAAAAGTATTAATTATTTATAAATATATCGGAATATTTTACGGATATATCGAATTTCATACGGATATTCGAAAAATATAGAATATTCAGACGTATCGTTACCGAAATTTTTGAAATTTAGATAATATCGGGATAATATCGATTATCGTATCGATATTTAAAACCTTGATTGTATATACATTATAGAATTATTTAAATCTCCGGTGTCGCTTGAATTGAAAAAAACGTGTGGATTCCATATCCGGGGAGTAACACTTGATAATTAAGTAAGAAGAAAATGGCCTCGTCGGCTGACAACTTCAAAAACAACTTTTACCTTTTAAGCAAGGAGACTTTGAAACTTAGCTATTCATCTTCCATTTATTTATTTCTTTTTAATTTTTACTGATTTGGTCAGTAATAGTTGGTGTGCATATAGGCATTCCGTGCTCTATATTGTATGAGATTTAAATTTTTTTTAAAAGAATTATTTTGAATTTTGAATTAATTGAATAGTGGTTTGATTTTTTATTTTTTTTAAAAAAGTATTTTTTTTTTAGTTTATTTTATTATTTTATTTTGATATTTAAGTAATAATTTTTTAATAATTTTTTTTATATTGGTTGGGATGCTTTGAATCACAAGAAATTCCTAATTACTTGAATTATAAGGATTCCCTTTAAGAAGGATTTCCTATTTGAGTATAGATTTATTTCCTTATTGTTGTAATCCTTATTTGGAAAAAGGATTTGGTTTTCCTAATTATGATTATTTGGTATTTCCTATAAAGAGGAAATAAATTAGGAAAGTGTATTTGGTGATCACTATAAATAGAGCTGTCTCATGAAGAAGTAATCATCACATTCCATTCCCCTGGGTGGTGATCAAGTATTGAGGGTCATAACCCTAATCATCAAGAGTTGGCGCCTCTACTACCTTCTAGGTATTCGAAAGTTGTCTGGCATAGGTAGCACCATTGTTGGTACAATGGATGGCTTGGAGAAGACGTTCTATCTCTAGCAGTTTAAGGCATCTCGTCAGGTTTGGTTATTCCTTTCGGTACAATTGGTTAATTAGGCTATTGCTAGTCTATGTAGTTAGAATGACTTGTAATCCTTATTTCTCAATAGTTAAGTTGCTATCTTGGTGGAGTAGGCACATTGTCAAACCACGTTAAATTTCTTGTGTTGCTTCTTCATTACTTTGTTGTTTGTTTATACTCTTGGTCGGTGCTATTCTGTCTCGTCTATCCCTAACAAACTAGTATCAGAGCATAATTTGGGATTAGTCATGGCATCAACATCATCAACAAAACTGATTCATCATCTTATTGATTTGATCATTGAACTTGTGGCCTGTGTTGAAAGAGGGATATAATGAAAATCCCTAACAATATTTATAGATAATATTGTAGAGCAATAAGATATGATGAGTTGAGTGTGGTTATAATGAAACTTACAGTTAGAGATCCCTTATTGAAAGATCCTATTAATTACCATAAGGATTTTTATTTTATAGGGATTTTGGGGAAAAAATTCTCCTTAATTAATATTTTAATAGGATTACAATTACAATGCCCTTTTATTGTCATCTTTTTAGTTTCAATATATTTAGTTACTATGTGATTAGAAAATTTACTTTTTTTTGAGATTTTATCACTATTAACTAGATATTTAAGATTTGAATATGTTTTGTTTTGGGGTTCCATCCTTCTCTTCTCAGACCGTGCAATTTTCAGTTGAAATATAATAATGTAAGTAGGGCAAATTATTGTAATATTTAAGGAAGCCCTTTCTGTATTAGAGTGGTTTTCGTGTGCGATCATTTTGGTAAAATATCGTCCATTAGTTCTAGATGAATTATTTTGAGCGAATCCTTTTAAAAGCGGACTCCAGTTGAAGGTCTTAGTTGAATCCAAGTTTAACGAGCCTATTTTTTTTTTAATATATTTTATGAGTATGGGCTTTGGACGTGACTCAATATAAGGGTTTGTTCCTACGGGCTTTACTAAAGCAATTCAGATGCTCTTTATCTTTGGAACTTAGTTTGCTATAGCACATGATTCTATTGGATTATTTTATTCACTTTTATCTAGAATACTACATTGAGTTATTTGTTCATCAATATATTTGTTTTGAATAAGATTGTTTGGTAGATTGATAGAATTGATTCAAAAGAGAGTTGTTTGATTGTTGGTAAGATTGTTTTGAAATAGAAAGCATTTGTGTTCCATGGATTAAGCAATTTGCTAAACATGATATCTTATTTATGCATTACGTATGTTTTAGTTTTTAAGAACGGTATGTTGTGAGCAAGTAAGGTACGGTTACTTCATTTATTGAATGAGAAAATTAGACAAAATATTAAAATAGTTCTTGTTTCTTGAATCAAAATCCCTTTCTTTTGTCTTAATTACTTGTGTTTCTAAGCACAGTATTTTTGTTGAGATATGGAGTTTGCTAATGGATTTTGGGGTATACACCAAGCCTATATAATTGAAGCGCTTTATTGGACAATTTTTATTAGACAACTTTTATATTTTTTATTCTTCTGTGCTATAAATATTTGTTCCCCTGGATATATTTGTAACCAGAGAATACATCACAGTGAAATAAAATCTTAGTCGCTAGTGGATTAGCCAAATTGGCAAACCACATAAATTTGTGTCTCTTTACTTTACTCTTTCTTTGCACATTATCTTCGATTGTTTGTGGTATTTCTACCCCAACAATTGATATCAGAGCTTCTAGTTCATATCAAACAATCTATGAAGATTGAGAGTGCCAATGTTTGAATTGAGAAATTCGAAAGAAAGGATTTCGATTTTTGGAAGATGCAAATTGAGGATTATCTATATTAGAAAGGTCTACATGAACCTTTTTTGGACAAGAAACCAGAGTCCATAACTAAAGAGGAGTGGATCTAAAAGATTGACTGGTGCTAGGTTTGATACATTTGATGTTAATCGGGAATGTTGCATTCAACATCTTAAAGGAGAAAAGAAGAGCAGGATTAAAGGCTTTGGCAAATATGTATGAGAAACCTTCGACAAATATGTATGAGAAACCTTCTGCAATGAATAAGGTATTTTTGATGTGTCATTTATTTAATTTGGAGATATCTGAGAATGAATCTATCACAGATCATATTAGTGAATTTAATATGATTATTAGTCAATTAAGTTATGTTAAAAGTGATTTGATGATGTGATTAGAACCTTAATTTTGATGTCCCCTT
This sequence comes from Cardiospermum halicacabum, assembly GCA_031304145.1. NCBI lineage: Eukaryota > Viridiplantae > Streptophyta > Magnoliopsida > Sapindales > Sapindaceae > Cardiospermum > Cardiospermum halicacabum. Next base: position 2,474,079 of record JARJHC010000107.1, on the reverse strand, counting down.
TACCTGAGTAATGAGATACTATTGTTTCTGTAATTAGAAGTTCTCATGGTTCTAAGAAGTTAAAATTTGATGAAGTACGGATGTTGTCTTGAGTGAGCGTATTCATAAAAGAGAAATCGAAGTTTCACCTGGGAACACACTCAGTGTTAAGAGTACGGGAAGCAGTAAGTCGAGGGGTGGCAATAGTAGACATGGTCGATCAAAATCAAAGGTGCGGGGAAAATCTCAAGGTGAAATCGAAGTTTTATGTTGGAATTATGGTGATAAAGGACACTTCAAAATAAGGTTTGTAAAATGGGTAGGGTTTTTGAGACCCTACCCTTACCCAACTCAAAAAGGGTAGGGTTTTACCCTACCCATTTAATTAAAAATATCCATACAACCGAATTTAGAAAAAATCCATATATTTGAGGGTAGGGTAAGGGTATAACCTAGTGTCCACATTTTACCCTCTTTAGACCCTTACTTTCAAATATTTCTTATCCAAACTACATTAAAGTCCCATTTGTTTGTTTTATTATTTAGATTTTATTGGTAGATCTAACACAAAAGTCCTTTTTATTTAGATTATGCTATCGTTTTTTTTAAACAAATCATAAATCTATTATATATATATTGTATTTACCATTATCCTTTTTTTTTATCCAATTTAATAAAATTAGTTTAATATATTTGGCTGTGGTTTATTTGGCACCACAAAAATTTTTTAATTTTTTTTTTTTTTTATTTATTTTTTTTTAAAATACTTATTTTTTTTTTTTTTTTTTATTATTTTTTTTTTTTTATTTTTTTTTTTTTTTTTTTGAAATAACTTTTTATCCGTTAAAATGGTAAATATAATTTAAAATATATGAATACATTTTATTAATGTTTAAAAGAAAAAAGAATGGAGTATAGAGGTAAATGCATGAATTGTTCATGCAAAATTTAAAATTTGAGTAAAAATGTAATTAATAAACTAAAAAAATTACATTTAAAATACCGCTTTTTAAATTCTTTAAGTAATGCACTTCTTTAAAAATACAAAATTAATGCTTATTATAATTGTTTTTAAAAAAATTACCTCTATTTTTTTTAAATGTTATTATTTAATTTGATAATAAGGATACTATTTTTTAAGAATAATTTCAAAATTTAAATAACTTTTATCCATTAAGATTATAAATATTATTTGAGATGCATAAAATTTTAAAAATTTTTAAAATAAAATAGAGTAATTATCCATTAAACCATGATGATTTTTTTATAATTAATTGATTGCAAGTAATCATAATAGTATATTTTAAATTTCATTTAATTGATTTCCTCTATTTTATAACTTAAATCAAATCAAATTGAAAATAGTTTAATTTTAACATGTTTAACTCGAACCAAAATTTAAATTTAAATCAAATTAATTTGATATTCTTAAATGAAATTTTGATCGATTTGATTCTATACCATTGGATATTGATAGTATTTTAAATAAATGTTTAGTTTTTTATGTTGCATTACTAATATGTAAATATATTATGTTTAAACTAAATATACAAATTTGAAAATATAAATAAACTATTGAAAAATAAAATATCTAAATAACAAAAATAAATAAATATATATTTAACGAATTAGTAAATTTTGAAATAAAATAAATTTCCCCATACATAAATAATTTTAATAAAAATATCAAATTATGAAGGGTTTTATTAAGGTTAAGGGTCTACCCTTTCATTTTGAGGATAAGTGTTTACTATTACCCATATCTTTCTAGAAAGGATAAAGGTAAAATTTAGACCCTCAACAATTTTGAGGGTTAAATAAGGGTTTGGGTAAAGGTAAGTCTTACTTTTGCCAAACTTACTTCAAAAAAGATTGTACTAAAGCAGAGAAGAACAAAAATAAAAAAGCTCATGAATATAATGATTTTGTAAAGTATGCAGAGTGCTTTAAGGCTATCTCTAACCCAAGCTACCATTCTCCATTTTAGTCCCAAAATGTGCTCCAACCACATTCCATTACACATATTCCAATACAAAAATTTGGCATTTGTAATTTGGCATGTGAATTGGTGACCATATTTGGCATGTAGAAAAAGTAACATGCCATTTCACTTTTTAACTTTTTTAATTATAAATTAACCCCAAAATTTTAAAGAAATTAATTTTAAGTATTTTGGAGCATTATAAATAATGTTTGCTATATAGTTGTATTTATAATTTGGATTTGGTATTAAGATTATATAATTTGAAATTTTTTTCCATATTCTTTAATTTAAATTTTACATTTATATATTTTACCAATTTAATCAAATAGTAATTGAAGTATGAAAATTTAAATTCCATATAAAAATTTAATAAGTATAAAATAATACTTATATTAAATTTATAAATAGAACATATAGTAATTGACATTACAATAAAAATATAGTATTTGGTATCAATGTGTTTATTTATTTATGTGTAAAAAAATATTTATTGAAAACAATTATTAAATTATTCTTTTTTATATATTAATTTAGAAATTAATTAATTTAGTTATGTTAATAATAATAATTTATTTTTATTAGTTATTAATAAAAATTTCTATTTAAATGTAGTTTAAAATAAAATTTTTGTAAATTATAAAAAGACCCCAAAAATGCATTTTTGGTTTTTGACGGTGGAAGATGAAAAATTTTGAAAAGATAATATTCTATAAAATATGCTTATTTTTAGTAGCAAAATAGCATTTGGGATGGTATGTGGTTGGAAATAGCCTAATTCTCAATATGCACCATCCGAATGAATTTTGAATACTTAATTAGGTGTATCATTCGACTATTCTTAAAAATGTATGTTCTTAAAAATATATGATGTAAAGTATTTGGAATCAATGTACCATTTTTAAAAATATATTCCCAATTAATTATTTGATGATAGTGTCATTTCGTGCTGCTCCCTTACACAAGGAACAAACAGTACTAAAAAAAAATTATATTAATAATAAGAAAAACATTATTTGGCGAATCCAATAAATCACAGACCTCATAATCTACTGAGTACTTTATTAAAATCTCTTTCCCATTCTAAAGGCTGGTATTATATTCCTTCAGATTTATAAATACACCCTATACGTTGACAACTTGGTACACATCATTGCAAATGATTTTCTTTTTTTAATATGTCAATTAAGTATGACTTCTTTAACAGCTTGAGTGGTTTGATTTGCTTTGCTTTGCTTCGCTGCTTTATTTTCCTTGTGGTTGCAGAAATCATGAGACATGTCCCATACCAATAATCTTTGACTAAACAAAAAAACAAACCTACATTACATAACATAACATAGTCCCCAAAAAAAATAATAAAAATGGAATAGAAGAAAAAGTGAAGCATTGAAAACTGGTTCCGTGATTGGTGAGAGAAGTATAGGCATGTCTGGTCAAACAAATGCGAGGCCCATTGTTTTGTGACTTTTATTCGGGGTAACATGAGGCATATTATTGTAAACTGTAATTTAACATTAATTATGTGTTTTAGTACTATTTTATGAAATGGAAGCATCAAACCGTCTTGATTGATATTACCGTCCATCCCACATGAAAATAATCATTACAACTAGAAGAAGCTTATAATACAAACATTAAGGAATGTAAGCAAAACACTCCTCAATCATTGTCAACGTATATTACTGAAATTATCTTAAGATTGTGTTTTATGGTAGAGTAATTATTTGTGGAACAATAATTAGGCTACATGTAATTTTTATCTTCATGAAATTACTAATAATTTTATGATAAATTTGAGCAATTTTATTTTAATTTTTTTAAAAATAAATTTTGGTTGATTATTTAAAGAAAAATGAGAAAATAACTAAATTTCATTTATTATTAAGATTACCCGTAAAAAGAATGCAGAAAAAAAATCGAATAAAATTAAATAAAAATTTTAAAATGAAAAAAAAAATTTATTTTATATTCTTTTTTAATATGAAAAGTAAAAATAATACAGACATATAAACATTAATACCAAAACATATGGTTATACACACATATCTTTTTGGAAAATGATAATTTACATATTTATTATTTTAAGATATATTATTTAAGAAGGAGAAATAAAAAAAATAAAAAATAAAATTTTGTAAAAAATTGACAAGAATTGACACAAATTTAATATTAAATAACTTAGATTAATAATAAATAAATTAATATGATTATTTCAAAATATTTAGTTTGAGATCTTATATTTAACATTTATTTAAAATAAATATTTTATTATAATTTTATTATATCGTATACTTCAAAAATAATAATAATAAAATCTTAATATATTTATATTTAAATAATTTTTTAATATAACGGATTAAGTTGAAACTCATAAATATATTAATATAATTTATAAAATTAAATTAATTAGATTGAAAAGAATTATACATTGAGGAATTTTAATTAAAATAAAAATAAAGAGTACATAAAATTTGATACAAAGAGGGAAGGAAAAGCTGGATATGAGATGGTTTTCTTTATGCTATAAACCAGTCAATGGAAATATCTACTTAAGTTGATGAAACATCAAGCCAATTACATTCAATTTGAAGTTGACATATACATTCTAATCAAATTGATGTGTATATGCTACTCCAATAAAAGGCAATATCTTCCCAGATAAATTGGTACCGCACATAATATTTGCACCAATTATATGTAATTTGAGGTGGACACAACAACTCATTTACATGAAACTGACATTATGCCTCATTAAAATGGGTAAATAAAAATAAAAATATAAATATAATGATAAAATACGTGTTGATCTTAATCAAGTTGTTCAAATGCTCATCTCCGCCTCCTCGCATGCTCTCTTCGGTGCGCAATATAATTTGACCGTTGCTAACGGCGTTAAACTAACCTGGAATATTAGACGCCGTTCCGTTTTTCCTAATAAAGAGAAAAAAAATTGGCACCTCGTGTATTGGTGGTATCAAAAAATAAAATAAAATAAAATAGGAGAAACAGAGAAGAGAAGAGTAGAGTACAGTTCCTCCCTGAAACAAAGCTCAATTATTTTTCATCAGTGAAGGAGAGAAGAGAAGACCCATTTTTAATTGTTTTGCTTGTTTAAGACGCCATTTCTAGTTAACAGTTGTTAGGTTAGCTTTTTTTTAGTGTTGTTGTATAAATGGAGAGAAAGCAAGGATTCTTTTCAGCATTAAAGGAGGAGGTAGTGAGGGGACTGTCACCGGCCAGGTCAAGGGCCAAGAGTCCAGTAAGAAGCGCCTCACCTATGTCCAGTTTACTTAGAAGAAGAGGTAGAGGTCGGAGTAGTAACCACCACCACCACGTGGCGCAGCCTGAGCCTTTGATTTTGAGATCGGGGAGTTTGAGGCCGGTGGAGACTCTGTCTACTTTGAAGGAAGGACCCGATCCGGATGGACCCGAATGCGGTGGTGAATCGAGGATGGAAGGGAGGTGGGCCCAGTGGATGGGACAGCTTTCTAGAGCTCCTTCTGTCTCTGGCTCTAATTGTAAAAGGTCGGATCTGAGGTTGCTTCTTGGCGTCTTGGGTGCTCCGCTTGCGCCTGTTCATGTTACCACCACTGAGCCTCCGCCTCATCTTAGCATCAAAGACACTCCTATTGTCAGTTCCTCTACTTTTACTTTTACTTTTACTTTGTTTCCTTAGATGATGATGTCACTTGGAAATCTGCTATATCTATGCATGCTGATCTAGTTACACATTTATTTATGTTTTATGTTTAGTAACCATTAGAAAATTAAGACTGGTAGGTGGATTAACTAATACTAAACTGATCTCATTTGTTTAATTCAATCACTGATTCTGATTTCAAAGCTGATTACTTTTTGTGATTCTGGTTCCAGATTGTATTATATTTGTTGTCTCTGTAGTGATTGTGGGTTTTGGGTGCAGGAGTCTTCTTCTGCTCAGTACATTTTGCAGCAGTACCTTGCAGCATCAGGTGGGCAGAAGCTACAGAACTCAGTTCACAATGCTTATGCTATGGGACGGGTGACGATGATAGCTTCTGAGTTTGAGAAGGGTAACAAGGTTACAAGGAGCCGGACTTCATCTAAAGGTGCGGAGTCAGGTGGGTTTGTGCTCTGGCAAATGAATCCAGATATGTGGTATGTGGAGCTTGCGCTTGGTGGAAGCAAGGTTCATGCTGGCTGCAATGGGAAGCTTGTGTGGAGGCACACACCTTGGCTTGGTGCCCATGCTGCAAAAGGTCCTGTTAGGCCTCTGCGCCGTGCCCTTCAGGTAACACAACACCATTGTCATTAATTAGTTTCTACTGACTGTCTTTAGTTGAATTGCTACTAAGTTATCTCTCTTGTCACAGGGTCTTGACCCAAGAACCACTGCAAGCATGTTCACTAATGCAAGATGCATTGGGGAGAAGAAGATCAATGGAGAGGATTGTTTTATCCTCAAGTTGTGTGCAGATCCCGCTACGTTAAAGGCCAGGAGTGAAGGACCAGCTGAAATCATCAGGCATGTTTTATTTGGTTACTTCAGCCAGAAAACAGGCCTGCTTGTCCACTTAGAAGACTCCCATTTGACCCGTATCCAGAACAATGGCGGAGATGCTGTCTATTGGGAGACCACAATTAACTCATTCCTAGAAGATTATCGACCGGTGGATGGAATCATGATCGCTCACTCCGGTCGTTCTATAGTTACTCTTTTCAGATTCGGAGATACAGCAATGAGTCATACAAGGACTAGGATGGAAGAAGCATGGGTAATTGAGGAAGTGGCCTTCAATGTTCCAGGATTATCAATGGACTGTTTCATTCCACCCGCCGAATTGAGATTTGGTTCAGTAAGTGAAGCTAGTGAATACACTCAAGGCCAGAGGGTCAAGAGTAGTGCTGTAGCAACTGCAGCTTACCGAGCCAAGCTTGCTACATTGGAGAAGTCTAATGCAATGAGTGTCAACCATATGAATTGGCAGGCAAATGTTCAGTGAAGAAGGCTTGTCCTAAAGTGTTGCACAATTAGACAGACCGTTTAGGTGTCTAGTGTTTAGTACTGTACTGACAAATTAGAAGATGAACTTGTAGTTGGTAGGAGCTTTAGTTGTTTAGCAAGCATAGGCATGGATCAATATCTCTTTGAATTTGTAAATACAGAACGGCCAGAATATGATGCATCCAAATGGAGCTGAGGCTTGCATTAACAGTCAGTAGATAGATAGCAGAGCAAGATAGCGATCTAGCTAGCAGAAAGGTTTGTTTTTCTGTTTATATCTCCTGTCTGTCGTCATCACAAGTGCCCAAATTTGAGTATCAATTGTCTTGTTTTTTAACTGTTATCTTTTGCAATTCAATGAAGTTAAGGTAATGTGCCGCTATGGCCGGTCATATGTTCTATCCTGTTACACGGGAATTGCAGACTGGGCTTTTGTGGGGTCGTTTGCATCTTGCATTGATCACATGACTTTGAAGTGAGTGCTGTGCTATAGAATAAGGATTATTATGCATTGAATGTGTTAGCCTTACTTATTAATTAGGTACATCATACTGCATCTTATCATGTCTACCGGTACTCGTATAGAATGTATTGAAATATTTTTGGCTATTTATAAAGAACCACCAAAATCAGATCTCGGTTCAGGGCAAATTGGCACTTACCTATAATTGCTTGGAGGCCCTATTGGAATGCAAAATATATTTGAAAATAGATTCAAATTTATTTTTTTTGTTAATAAATAAATGAGATAATGCATTTTTACCTCTAAATTGGTATAATTTTTTAAAATTTTGGTCGAAATCTTCTTACCAAAAGCGATATAGTTAAACTTTTAAATTTGGTGAAGTTTCAACTAAACCACTAAAATATTAATTTTAAAACGGTATATTTAGCAAGTTGGAGATTTTTAGCAAGCAGGAAAATTTAGTTGAAATTTGAAAAAATTGAAGGATCCGATGAAAAATTATGCTAATATCTGAGTTGAAAATATATATTATTCCTAAATAAATAAATCGTGCCCACTATTTATCTGTTATTAAAACAATTGGCTTCATTAACTTTGTTAAAATTCTATTTTATCCTTTAATATTACTTAACTAAAAAAGTAATTAATTAATTAGAAATATAATTTACAATATAAGTGGTTTGAAATCAAACCTGGTATTTAATCATGACTTTTATCATTTTTTAAAAATTTTAAAAAGTAAATGATTTTCAAAGACTTTTATATTTTATAAATCTAGTAATGATTTTCATAAATTTCTAAAAGTATTATTCACGATTTTTATAGACTTTGATGAGTTTTTTATAAATGATTTTCGTGGACTTTCAGATATCAATTGGTTAATTTTAATAGAACTTTTAAATACTTTTTAAGAATGGATGAAAATTTATTGATATTAAGGATGAAAATTTATTGATAATGAGAATAAAAAGTTTTTTTTTTTTTGTTTGTTTGTTTGTTTTTTTTTTTTTTTTTAATTTTAAGAGTAGAAAGTTTTGTTTTCGAATAATAATCTTATTAAAAATATCATTACTATCACATTATTGGTGGCATCAACCATGATTTCTAATAAGTTATTACATTATTATAATATCCATATTTTATAAATTTTTTTGTTCCTCTCCTCTTTCAATTGTTGTATATTTTTTTCTCTCTAAATTTACTAAGTAATTTATTATTATGTTCACACTTTCTTACTCAATCTTAAATTATGTGTTGAATGAGACAATCCTATTTTTTTTCAATATAAATATATGATTAAAAAAATCATTGTTTCAATAAAATAAAAAATATTTTCTGAAACAAGACAGATAGATGATTCCAAAATATTTCATAATTATAATTAAAGTGAAAAATAAATAAATAAAAAGAAATAACTAATAGGGGTGAGATTGAAATTTTACTTGTTAATATTCTAAAGTCTTCTAAAGTCATTCAAAATTTATGAGGAAGGGAGTGGACAATTTTTTAACTTTAAATTTCCTTATTTGGTTAAAAAATATCTACAAAAGTCTATTAAAGTTTGTCAAGTTTAAAAGTCTTCAAAATTCAAGAAAATTACGATACTCCAAAACTTTTACAGACTTTATAAAAATCATGATTAGATACTCCAAAACTTTTAAAAATATTTTAAACATTTTTAAAAGTCATGATTAGATATCTCCTAAATTTTGAACACATTTTAAAAGTTTATGAAAGTCATGATTAAATACCCCATGACTTTTATAAAATCTTCAAAAGTCATGATTAGATACTTGCCGATTTTCAATGACATTTAAAATTCATAAAAGTCATCAAAGAGTCATGATTATATATACCGATGTAAAATTCCAGTTTTTTTCATCATCAAGCTGACTGATACCATCACCATTATTATCTCTTATTCATTAGAAGTCTAAACATAACAAATAAAAATCATCACCATACTCCTCATCCTCTTCATCCTCCTCCTTATCCTTACTAACACATTTCTTTTACAACACCAATTGTCTCCTCAGCTTTACCACCACTTCTCTTTGACAACAAGCAAGTGTCTCTACATACCATCTCTAAGAAAAATAGTTGGTACATGTGTGGTGGCTATCTAAAACAATGGTGTGATAACAAAAACAAAGTAATTTTTATTTTTCTTGAAATTGGTCTCACTCTGATTATAGTATAATTATCATGGATATTGTGATGCCTAAGCAAGTTTGGACTACAAAGGAGACTGACACATGCGCCGTCATGGTGTTAGAAGCGATAATTTCGAAAGCTATTAAGATTGATTTTATTAACGTGAGTGAGTTCAAACTCTAGCTGATGAGGATAATTATATCAATAAACATACTTTCATAATCTGTTGGAATCTCACTAAGAAGTTGAGGCAAATTTGTAAAGAAGCGACAATGATAAGGACAAAAGAAGAGACTAAGACTTGAATATTATCATAAAGGTTCTAGAACATGGATGATGATTGAGCTCTAATGATGAGGTTTTCACTTTTTTGGGAAAGAGATTATTAGGAGAAGACGTGAGATTGGAATAAATTATAGAAGATGACATTAAAAACGGTGGCAGTGGAGGAAGAACAATGAGAGTATCTTCCATCTACAAAAAAGAAGAAAGGAAAAAGAAGAGAACCAAAGATAAAAACCCAAAAATGCCTCTAGGTCCAAAATAAAAAATAGTCAATGTTAAGCTGCTCTTAATATAAGGATTTATTTGTTGGAGAATTTCTTGATGCTCAACTAGGTAGAAATCCTAGTTTCATTTGGAAGACTTTATGTGCTACACATATCTTGTTGAAAAATGAGGTTTAATGGAGGGTGAGAGATGAGATGGAAGTGAGAGTGGTAGGTGATCTATGGTTACTAAGAAATGGTAATTTGTATATGAATAATGAAGGTTAATTGATGTCAATTTGGGAAGTTTGTGAGCTTTTCAAGGAGGAAGATAAGGTATGAGATATTGAGAGGTTACTTGAATTTTTTCACCTCAGTGAGTGGTAAATCCTTAAGTTGAAGATAAGGTTAATTGACGATAATGCATATCCTTAAGTTAGGGGTGAGAAACACTTCATATTTGAGTAGCAATTAGGTACCATGTAAATATCAATTTAGGTTCATTTAAGTTTTGTTTCTTTAGGTTCATTTATAGATTTCTTTTGATTTATTCATACATTTTTTAGGTATCATTTTAGTGTTTTAGGTTCATTTAAGTTTTGTTTCTTTAGGTTCATTTATAGATTTCTTTTGATTTATTCATACATTTTTTAGGTATCATTTTAGTGTTTTTAGGTCATACATTGCATTATATTTGTACATATAGTTTATCATGCATAGCATTTGCATCTTTCATGTTTAAAGAGCCTATACATTTGATTGAAATCAAGGAAATTGTTTTCAAAATATTTTTCAAGAAAAAGTTTTCAAATGGGAAATTAAAATGAGCTTGATTTCATTTTCTTTTTGAGCTTAATGAGACTAATTTTTCTTGATTTGATTTTGAAGGGCTTGGCATGAAAATTAAGGTTTCGAGTGGAGAAATCCCTTTTTGAGAGGATTTAAGTTTAAAAGCGTTTCACTTTTCAGTGTAATGATTCATTTCTTCATTCATTATTATACACACTTACACTAATAAGTTTCTTTCTTTAGTAAATGACATTCTTAAGGTTAACTTGGAACTCTCAAGCATTCCTCAAGTATATAATGTATTGGTTAGGAGATGAGTGAATGCAGGTGCACTTAAGGAAATGATCTAGCTTGGAGAGTGAGTGAAACCACTTAAAAAGCCTTGACTTAAACATTAAATTGACAATGTTATGTGAGTTTTCCTTAGATCTTTTGAACCCAAACACTATAAGCTTTTCTTTGGTCCCATATCCTTTCCAAACCATCATGTTTAGAGAAGTAATTTCTCAATCTCACCTAATCGAGGTTCCAGGATAAAAAGGGGATCAAAAGAGGTGGTTTTTAAAGGTATAAAAAGGGGAAGGAAAAGAAGAATATGAGTTGAAAATTTCTTGAAAGTGTGAAAAGAATTGTTGACAGTGGATTATTCTTTGGAACAGTATATATAAAGAAAAAAAATGAAATATTAAAAGAAAAAGTGAAAAATCCAAAGAAAAAAATGTATATAAATAGAAAGGTTGTTGAAAAGTTGAACAAGAAAAGAACAATGTAGTGATTGAGGTGATGGAAAGTTAGAAAGTAAAAAAAGAAGATGAATCGATTTCATCTAATTTGAATTGAAGAAGTTGAGTTAGAAACATTTTTTTAGTGTAATTGAAGTAAGAATGAGAAATGAGTGAGGGTGTTATCCTTGAATCTCTACTCTGATCCCTATATCATTTTTCCCATTTATTCTAGCTCTAACTTAGCCTCATCTACCTTGATATAAGCTAGTGATCTAAGGGGAATCCGAGATTCAACTCACTCCTTGAGACCTCTAAATGTTATATAGTGCTTGATTGAGTTTCATTTTTCATAATGTCTCTTAAAGTTCTTTGATTTGCTCTTGTGAAATACTATCATCACAATCAATTAGGTATATCACTCCGATTATTAAAGTGAATAATACGTTGTGTGTGAAGCCTTTAGGTTTTTGTGAGCTTTGATCTTATAAAAAAATTGATGAGAAGATCAAATTGAGTGATATCTTATTAGATATTAGTTCAAAGGTCAAGTTCTTGATGGATTTCCATATGCTTCGATGAGGTTTGGTTAATTTGATTGATTTTAACATTGATTGACAGTTTGTTGATTTTGCCTACATATTTTTGGTGAACTAGCTTTGTTATTGCCTTGTTTTTGTACTTAATGTTGGTTCTTTTCAAGATAAGCGTTTATGAGTATTGCTCTAAGTAAGCCCTTAGAAGACACAACTCCTCATTTAAGGCCACTTAAGGGTTTAAAAGCTTGAAGTTTAAGCTAAAACTTCTGTTGCGACCTACGAAAGTGGTAGTTATCTTTAGTAGCATTTAGAATTTTTGTATTAGGATCATGAAAAATTGCATTTGTATTATTTTCTCTTGAGTTAAGATGAGTTTATAGTTGATTGCTTGAAGACAAGTAAGGGTTCAAGTTAGGGATAATTGATGACTTGGAAAATGAGTATAAAATTGTATGAATTCGGTTAATTTTCCTTATGAAATGCACATAATTGAGACACTTTCGCTTATTTTTAGGTATAAAGCTTAGAATTGGAGACTTAAAGTCTTAAAAGAAGAAAAGCGAAGGTTTTGGATCAAAGGAATCGAAAAGAGGGGAAAAAGGGCATGAAAACATGGAACCGAGTCGGATACCAAATTGACTATCGAACTACAGCTCAATAAGATGTTTCCTGCTGAAAAAGCTTTTCTGACCGAACTGGATACCGACTTGCATACCGAATTACAGTTCGACACCAATGAGGAAGAAGCTGAAACCTCATTGATAGAACTCATTACTGAGCTAGGAAACGAACTACAGTTTGGTGTTTTCAGATCATAGAAGAAAACCTTCCTGACCTAATAGGGTACCAAATAAGGTACTGAATTAGTTACCGAATTAGGGCTCGATATATCACTTGAAGAGCAACAGACTTCCACTTTCCGAATTCCAACCCGAGCTCGATACCGAACTACAGCTCGGTATTCTCCTGTGAAGTTTAGGAACCTTCCTGTCCGAATTATGCATAGAATTAGTTACCGAATTGAGAGCTTGGTACAATATTCAAAGGTAAGTTGTGTTTTGTAACCGAACTAGTTACTGAATTCTATACTGAATTGTAATTCGATAACAGTACTGTTATGAGAGAAATTGTGTTTTTGGAGCCATTTCGTGTGTAATTTGAATTGTACTATAAATACTCATCTTAAACTCTTAGAGAGAGATCTTTTAGTTCATTTTGTATAATTCTTACACACTTGAGATTTTAACAAGAAATATGATTCATTGTGTTCTTCATTTTCTCTCAATCTTCAAGTGGATTCCAAGAGGAGAACAGTAGATTGGAGTTCAATTCATCAAGACCTAGTGATTCAAGCTCTAGATTTATTATCTCCATTACAAGTTTCATCTAATCCTCCACTTGAACTTCCATTTCTAGAGTTTTGAAATGGATCTCTTGTTGAATTATTGCTTATATTAGTTTAGCTATGCTAGGCTAACTTTGTAGTGGTTGAATACTTCATGAATCTAGATAGATTTTGTGATTCTAAAGCTTTTCATATGCTTTAATGGTGAATTCTTCAATATAGCATGATATGTGTGTTTATTGCTTAATTCATTTGGCGAAATTCAAGCATAGATTTAATCTTTATTGAAGCTAGACATAACGATTTCATGATTAGATTTAGGAGTTAAGAGTGATTAAAATGAAACTACACATAGTAAGTTTTGATCATCTCAGTTAGGATGATGTTTTATGATTTATAGACATATGATTGTTGTAAATGATAAATTGATGTTAGAATTTGAAAGAACCTAATATTGATGATTTTTATTCCAAGCTATACTTTAGTGTTCTAGGTGTTTGATAAAATGTTTAAAAAAGTGATCAAGTGTCTATCTAATATTCAACCATGATCTTCTCATATTATCTTGTTATTTATCAATTGTACTTCAATTCCTTTAGTTAAATTTTACATACTTGTTATTAGTGTAAATTTGAGAATCATTTTACAACTTAGAAATACATTAAGTCATTTTACACTCCTGAAATAAAATTCATGTTTAATCTCTAAAGTTCGATATTCGTAACTACTATGTTATGATAAGATGATGTTTACTTGATATATTTCTAATGAATTGAATTCCATGTCAAGTAATTTTCATATCAATCATCGAGCTTTAACAAAATGATTGGTATATTTTTTATAATTACTTTTTAAAAAGAATAAAAGTTAATACATATATTTAAATTTTTAACTATTTAAAAATACTTTTTTTAAACCATTTAATTATCGACTCCAATAATTTTATTAAAATAAAATAGATAAAAATACCATAAAAATTTTATAAATCACAACAAAATGAATTCACTATTATAAAGAATAATACTAGAATTTTAATATTTATTGGCTTCTCAACCATGACAGACAATACCCACACAACACTATTTTTTGATTTTTTAACTTTAAAAAAAAATTGTGCATTTTAGTAAAATAATATTTTACTTAAAATAAAAAACTAAATATTTGATTTTTTTACAATTATTTCAAAAGTGTAAAAAAAAAAAAAACTATTTATTAGTTTTTCTTAAAATATATTTTAAAAATAATATATTTTAAAATTATTTTAAATTTTTTATTTGAAAAATATAGAATTTATAAAATAATTTTAAATAAATTTTTTTATAAAAATTTGTATTAGAAATATGACTATTGAATATAATTGCTTTCAATAAATAATTTATTATTTGAGATAAAATAAGTTAGATGGGTTTAAAAGAAAAATTAAAAGCTATGAAGAAAAAAAGTAAATAAATAAATTTCAAAACAATTGCAAAGCTGGAAAATTGTAAAAGTTAAAAATTTAATAAGAAAAAAAAGATAAAGTGAGAATTTTATTTTATTTAATAAAGATAAAGAAAGTTTAATCATGTTATCCACATTATTATTCTTTAAGAAAATGTTTTTTTTTTTATAATTATTATAATAAATTTTTGAATAAATGATTAGAATAGAAATATTTATACATAAAATAAATATTTTATACTTTTTGTTTGCATACATAATTTTTGTGATATGCTTTTATATAATACTTTTTTTAATTTTAGAAATTAAAAAATATTATGACATTTCATGAATGAAAATTTTTTATTTTTTAAAAATATTTTTAATTTTTAAATAGCGATAAATATTTTTAGACATGCATGTATATCATATCCGCCCACGTATTGGGACTTTAGAAAACAACACGTCAAAAAGAAAAAAAAAAAAGTTGAATTAAATTCGCGACTTTTAAAAGAACAAAGGACACCTGTCAATATGAGACCATATCAAGTTGTCGATGCAGACATTTTTAAATTGAAAATTTTATCTTTATTAGACACACTCGAACACTGAGGAAGCCACTACATCCTGTACATAATAATAAAATAATTTTTAGGATATGCTTATCTACGCCACATTATAATTCTAGAAGTCTCGAATTTTCCTTTATAAGCTTAGCCCACACCACAGCAAATTCAATCACCATCAATCGTTGCTCAAAATATCTTTATTTAGCTAAAACTAAGAAGAAAAAATGAGCTGGTGGTGGGCAGGAGCGAGTGGCTGGCTTCAGGTAATAGCTTAATCAAATATCTAAGTTTTTGTTATGTTTAATTAGATATTAATTACTGATTTGTGTTTTATTGCAGAAAAAGCTTGAAGTGGCAACAAGTGGTTACCAGAGTGTTGCTCTGGTAATTGGAGTAACCGGAATCTCCGGCAACAGCTTAGCAGAGATTTTACCACGGTCGGATACACCCGGTGGGCCATGGAAAGTGTACGGCGTTGCACGACGGCCCAGGCCAGACTGGCACATGGACCACGCAGTTGAATACATCCAGTGCGACGTCTCTAATGCTGAGGAGACTCAATCCAAACTCGGAGCTTTAAAAGATGTGACTCACATCTTCTACGTGACCTGGGCCAACAAGTCCACCGAAGAATTGAACATACAAGTTAACGGCGCTATGTTCCGTAACGTCCTCGAAGCCGTGATCCCGAACGCGCCTAATCTGCAGCACATCTGTCTCCAAACCGGAGGAAAACACTACGTGGGACCCTTCGACTTGAAGGAGAAGACCGAATTTCACGAATCGCCTTTCACGGAGGATTTGCCCAGGCTAAACGTTCCTAATTTCTACTATGTTCAAGAGGACACGCTGTTTGAGCAAGTGAAAAGGAAGGAAGGACTGACGTTTACGATTCATCGACCGCATCAGATATTCGGATTTTCTCCGTACAGTATGATGAATCTGATAGGGACGCTGTGTGTTTATGCAGCTATTTGTAAACGTGAGGGTCTGCCTATGAAATTTCCAGGGACAAAAGCTGTTTGGGAGGGTTACTCTATGGCTTCGGATGCTGATCTGATTGCCGAGCAGGAGATCTGGGCTGCTGTGGATCCGAATGCTAAGAATGAAGCCTTCAATTGTGGGAATGGGGATGTGTTTAAGTGGAAGCATTTGTGGAAGATATTGGCTGAGCAGTTTGGAGTGAAGGAGTATGGGTTTGATGAGAGTAGGGGAGTGTACAGTTTGGAGGAGCAGATGAAGGGTAAAGAGGGTGTGTGGGATGAGATTGTGAAGGAGCATCAGTTGAAGCCAACTAAAGTTGAGGAGGTTGGTGCTTGGTGGTTTGGTGATGCTATGCTGACTTGGGAAGGGATTTTGGAGAGTAATAAGTGTAAGGAGCATGGTTTCCTTGGTTTCAGGGATTCTAAGAAATCGTTTGTTACTTGGATTCAGAGGCAGAGAGAACAGAAGATCATTCCTTGAAAGATTGGTGTATGTGTGTGCTTGTCTATGTTTATGTGTTCGAGTGTATGTTGGTTGAAATAACTGTGCTTTCTATGTGGTTTGCTGATTGCACATTTGTGATGTTACTCTGTTTTGCTAATGTTATCAACTGCTCTCTTTTGTTTGCATTAATTTATATAAAGTACAGTTCATCCATCTGCATTGCATGAATTAGATGGACTATGATTTTCAATTGAAAGAAATGGTTTTTGAGTACACATTCAAGACTGAGTTTCTCTATGTACTGAAGAAGATAGCCCAGGAGACCTAATGCATGCTTTTACATGCTAGTATTTAATAGGCGATTGTCTTCTTTTTCTTCTCAACTCTTCTATCCAGAAAGAACGGGCTGGCTTCTGCCAAAGTTGAAAGTATGAGAAAAGCTTATCCAAGCCGCCGCCTCCGGTCTCTTTTAGTTTGTTTGCTTGTGGCTTGAATTGTCATCATCTTTTCTTAGCATTTGGTTCTCTTCTTTCTTCTTCTCACATCATATATTCAACTTTGCTAACGTGATTTATTGACCGTAACTCTTCTTACTTCTTTTCTGGACTATGTGACTAAATATTCCAATTGATATATTTTACAACATTCATACTACATTAATTTTTATTTCAGTGGATTTAAATTTAAAATTATATATTTCCAATAGGTTAGTAATAATGTTTACCATAATTATAATGCGAAATTTCTTGTAAATTGGCTCTTACAAATTTTAAATATAATTATAGACGTATGTTTAAAAATATATAAAAATAAATTTTTAAAAATTTGGATTATTTTTATTAAAGCAATTTATTGAATGAAATTAAAAGAAAAAATATTATACAGATAATATTTCATAATAATAATTAATTTAATTAATAAATTAAATTCATTTAAAATAATATGCTTACTTTAACAAAATATCGATTTTATGATTATAAATGATGGTAGTAAGTAAAATTTTTAAAATTTTAATTAATGGTAAACTGAAGTCCCTGAACGGTGTGGCGGACCAACGGATGTATGATGGCCCCATGCCCATCACAAAAGTTTTCTTTATGTCTTGTTAGGTTTATAAATGGGAATAGAAAAATCATTATTTTCAAATTAATTTCAAAAGAATAATTAATTTATTCATTTTTAACTAAAAATAATTTAAATTTTATTATTTTACAAAGTCGAGTTTGATTTGAACTGTAAATTATTTTTATTTTATTATTTTAAAATTAATTAAAGATGCTTTTGAAAAAAAACAAAAAAATTGTTAGGTAAAAACATCAATATGTTATTTGTTGATGGATTTTTAAATTTTATTTTTTAATAAATCGTTAATATTTTTAAAAAATAAATATATCACTATATAAGCTTGATAAAATTAAGAGCTCAGATTTTATTTATTTAGTATTTGTTGGATGAATATTTTCAATAAATATATATATATATGTATTTGGTAATAATATTTAAAATAATATTTAGCGTTTTAATTAGTATTTAAAATAACGTTGGTGAAAATTATTAAAAGGTAGCTTCCAATCTTTACTTTATTAGTCTTTTTTATAATTTATTATATCATTATTCGTTAAATTATATTTATATCTGTAATAAATTATAATAATTTTATATTTAACAGTTAATTTAAAAATTAAAATTAATATCAAACGTTATGCAACAGTCAACTTAACAACTAATTAAAAAATCTAATTTAACAGTTAACTGTTACAATTATTTGAAATGTTAATCTGACATGTAATTAAAAATCTAATACTCATATTTTTACACTTCTGTTAGTATCTCATTTTTTTTTAAAAAAACATCTTAAAAAATATAAAGTTAAAATAAATAAAAATTGAAGCAATATGCACAGATATATGAACTAAAACTACAAAATCGAACAATCACGTTACATGGTTCACCTCAAAAGAGGCTAATCCATCAGATCACAAAGACCACAAGTACATCACATAGTAGTTACACTCAGAGATCAACAAAATCCACAAAGAAACCCTAAAACAGAAAACCCTAGCAGAATAGGAGGAGAGAAGCAAAAATTCTCTCTCTAAGTCTGCAGGATTGAGAAAGAGAGGATTATATAGTTAGGTCATCAAGTGCAGCCGGGTGCCTAAGTAAGAAGGCGCGGATCTCCAACAGGTCGAGTCGAGGCGCGGGTGAGAGGGCCAAGTTGTAGCAGATGAGACAAGAACAAAACCCACACGAGAAAAGGCCCAAAACAAATATAAGTGTAATAACAGGATGTACACATTACAACAAAACTTCCCCTAATGTTACATTCTACAGGTATACACAGAATGGTCTAAAATCCTCATTTTTCATCATTGTGCCTCCAAGTCTCTCTTAGTTTCAAATGTCTTGCATCACTGGTCCATTTTCTCTGGTATTAGACCCGGCAGATGTGAAGAAAGTTCCTGCAATACAGAAACTTCTTCAATGATACTACCTTGGTGCCCATATTAGAAGGATTTTCATCTGTTAGTACCTTTTCAACCTGCAGAACACCATTTAACACATTCAGTATGATAAAATGGTATTTGACTCCTATGTGCTTAGTCCTGTCATAATAGACAGGGTTACTACTGATGTGGTAGGCTCCCTGACTATCAGTGAAGACAGTAGCTTTAAGGCCAAGCAATTTGATTTCTTGAAGAAGCCCTTGAATCCAGAGCCCTTCTTTTATTCCCTCAGTTAAAGCAATATATTCAGATTCAGTGGTACTCAAAGCCACATCAAATTGTAATTTAGATCTCCAGGAAATACAATTTCCACACACAGTTAATACATAAGCAGTCATAGAGCGTCTAAATTCAGCATCTTTAGCAAAATTAGAATTAGTATAGCCAATGATATTCACAATATCAGAATACTTGCTATACTCTAAACCAAATTCAACAGTGCCTTTAATATACCTAAAAAGTCCTTTAATAGCAGTCCAGTGTTCAAGCATTGGTTTCATCATGTATCTGCTTAATATGCTTATTTTTTTTTATTGAAATAGGAGAAGCCTGTTGGGCCAGCTTCTTACTTTATTAAAATTTAAAAGAAAAAAGAAACAAGAGAAATAAAGAGATACATCAGGAAAATAAAATTTGAAAATCCTGGGCCCTAACAGCTGCCCATTCTAAAGCAAAAACAAAAAGTGGATCCTGGGCCCTAACAAACGTCCATGCTAAAAATAAAAATAAGATAAACCGGGACCCTAACTTGGGAGAGGCCCAAGCTAAGGAGGCTGAAAATCTTAAGATAGAACAACAATTGTGCGACAAGTACTGCATGGTTCGTCTAAATTAATCGGAACCTCGGGTTTCATCAACAACTTCGCTCTTTTCTTGAGTATTCTTTCGCGCTTGGAGAGATGTTGACGGCCGTCGAGTCCGTCAGTAATTTAAATATCCTGTAAACAACAAATTGATTGTCGTAAATACGGTCGAATCCACAGAAAACAGTTATCAATTGTGTATTGTATACTGATCAAGTAATGTAAATGGGGGTTTGAAAAGTGGATTTGGACTGAATGCTAAAAACGCAAATATTAACAATCAAATATATTAAAAGACCCAGCTAACCGATCATTTAATTAATGTGTTGATCATTGATTCAAAAGATATCTCTATCGATTTTAATAACCACAATTATAGTTGTTGACAACATGCCTAACAACCAATCTTTTCCTTAGTTATTAGACTGACCGGGTACGACCCTTTGAATCAATCACTAATCTAACACGTAGATTGAATTATAAACTAGAAAAGACCTGCGATCATAGCCAATGAATCAGTACGACAGTTCTTGAAATATGATTGTGGAACCTCAACACTACCTAGGTCAGATTAATTACGAATTATCTAACATGTAGTGTATTAGCCTACTCAATTAACCAATCGCGCGCTTAATCAATTAATCAAATAAAACTAACATGACCTTAGCTATAGGCACAGAGTGACCTTAACTATGGGCACAGAGACTACACAAATATTAAAAGATAAAGCAACGAAGCAAAGATCTCATAACACGAATTAATTAAACTGATCGTTTAGCTGGGCAGACTAGTTTAGCACCACATGGATGCTGTCAACATCATCGTCTAAATTATGAACTGAACGTACAAAAGAAGAGAAACGGAGTGTTTTTATTCAAAACTAAAACTCAAACTGCTAATTCTGATCATTCAGAGTAAATATATACTCTGTTACAAAACTGTAACTCATTAAAAATCTCCTCAGAATCCTTATTTAAAAGTTCTAAATTCAAAATATAAAAATCCTTAAAATCCTATCAGTTTATTTCTAAATAATTATTCAGATGAAAACTTGCTGACTTTGACTCTGCTTTGGCAATTGTTGTCAATGATCCTCAAAAATCTTCATATTTGTATAATTGCCTCTTATCTGTCCAAAATTACAAAAATAGGCAAATTAAAAGCAAATCTTCAATAATGTCCAAAAATAATAAACAAAATAGTGCAGGAATAACGTCAATTTCATGCTTAATCAGATGTTGTTTGTGAGGACTTGGTGAGAGGTTAATATTTGTGATGTGGACTTCATACTCTGGAGTATAAGGTGAATTTGGATCTGGGGAGACCTCTGGTTCTGTACTCCAACCGGACTAGACTCTAATGTCTTTTCCTCTGAAACCACCTTTGGTGGTGTGTGATTTTCCACCTCATTCATATCCATATGAGGAGCTATCCCTGTCTCATTATCATTCAAAGTATCATTAATATTAGAAACAGAAACACTAACCAATTTCTCCTTTTTTGCAGATTTACTCTGCAGCTTCCTGCAAGTGTCTGTATAGTGTCTTAATGCCTTGCAAGTTGGACAAAAATCCGGAAGGCGCTCATATTTAACTGATAATTTAATTGTATTATTATGAACTTGAACATCCACTTCCCGTTCCACCTACTTAATATGCTTATTGAATAAGCTAAATCAGGTCTTGTACAGACCATGACGTACATGATTCTACCTATGGCTTCAGGATATGGAATGTTATGAAGAATATGATCATCATCACAGAATTTCTTATCAAGTTTATGGCTTGTAGATAAAGACAAACTGTTTGGTTTAGCATCACTCGTACTAAAAATGTTCAGAATTTTGTATAGATAATTTTTCTGATCAATGCATAACAGATTATTACCTCCGTTTCTAGTGATGGACATGCCAAGGATTTTGGAGGCTTCCCCCAAATCCTTCATATCAAATTCCTAATTCAATTCAATTTTAACAGAGGACAGATACTGCAATTTAGAACTCATTAATATAATATCATCAACATACAACAACATGAATACAAGTGAATTATCAACAGACTTGTAATACAAGCAAGCATCATACTTACTCTTTTTTAAACCCATTTTTCCAACATACTCATTAAACCTTTCATTCCCTTGACGGGGTGATTGTTTCAGGCCATATAGGGACCTTTTAAAGAGATACACCTTGCCACCAGACCTGACAAACCCTTTAAGTTGGCCTATGTAGATCTCTCTGTCAAGAAAACCATAAAGAAAAGCTATTTTAACATCTATCTGCTCTAATTCCCAATTAAAATGAGCAACCAAAGACAACATGATCCTAATAGTGATGTATCTAACAACAGGAGAGAACATTTTGAAAAATCAACCCCTGCCCTCTGGGTAAAACCCTTGGCAACCAATCTAGCCTTAAATCGACCTGAATCAGAAGTTGACAAATTTTCCTTAACCCTGCAAATCCACTTACAGCCCACTAACTTTTTATGTTTAGGTTTATCTACCAGTTCCCAGGTTTTATTCTTAATCAGAGAAGCTATTTCATCATCCATAGCATTCTTCCACATGATTTCATTTGGACAATTGATAGCTTCTTAATAAGAATTAGGGACAAATTCTGATTCAGTATACGTATTAAGGGTATAGATCACCGATTAATATCAACAAAATCCTCATATTTGGATGACATCCTAGTGGTCATCTTAGGTCTATCCCTACTAAGGAGAATCATCCAAATTGTGTTCATGATATGTCTCATCTATAATTTCAACAGGTTGGTTTTCAGAATTCATATTAGGATCAGTTTCAGATGTGGGGACAAGTTGATCAGACTCAATATCAGTTTCAGATTCACTGACTCTAAGGCTATCATGCTCAGTATTTGGCACACCAGACTCAATACCAGACTTAGAATCCTCAAGTTCTATAGGTTTGATCTCAAAACTAGAGAGGTCAAGCTGCCTATACTGGACATGATTAGAGTGCTCAGAATTCAGGAATACAGGAAATTATTTTCAAAGAAAACCACATCACGACTGATAATGAATTTGTAACTGAAGTTATCCTTAAAAACTAACCTATAACCCTTAGTACCAGCCTAAAAACCCATAAACAAACCCATGAGAGACCTAGGATCGAGCTTATCAAACCTTTGGTAAGCTAAAACCTTGTAACCAAAAGTCCTAATGTGATTGAAACTGGGAGGTTTACCGTACCAGAGTTCAAAAGGAGTTTTATTGCCAATCGAGGAAGAAGGAGACCTATTTTTCAGAAACGTAGCATAACATAAGGCTTCCCCCCAAAAAATCTTAGGAAGGTTGGCTTGAAACAGAAACCTCCTAATCCTTTCTAGAAGAGTTCGGTTCAACCTCTCAGCAACCCCATTCTGCTGAGGTGTATACCTAACAGTCCTATGTCTCCTAATCTCAAATTTCTCACAGAATTTTCTTTCGAGATTCATTTTCTACTAAAGATTTCCATATTTTAAATTTTTCAAAAACTTCTGTTTTGGTATTCAACAAATAAGTCCAACAAAATCTTGAAAAATCATCAGTAAAAGAAAGAAAATATTGACAACTACTAAAGGTTTTGGTTATGGTGGGACCCCACAGATCAGAATGGATATATTCAAGAACAGATTTAGTTTTAAAATCAGTTTTGTAAAATGGTGACTTGGTTTGCTTTGCAAGGACACATTTTTCATATTTAGAAATGTCACAAGGGAAATCACTCTCAATCAGCCTCTGTTTCTGCAATTCTCTAAGACCACCTATCCCAATGTGGCCTAACCTTCTATATCACAACAGACCCTTACTAAAGGGATCACTAAGTTTGGTTTGGGTAGCTAGAGCCTCTAAGGTTGATCTTTCTAGAATGAACAGGTTTCTTACCCTATTCCCTCTTAATTCTACTCTACTGGACCCAGGCCTAGACATCTCTACCCTTTGGTTTTTAAACACACACTCATAACCCATCTCACCCATCTTACTAACTGACAGAAGGTTTCTTCTAAGATCAGGGACATACTTGACATCTCTAAGGGTCACAGTCCTACCATCAAACTGCCTAATGGTCACATCTCCGAGCCCTAGAATGTCGCACCTATGGTTAGACCCCATGACAACAAAACCCTCATTACAGACTCAAGATTGGTAAACCAGATCCTATTTGGTGACATATGGTGTGTGCAACCAAAATCAATGACCCAATTAAGCAAGAAATTATTAGGAATAGTTGAATTATTTAAGTCAATCACAACAGTTAAAACCATCAACAAAAGGATCAGAAACAGAAATAGCATTAGGTGCACCGGTTTTATAAGACCATTTGTTTCATCCCTCTTCTTCTGGAAGCAATCCTTAATAAGGTGGTTAGAATTTTTACAATAATAGCACTTCCTCATTTTGTTGCTACCAATTTTACCCTTACTACTGTCCTTTTGTTTATTATCTGCCTTATTCAAATTATTTTGGTTAGCAGTAGGCTTCTTACCCTTTCCCTTATTCCTATGGCTGGTATTAGACTTACTATGAAATAGACCCTCATTATCTTTCTTAATCATTTCCTCTCCAACAGATCTGAAATTAAGGGCATATATGATGTCTTTAGTGGTTAGAGATTTCTTATTAAAAGAAATAAACTCTCTAACAACACTATGAGACTTAGGCAGAGCATGAAGAAGGACCATAGCTAAATATTCATCACTAAGTCTCTCAGCCTCTTTAGTCCTACTGTTCAAGTCCTGAACTAACCTTTTAAACACAGTCGGGTTCTCATTTACCGTCTTATTAGGGGAAAACCTAAAGCTAAACAATTTATGAAGGCTTATAATCCTATTTGGAATGTCAGATTCTAAATAGTAAGCCTCTAATGCTTTCTAGAGAGAGCCAGCATTCTTAACATCATTCATGGCAGTTAAGACATCATCAGATAAATGTAGCAGAATAGTATGATATGCACGTTTGGCCATTCTAGCCTTATCTGTGTCAAAATATCAGAAGGATAGTCATTATCCACAACCCTTTCAATGCCATGGTGAACCAAACAGATAACATTTTCTTTTGCCACAGCACAAAATCTTGAGATCCATCAAAGACCTCAATGTTTATTGGATTTGAACTTGAAGATTTTGAAGACATTTTATCAAAAAATGTATTAAAGAAGAATTTTAAAAGTTTTATAATACATTGACACTGATATAGTAAGCCAAGAACAATATGATGTATGATATTCACAAAGAATGAACAAATCAATCACAGTAATACAAGATAATATCAACAATTACAGATAACTTAGATATTCACACAACAAATATTGATCACATAATAATAACAAATTATTCCAAAGATTGATAACCTCAAATAAGTCAGATTTTCACGTTACTGACACCGTTTGGGTCTTTTAACAGGAACTAAGCCTGTGACCCTCAGCCACGTTCAAACAAGCCAGTCTGTTCTGTACTGGCAGGCGGTTCGAGGCTTTAACAAGCTACTAAGGCTTATACCTCTTCAGTCAAGGTTCTCAATCACCCAAAGATCACAACAATATAACAAATATTCAGAATATCACAAAGAAAGAACAATTTCGAGAAAAAAAAAGTTTAAAAGTAGAGAATAGGGTTTAAAAAGGCTCAGTTTGTGCTGCTATCTGGTAAATCGACCTTAAAAGCTCGATTTTCCTCCTAGTTCCTCGGAACCTGTATTAGGGTCACCCTTCAAGTTACCTCTTCCTTCCCTTAAGCTTTTGTTCTTCTTAACAGCTTCCAAAAGTACCTATCACTCAAACTAACTTGTTAGAAACAAGAAATGACAAGGGAAGCAAGAATATCGAACAAGTAACAAAACTGCTCTGTTAGGGTTTCACTACAGAAGTTTGTAAATAACTAAAAAAACCTCAGATCTACAGAGATCAAAGACTGATAGTTCGAATAACAAGCGATTATGCACACAGAACCACACAAAACAAACAATTCACCAAGAATCACCAAGAAGCCACATAGACAGTCATAGATCTGTAAACCTTAGATCACAAAGTATATCAAACAAGCTCTTACCTGGAGCTCTAATACCAATTTGAAGCAATGTGAACAGATATATGAACTAAAATATACAAAATTGAACAATCCTATTACGTGGTTCACCCTAAAGGAGGCTGATCCACGGGACCTCAGCGACAAACTGAGAGATCGATGACACTAGAAATCATATTACAAAGACCACAAATACATCACACAATAGTTACACTCAGAGATCAACAAAATCCACAAAGAAACCCTAAAACAGAAAACCCTAGCAGAACAGGAGGATAGAAGCAAAAATTCTCTCTTTAAGTCTGCAGGATTGAGAAAGAGAGGATTATATAGTTAGGTCATCAAGTGCAGCCGGGTGCCCAAGTAAGAAGGCGCGGATCTCCAACAGGTCGAGTCGAGGCACGGGTAAGAAGGCCAAACTGAAGCAGATGAGACAAGAACAGAGCCCATACGAGAAAAGGCCCAAAACAAATATAAGTGGAATAACAGGATGTACACGTTACAACAAAAATTATACGTCATTCAAACTTTAGGTCGAGCAAATAATTTATTAAATTTATTTCAAGTTCATATACATATATATTATTGAATTTTTTTAAAAATAACCAAAATATCCAGACATCTCATTTATGTATCATAAATATATAAATAGTCTTTCGGGTAAAATCTCGTAAGGCAATCCATTTAGTTTATTTTTTATGGGATAATTAATCTCTGGTCCTCTTAACACACTTTACCAGTTGGCTAATACGTTTTTCATTATATATGAAAATTCTAAAACTCATCCCCGAATCGATTTAAAGTTTTGCATGTGTCAAACACGCATGACGTGGAGAAATCACACTAGGTTGACATATGTAGGTTGTTTAAAAATGTTATAGTTTATCATTAAATTAAATGTATTCTTACAATAAAAAAAAAGTTAATTACAATTTTAGACTTTTATTAAAAATTATATTTTTAGATCAAAATTAAAATTTTACAAAACTAAACTTTTTTAAAAAGTTTTTGTAAAAAACAAACCAAAATTACTATAATATCATTGTATTCCGATCTTGATTTGTTTTCCAGGCAAATTAGATCGAGAAGCAAAACTACACCAGGAAGCAGCAAAATATAACTGCTTCCTGATGTTCTGCTTTCCGGACCGGGAAGCAATTATATTTTGCCTATTTCCCGGTCTGATGCTTCCAGATCCACCGAGAAGCTCATTTTTACAAATTTTTATTTTTTAAAAAAGCTAAAAGTATTTTTAAAAAAAATAAAAAAAGGATTAGTAAAAAAAAAATAAAGAAAAGTTTCTAAGATCTAATTTTAAATATTTACACCAATGTGAAAAATGGAAATTGAGTTTGAAAGGGAGAAGGAAAATACAGTGCTCCAAAAGGTTATTTTAGATTTCAAAATACAAATGTAGCGTCAAATCAAATCTCAGCCCCAAAGATCCCAGGCGCGGAAGTCAGAGCGCAGAAGTAGGAGTGTCACATCATCGTACAAACATAAATATATAATATTGTTATAGAAATATATTAGGGAGAATTTTATTTTTGGCATTTTATAACTTTTATTTATATTATGTAATTCAATTTTAAAAATTTCACAAAAATAATTTTTTAAACTTTCAATTTTAAAAAATATGACATCACAAATTGTGAATGGATCCTTCACAGACTGTGAAGAGACCCTTCACATACTGTGATGGGCTATTTTTCAAAATCAAAATTTTAATGGATTAAAAATATAAATGAAACTTTTTTGAATTAATTTTGAAATTTTAAACTTTATTTGGGTTATTTTATATAATTTTCCCAACATATTATCAAATACCTCATGAATTTTAAAAATCTCCAAATTAATGATTCATAATTCAAAAAATTATTAATTTATAATAAAAGTATCGATTCAA
The DNA here is from genome assembly GCA_031304145.1 of Cardiospermum halicacabum. Lineage (NCBI taxonomy): Eukaryota > Viridiplantae > Streptophyta > Magnoliopsida > Sapindales > Sapindaceae > Cardiospermum > Cardiospermum halicacabum. The sequence continues at coordinate 2,445,969 of JARJHC010000107.1, read as the reverse complement.
ACTACATGAAATGTGCGGCTTTAAAAGTTTAACATAATTATTACTCATATATATATATATATATTTCAAGATGTTTGGTTTTACAATTATGAAAATGCACTAGAGGATCTCCAGGCTAGATCCGTTCAAATTTTGAATGAAAAGTAATAGGGAAAAACAAAAAGAGAGGGTTAGGCCATCGCTGTGTCTAATTAACACTTTCATACTCAAAAATAGACAACTAAGATGCTTCTTCTATAGTTGCTACTCATGAGCACACATAATGTAATTCAGATAATTTATAATCAGATATACAAGCGTCAATCATTTGAAAGAAAATGAAGTTTTAAGAATAAAAAAGGCATATGGTATCTTGATCCGCGTCTTAGAAACCTTAATCAGGCCGCCAGAACGCCAAATCGGTACTTAAACTTCTCAACATCTTATTAAGATGGACTAAGACGCCGACTAAGGCGTTTAGAATGGTACCGAGAGTTTCTGGCGTCTTGACCTACATGAACTCACTTAATGGTACCTATTTACTTGTTTTTATTTATAAAAATTGTGATAAATCTGTACAATGATTGTTAAATTTCGAAATATATAGTATTTATGGTTGTTTTCATAATTTTATTTTTATGTATTATATAATAATTTATTAAAATAAAATGTCAAATTTCAACAAAAAGTCAATGAACCGCCTAGCTGCCTAGGATAGGTGACTGATCCGATTTCGATTTGCAGAACATTAGAACTACCTGTTGCACTACATCAATTAGGTGCAAGTGAAACTCAACAATTGTGCCCACAAACAAGGTTACGTAGAATTGGTGGTATATCTGGACACTCGACCTGTGCGTGTCAAACTTGGCAAGTTGATATCCCTAAACAATCGATGCAGCAAGTTTTTACAATTATGATCCTTCGATACCTACCACAAAGGATGTTGGGATAACCTTAATATAAAATATTAGTCGACAAGTTATCTAACAATTGGAACTAGGGGTGTGCATGTGACGGGTCAGGATGGGAATTGATGTGTTCCGGTCCCGTCTCGAATTTTAATCGGGACGCAATTTTTTGTCCCGTTCCTGTTCTCGAATTCTAATATTCCGATTTTGTCCCGTTCCGAAATTTTCGGGACGAGATTAGAACGGGTTCGGAAATTTCTAAAATTAAATAGTAGAAATTTAAATAAAATAAATATTTTTTTTAATAAATAAAAATAAATATAATTGTCTAATTTGTTAATTGAAACAGTTTAATATTTATATACAATATCATTTATGTTTAGGATTAAAGAAAAATTATAATTTAATGAAATTAATTATTATAATATATTAATTTTTACAAGTTTGGAACGGATTCAGGTATTCCCAATTATAAAAGAGTTGTTCCGATCCTGATCCGGATCAACATGGTTTATAAAATAAGAATAGTACATGATAACTTAATACGATTAATATGTTTATCAAGCATTTGACTGCTGTTTAGAATATGATAAAATAATACTGACTATAATTTTATACGATACATATAGGATAACTTTATCATTGATAAATGCACCGATAACTTTATCACGTACTTTTCGTATTAAATATTCATCATGTTATTAGTAAATTTTCCTTTGATAAAATTAGGAAAAAAAATAAAAAATAAATTTTATATAAAATTTTGAAATAATCCCAAAAAATCCGGGAGGATTTCAAAATTTGTTTCAAAAATTAAAATGACCAAATTATCCTTTTAGAGTTTTTAATATTATTTTAAATTTTTATTTTTAATTTATTTTATTAATTAATTTTTTTTAAGATTAAAAATTGTAAATATCAAATTACCCTTCCAAAATTTGTAGAAAAAAGTCAAAATAGTAAATAATAGTAAATTAGACATTCATTGACAGCAAAGTGGCAAATTGGAAAAAAAAAATTACAGAGATGTTTTAGAAATTTCTAAAATCCTCATAGGTTTTTTTAGGATTATTCCTAATACTTATTTTTATTAAAAAAATATATTAATATATTTTTATTATATTTTATTTATTTATTTTTAACTGTAAATTACTATTTTATTACTTGCCAAATTTTACTTATCAAAGTTTACCAAATATAGGTTTAATATTTTGTTATCCTATCATATTACTTATGGATAACCAGCCAAATACAACTTATCAGTAACTTAATCCTTATACACAATTTTTATTCTAATCATTTTTCTATTACGTGCTTATCATGTACGATTCTGTGCTCATTCAATTTCGTCCCGATTTTTCGAATAACGTCCCGACACATTAAGCAACCCGTCCATTAATACGAGACTCAACAACAACAATTAAATTAAATAATTCTTTAATCAATATTTTGTAACAGTTGGCAATCAACAATCAACTGTTTCAATAAAAAAAACAAGAGCTACCAATCTAGAGAAGCAGATGAGTCAGCGGCAGAGAACACTTTCACTGATCCTGTGGTCACGGAAAATATCATAGGATCATGAGAGAACAACCTCGTTGTTATATGAAGCGACTTCTAGCCATACAAATCGTGATTACTGATTTGAACTTTAAAACTATGTAATATTGAAAGAGCCAAAACAAAAATGCTGCTACCCATTCCCTCCATTACAAAATCTATTCTAAAGTCTGCAACTATGGCACAAGGAAATTCACCATCTACGAGTTCTTTAACTATTCCCCAAGAGTAGTTGGGTTTGTGGAATCCTCAAGCTCTATTCCATCGATTCTTCGCTATTGGAACTTAGTTATAAAATACATTGAGAAAACGTAAAATCTTCATCTCCGGGCAAATCTGCTCCGTCTCACTTTGGCTGTGGACACTGTTCTTCTGCCTCCTAATGGACTTGCATATGAAGGTAACTTTGCAGCATTATCTGGACTCTGCTCATCTTCCTCATCACTGGTTTCATCAGACCTCCATCTTAGCCCACCATTCATATTTCCATACCTTTCATCCAGATCAGACGTCTTCTTTTCATGACTGAAAATTCCATCAACACAGAAGGTTGCTCAAAATGTTCTAGCAGATGCTTTAATTAACAAGAAATAAAGTAAAAAGGATGCTTCCATCTGCTATCAAATAGATAAACTAGCAATACAGTGAACAGAATAAAATCACAAATAAATGAAACAACACAATTACAGAATACTGAAATTTTTACCTCCAAGAAATATCCATTGGTTCCTCAGAGGAAACCACATTCCAGGGTACCTCGTAACTACTAGAATGAACTCTTTTACTTGACAAATTGGTGCGCATTTCTTGGGCAGATTCTTTTCGCATGTCATGCTTGCTGATAGGAGTTGAGGCAGGTTCAACTGCTAGCAATAGGGGCAATGATGGGATTGCAGGCTTGGGTAGACTTGTAAAGCCATTTTGCTTTACTTCTGGCGAGACTTTTTCAATTTCTGGCATATCCTTCTGATGGCTCTTTTGGACAGGTTTTGACATATTGTTTCTCTCTTTGATTGGTGTAGGACCAAAGAGACTAGGCCCCCTATTTCCAGGTGTTGAGATGTTATCAAATTTGAAATTGTTGCCAACCTTGAAGCCACTCTTCATACCTTCTGTATTCATGAATAACCTTTCATATCGAATTGATGAAAAATCTTTGCTCTGAAGATTATTGACAGCACCTGGTCTTGCAGGGGATTCAATAAATGAAGGTATAAATGAAGCCACATGGTTCATTGGCTGAAGGAGAGGAGAGTCTGCAGCTGCAGGGGCTAACAGACCTGTTGATTTTTTTTCATGCAACACAGGAAGATGAGATTTTGCTGACATTTCAACTTCTTCCCCAGAAGTAATGGTAATCTCCAGTACTTCACCCGACTTTATCAGTTTCTGTTCAACTTCTGGCAGCAACTCCATGCCAGTATCCTGCAGTGAGCAACAAATTTCAATTCACTTCGAATCACAATCAATTAAACTTAGTGCATGACCGCATAATTAAACAGACTTAAAGTCGAAACTAAACCTATCCAAATCATAAATAAGACTTTATTTACTTTTTAGGAGCTTCGAACTAACAGATTTTTATGCCAACTCAAACTAATTCTTCAGATTTTTAACTAAATCAGGATGTGGTCAAGGCCTGGCAAAAATAATTAAACTTGTACTCTGCTCCACATAGGCATAAGGATAAAAGCAAAGGCAAAGCAGAGTTGAATTAAAAGAAAACTCTCATTTAACTAAGCAATCAAACTACCATGCACTGTAATTTATCCTACTCCGCAAGACTACATAAATTTTGACTATAATTAACTGAGAAAGAAGCTAAGGGCCAAGAGATATAAAACCACTTACAACAAATTTGTTTCTCCAGTGAATTTGTGATTGCATTTTTGATAGAACTTCTTCAGAAATAGACTTACTAGAAAGAAAGTGCTCCTCAATGCTTTGAAGTTTAAGATTAACTTTGAATGCATCAGCATATCGATAACGCTGCAACCGAAAGAAGTTCAAGTTCATAAAGATTTTTTTCAATTCCAAAAAAAAAAATAAAATCTCTACTCAAAAATAATGAGAAACAGGAGCATGTCTAGCAATCACCATTATATTGAACTATTATCACTGCCTTTGATCTTTCCTCTCATGTTCACATGTTTGACATATAAAATATCTAAAACTAAGTTTCATATACATGGCTTATAAGAAAGGAATATTACCTGAATATAGAATATGACAAGAAGACAACCGATAGTTGTTGAAGGATTATCAGTGACTGAATCCAACAGGCATTTATGAATATATTTCTCCTCATCAGCATTCCAAGGTAACTCTATCATTCGGTCAACTAAATTCCTCCGTATACAAAGGCAACAAATTTCAGAAACCAAGATCTCCATCCATTGATCCCAAGTCTTGAAGTCACCTTTAGTGTCGTCCATGGAGCCAGCATTTGATCCATACTTCAAATTCTCTTCTCTAACTTTGGTGCAAAGCATCCTCTGATACGTAAATGCTTCAGTTAGAAGTGCACACTCCACCCTGACACGAACAGCAGTCACAGCTTCACTAAGTGAAACCAACTGAGATGCACCATCACGGCCAGACCAGCGTAAAACCATAAGAGCTGTCTCAGGATTCCCTCTTTCTAAAAGAACTTGTGCAATCTTAGGATGAGTTGTTGGGCCACATATCTCCGGAAGAAGGTGCAACGCTTCCTAAGCATGATAATTGGGTCATCATTTACATATGAAACTATTTACAACAATAGTCCATTATCAGAAAGCCCCACAAAAATGTCAATGCCACCCAGCACAAGTGAAAACATTATCCATATAAATCAACACTGTAATACACAACAAGAAGGTTGCAACACTTCACAGATTCAACATTGCTTTTTGACGGAACACTTGACAAACCAATTTAGTTGTCTAATTCAGAACTGAAGAGCACAGATTTTGAACAGAAACTACCAACAGGATTGAGGTAGGACATGATTGAATAAATTAATCCTACCAAGCAATCCATGGGGTTTGATAAAAAGTATGAGTACTACTACTAACATCAAGGGCTGCTGTACTGTAGTCTTTAAAAAACTAAATGTATACAATTCTATTCTAATTATATTAATTGGGACAATAAAGTTATCCACTTACAATTATTTATTTTAAAAACTACATGACTGTAAAACAAAATATGGTATTCTATATTCTAAAAATATTTCTAAATATTATATTTATATATATATATATAGACACACACACACACACATGCCACTAGGTCTTTTTCCTATACAAGGAAAAATATGACATTAAAATTTGAGGAAAGGCGATTAAAACCAGGCTAATGAGATACTGTACACTCTGCACATAATCAAATTACATATATCCAGAGCTTTGAAAGCAGGAAGATTTATATTAGAACTAAGTTGGCCATTTCATATGAATAACATACCTGGAGAGCCTCATCTGTGTCATCATCTAAAAGATAGAAAGTAAGAGACTCCAGTAGTGAATGCCTTGGTATAGAAAATGCAACAGCAAAATCATCCACAAGGGCCCTCCAAGATTCATCAGGCACTGTCCAATGTCGGTCAGAAAGGTAATACAGAAACTGTACATCCATTAAGAAGACAAGGGTACCATAATATCGTACTGACTAGTTAAAATCTAAAGCAATAAAAGTTATTCAAAGTAAAAATTAATTAGAGAAAGGATACAATTGCTTGCTTCGCAACCACCAAATCTGAGCTACCACATAAAAAGAGTATATCAGCAGCAGAACGAAGACTTTCAAATGGGTAGCATCCTGACATTCCTTCTATTTTTGACCTAAAGAAAGATGAGCTTCCATCATCTTCATGCAAATATGTAATATCAATTTCCTCTCCAGTTGCTTGAGTAAAATCCTGCTCTATCTCAAGATTAGCAAGCGCATCTTCAATAAAAAGGGAGCCATTCTGTCTATCTGACTCCACAGAGTAGTTGACTGGATCAGGCCATGCACGTCTAGTTGCAGCTGATTTTCTTTGACTAACTTTAAAACGCCATGACATGAAATTATCATAACAGGACCTCACATTCTCCAAAAATTGGTGTTTAGAACACCACAACATAATTTCCAGATGCTGAAAGAAAAAACAATATATTTCATAAACAAAACTGTGAGCTATATATTAATGAAAATCATAAAATGTCTGATTTGACATCATACATGAAACATGTCCAATCAAGCCTTTAGTAATATATTTGATAAAAGACTACTGTACATGCATGAACTTTTACGCTATAACACACTAATTTCTATACAGGACAACTGTTTAATCATTCAATAAAACTAAAGAGAATATCATGGATTACTTTAGGAATATGGAAACAGACTAATAACAAACTTGTTTATTAAGAAAACCTGTTTTGTCTTCAATATACTCTCCTGAAGGTGTTGCAAGTCTTGAATCCGTGCCAGGAGATCATCCTTGAAAGATGAAGCCAAAATTTCCACCACACTGGATATGCCAGCCAATTTTCCAGAAAACTTCTGAAGTATAGTTATTCTACTTTTCATCTCCTCCCGTTCGAGATTGTCTATTAAAAAGAAGTTAGGATCTTAAACAAAATCATATATATATATATAGATGGCATATAACACAAAAGAATTAAATACATTAAATAAAAAAAAATACATATATTAAAAAAATTAAAAAAAAAAAAGCATGGGAACAACAAGGATACATATTTCTTTAAGTTCTAATAGAATGGTTTTGAATGCTCTCTTGCACCAATCCTTGACAACCACTTCATCCAACAAGAAAGCAATGACAGGATCACTGGATACTGCAGCTTCATCCATACAAACGTCTCTAACATCTGATAATCGTGTTAAAGAAAAATACATTCCAAAAAAATAAAGTATAAAGTATATTGATCAATCCAGAGACATGTTTCATAGTATTGAAACTTCAAGATATTGCAAGCATTAAATATTATTGAATTCACCAATTTAAATGCTTACTTGAAAAAAAAAAAAAAAAAAAAAAAAAAAAAAAAAAAAAAAAAAAGAGAGAGAGAGAGAGAGTGTGTGAAGTGACTTAAAAATTCTTTGAGCAGAAAATATATGGCAGTGACATTAAGACAAAATAAATAAAAGCACAAAGTAGCATGTATGATGTTAAAAATAACATGCTAAAACACAAGAATACACAAGTGACAATAGGATACAGTGGCAAACTAAAGATATTAAGTTATTCTCTAGTGCCACATCAAACAGAGAATAGAGGCGATGAATATCAGCCGTTACCCGATTCTCCTCATCTTCTAAATCTTGAAATCGTTCATCGCACTTTCTTGAAATGAGTCCAGCTTCTATACACTCATAGAAAAGCCGTAGCCTAAATCTATTGCCCTCCTTAGGCACTGGTATTCTACAAATGGGGCAAGAATCCACACGCTGAATACACTCTGTACACAAGGATGCATGTCCACAAGTGTTCAGCACATGATGTACGTAACGTCCACAGCTGCTCAAGTCTCTAGTTGCACGGCAACACTCAACTTTAGCTTCATACCGCAACTCACTCAGATCAATGGATGCCAAGTGCACTAAAGCATCCTGAAATTCAAATTGAGAGGAACCCAGCTCTTTGTCAAAATTACATACCTTGTCAAAATCACATCCATTTTAAGAATGCAAAACTGCATTTTCAACATTTTAAGATGTACATTGTACATCTGAACCACAACTATACCTACATCCACCAAAAACATAAACACAACTCTAACATATCTAAATACAAAATAACTCATTTTATCATATCTTTGCAAGATACTATCTACATACATCTGCACACTTTTAAGTAGGATATACAATGCTTTTCTTGAACCTCAACACAATTTCAATCAATTATAATGCATACTTTCTATGAATTTTTTTCACTATCATCATACAAAAAGGTAAAAATGGATGTACACACACCAAACTAAAATCACTCTTAGAATTAGTCAATTATAGTAAAGCAATGGGAATTGCATATTTTCCAAAGAGGAGATGTTTCTCTTAATTATCTCATACACATAAAAAACTTCGAAGCATGCAACATCTAATTCAAGTTCAATCGGATCCTTTCGTAATCAAATCTCAATCCTCTTATAAGTCTATAAGTTTCACCCCAACACATCCTATTTATAACCATAGTTCTCTTCCCTTCATATTTTGGATAATGCATCACGAATCAATGCATCCTGGCACCACTACAGCGATTATAGAGATACAGCTCTTTTCGAAATCATTGAAAACAAAATAAAAAGACATCCCATACCAAAAATTTAGGCTGAAGATGAAATATAACTAACTCAACTAGCCTATATCTTTCAATACAAACCTAAAGCCCTAAAACAGTGTCTAGGGTTTTAGTAACAAGCATAAGAAACCAGTGAAGAACCTTAAACGATGAATATTTAAAAATTACGTACCTGAACCGCAAGACTGTTGAACTTGTGCTTGAGAGGCGATCTGCCGGAGCCGATAGAAGGTGAGTCGGGACCATTGACGTCGGTCCTGTCCATTACAGGATTTGCAATAGAAGAGGTGGAATCACTGTGCTCAAGTGGAGGGAAGGAGTGTGGTATTCTCCTTCCAATGAACGAAAATCTTCGAGAGAGCGAAAGACGACGAATTAAAATTGAAAAATCCAGCTGGACTGGAAGGAACAATCAGTGAAGTGGGTCGGCCGGGTCGGGTGGTATCAGGGTTTCTTGTAAAGCTCCTGAACGTGACAGAATTTAAACATGATTTTTTTTTTTTTTTTTTCAAGTGTTCAACAATTTATCTTTATTTTATTTTATTGTTTCCATTCCATTTCAATAAATAGAAATATATAGTTTTTTTTTAATCGACATACCACCTCTATTTTAAATTTTATTTATTTTTGAGTTATATATATTTTTTAATTATTTTATTCCGATTTAGATTTAATTCTAGTTGGATAGCGGATTGGCGAGATGGTTACTCAGGAATTCACCGTATATTAGTATAGTTTTTTACCTGCAAACTATTATTGAAGTTAATTTCGTAGTTCTGTAGTTAATTTATTGGTAAGTTTTGTGCAAGTGAAATTGATTCTACTCTATTGAAACACTTGTTAATATAATATAGGAAATTTTATCACTACACTTTGCTAGCTTAGTTATGCACTTTAATTGGTGGTATGCTTTGCTCACTCCTGAAGAAATTGTGAGGTTCGAACTTGCTCTTCAACTCTGCCAATCTTTTAAAATTACCTTTAAAATACTTGAACCCTCAACTACTTATAGCTTCCTCATAGCTTGTGTTTCCATGCTTATTGATTCCAAGATCAAGATCCCTGTAATTGACATAAGCAGCTCTTGGATTCTTTGAAACATAAGGTTCCATGTACTTGTAGAGCTTTCGCATCCAGTTTACATGCCTGTTTGCATCTTTCACTCCACCAGTTTCCCACTTCTTCATGTACTGTATATTATAGAGATTGCCCTTTCTGTGTGGAAAAGGAGTCTCACATTCTGAAATCTCATTCATTTTTCCACCAAATGGGTCCATTATCATTATAGCTATTTCTTCTTCCACAAATCTCTCCCAAATTCCTTCAAACACATTTTCAGGAATTGGGTTTGTCACAAAGTCTGATTTTGCTTTGAAATTGCTCTTGAAAAGCTGATTCTTGTCTAATAATACTTCTACAGGTAAGCCTTTGGAAAACCCTGCAAAATAGACTGCAGATTCAATCCAACTCATTTCTGTGCAATTTTCTGCCTTCAATCCCAATTCTGGAAAATTTCTATTCATCAGTGCTATCAATGTGTCAATGTCGCCAAGAAACAGCGAGTTGAAGGATACCGTCACTGTCTTTTGATCCCCATCACCAACTACAACAATTCTGATAAACAGATCTTCTGGTAGGTAAGGTGCAATCTCTTGCCATCTATGGACTATCTTGGTTGCACTTTGTTCTAATGTTTTAGAAACTGTGAAACTTGTTACAGTCTTTGGAACTCGAACCAGTTTGATTTTCCAGGAGAGTATTATCCCAAAACTCGCTCCACCACAACCTCTAACAGCCCAAAACAAGTCCTCACCCATTGCTTTTCTATCAACTAGCCTCCCCTCAACATCTACCATGTATGCATCAAGAACATTATCAGCTGCCAGACCATATTTTCTCACCAGAGTACCAAATCCACCTCCACTCAAGTGCCCACCAATCCCCACTGTAGGACAAAGTCCTCCAGGAAAGGCTAGAACTTGGCTTTTTTTCGCGATAGCGTAATAAAGCTCACCAAGTGTGGCCCCTGACTGAACCCAACCTGTTGATTCTTCCACATTGATATCAATGGATCTCATATTGATCATATCCATGATTATATATGGAGTTTGACAGAGATAAGATAAGCCTTCATAGTCGTGTCCTCCGCTTCGAACCCTGACTTGTAAATCATATCTTCTGCTGCAAAGAACAGCTGCTCGGACTTCGGATTCATGGAAAGGTGCAATGATAAGAAGGGGTTGATTTGTGGCATTCAACCATCTAGGATTCTGAATTGTAGACTGCAATTGGTGTTTATATAAAGAAGATTTTGGAGTATAAATAATTTGAAAACTTCTGGTGTAGGCTTTGAATTCTGTTGACATGCAATGCTTAAATTCTTTCAGAATTTGTGTGCATGTACTTGTTCTTGATAGTAGTGAAAACAGAAGCAGAAAAACTAGACCAATTTGTCTCACCATCTCTTCTCTCAATTTCTGGAAATTTAGGCCACTGCAGAACCTTTAATATATTTGCATGTTGATGATGATTTTGGTTGTAGTGATTAATATAAAATGATGAATCCAATGAGGATGATAAGAGACCTAATCAAATGGATCACTTTTTTGTCTTGCATATTTGGGCGGCAATCAAATCAAATTGAAGAAAGTGAAGGACAAATATGCATGAGCATCTAAGCATATTATAAAACATGAAGATTATAACTTCACCAAACTTTACAAATTAATCTAAGCTTAAAATAACAAGAAATATAATTTCCTTGATCTACCAATAGTTTCTTCTTATATGAGAACTTTAATACACACTTGACTTGAGTGTGACAAATAATTTTCAGTAGCACATAATTAAATATAAAATTTGCAATGAGGAATATTAGATTATATTAAACTATCAGGCGAATTACTATGTACTAGGGGAAAATGTATGAAATGGAATTCACAATTTCACATGATGAAATACTAGGATGTAGACAGGATAGCATGAGGTAATTGGTAAAATATTTTGTATACTCCTCAATCAGAGTGGGGCTTGTAAGCAGTTATGAGTAGTGAAATTCTAGATATGTACTTCATCAATCCTAAACGTACATATAAAATAATAATAGATAAAGAGTAATGTTATATAGCCTACTGTTTTGTTCATAGATAAATGTAATTCGTAACTAAGTTAAATAATCCTAATTTTATTTCTATATTTTTTATAAATAAAAAAATCATAGCTGACAAAAAATGGATTTCCATTTACCAAAAGCTTTATATAATATTTATGTGAGGAAAAATTCAAAGAAGTATAACAACGGATCTTACCATGGAAGATGAAGTACATAATTTCAAAAATATTTATTATGAGAGAACAATTAATATAACAAAATTGTAAGTTTAATACCTCTGTTGAATTTGCAAGTAAAACAATGGGAGGAAGTTCATATCTCGTATCGAATCTATCTAAATCTATATATATTATAAAGCGGAAACTCTCAGCGGACCCACAAAGCTGACATGGCACGCTGAGAGTTCCGTGTTTAGTTGAAAAACATCAAAAACTAGTGTATATACTCGCGCATACGCGGGAAATAATTTCTTTATCTTGATGAGTTGTTGATATTGTTATTTTTAATTTTAAAAATATATAATAAATATATTTTTAAAATTTGAAATATATTTAAAATTATAATATCATAATTTGACTTTATTAAAAAGGTGTAAGTTGGTCCATTATGTCAATGTCAACCTCAAGTTTTCAAATCGATTTTTTTTTTTAATTTTGCTTAAAACGAACCATGTTATAACTTTGGGACGACATTTATAAAATTTAAATATAAATGAAAAAGAAAACTCAGTGATTAATGGAAAATTTCACTCCTTTGGAGTATGTCTATATATATCACTTTTGCTTGTAATCTAATTTTAATATAAATTAGTTGATGTGTAAAATGATATGTTATTGATTCAAGTTTGTAAATAACATTTTTAACATTAAATTTTATAAAAATTAATAAATGATCATAAAATTTTATTTTTATGAATTTAGTAGTAATTCCTGGAATGTAAAAATTTTAAAAATTTAATTTTTTTTAATTATTTTATTGATGATTAATGTTGTTTTAATTTGATTGTATGGTAAGGATAAAAATAAAATGGACATAAATATGAAAAAAGTCCTTATTTAGTTTGCGATTTTATTCAAGTCCTTCAACTACACAAGTGTCATTTATAAGTCTCTCAACTATCTATTTTTGTGTCATTTGAGCCCCTTTAATATTCAAGATTTCATTTAAGTCTCTCTAATATTTATTTTAGTATCAATTAATCCCTTTGAGTGCGTTTGAATTTATAATAGTTGACATGTGAACAAAGTGATATAATTTCATTTAAAATCGTAATATCAAATTTAATTCTGTTTATGGAGAATTAATTTTTTTTAAAAATTATCAAAAGGACTTAATTGACAAAAAATAGAAATAGATACTTGAGGGGCATAAATAAAATCCCATGGGACTTAAATGACACGGAAACAGACACTTGAGGGCTTAAATGAAATCTCATGTAATTGAAGGACTTAAATGTAGAATTTTGTCGAAAAAATAGATTGAGAAAAATATTATGAAAATAAAAGGATGCAAAATATTTATGAATATAATTTATATTCATTCATGAATATAAAATTAATGAGATAAATACTAATTAATAAAATTTAATTATAAAGGATACGAAAAGTGTTACATTATAAATTTACCATTATCATTTCTCTATTTTATATATATATATATATATATATTGAAAAGATAAAATGAGAGGAATGTGGTACAATCAACATTTTATTTGTTTATTTTTACTTGAATACAGCCTTATTATTACCTACCTAATAATGTTTGAAATTCTTCATTCGAATTTTTTTTTAATTAATTCATTAAAGAATATTTGACAATTTTTAAATAAGCATATAGATCGAGATATTAATTTATTAAATATTAAAAATTACATTAATTTAATTATCTATATCAAACACTAAAAAATAGTAAAATATTAGTGTTGTATTTTATTGATGGAAATAGGAACCAAATGGTCTACATTTAAATTTTCATGATGACTTGATGATGTATAATTAAGATATATAACTTTTGTTTAAGTGGATATTTATTTTATTATGGCCTAGCAAATTTAGAACTACTCATTTTTAATTTATATTTTCTCACATTCATTCTCTGGTTTCTAATATTTTTATTGTATTATAATTTTTTAAAACCACAATTTACTTTGAAATAGATTGACAAATTAATGAGAGAGATAGAGTTTTTTTTTTTCATAAACTTATAAATCAATTATGAAGAGAGATGACCAAATTGGTAAAAGTGATAGAATTGGTCCCACCTATTTTTCTACCATCTAACTTTAAATTTTTTGAAAATCGAGTTAAAAAAGCTCTTATCCATCAAGTTTATATATATATATATATATATATATTGTTCATTACATAAATTTATAGTACATACAAACAAATACATCAATATTGCAAAACAAAACTATATACTTAATATTACATAATATTTTAATTAATATTGGAAGATTGATGCTGAATAAACTTAGATAGTATTGTCTTTTGAATTGCGAATATTAAATATGAAAAATTAAAATTTTCTATGAAAGTTTTAGTTTTGATTTATATTACAAAACAAAAATCACATCTCGAGAAATATCTTAAACCAAGAACTGTAATTTATATTTTACATGAGATGTTACCATAAATCGAGTATTAATAGTTCGGATGTGCGGCGTCATCATCACTTGTGTCTGCAAAAATCTAAATAACAATTCAAAGAAAAAAATATCATTACTTTTTTTAGTGGCAACAAATATGTTATTATCAAATAAACACAAATTATTAAAAAGTATATAAACAAATTTAACATAAACATATTAAAATAGGAGAAGAGATACATATATTACCTTATAATTTAACTTTGATTTGTGAAAAAAAATTATTTTCTAATTATAATAAAATGAAAAGATAAAAAATATATATATAATAAAATAAAAAGAATATAGAAAAAAAAAAAACAAAGAAGCATCATAACAATTATATAGATATAGTAAATAAACAAACATCACCTGGTTTGATTTGAGAAAGATTTGCTGATTTGATTTGAGAAAGATTGACATATAAAGAAAATTGAAATGTTGCAATAACGTGTGTGAAAAATGACCATTATAGCTCAATGAAATGAAAATGAAATGATAAGAAGAATAGCAAAAGAATAAACAAATTAATGAATAAAAAATTACATTAATAATCTAGAGTAACGATAAAATAAAAAGATAGGAGAGAAAACAAAAGGCATTCAATAAATAGATATTTATATTGAAAAAGAAAACTGAACATGAAATGAACAGTCGACCATTAATAAAAATAATGAATCCAATCATTTTTAAATAAACAAAATAATAAATAACCTTAATTGAATGAAATATGACGTGGAAGTTGTTTACTTATTAAGTACGAAACAATTTGAAATGTAAAATAAGCTAAAATGTTCATTTTTCTACCTAACGCCGGATCCTCAGCGTACCAAGTTTTCTACCTAACGCCGGATCTTCAGCGTACCAAGTCATCTTGGTGGGGCCGCTGAGGAGTTCAGCTTTATATATATATATAGATGGGAGGGATGTTTTGAAATTGTAAGATATTGATCCAATTAAATGATGACACGTGTTTTGACATCACTCTTAGAGTTTCCTTTCCATTCACATTAATTTCATCCGTCCTTCTCTCTTCGTTTCCCACAGACTTTTATTACTTTTCCTCTTCTCTCAATCTCTTCCTCTCCTTTTACCGTCACTAATCTTAAATTTCTATTGGATCCTCTTCCTATTTTAACTCCATTCCACCTCATGCGTCTCTATCTCTACTCCGTCTCATTTCGCCGTCGTCTTTCCATTTACCAAATACTAATCATCCTTCTCATTCGCTCTGCGGTTGTTGATATCGGCGATATGAGAAATGCCACTATTTTGTTGAGAAGTCCATTGACACGGTCATATTCGTTGCTATTGATGTTGTTGAGAAGGCCAATTCAGTCATCCCAGCCTCCTTTTGGGCTGTGCTCTGATGGGTCATATGTTGTATGATGGAGTCATGAGGTAAAGTCCTAATAATCCTTATTGGTTTAATCACGATTGATTTCTGTGGTCCACTGGACATGGATGTATATTGCGGTACGCTCTTCTTCAATCCTTTTTGGTTTAGTTCTATTGGAAAATCTTTTTCTCTAATCTGTTTTGTTGGATTTTTTTTCAATTGTACAGATTTGATTGTTAAATATTTGTGTGATTTGTGGCTGAGATTTTTTATTTTGCTTATTTAAATTTTACACCTGCAGCAATTTTGTTTCATTGTTAATGTTGTTGGGTGTGATGTCATTTTCCTACTTCATTTACATTTAAAGGTTTATCTTTCCCTTATTTTCTTTTCGACCATTGACTATATTTTTATGTCTTTTTTCTCAGTTTCTTCTTCGAATTTATAGGGATCATAAATGACCCTCGCAATCAGCGTCTAATTCTAGAGGAAAATAGTACAGACACAGTAACTAACCAAAGGTAGTCACTGTCTTGCCTCTTCAGCTACATCTCTCTCTTCCAACTGTGATCAGGCGTATATATACACATATGTCTCCTCTTTCCCATTTATTTGATTCAACTTTTGGTTTTGTTGATTTGATTATATGTTGTGATGTATAATATTGTGGTTTAACTCTTTTGGTATTTTAAAGTTGTTGATATTTGTTGTTAATTTTGATAATAAGGGTATTTGGAGTTGATGTGATTTTGTCTGAATTTGATTAGTTTGTATAACGTATTTGAATTTATATGTACGTAAAATTCAACAATTAGTCCCTTCCGTCTCTTAGGTCTTTTTCACAGCTTCCCTTTCTTTTCTTTTTTATTTTTATTTTATTTCTTCTCATGTTTTCTTACCATTTCAGGACATTTCTAAAGCTTTGCTTCCTGTGGCGAAATGGCATGTGCCTTTTTCATTATGGAGCAGCTAGAATTGACCAATCTTACTGATTTTAACAGTCTAATCAAGAAACATTTTGGACTAATTATGCTGCCTCCAGAAATCTAAATCAATCTGCAGGTTTGTTGATTTTTGAACCTTAATTAGTATAGAAAAAAGTAGATTTAATTTGACGTAAAGATAGTGATATTATATTCTATTTTGATTCAAGTGTGAAGGAAAGTCTAAATCTTTGTTCGTTAAATTCATGCCATCAGAAGATGAAAAAGAAAGAAGATGTCCAAGTTGTAGTTTCAGTAGCAGCTTTAAGGAACTACTCCTATTTTCAATCATCTAAACTGCCATCCATCGAGTTCTCAAGTAAACGCTATTATACCCACTATTCACAAACATTATCATATCTCAGTTTTTAAAACAAAAAAATGGCTTGGGTATTTCGAAGAAAAAATGCTCACCTTAATGATGGATTTGGAATTCCCTTATTTGTTTTCTTTTTATTTATAATTAATTAGTAGGTGTTGGCGTGAAGAGCATCCAACATCAAAAATGGGCGGAGGAAGCTCAAGGAAAGCCCACTGGGCACCGATACTTCTCTACCTGGAAGAGTTCCGTAATTACTATTCACTTATCGTTCTTAGCAAGACATTGAATCTATAGTCATCCCGTTATCGTTGGATGTTTTTGTTAGATCTTTAAATATTTTTTGATTACTTCGCTCAATTTTATAATTGTTTTTTTAATAAATAAAAATTTGTAGGATTATAGTTGCTATGTGGCTATGTTTCTTTTTGGGTATAATTAGATGAAAAAATGAAAGAAAATTTGTGGTATTTATTTATATATTTTACATTGAATGGAAAATGTTCTAAAAAGAATTTTAAGTATGATTGTGCTTGTGTTGTATTGAGAATATATGGCAATTTGGCATTTCTTCTCGAAGCTGATGATTTTGAATCTTGTGTTGTTCTTTTGAAATATTTCAGTTGCGGGTAGTTTTACGCTTCCCAAAGTTTTAAATAGGTAACCTTCTTACTGATTTATATTATTTGTCATATGTATCAATATACTATGTTATGATAAATAATCTTTCTTTGATTATCTTATACCGTCTTGGTATTATCTTAGGATATACTTTATTATTTTTTTTTTTTAAAATTTTTTTTATTTATCTTATCGTACTGTATAATGCATTTGAAAAATCTTTGGATGGATGTGTAGATGTTCCCCGTGATCGAGGAAAGGAAGTTTTGTGTGTTTTAAACTGATTTGCTCCCTATTCCAATGGCAACATACTCAAAATAAGTGGATATGTTGCATGTAGATAGTAGAAGAATAAGTATGCATGCTTGATAATTGTTAAGTTTGTGGTATAATTGATTGTTTTGGATGAATGTGACTACTACTCAGGGTGGAATCTAAAGAGTTATGGTCTTATAGACGAAAGAAAATGAATTTAAATAAATTGGAAGATGAGACATGTATATCAAGAGGTCAAGATGGCAATTGAGGCCAGTCTGGATCCCACAACAGGTACATTATTATTTTTATTTTTTATTTTTATTTTTATTTTTTTTACAAATTGGGTAAAGGTCTTGCTCTTTAACTATACGACATCAGTTAGAGAAATCATAGAATACTTGATTATTAGTTGTTGTAGGAGAGATCTTCTGCCTTTTTAAAAAAAAAAAAAGAAAATGATTTTCTTTGTTTAACATTTAAATGAATATGGTTTTTTCGGATTATTTCAGTTGTGTAGCAATTTTGGGTTAGAAATGAATAACTTTTATACTTGTATGAGAAGCAACTTGGTGCTGCTGGTTATTGTGATGCTTAATGGGTTTACAAGCTTCTGTATATTACATTTGCATGTGTGTGGCATTTTCCAGTGTGATGAATTGTGTTATAACTGACTGATCCTGACTTATCCTTTTTCAAATTACTGAAATTAGATATTATGGATGAACATCAACATACATAGTTGAGTTTAAAAGATGACAATCTTCATTTTGCTCTCAAAAGAGGGAGAATTTAGTGTAGAAGAATTTGAAGATTTGACTCAAGATTGTGATAAACAGGATTCTAGATATTTAAATATGCTACTGATGATAATGAAATTAAGAAGACAATTGAAAAATATTTTAATTTGTCTTCTGTCAAGGATCTAACATCGTGGTATTGTAACTCATAGACTGTTAATATCTTCTTTATATAATTTTATTTCATTTATAATTCTTTGGAAACAGGTTAGATGTAAAAGGCATTGTGAATTTTGGGTCTGATGAAAAATATGTAGATTTGAAATTTCATTGTGAATTTTGGGTCTGATGAAAAATATGTAGATTTGAAATTTTTTTATACCAATCTGAATATAATATTTTATTTTACTATTGAGTATGTTAAGAGTTTTATTTCACATATATTGAACGGTAATGTAAGATAACCAAGATACTTCAAATAGTTAGTTCACTTGACCATGTTGATAAATAATAATTGTTTTTTTTTTCCTTATACATTAACAGATTAACTGTTTGCAAATCTCGACTGTCGTTTGCAAATTGGATTAATTGTGTGGTTTTATTCTTCAATACTACGTAATTATATTCAACTGCTATGTATTTGTCTGAAGTCAGATCTTTACAATCTCGTATAGGAGAATATTGAAAATAATTCACAAGTCATTCAGCGGTGGGGATTCAGAAGTTTGGATTTTGTATTGATGCATAATAATCATTATTGAAATATATTTTATTTGTTCATTAATTCGATTTTTTACCATTTTAAAAAATATATATAAAATAACGTATAAAAAATTAATTTATCATTTTTTTAATTTAAATTATAATATAGCTTAATTTAATAGTGTATTCAATACTGCACAATGTGCAAGTATTCACATTAAATTTATAGATTTTACTTCTTAAATTCAAAAGAGAAATATACAGTTTTGGAGCAAGTCTATTAGAGATTATTAGAGGACAATCTGTGATCATAAAATAAGTTTATTAAAACATTCATGTAAAACTTTTTTTATAAGATTCTGACTTATAAAATGTGGAATTAACTCATTTAAAGCTGTCAAATTTAATGATGTTGGAGGATATGAATGACTAGTCTGGTCAACTAAAATGCTAAAGTTATATTCATGCGGATGGTTTCAACTGAATGGTCTGAGCTCATTGTCTTTCTCCTATGTGCTATAGATTTAAAAAAATATATCAATCTGAAGTATAACTTCAAGAACATAATACTGTGGAATGGCTAAAGATTAACATAGTTGCGTGTTAGCAACGGAAATTCTTAGAAGGCGGTTGAGAGGATATTGAAAAGATCATTGCTGAGATGATTCATCACATTGTTCAAAAGCTGCTTGACGTTTGTAATAAGAATCTTAAGATGAGAAAAACATATCCATTTCACACCACCACAGGTACAAAAATAAATATCATATTAAAAATAGAATTTCAACACACATCAGTTTTGAATCTATTAATATTGAGTAATTTATATATATATTTTTTATCATTCATAAATGTAATTAAATTGAACTGCTTTGATTTTCTTTATAAAAACATCAATTTTATTTGATTAAAAACATATGAAAAAAAGTATAATTAAATTAAAAATACAAAACGTAAAATAAACTGTATTTAAATTAATAAAAATATTTCATTTTCAAATATGTCATTTAAAACTAATATAAATATATATATTTAAATAAAATATTATATATTTTATAATATTTAAATAAAAATAAATAAATTTTATATTTAACCATAGATATAAAACAAATTTTAAAAAATTATATTTCGTGCATTGCGCGAGTCATTTTACTAGTATATATTATAAAGCAGAACTCTCAGTGGGTCCCACAAAGGTGACATGGCACACTGAGAATTCGGCATTATGTGGAAAAGTAGCATTTTTGGTTATTTTTGAATCTCGCGATATTTTAACGAGATTTTGGTGAGAAATCAATAATTTGAAGAGATTTTTTAAATTTTTTTATCTCTCTCCTCCCATATAATGATTTAGAACTCCCCTACAATAATAAATACCATATTCAGTGTCATTCTCTCTCTTTCTTTTAGAACGAAAATTAATTATTTTTAAAATTAATGAGTTTTAACTAATCTTTTTATCTCCTTTCAATTCAATTCATATATCTATTCCCCTTCCACTTCCTCAACCTCAATTAACCACTACTTCAAAAATATATAAATAGAGATCATTGTCAGACAATTTTCTCCTCACATTTTCATGTATCAATCTAATTAATTCAATTTTATATAGCGACAGAATTTGCAGCTCCAACCTCGCCACTGCTGACACTCACCAAGACGTCGACAACATGGGTTGGGTTGAACACTTCACGAAGACGTTGACGACATGGATTGGGTTGAACTTTGGCGACATCTTGATTAATGGTTGAAATGATGGACTACAATTACAGGTTAGAGAGAATAGGATTTGGAAGGTTAGTCGTGGCAGCACACTAAAATGAATAAAATGGTCTAAGTTATTTGTATTTTATGTGCGCTTTAAATTGTTGGGTATACATCTACTTTTTACTTATAATTGATATGTATATCTTGAGTGAGTTGGTTGTATGATGTATAATAACATAATATTTGTGATAGATTATTATTTAGGATATTCAATGCTTATAATTGGCTTTGAATATGGGATAAACTCATAGTTAAATTTTGGTTCAAAACCACAATTTAACTTTAGTCGATTAATTGCCCAAGTTAAAATTTGGTTCAAAATCACAATTTAACTTTAGTCAATTAATTGCCTTAATAACACCGATAAAATAAAAAAGGTCAAACTTAAAACATGTCTCTACAGTAGAATTCTAAATCATCAACAATTTAGATTTTCACCAGAACAATTTAGATTTCTCAAATTTAAAAAATTTCAATAAAAAATTTGAACTCATTTTTATATAATACTTACAATCTATTCATTATTAAATAAGTAAAATTAACATAGAATACAACTGTATACTAAAATTAATAGTTCACATTTTTTTCCCTTTAAAATCCTACCATTATTTGAGTTTTTGAAGGAATCCACCAACAATAAAAATACTTTTATATAATATTTATCAATTAAATAAAAGAAAATCCTAAATGACCATGTTTTATGGGTAGAAAAATGATTCTTCCAACTAATACAGTCAAATTCGCCTGAGACCCGCTTGGATACAGACATTGATATTGGATACAAACATTGATATTATCGACTGTTTTTTATGATGGACTTTTTTATCCGGTCCGTGAGGACCTCAGGCTTTTGCAGACCGAAGCGGGCTATTTGCGGACTATCCGCTTTAATCTATATATCTATATAAAGCGGAACTCTCAGTGGACCCCACGAGATTGACGTAGGACTGAGAGTTCACGCTTGGGTTGAAAATCGTCAAAAACAACAAGTTTTGGAAATTCATCATATTTGACCAATTATAAAATGACAAGTGTTTTGACTTTTCACTCGACCTCTTTTCTTCCATGTTCGTTCATTAATGTCATTTAATAAAAAAAATTATTTAAATTTTTTTTTCATATTTTGAGTGTGTTTGGCATTAGATGTTATATTAGCGATTGAGTTAGCTGTTAAGGGAGCGATTAGCTGTTAACTGTTAAACTAGCGGTTGAACTAGCTGTTTGAGATGAGTGTTTGGTAAGAATAATGAGATGTTGAAGTAGCTGTTATATATAAAATGACGTAAAAGGATAATATATTATTTTATTTTTAATCTAATAGTTTATTTTATTTTTTTAGTGTTGGTATTCATTTATTAGACGATTTTTAATTAAAAATATTTAATAATTTATTCATCAATTAATTAAAAATATATAATATAATATTTATTATTTTAAAAAAACATAAAAACTTCTAACCATATTAAAATAATTTTAAATTTATTATTATGAAAAAACAGTTAAGATATAGTTAAAGTGTATGAAAAAATAAAATATATTTTCAAAGAATAATTTTTATTAGGATATTTTTATAATAACCAAAAATTAATAAGAGTAGAATCGGAGCTTTTTTATTAGCGATTTGTGGACAGCTACATCAAATAGCTGTCAGGAAATCACTAATTGAACATCTAATCGCTAATCAAAAAGCTTCTCCCAAACACCTAAATTTCCAAATCGCTAATGTAAAATCTAATCGTTAATTGAAAATCTGTCTACCAAACACACTCTTTGGCAATGAAGAGATCACATATAGCATTTAACAAAATGCTTAAAAATTTAATGTGGTGCGACTTTAAGGTTTGTTTGAGAAAAAGTGTATGGAACATATTCTTAAGAATATTCCTCTATCAATTACAAAATTTATTACAATTGATTTCTCCTACATTAACTTTGAATTGATATCATTTAAAAAAAAAAATGAAATGCAAAAGGTTTTGTAACTCCATTTTTTTTCTATTTATACCATGTTTCCACATTTTGCTTCTTTCATATTATTTTTTCTCTCGCTCATTATTTTATCATTTTAAACTATTTACTCTATTTTTTGTAGTTATATTTTGACTACTTTTAATTGTATGAAAAGTTTTCATATTGTGTCAATTTATATTTTTCTATTAAAATATGATTAATTGATTTTGTTTTATTTTTTTTAAATAAGTGAAATAAACATAATTTTTTATGTGAATTTTAGTATATTTTATTCTGTATGTACGTCTTTTTTAAATTCATTTTTTACTTTATTTATTTTTCTTGATTTTTGGCAGGTAAAATATACAAAGCACAAAATGTAAATTTTGTTACCATCAATTCTTCTCGCAGAGAGAATCAACTCAAGTGATCTTTCAGGTGAGTTCTCAATTTGTCAATATCAATTATGTTTTGTTAATTTGTTTGTAGTTTGAGATTATTTGATTATTTGAATTCATGTTTGTTGATCAGAGTTGATGATGAATTGATAGAGAATCTATTCGAATACATAAGCACCAACAAAATCAGCCATTTAATAAATAAATAAAAAACTGTCTCAATTAGATAAAAAAAAAAAAAAAGTCATTGTTTTGTTTTTTTCCCCTCAAGTGTATCAATTTATTATTATTGTTATTATGATGATTATTATTTACTTTTTCTTTATAGGTAATTCAAATTTACTTAAATTCCTTTTCCTTATCTAAATATACATCATGAATTTTTAGATTAATTTTGTTTTTAAATTTTTATTTTTCCGCTATTTGTTTTCATTAGGAGATATGATGAAAGCGAACAATTGAAATTTTTGAGAGATTAATTTTTTTTTTTTATGTTCTTATTTACATGTGAGATTTAAAAATCATTAACAATTAATATTACTTAATTTATATGGACAGATGAGAAATTTATTTTATAAAATTATTATTACAATAATGTTATTCATATAAAATTGTTATTATTGTATCATTTAAATTGACAATTTTATATATATTACTCTGTAGAAGTCCATGTTATTTTACTATAATGTTATTACTACCTCTGATCCAAAATAAGTGATGTCTTAGAAGGTTTGAAATTATCAAATATAAGTGATGTTTTAGATTTTCTAGATAAAAAGTTAAATAAATTTTCTGATATACCCTTATTTATCATTAGTAATTATTACAAAAATTAGAGTAAAAGAATGAGAGAGAATGCATTTATGAGGGTTTATACAGTCATTTTCATTCTTTTCTTAATAAGAGTGAAAAAGTCTAAAACTTCACTTATATTGGATCAGAGGGAGTAATATATATAATGCCCCAATTATTCCCTCATTTTTAAAATAAAATTCAGATCTTTTTTAAGATGTGAGAAATTTAAAATTGTTAGTATTAAAGTTAATTTTAGAGAGAAATTTTGTATGCTGCACTATAAGGATAAGGATAAATTTAGGTAGAATAAAAATAAAAAAAATTAAATAATTAAAAATATTATTTTGATATTATATTTTTTTTTTCAATTTGCATATACGAGTGGTATGAAATATCATATCACTATTCTCTTAACATATCTCAGTGAGATAAAATAATATATCATTATTTTTTTAAGGTATATATAATCACTTTTATCCCTTAATTTTTAATAATATTTTAAAATATCAATCTTGATCAATTGAATATATTTTTTTTCATAAAATTTAATTATAATAACAATAATAATAATTTAATAAAATATATAAAATATTAAATATTGCGCAACGTGCGAGCTCTACACTAGTTTAATAAGAAGAGGAAGAAGATGTAAAATTTTGACATCATTGGCAATTGCATAGTATGAGCATTTATGCAGAGAGACAGCTTCATTACCCCATGCAAAAGAAAGAAATATCAATTACTTTCTTCTCTATCGTTGTGGAGCCCGTACCAAAGGGATTTTTTTTTTTTAATTTTACTTTTAAGTGTTTGTTAAAAAAAATATATTCAATTTTTTTTAATCAGTTAATTTTTTTTAAATGATCATTTATTATTTTAGCAGGATACATATGCCAAACTTGTTCCCCATCTAGACAATATACAAATTATTTCAATTTTCATAAATGGAAAAATTTTTAAAATATGATATAATATTAGTTGAGACAGCTTAAATATCTTGTTTGTATCATCGCTCTTCCCCTTTACATTAATACTATTTTTATTAAAAAATAATTATAAAAATATTTTACTCTTTAAATCAGAGTATAAAGGAAGTGTAAAAATAACAACAGTGTAATTGGTAAATTTACCATTCACAGTTAGCGAGTAACTAAAACACTTGGGACAGTATAATTGAGTACATGGAGAAGGATCAAGGGTTAGATTTTGACGGATTAAGCATAAGGTTGGGCTCGGTTCAAAAATCGAACTTAATAAAAAAAATCAATTTTAAAATTATAACATAAATCAAATTGAATCGAAGTACAAAACAAAATCAAACCGAACCATACATGTACCTAGATTCTCTCTTATACCTATTGTCTATTCTTGAACTCTAAGGAATGCTTTTACACGAAAATACACCCTCGTTTTGCTTATATAAATCTCTGTAAATAGTGTCTACCTCCTCAAACTAACCGCGTGTAAGTTAAGAAACCAAATCATATAAAAAAATAAGCCGCCAACATCATTTTACCAAAATGCAAGAATATGGTGAGGGGAGAGTACATCTATTTATTTATGTCAAATGACTATCATGAATGTACACTTTCTACCATTCTTGTTCAAGAGATGAATTAAGGATTCATATATGTGAACAATTATAGTTGAAGTCAACACGGAAAATCACTAATGGAGATGTCACCCAAATGTTCAACACTTAGGATATGACATTAACTTCTTTTTTTTTTGCAGCACTTGGAGGTCATGGTCAAAGTGGTTAACACAAATAATGGTGGAGAACATTATTAACTTGGCCAACCTGGATGTTCGGAGCTGGACCGTCCACAATAAAAATGGCTAATATCACAATGTATAAGTAGAATGCTATATGTCTGGATGAGAAGAACTGGGGATTGAGCATGATGCTGCTTAAACTGACAAGGAAATAGTTATTGCTGACTCATAGTGAGATACTACAAATGAAATGTTTAATACAAGAAAACAGGAAGTAAAACACCTACTTTCTTCATATATGGATGTTCTATAGTATAAATTATTTTTTGTTTCAATAATGACTCTAAAAAAATTTATTCCATGGGATAGATGATACATTATATGATTTTTAGTTAGAGGATGAGGAGATGATGTCAATTACATTCATTCACTCAATGATGAAAGTAATAATGAAGATATTTATATCAGGATATCGCATAGCCAAAGAAGAAGAAAATACTTGACAATGCCTTTCATGATAGGCATGAATCTGTATGATTACTCCGCTAAAATATTATGCTTTTTTACTTATTTATAACCCGGGATATCCAAATGGAAAGATATTAATTGGTATCACATTTATTATAAAAGAATATTTAGTTCTTACTCTCGAAACACTTTTGCATCCATCGAAATGTTGACTTCTTGATGAAAGATTCAAAGTCTAATAAATATATTGACATTTATAAGATTAAAGATTTTGTGTGTAAGTCGAGAGCCAGATTAGGAAAGAAAGATAATTTTTTGGAAGATCAGAAGCTATGAGGGACCCTATATGTGCTCTTTGGTTTGCAATAAGGATAAGAGGCGCTTTACTAATATAAAAGGGCTTTTTCAGGTGGATTCAGAATGAATAGGAGATCTATCAGTATATCATCTGCTATATGTCTTTTATTGTGAGGAAACTCCTATGTTTATAGCTTGGCGAGCAAGTTTAGTTCTACTTTTACATCATAGAAAGTTAGGTTCCAACTTCATTTGCATGATAATTTTACGTGGTATAACTGATAATCCTAGAACAACCATTGCACAAATAATCTCTAATACCGACCAAAGATATCAATACCAACCCTTATACAAGAAAGCCTATGTTGCAAAGCAAAAGACAACATCAAAATTATTTGGAGACTGGAAAAGCTTCCTATAATCAGTTGCCCTATTAGATGTTGCTACAAAAGAAGCAATGCTCGGTCTAAGAGTTGATATAGAGGTCAATACAACTTATTTTTAAAATGAAGTTATTTATGACTTTTTTATGTATTTTGAGCAAGTATTATGCGTTTTCCCCCTTGCATTCAAGCTTTCTCCTACTGTAAATCAATATTCAAGGGAATGACACCCATCTATTTAGAAGGTATAAAGGCACCCTTCTAATCACTGTGATTTAAGATGGCAACGTCAATGTCTTGCTCTTGGCTTTCGCCCATGTGGAGTTAAAAAATGATAATTCATGGAGGTTTTTTCTTAAAAATATGAGACCACATATATATGTATTCCGGATAATCTTTTCATTATATTAGACCGGCATGATTCAATATGTAAAGTGCTTGTTAAAATTGAATGAGTGACATAACATATTGTCAATTGCTATTACATCCGTACTTTTCATCCAACTATCACAAGTCATTTAATGATGTGCAACTGTGAAAACCAGTGAAAAATGCAAATATGCTTAATACTTTCTCTTCATTACATTATATAATATTTTTTAATTAATAATGATGAGATTTTTTTATGTAGGATATATCGTAACTAAGAAAGATTTCCTCCACAGGTATAGCATGAAATAACTGCCGAAGAACTAAAGAGAAAGCAATAGTTAGAGCATATGCCTTTGGAAAACTGGATTCAGTTTTACGATGACAATCAGAGATACCACTAAATGGTTGTAAACCTTGTAGAATACATTAACAACCTTGCAGCATTAGTTGAGTTATCATATTATCATCTTACTAATTTTTTTTATCACAAGGGGGTCGATGCAGACATAGAAGTTGTTGGCGAATTCCTCTTGTCTTAATATATAACTAAGGTAATGACAGATAAGTAGAAGCTTATAAGAATTATACGTGTCCAAATGTCAACTTAGAGGATACAATATTTCATAACACTCCAATATCCATAAGATTTCACAACTCTAATATTTATCTTCTCATGAAGGTGGGGGTCAAAAACATTTTAAATTTAACATTCACAGATGGACATATTCTTATGGAATATTTCGAATCCACAGATATTCATGTGTCCATACTTATGCAACAATCGCTTTACAAAACTTAGATTAGAGTGCATATGTTGCAGATGTGTACAAAAATTGAGAATTTAAAAAGTATGTATGTCATGTACTTTGTTCATAAAAGGAGTGAAAACAGTAGGCCACCATACTAAGGTCTAAGTATAATCCCTAATCCAGTGACAAATAAATAATAGAAAAATGTGTCTAAAAATATTAAGTATCCAAATTGATATGAATATGTAAGAGCATTCTCAGAGGATGATGTGTGGTTTATGTCGCTAAGAAGGGCATTTCACAATACATGTCTAAACAAGAATCAATATTTGAAGAAATAAGTTAAACACCTAATTTGTATCATGTACTGTCTATCTATTCCATCTCATGTTATCTTTAATGTCGTAATTATTGGTTTGTATTTGACGTATTATGGTGTTGTTTGTCCTTATCTTAATTTAAGTTGCTTAGAGCCTGTTTGGTATGGCTTATATAAGCACTTCTACAACTTTCTGGATCCAAAAGCACGTGCGCTGTTTGGTTAGAAATCCAAAAGTGCTTATATGCTGGAAAAATGCTTTCAGTGAAAGCACCTCAGTTGGTGCTTTCTGCCAAAGTGCTTCTTCTTCTTCTCCCAGAAGTCAAAAGCACAAGCTATCCCAAACAGGCCCTTAATTAGTTTAGTGCTATTTTATGTTATTTTTCATGTAATTCACTTTTCAAGTGACAATAAACATCTATAACAACATTAAAACTTAAAAATCCTAGAAATGATTAAAATTTTATGGAAAAAGAAAATCCCCGTAGTGAAATGAGTTAGAAAAATTTTTCAGAACAACCCATTATTTTTCCCTCTTACGAACATATACATGAATAATAAATTAATATAATTTCTCTCTTATAAGAACCATATCAATAATTACTTCTTTTGTGTACACATAGTATAATCTTTCAAAAAAATTATTAATTTCATATATTTATTTTTAATAATTCAACTCAATCAACAATATTAACTTGTTCCAATTCAAATCATGCAAAGACTTATGATATGTAACATGTGCGACAACACATTTTGCAGTAAAATGTGTGGCTAGTTTAGTCGAAAAGAAAAACCTTTTGTAATAAACGAATGGTCTCGCCCATGCATACAAAATGCAGAGGCCAATTTTAAAATGAAGCATGACTATAAAAATTCAAGACAAAATAACAATTTTACCCTTTTTTTCTTTTAAGAATATATCACTCAAAAAGCCTTATTATGGTTGGAATGATATTTAGGGCGGTGAAATAATAGAAATAGTGTCTTTTTGTCTCTTAGGCTTTGTTTGGATTGGGAGGAAGTGAGGAGAATCAAAGGGAAGGAATGGATCAATTTTTATAGTCCATTGCTTGGATGCATTTTTTATTAATGGAATGGGATAGGAAATGATGCTATATACTTGATTGCATTTCTCCCTTTGGCTTATATCTCCTTCCCTCCCAAATCGGATGGAAACCAGTGGTAAATTATTTATCAAATTATAAAATTACATTAATACTCTCACCATTGACTGGTCAAAGTAAACCTCTTCTTTGTTCTCTCTACTCAGAACCCTATTTTCTCATTCTCAAATCTAACACTTACACAAGATCAATTCCATTGTAACTTCTTCGATCAATCTTTGACTCGCCTTCTTGTACCAATCTTCGACGCATCTTCGTAACTCCTCCCTCAAGATCTTCAATTTATATCATCAAATACCATGTACTATCATTTAAGGTAATTGGTTTCATGGAGCTGAATTTGTGAATCAGAGTATGTGGTTGTTGTTTGTAGCTTAAGGTTTGAAGATTAGGTTTGTTATTATTGATTTTTTTTTTTGCTCATGGCATATTTCTCATTCTACGGTGAAATCGAAAAAAAAATCAAGCATACCCATTTTAGCTTGTTCATTGGCTTTTACAAGTGAATATTCAAAATTGATTATTTCTTTTGGTTTTCTTTTATTACCTAAGTTGACAAATCTTTCGCTTTTGTATTGTTATTTGCTAGAATTGCTATGTGTTTCTACTTGAATTATTTACTGATGGTAGGAGTTATAAAAGTTAGTTTAGTGTCGGTATGTGAATAGTTCTGATGTGTTAAACACCATGATTATGTATTCAATTGTTTACATAGCAATTATATTCTCATGTCCATTGTAAAGCAAAACTTAATTTTATATTATCATTTGGCAATTAGGCTAGTAATTCTAAAGGTTAGTTTGAGTTTGCCAAACAGTTAGAGCTAAGTATATGGACAAAGATTGAAGTTAGTTTATATATATATATATCCATTGTTTTCCTTTTATTTTTTTTGGTTAGATATATGATATTAATGCAAAATAGAGAAATGCCTATGCTTTGTGATTCTCTAAAGTTGATACTAGTCGCTTTTGATTTTTCGAAGAAAACATGTTCTATGATTAGAAAGTAAGCAAATTTTGGGAATGACTAGGTGCAAATATTTTGAAATACCTTCCAATTGTTTTTCAGCTTTGATGAAGTTCAAGTTCATCCTCACTGCACATTTACTTCTGCAGAGAAATTCCCTAAGTTTCCAGTTTCTCTTTATGATTAGAAAAATATAGAAAGCGGAATCATATAATAACTTTATCAAAAACCCTTTTCTTATGTGAGTTTCATTTTAGAGTTGTTTTTTTTATTAAGAACCACTTCTTTTATTGTTTTAGATTTGTGTTGGTACTCAAAATTGCCTAATCCTCAAATGTTGGATCTTTTGAAACCTCTATTAGAGCCTCAAGATCTTTTAAAACCTCTATTCGAGCCTCAAGATATTTTAAAACCTCTTTTAGAACTTTAATCTAGGTTAGGAATGACAGGATTACCATCCCAGCATTGGAGCAATTGATTATACACATATATGTGTGTCAAGGTTCCATTGCAAGATGCTCCTAAGTATCATGGCAGGAAAGACTACCAGTATAAAATGTTCTAGCAGCATGTACTTTAGACATGAAATTTACATATGTTTTACCTAATTGGGAAGAGACAACTTCAAACTCTAGAATTTTTAAAAATACAATCACACGTGCATATCCTTTAAAAATTCCATAAGATAAATATGTTATGTTGATTAAATGAATTTTTAGCTTAAGTTTTATGGTGAGATTAACTTTAATATCATCTGATTAGAGATATATTATCTTAGGGATGCTGGAATTCCTCTAAAAAGAGGATTGATCACACCTTATAAGAGAGAAAGGTACCAGTTACAAGAATACTCTAGTAATCCACCGCAAAATGCCCGAAAATTATTCAATAAACAACACTCTTTATTGAGGATATTGATTGAGTGTGCATTTGATGTTTTTAAAAAGAGATTTTCAATCATACAAACAACCATCGAACCAACATATGATGTTGGAACTCATAAATTAATCATAAATAGTTGTTCCATTTTGTATAACTATTTGATGGGTGCTGATCTAGATGAAAGTATTATAAATGAGTTCAACAGGACTTGCAAAGTGGTAGCACCTCAGAAATAGATCATCATGTTCAAAGAGGAGAAAATGAGGATACAAGCTTGGCAATGTCAATTAGAGATAACATCTCAGCTTCTATGTGGCAAAATTATTGATATTGAAAGTTGTTAAATGTTTATGTCTTACTTTTTCATTATTGTTTGAGAGTAACGTCTCACATTTTGTTTATTCTTTTTACTAATGTAATGTTAAGTTTTAGTGCACAAACGTTTTATATTTTTGCTCATATTTTTGTTCACTTTGTCGGTTACTATATATTATTATATTTTGGAAATTAATATCTTTTTATAAGTGAATGTAAGATATGAATTCATGTTTGTACTTTTTAAATTATAAGTCAGGTATGGATTGCAACTCAAAAAATGGCAAAAAGATTACGGGGGTTGACACAATCAGCTAGACATATGCAATGGATGTTGTCTTACTTGATGCTTATCTAATGAAACAATCCTTAGAAAACAAACATGACAATTTTATGACCCCAAATGTTACATCTTAAAGGAAATGAAAGATCATTTTCCTGATAAACTATTATAAAAAAATAAATTAATTAAAGACCATGTGAAACATCTTAAATCAAAATTTTCCTCATATTATGATATATTCAAGAATGGTTTGAGTGGTTTTGGTTGGGATGCATCTAACTCTATGTGGATAACTGAACTAAAGGTGTGGGATGTTCTCATTGAGGTACATTTACTTTTTGACTTCTTTTGATTTTACGCTCAAATCAAATTAGCGAAATACAATGTAAATGTCTGAATGTTATATATATATATATATATATATATTTGGGTAATTGCCAAAAACCCCCCAAGTTCTGAAACGTTTGATTTTTCGCCACCGATTTTCAAACGTTGTACCAAACCGTTTCATTTACAAAACCAAAGTTGTTTTCTGTTATGATTGGATGTTTTCTGTTAGTGGGGGCTGTTTGACACAAACGTTTGAAAAACGGTGGCGAAAAATCAAACGTTTTAAATTTTGAAGGATTTCAGTAATTACCCTTTATTAATTCTCTAAATATTTTTCTTGTTATTTTTTTTATTTATAAAGAATAAAATTACAATATAATACTAATAGAATAAAATATAAATATCAAAATAGCAAGTGAGCATATATAATATTTGATTATAATTGGAGGCGAGCATAACAATATTTGAAAATAAGAATATATATATAATGCGTGATTATCAACTTACTTGGAAGAATTTGCAATATTTTTTCGTATTTGAAGAAGATATATAATGCGTGATTACAATTTTTTTTTTCTTTTATTAAGTTTAATTTAGTGGTAGATTTTTTTAGTCCATTATTCATTAATAAAATAAATATTTACATGTTTTAATAATTGTTAGAGTTGTAGTAATAATTGAATATTAATTATAAATTATATATTTACATCATTCTAATTGGTAATATATTTTGTTTACCATTTCAGTTTTCTCATTTCCAATATTAATTTTTATATATATTATAATTAAAATGCAGAATAATTATTCCTTTATTTTAAAAGTATTTGATAATGTCATGAATTTTTATTCTAATAATTTTAATTTCGCAAATTATAATATAAAATCAATGGAATAAAATATAAATAAAAAATAATAAGAAAAAATATATATATTTAAAAAAAATCAAATTTAAAGAAATAAACAAGTTAATAAATTAAATTAATTTAAATATTTTAATTTAAATATAAATAAAATCGTATTTTTGAATTAAACTAATTTTGATAAAATATGAAATAAAATGTAGAACAATTGAAATCTAACTAGTTAAATAATTTTTTTTTTTTAAAATAATTTAATTTTTTATATTATGAAAACCCCCTCAACAATATCACATTTATATTTATAAATTATAACATAGATGTGAAAAAAATATATATATCATCCAGAGAATCAATAAAGGGTAATTACCAAAATCCTTCGAAATTTAAAACGTTTGATTTTTCGCCACCGTTTTTCAAACGTTTGTGTCAAACAGCCCCCACTAACAGAAAACATCCAATCATAACAGAAAATAGCTTTGGTTTTGTAAATGGAGGCAGTTTGATACAACGTTTGAGAACCGGTGGCGAAAAATCAAACGTTTCAGAACTTTGGAGGTTTTTGGCAATTACCCATATATATATATATATATCAATTTTTATTTTTTTTAACCAATTTAAACATGAAGCTACTGAATGGAGAAATAAACCAATTGCACATTGAGAAACTTGTCCAACTTTTTGGTAAGTACACAGGATAGCACACAAAAATTGAATTTGAATTTAATCAAAGAAGAAAAGAGACCAGCGGCTTGAAGATGGTATTACTATAGAATATATTGATAATCAAGTGGCTAACGAGGAAGAAATAAGATACTTCATCAAGGTTTAGGAAACAAAAAATAAAATCGATGGACACAGATTCCAATTTCTCTAAACTTACTAGCTCTATTAAAGATTTGTGTACCTATTTGAAAGAGTTTGCCAGTCAAAGTAAGAATGATGCTGTAGAGGATTCATTTTTTTCATATTTGAAAGAAATAAGAGTCGGACCTACATTATATCCCAATGTGTACATGAACATAATCACACATCCGCGAGCATTGCGAGCTTTTAAAGGGACACACGTTAACAAACACAAGGAAATGTCTTTTATAGTACCAAATTACTCTCCAATTGATTAAGTAAGTTTTTCATTAGAACAATGCTTCTTTGAATTATCTATGCAAATGAATTATCATAATAATTTTTTAGTTGAGTTTTATTTTTATTTTTATTTTTATTTTTTAAAATTTTTCATTATAAGTTAGCATAATAGTATTAGATGGTTTTTTTATGTTCCAGATTTCTCAATCTTTTGGTGTCTTTTATTTGGTGGTGAAGTCTGCTTAGATTTGAAATCTACTTTTTGAAATTATTTGGTACATTTTATATGGTATTAGAATATTAAGTATTAATTGGATATTTGGAATGCACTATTATCATGTATTTAAATTTTATAACGTATTAGACAATCAGATAGTATATTATCATTTTATTTTTTTAATATATTTTTAACTAACTAGGAAATTTTGTGTCGTATATATTTATAAGTAACTAAATAACTCTAACTTTGATATTTTGTGTTGAAGAGCGAACCCTCCGCTAGTATATACCAAAATTTCTCTCTCTTTTTTCAATTTATTTTAAAATCATGCACGGGTTGGAGAAGCTGTTGTTCTAAACTTCATATGGTTGATATTTATTGTCATGTAAGTCAGTTGATGAAGTTTTTACACACTATTTTGAAAAACCAAACAAAAACATAATAAAATGAAAAGAACAAACCCAATAATAAATTATAAAGACTACCCTTTACTTTTTTTGTTTGAAAAATGTTGAAGATGAGTCATGTTATTGATTTTCATTTGATTAACTACAGAATTGAATAAGAGGTATATTTGTCATTTAATATACTAAATGTTATCACATCCATTTTATTCATTCACTTCTGCCAAACAATAGAATAGTAAAGTTATTCCATTTTATCCCTTCATATCCAAAAGAAAAGGTTTTATTTTTCCTTTCCCTTTCCAACGCGCCCATCCAAACAAACCTTAAGGTGAGACTTAGATCAATTTTATCACAAATAGATCTCATACACTGATTTCAATTTATATTGTTATCCCCATTTCCCAAATGCAGTCGGGCAATTGGACCTTAGATGTGAAAAAAATAGTAACTAAATGGTAGATACGTAGAGTTAGGCCATTCTCTATTGGGCTTTTAGTTGGTCTGCAAATACGTTTTGTTTTGCAAACCTGGGTCTAGTGGGGGTAATAAAATAATAAAGCTCCTTCCTACAACTGTTTGACTTCATGAAATTGCAATAATTGACGAAACTCATGCACATGCTCTGCTTCTAGATTCGAGACTTTGGCATCAGGTCTTTCTTTGCTTTGGTTTGGTTTTCTTTCAGCAGAAGTCAACCATTGTTAGAATGGATCGATCTGCATCGGAACTTTCGTCAATTAAGCTTTCTTTTCCATTAATTTAGCACCCAGATGCTTTATAATAATCCTTCTCTGGATCAGTGAAGCTGATCCAATACATATCATATGCATGAGAAATGATAAATTAATATTTCAGTTAAATCTCTCACAATGAATTTTATAATTATAAGTTTACATATGATTTTAGAAAAAAAAGAATTTGCTATTATAATAAAATATAATAAAATTCGAAATGTAATATATTTTTAAATTTGCTATATTTAAAATATATTTTATTAAAACGGTTCAATAATTTATTATTTTTAAATTGTAAATATTTCGGTTTAGTTAATATTTTTATATAAAATAATAATTTAAAATTTTTATTATATTTGTTTGGTAATTAAAAATTAATTAATTAAAAATTAAAATAACATACTAAACTTGGTTGGTTGATGGTAAGTAAAGATGGAAAATTAATAAAAATTTAAAAAGAATTAATAAAAATTTTAAAATAAATATACATTGAAATTTTTTCAATATTAAAATATAAAATTTTATTTAAAAAAAAAAAAAAAAAAAAAAAAAAAAACCTAATCACAGCATACTAGTATCGATGTAACATAATGAATCTGGTTGATGATTTTTTTCCCCTTTCTTTCTCAATCTTAAACATAATTAAATAAACAAAACAAATGCAACCGACCACAATTAATGAGAAATGGAGCAGAAATAGCCGCAACAATTGCAAGGCTCTCATGCATGCAAAAAAATTATTACAAGATCCTAAACATCTTCATTAATTACATATTTATTTTTTTAATCAACACCACCACACTCTTCCTCTACTATAACTCTCCTCCTACCTCTCACTCTCTCTTTACATCTCCAACTTCCCTCATGGCATTCTCTAGACTGCTCCTCTTCCTCGCCGTCATTCTCCTCCCGGTGGCCGTCAACGGCGGCGCACCCTTCCATATTCACGGTTGTGTCTATTGTGACACATGCAAGTTCGGCTTCGAGACCAAATTCACTTACTACATCCCAGGTACAATGGATTCAATTGGTCACACTTTATTGTACTTAAATTTTAACTGTGTATGATTTTTTTTAGGTGCTAAAGTTCGAATAGAGTGCAAAAGGAGAGAGAATCTAGAAACGACGTACACAGTAGATGGAGAGACAGACAAAGATGGAAAATTCAAAATGAAGGTGGAAGATGACAAGGGTGATCAAATATGTTACACCAGGCTCGTGAGCAGTCCTGTTCCGAATTGCAGAATCCCGGATCCGGGTCGGAACCAGTCTCAAGTAATATTGACCCGATCCAACGGTGCAATCTCCAATGATCACTATTCAAATGCATTAGGGTTCATGCAAGACAGGCCTTTGTCTCGTTGCTCTGAGCTGTACCACATCTACTTTCCGTTGGGACAAGATGTAATCTAGTCTAGATCTTATTAATAATTTTGATTGTGTTTTAACCAGTCATGATGTACTTGATGACTTTGTGTTTGTTTTTACTTTGATTGGATAATGGAATACAGGATTGTATTGTGTTTTTGATGTTATTTGTTTTTGCTTTTGCGTTAAGAATGATACATTCATTTTAGGGTTTGAATTATGGTTTTTATTTGAAGCCCATTTTGCAAAGGTCTTAAAGACATCCACTTGCAGCTCATGATTTGTTTGGGCCTTCAGGCCGAGCCCATTTATTGGACCTACCACCCATACTCAAACCACCAATCAGATACATAGCCAGTCAAGACTAAATACCAAATGTAAGATTTTCTTTGGGTTTATCCCAAAAAATAATCCATATAAATTCTATAAATTATTTATTTTACCCTATAAAAAATTCCCATTTACTTATTTTATGAAAATGTTAACCTCTATTGAACTCTAAAAGATAAGTTTAGTAGCAGCAGTAGACCAACGTAGTTGGTCAGATGGAACAGAATTATGTTGGGAAAACTTGGTTAGCTCTAATACTATTTATTAAAAAAATCGGTAATCCAATATAAGAGACGAGTATTGATAATTACAAAATAAATAAATATAAAAAATAAAATACAAGATTTTATATGGAAATTCAAAAAAAAAAAAAAACCACAACTGTCAGGACGACGTGAGACTGACTTACTATATAACAATAGATAAATAGTTACAACCAACATACCACTCTCACTCCCCAATCCAATTATATTGATCACAATATCACACACAAGCTCTTCTCATATGACTCTCACAGGATAACAAGAATCAATCCTAGAACTCAAGATCTCTATAGTCTCCATGGTTCCTAGACCTCCATCGGGCACCTCTAAACCTAACAAACTAGATCTAAATTAGGATATCTAATAATAGATACAAGCACCATTTTTTTTTCTCACAAAGTAATCCTAAACCATGAAGAAAATCTTTTTCTATTTAGAATTTTCTAGAATCTCTTTCCTAATTAGAATCCACTTTCGAAAATACAATTCGTAATCAAATATGACATTTCCAATCCATCTAGGAAATATATTATAAGAAGCATCCCAATCTTCATAAA
This sequence comes from Cardiospermum halicacabum, assembly GCA_031304145.1. Lineage (NCBI taxonomy): Eukaryota > Viridiplantae > Streptophyta > Magnoliopsida > Sapindales > Sapindaceae > Cardiospermum > Cardiospermum halicacabum. The sequence goes on along the minus strand of JARJHC010000107.1, from coordinate 2,407,594 downwards.
TATTTGTAATTACTTTTTGTTTTGCAATCCAAGTCTTCCTATAAGTAGTCACGTATCGGTATTTTTTTTCGGCATGTGATTGAATATGAGCAATACTCACGCCAAGGTTATCGCTAACCATTCGTAGGATAATTGAACATATTGAGTCGAATCAAGTTTGCGGTGATTTTGCTTCATTTATGATGAAATGCAAGTGTGCGGTCATTCATACCTCAGTATCTCCCACATTTTAGATTTAACCTGTAAACGCGCTCTAACTCACCAATTGCATTCTTTCTTGTAAAGCTTACAAACACCATAATACTTGTGACTCCGTGATTCGGTGACCCGATAATCCATTTTTTCTACAAACAATATTACTTTATTGCTGCTAATAATGATTCCTTATTTAGAAACAACATTCCAATTGCCAATTCACCATTTAGATCATTTCTATCAAAGATGTTCATGCCAGAATAATATGTAAGTTGGGGCATCAAGATTGAGAGGTTGCATAAATTGAGTGGGAGAAAATGGTTGACAGTTATCGATAGTAGTATGGTGATCATTATCTTTGTCTGATCTTTCATCTAGATTTACATTATATTCTAGATCGTCATCATCTAACATATTCTCACATTCATTTATATCTGCGACAAATCTTATTTGTAAGTATAATAAGAAATTATAGAAGATCCTTGTGCAAAATTTAATTTCATAAAACTTACATGACATTTCCTAAATGTGTAAAGTGGTCATTTTAAAAGTGCTTCTTAATTCATCTTGTGGAATCTCATTTGATTCGACAATTGGATTGGTAAAATTTGTAGTTGCATTTACATCAAAAGTACTTTCGTGTACATCGTCCAATTTTAAGGCCTAGATATTTTCTTTATGTTCCATGAATGATCGACTTCTCTCAATCCTATGTTTGATGCTCTCATCGATGCATCCAAGATAACAACATCGACAAACAACTCCACCATATGGGCCCAAGCACATGACATTTCATATGATCCAAACATGGTTTGAACATCTTTATCTTGATGAATTTTGAACGATGTAAATATCAATTGAGAATTAGCATTATAGAGATGCATTCTATAAGTGATTTTGATAATAATTTCTCTCGCACTCAAACTCATCCTCATCCTTAGATGGATGTTTCTGCCCAAATTAATTTTTGACTATGTGGACATAATATTCATATATAGTGGTGTAGTTTGACAAAGAAAATATTGTGTTCTTTAATAACATCACCACCATAATAAATAAGACATGGAATACTTTTTCTTAAAATAGTAAAATCAAACGGTAGAGGTTGTGTGATAGTTGAAAGAAAACTGATGATTCAAAACATGTGAGAGAAATGTGAATATTTATAGTTAAGAGGTTTAGAAAACAAATGGGATGATTTAACATACTATACAAATCAGTATATCGTGTAACATGCTATATGTATTAACACATTATACGACCTTCTACGTCAAAAATAAAGTTTCATTATAATATATTATACGAGTTTCTATGTCGTATAATGAATTAATTTTATAATCACATTATACATACGAGAGAGAGACCATTGTATATTGTTTTAAATATATCAAAATGATCTATTTTAATAAATAAAATAATAAGCCAAATAAATTTATAATTTTATTAAAATTTGATATTATTAGAGTAAATTAGTTTCCCTAACTTTATATAAATATAAGGAAAATTTTCAAAATCCCCATATTTTATAAATTATTCTCGTTTGTCACTCAGTTATGTAAATAATATCAAAAAGCACCATAATATAACGTGCCTTTTCTAATGTGGCAAAGGTATCTGTGGCTACAATAACATGACTAGGTGGTTTTTGTATCAAATGATATAAATACCCTTGTGATTAATTATTGTTTGAATTTGGAAATGAACAAATTACAAAAATACCACTACATGTTGCGGGAGTTATTTACTTGTCACCAAAATACTTGAGATGAAAAATTGTGATATAAAATAACCAAGTTACCGTTACCTACGATAACTAAAGTTTACAGGGGAGCCATTACTCCTATTTCTCTATATATAGAGATAAAGAAAATTCAACAGCAAGTATGAAACAAGTTTGGCAACATGTTGGAAGTAAATGATTCGACAATAATAACATTACTGGATCATCAATTACAAAGCGTACGGAAAGAACTAGCAGTAGAATAACATCAACGATAACTAGTCAGCTGGATAAAGGAAAACAATCCAAATTGAGCTAAAACACACTATATCAACAAAACAACATCTACAAAATAGAGTATATTGAGCATGGACAAAAGTAAATGGCTAAGCCATGCTCATTTTCTGTATCAAGAAGAAATCTAATAGATTCATAAAGCTTAGCAACCAACTATTGCAGATTTAAGGCTATAGTAGGCATTAATCATCTAAACACCTAAATATGTTGTATTTCCAATGCAACTTTTTTGCTTTTGGAAGCCATATGACTTGGAGGTGAATGTCAAAGTTATCAAGGAAGTAATCAAAATTGAAGATGTGCCAAATGAGACCAATGTGCACGGTTGTGGTGGATGTACCAAAGCTACTATATGGAAGGGAATAAAAGTTAAAATGAAGGTTGTCATATGCATAATCATAGCAGTGTCATCATATTTATTCTTAGGTGGTTGGATCAGGATCTAATTCTCCACTAGGATGAATAAAATGTATCTTACCTATCCCGTATAATGAAGTTAAATTCCTAGTAATGAAACATATAGTTAAATAAGCTTATTCCTACTTGTAAGTAGGACTAATAAATCATAAAGTATTGGACAGAAGACTAATTCTGTAACCAAACCCATGAATAGAATACATATAACACATTTTGATAGGCAATTTAATGAAGATTATAATCGATAACTAATACTAAAAAGGTACACGATCAGATGATATAATCCACAATGTATAAACCACATCTAGATGACCAAATCATGTACCATAACACATTAAATACCTCTGGCATGAATGTACTACAAAATAAATTCATTATGCTCAAATGACAACTACAAAGCAGAAAACCAAGAAAATTAACATAAAAAATGTAAATTGCAGTTCAACAGCTCTTGCAATCACTAATATGCGAGAAAATGAGCGATTGACATTTTAATAAAATAGCAGCATAATTATTGCATATAGCATCATATTATAGTTTCATGTTAATGTTATTACAATTGATCACACTAAGATTTATAACTACATACTAACTGCTTGTATATAGACACTAACTAATTAGGTTATATGTTCCCTAATTAGCTACAAAAAATCTTCAAAATATATGGTAGGCATTCAATTAATCTAGTAAGTGTTGATTAATTGTAATCGAACCACATTCCCAAAAATATATTTCATAAGTAGATAAAGGATGTGATTACGTAACAAACAAAAAGTTAACAAAAGTTATCAGTTTCAGAAGCTTATCTATACTAGAGGCCTAACTCAAAACATATGTCTGAGGTTTGACTGCCAAGAAACCTCCCTTGCCATAGCACATAATCCTATATAACTATATTCAAAATCATTAAATTTCAAATCATGGTATGCAAAAACTCAACAATCATTGTTGTTGCTGACGTATAAAATAATACTTGTGTAATATAGGATTGAGGTTTCAACTTTAGTTCATGAGCTGACATCTTACCTTTAATTTTTAGATGTTTCTTGTGTACCTACAGAAACTTGTTCATTCCTCATTCTTGTCAATTTTGATCTATGATCCTCAATTGGTTCCCTGATGGAGATCCCTTTACTGAAGGAGTTTACAAACACACAGGGCTAACAGTTTCTTCATCTTATGATGTATATGGGAATTCAATAATAGATCAACATTAAAGAGCTGTAATGATGATACATAGTAATAGACATGGTTCACAACAAACACAATATGACATAATGAATAGCACAAATTACACCTTATCAGCAGAGGTTCCAACTAATCTTGGCATGGTTGGATCTGGTGTGAAAATTTTATCCTGCATAATCTACAAATAGGCTAGGTATCTATTACTAATACTTCAAATATTTAACATACAAACTAGCGTGGGAGTATTCAAGGTAAGCTTCATCATATACATTGATTAACATAAATGCATTCTATATTGGAGGTTGTTTTCGAACAAGTATACTTATTATGTCCTATTTTGTGACATAAAGTGCAGATAATATGATTGACTATTGTTGATGATTTTGGCTCTCATATTTCACGCTTCCTCTTCTTCTTTGGTCTCCTATGTTGTTTTCTGAATATTAGAGCCAGTGTCTCGTTGCTTTCCTTATTAGGCCACTTATGTTTTTCTGGTATTGGATGGATAATGTGGTTTTAAGTCTTCCTATATGCATCTCTACTAAAACATGAGTCAACTGTCTCTGATATGACACCTCTAAGGATCTTGTGGTCATAACTAGTTGTAAAATAAAGTAAAAATTATCAAATCATGGTCAGCTCTACTATTATGTACTTGACAAATTTATAATAAAAATTAAGGAAATTAAAGCTTAACCTCACCTAGGCTTACAACTACATGCACACACGGGACACCTATTTTATCTGCCAAAAACCACAAGAACAATACCGATTTCTAATATTAACCACATATCTTCTCCTATCAACCCTGTTAGATACCTCGAATTCTCATCTCCCTGTAGGTACAATATCCAGATCCTTCCCTTGGGATGTTAGTTTTTGAATCCTCTTGTCAACTAGTGGTGGGATATTGGATTCCCACATCTCACACTCTTGACTATATGCTTATATTTTCTCTATGTTAACTTGTCTAAACTCTTCGAATAGATCCAAGAAAGTAGACCCTCGCCCTTATATCATTATGTTATTGTCCCTCTGACATATTGTTCGTCACATGCTCCGATTTTATCCTCGGATCAAATGCCCACATAAACCACTGACAAGGTGGGATCTCTTCAAGCCAATTCTTCACAGTTGGACTCAATTCTCCAATTTTCTTCATTGTCATATCAAATCCAACCTGATTGCTACTACAAGCTGTATGCTTGAACAATGATTGCAATCTTTTACAAGGCCATTACGACCTCAAGTTCACCACCATATAACGGCAGCAAAATTTAAAAAAAAAAAAAACAAAGTTGATACCTCAAATTGAAAATCATGGTTGGCATACATGTGGCCAAATTTCGGCAAGTGCCTTCAGAATGGAATTGTGTCTATTACTCTCACTCATGAGTAAAACAGATGCTCAGTTGGAACATCAAGGCAGTCTTTTAGATTAAGCAATAACCAATTCCAATAGTCATCGTTCTAGCTTTCACATATGGCGGCAGTAATGGGAAATATGTTGTTTGTATCCAATGCAACTATAGTCATCATACACCCTCAGAAAGAAGTCTTCAGCCAGGTTGCATCAATAGCAATGAACATCCTACAGTCGTTTAAAAACTTTTTTTCATGGCAAATATTGACACAAACATCCTACCAAAGGTTTGAAAAGGCTCAATCATCATAATACAAGTTGTTGAACCTACATTTGATGAAAGGAGCACATTCGCATATGATCTGAGGTACTTGAATTCTTGTCCATGTTCCTTAGCAATAACTGCCAAAGCACGGACTTTTGCATTATACACCCACTTGTTCATGACATTAACATAATATTTCTCTTGTAGTAGATCACGAATAACCCAATACGGATCTTTGGATTGTTCTTGATTAATGTCTCGAATTGACTGACTATCCATTTGGCATTCGCTTTAAGACTCCTATAATTATGGTGGAATTAATAAGTATCTTCAAGTGTTCTAATCTTAATTGTGGGACCACCACGAACCACTGACACATATATTCTCCACTGACAAGTCTCATCTAAGCACTAAACACCAACATGTTTTTATGATTCTTGATTTTCTTGAAGGAAATGTCTTCTTGTATATCATATTTCTAAAAATAACCCCTCAAAATGTAAATGGAGTCATAAAGTTTATCAAAGGCAAATTGAACTTTGCCTCCTTCATGGACCTCAAACGAGACCTCCCTAATTATCTAGTCCAGTTGGTCTCAAATATGGCATTCTCATTCGAATCGGGTAAATCAATGTCATTGTCTAATTGGTACTCTTCCAGCATATTCGCAATCCTACACCTCATCCCTACAAGTTGCCTTCTTTGCGTAGGAGGATGTTGTCCACTTGATGAAGAAGGAATATTGGAAGCATGATTGAAAACTAGATTTAGCACAATTGGATCTGTAGATTGATGACATTCTATTAGATCTCTATTTGTTGGTTCTTCTATTAAGAACTCTATAATACCTCTAGCATATTCAAGCTTCAAGCAGTGTGATAGGTGAGACCATAAATCTTCTAGAGGTATATCTTCATCTTCCTCACTTGGCAACAGACTCAACACTTCATTTTCAACATTCATCTAGCATTTAGTAACCATATCCCCATTAGTAGTCTGATTCCTATCGAAGAGGTTACCTAGCATCCTGCCATGCTCTGGCTTTGGATTAATTTCAAAAACCATTCTTTGTAAATCACGTCTCTCTATTGCGTCAATTGCCTTCAATAGCTCTAAGTCATTGGACATTAATATTCTAGTTTGACTCCACGGTTGATGGACGTATATATCCATCTCTACCAGGATGTTGAGTCCATCAGTAAGAATGACTCATGCTCCTTGAAATATTTCAAGGAGTCTGACTATGCTCATTGTCTCCCTGTGAATATAACCAATCTCCAGTTCCTTTTCGTCTATGACAAGAAAAACGATTATTTTATTGGTTGTCATATTTGATCTTTGTATGAGAAAAACAAAATGCCAAAATCGAAGTTAGATACAAGTTAAAAATGAAATCTTAAACTTATAACCACTGTAAACACACAAAAAAAAATAGTAAAAGGGGCTCATTCAAACCAACCTCATACCAACCAAGTCACTCATAATTGAATGAACTCAGGAATGAAATACTCAAACATTTATTGCTTCCTGACAAATAACATTAACAACACATTCACACAATAATAGATTCGTTATTAACTGTCTAAAACAAAACCAACCAATATACAACCTTAGCACTATCGAAACATATTAAAGTATAATGCCAGGTGCTGAAACTCGCACATAAAACAACAAATAAAAGCAGACATTATAGAAAAACACCATCATTATAGCCGTATGATACGTATTCATAGACCACCGCACATTTACAAACCAAAATAATACAAAACATGTTAACAATTTTTCTAAGTACATCAATACAACTATCCATATACTAATCGAACAAAAAAATTATCAATATACACCACAGACAATCATTTCAACAAGAAATCATCACGCAAACATCACCCAAGGACCACAGAATTAACACCCAACAAATGATAGATAAAATTCAATACCCCAATTCATTATCCAACAGTGCACATTCGTCACCTAATTCTAAAACAACCATCAAAATTGAATAAAAGAAAATCAGAAATCAACATCAACTAACCTGATTCAAAATCCCATTTTTGAAAGCAGCTTATCTAATAGGTTGCTTACCGCTTTTCAATCGTTACTTTTACTAGTTCCCTTATATTGCTTCACTCAACTTCACACACTATGAACAATGTAGCTGATTAGGGTTCTCCAACAAGGTAAATAGTAGAGATTTCACCCGAGCGAGCAAATGTTCTCAAATTCGGTATAGGAATGGCGCAAAATATAAATGACTTAAGAGTTGTTCAGTGATGATGCTGCAGACAGTAACTCTTCTCGTATATGTCGTTTTTTCAACGATAAATGAAACGTGAAGACATTCATACCTTACATGTCAGTGAGAAAAATAACAACACATTGAGTTTTTTTAATTTAGTTTCAAATTCCCTAAATAGCCCTCAAGTTCCTTAAATGGCCCTTCAACCCTACAATGACTAAGGGAACTATCACTTATAAATACCACCGTCACAAAACCAGGTTTTATTTTTTATATTAGTTACAAAATCAGGTGACAAACCAGAATAATTTATAAAACAGGGGAATTTTGGAAATTTCCCTAAATAAAAAGGGTCCGTTTTCTGAGCAGTACATGTATCATTCCCTCTGTTTTGAAATGCTAATAAATACACAACTTAAAAGGAAAACAAAGAATAACTTGAAAAAAAAAAGCAAAAACGCGAATCAACTTTGTTAACTTCCGACGAAGTGTGAAGCAACGAACTCCTCCGCCACCACCACTCTCCACATTTCTCCGCTAAATTTGTTCTCCTTCTTCTTCTTCATCCACTTCTCTGACTTCTTTTCACTTCACTGTAAGTATCTCTTCTTCCTTTTCACCTTCATTTCCCCTTTTTCTTTTTCTTGGTTTTTTCTTTCATGTCTGTTTCTTTCTTTGTACATTTTTGTTATGAAAAGTTAACTTTTATATGATTTTGCAATCTGGGTATAAGATAGTATTTTTTCATGGTGGGTATTTTCTTTTTTGACATTGTTTGGCTGATTGATGAAGATAGATTGATAATGTTGTTGAATGTAAGATGTAATCTTGACTGCATCCTTGTTTTTCTTGATTGATCTTTAATGATTTATGTGATAATACCTTGTTCAAGTTATATTTTCTTTGTTTATGTATGTGTATGTGTATGGTGATGTGGTTAATGTTAATCAGTTGTGTGATTTCTGAACAAGAATCTATTCGTGTTATACTCTATTTGAATTAATTGTATTCTATGTGTACGTGTACCTTTATTCATAAGTGCATTCTTTGTGTGATTTTGCACCTATGACATCAACGAATGTTTATCTTTCACATAAAGATAAAGCAGAAAATGAGGAATTATATACACTTAACAATTGGTAAGTGCACTTTCACCTTATTAACTGTGGTTTTATCTTTTAATTGGATGAACAGAATGGCTGTTACCGCATCTGTTCAACTCACTGGGGTCATTTATCCCTGTTGTTCTGTTTCTCATATCGAGAAATTCTCAGTGCGATTTAGTTCAAAGAGTTTTGCAGTAGGTGTTAGAAGCTCTAGCCAAGGTAGATTGTATATGGCTCATGGTCCAACTTGTCATGCTCTGATGGTTCAGAATTCTTCCTCCTCTGGCTCTACCACTAACAGTAATGAGAAGTTGTCAAGTGAGTCTTTGTAATTTGCATGGTCATTTTTAATTTTGAGCTTTAAATGAGTACATTAGGAATTGGTATTGGCAAAATGTAGGATGAGAAAGTGATTTTTAAAGTGTTACCTGTTTGGTTTTGAAAATTGATGACTCTTTTTGGTGCTAGTTCTTATTCCCTGCCCTTCATTTTTAACTTCTTTCAGCTGAATCTTCTTTGATATTGATTCGACATGGAGAGTCTCTGTGGAATGAGAAGAATTTATTCACTGGTTGTGTCGATGTGCCTTTAACCAAGAGAGGCATAGAAGAAGCAATCGAAGCTGGTTTGAGGATTTGCAACATCCCTGTCGATGTGGTTTATACATCTGCATTGATCCGTGCTCAGATGACAGCTATGCTTGCCATGATCCAACACCGCCACAAGAAGGTACTGCTTATTTTCAGTATATGCATTGACACTTATTACCAATTTCCGATAGCAAGGAGTTTTCTGTTCTTTGAAATTGATTCCTCAAGACCTGAGGGTTTAACAGATCGTAACATAGTTAGCCCCTCTCTCATGGTTACTTCGTATTAGATGTTTTTTCTCTTCTGTGTTATTGAATTTTGTTTAACTATAAATCATGTTAGGTCGGATTGTATTATGATTTTTCAGGTACCTATCATTACACATAATGAAAGTGAACAAGCAAAAACATGGAGTCGAATTTATAGTGAAGAGACCAAGAAGCAATCTATTCCAGTAATAACAGCTTGGCAATTGAACGAAAGAATGTACGCTACTGTTTGTGGTTTTGAAAGTGATTTAGCTTATACATTCTCATGTTACAAAAGTTCACAACTGATGGAATATAAACTGGTTTCCTGTAAGGTATGGGGAGTTACAGGGATTTAATAAGGAGGAGACGGCTGAAAGATATGGGAAAGAGCTTGTGTATGAATGGCGAAGAAGCTATGATGTTCCTCCTCCTAATGGTGAGAGCTTGGAAATGTGTTCTCAACGAGCTGTTGCCTATTTCAGAGAAAATGTAAGCTTATCTAGATTCCTATTCCTTCATATTTGAATTACCATCAAAGCTTATGCTTATGGAAAGCTGGACACGTTTTAAGTGGCTCCTCTGTTTATGCTCAACCACAAAGCCTTCTTGATTGACTGATAGCTGATTCTTCTGGATAAAAATGTTTCAGATTGAGCCTCAACTACAATCTGGGAAGCATGTGTTGGTTGCTGCCCATGGGAATTCTCTAAGATCCATAATAATGTACCTAGACAAGTTAACAACTCAGGAGGTATAAATATATAGATTCCATACTCGCTTTCTGTTAATACTTCACTCACTCTTTCTCAATAGTAGAAATTTTCATCTGTTTCTTGTGAGTAGGTGATTAGCTTAGAATTGTCAACTGGGATTCCATTACTTTACATATACAAAGATGGGCAATTTATGAAGAGAGGAAGTCCTGTAGGAACGACAGAGGCAGGCGTTTATGCTTATACCAAGGTAAGAACTTGAACATCTATTACTGCTCCTTAGGCCAACCAAGTTTTCAGATATTGTACATCTGCTTCCAGAAGAAATCAAAAATTTACTCACCCTTCTACTTTTTGCTTCATTTTCTATACAGGGTCTAGCTTGTTACAGGCAAAAACTGGATGAGATGTTGCAGTGAGCATTACAGCAACAGGTAAGCTCAATTTTCAATCACCAAGAGTAACATTTATATCATTCTTCTGATCCATGATGTTATTATATGCTGAAGCAGTTGCAGTTACAGGAATCAGGTGTTGATAGGAAATGCCAAAGAGGCTAGTGAGATAGACTGAGAAAGCAGTTATAGAAGATACAAAGATAAAGCACATTGTAACTTGTTAGATTGCAGATTTTCTGATAGATTTGATTGTTTGTTTGTAGGACTAAAATGTTGTTGTACAGCTACTTGATATTGATATTCTGTTAATATGGGTTTGATGTGAAATTGTTAAGATTGATGTCATGGAAACTTTTGATGAGTTGGAAATTTAACACCCAACATTTTGGATGTGTAAAAGTTGCTTTTGGTTATTTTGACATAACATTTTAGACAGTACTTGTGTAGAACTATTATGCTAACTCGGGGTGAATTTTGGCCCTTAAACAAATATATTCTAATTTTGTGATTTTTTTAAAAAAATAATAATGAAAATAAAATATCATTTTTGATCAGTTAGAATATTTAATAAGAGTTTAAATTATTAAATAATTTCATATATATTCAAAAGCAAGTTATGAGGGTTGAATTGGTTAGCTTTGGAATTCAAGTTTTAAATTCTAAATAAATTATTATATTAGAAAGTTATAATAGATAAAATAAAAATAAATGTTAAATAAATTTAGTGTGTTTTTCACTTATTGGATCCAAGCATGGTACCTTGAAATTGAAATAGATTATCAATGCATGTGAATCTTTAGTTTGATGGATGCTAAAATTTGAATGCTTGTTTGACTTCTATGAGAACTTTTAATTATGGGAAAATTATATAAAATAAATCAAATAAAATTTAAAAATTCAAAAACTAAACCAATAGAAATTTATTTTTATTTTTGAGCCACTCAAATTTTGATTTTCAAAAATAAACCATCACATATGTGAAAGTCCTCTTTACAGACCACCTTCACACATTCACAGATCAGTGTAAAAGATCTTCACAGAAGGATAAAATGGTCAATTTGGCTCATTTTTGAAAAGTGAAAGTTTGAAAGATTATTTTTGTAGAATTTTTAAAGTTTGGCTATATGACGTAAATAAAAGTTATAAAATAACAAAAATGAAAATAACCCTTTTATTATTGACAACTTTTTAAGGTTTCCACAATTTGAAAAAATATTTTTATAATGATTTACTCCACCATTTGAGTTCTATATTAAATTTTGGGTCTTATTCCTAACAGTTTGTTTCTTATTTGAGAATAATTTAGTTTATTATTATTATTTTTTTACTTGATTTCTAATTTGGTTTAGATTTTATTTTCTTATTGAGTTAGATACTCCCATATGAATTAGGTTATAAATATGAGATGTACTCTAGAGATTTAGGTATAACAGATAATATTGGTTGAGAGCACAGACGGTATGTGAGTTGGGTTATCTGTTCATCAATTGGTTTGATTGATTGAATACAATTGTTTGGTAGATTATTGAGAGAGATGTCTGATTGTTTGTAAGATTGTTTCGCAATAAAAAGTTGTTGGTGTCCGTGGATTAAGTAATTTGCTAACCACGATATATCGTTTGTGCGTTTTGTCTATTTTTTTTATCTTGACCATTGAATTGGTTACCGAAAATCCTAACAAGTTCAATTTGAAAATATTTCTATGAAATATTTATAATTATTATCAAATTCGCAAGAGTGTAATACGATTTCATACTCTACCTCTTGAGTTCTAATATTATGGGAATTTGATGCTATAATACATTTCATATGTTTTAAAATATTTTTAAAAGTGATAATTTTTTCAAATGAAAAATTAATATTTTTACATAGTTTGAAAATAAAAATATTTTTTTTTTAAATTGATTATTAAACGATATACTTTTTTCATAAAATCAAATTTATCGAACGATATTCAAATAGGAGTGTGCACTTCTAAGAACAAAACATTCCAATTAAAATCAAATTTACCCAACGATATTCAAATTAGTTCCATGTTCAATATTTTAGATGTTCAATTCTTAAATGGAAAAAAAACACCTAATTTTTCAATTCAATTTTGGAGTCAAAACCAAATCAAATTGAAAAATATAAAATATATTTAAATATAAATATAGAGTTTAATCTTGAGGATAAATTTATAAATATATTTATATTAATATTTTGGAAAAATTTTATTTTTAAGCCATAAAAAGTTTAATAAAAAGTTTAATTTATAGGTCTATTTTGAAAAGTTTGCAAATCTGAATTTTAATTTTCATTCTAAATTTTAATTTTCATTCCATAGGTCATTCACAGATTGTGACTGTAATTCACAAGCTGTGAGCGTAATTCACAGAATTCGTGAATTGTAAAAATTTAGGGGTATTTTGAGAAACTCGACCTATGATGTGAGAACAAAACTTTTAAAAGTTTATTTGTGTATGTTTTTCAAAACCGATTTATAATTGTATTTTGAACTTTCAAAAGTCCATTTAATAAAATTTTCACTAATTATTTTTTAAGATTTATATATATATATATATATACTTATTAAAAATAGAGAAAAAAATTAAATCAAATCAAATATTCTCAATGTTCAATTGTGAGTATTTGATTTTGAGTGTCAATACTTATGTGTTTGTTTTTAATTAGAGTTGTGCATGGTTCTTCCATGGACGAATTGAGAAGTGAGAACCGAACGAGAACTAATACTGAAATTGGAAAAGAACAGGTCATTTTTGAACTATACTGGAACCAATACCAAAACTTACTTCTTCGTTTTCTTTATCAGGTTTGGTTCCCTAATTTGGAACCTAACCGAACCAAAATTAAAATCGGTTACGAAATCAAACTGGAATTGAAATTGATGATGAAACCAAACCAAAGTCCGTGAAGAAATCGTTTTTTTTTTTTTTTAAATTTAAGATGCTGTCATTTTAAATAGTTTATTTGACAAATGGTGGTTTCAATGTTTTTTTTTTAAATAATTATAAAAGATTCGATTATCTTTTTTAGAAAAGGTGTAACCGTACCTGAATAATCCATTTTAAAAATTAAATATCGGTATCTAATTACGATTTTTTTTTTTAGATTTTTACAAATTTTTATAGACTTTAAAAAGTGAATATTTTTTTTTTGAAGACTTTTATAAATTTTCATAAACTTTATAAATCCCAGTAAGGAAAAATTACATAAAATGGACCAAATAAAATTTAAAAATTCAAAACTAAACCAACAAAACTTTATTTCTATTTTTGAGTCATCCAAACTTTGATTTTCAAAAATAGACCTTTACACATTCACAAATCATCTTCAAGAACCACCTTCACACATTCACTGATAAGTGTAAAAGGTCTTCACAGAAGGGTAAAATGGTCAATTTTGTTCATTTTTAAAAAGTGAAAGTTTGAAAGATTATTTTTGTAAAATTTTTAAAGTTGAACTATATAATGTAAATAAAAGTTATAAAATAACTCATCCAGCAATGACTTTCATAAACTTCTAAAATATACTTTTCATGATTTTTGTAAAATTTGATAGATTTGCATAAATGATTTATGTAGACTTTCAATAATTTTTATAGACTTTTAATGACTTTCATAAACTTTCATATATTAGTTGGTTAATTTTATTAGAATTTCAAATACCTTTTAAGAATTGATGAAAGTTCATTGATTTTGAAAGTAAAAAGTCCTTTGGCATAAAATATATATGGGAAAATTACATAAAATGAACCGAACAAAGTTTAAAATTTCAAAATTAAACCAGTAGAACATTATTTCTATTTTTGAGCCATCCAAACTTTGATTTTCAAAAATAAACCATCACACCTTCACAAATACTCTTCACAGATCACCTTCACACCTTCACAGATCAGTGTAAAAGATCTTCATAGAAGAATAAAATGGTCATTTTGGTTTATTTTTGAAAAGTGAACGTTTGAAAGATTATTTTTGTAAAATTTTTAAAGTTGGTCTACATAATGTAAATAAAAGTTACAAAATAACAAAAATGAAAATAACTCAATATATATATATATTGCGTGTTAAGAGCTGTAAGTATTTTTTTTCAACAATAATCTTACTAAATATTCCATTACTATCACGTTATCCACGATTGGTGGCGTCAACCCTAAATTCTAATAAATCATTATTTGATTCTAATATGCATATTTTATAATTTTTTCCCTCTCCTTTTCTTTTCTTTTTTCTTTCAATTGGTGTGTATATTTTTCACTCTATAAATTTACCGAGAAATTATTATTATGTTTACACTTTCTTATGCAATCTTTAATTATTTGTTTAATGTAATTGATAGAATAAGACAATCTTTTATTTTTCAATATAAATATATGATAGAGATAAAATAATTATTTCAATAAAATAAAAAAATATAACCCTTCATAAAAGTAAATAAAAAAATATTATAAAAAATACATATAGATGATTTTAAAATATTTCACAATTATAATTAAAGTTAAAAAAAATAAATAAAAGAATAACTAATGAGTTGAAATTGAGTTTTTACTTGTTAATATTTTAAAGTATTCAAAATTCATTCAAAGTTTATGAGAAAAGAATGAGACAATTTATTAACTTTAAATTTCTTTAATTGGTTAAAAAAGTCTACCAAAATCTGTCAAGTTTAAAATTCTTCAAAATTCATGAAAATTACAGTACCCTAAAACTTTTATTGTAGGCTCTATAAAAGACATGATTAGATACCCTAAAACTTTTAAAGACTTTTTAAAAGTCTATAAAAATCATGATTAGATACCTCATGACTTTCGAGGATATTTTAAAAATCTATAAAAGTCATTATTAGATATATCATGACTTTTGTAGAGTCTTCAAAAGACATTATTAAATACCTGCAGATTTTTAAGTGAAAATTCTAAAAAATAAAAATAAAAATGGGTTTTTAAAGGCCAAATTTCCAAAATACCCCTGAATTTTTACAATTTACAGATTCTGTGAATTACGGTCACCGTCTGTGAATGACCTCTGGAGTGAAAATCAAATTTTAGTTTTACAAACTTTTCAAATATGACCTATAATTGTATGGTAAACTTTTTATGGCTGAAAAAAAGTTTCCTATTTTTAATGACATTTAAAGTTTATAAAAACCGTCGAAAGTCATTAAAAGACATGATTAGATATACCATGTTAAACTTTAAATAATAAATTCAGACTTAATGAGTTTATTTATATATGCCGATGGATAAAACCTATTTAAATTCAACTCAAATTTTCACTAAACGAATTTATATTATGTGATCCATCATGTGACAAACTCAAATTGTCAATATGAATTTACCAATATAAAATGCAACATGTATTAAATACTATCATTATAAATTTATTGATAATATTTTAGTTGTAATTAAACTACGTTCGATTAAATCTCTCCTATCATATTTATTATACTATCACTGTTAACAGTTTTTGGCTCTTACCATATCACTCCTCCGAAAGATTTGGCACTAAATTCTAATTTTTTTTTAACAAATCACCAATAAAAAGAAACAAACCCAAATAAAAATATATTAAAAAATCCAGAAAAATTCTGAACTTAGCAACTCAATTTTTTTTCCTCATTTTAAAATTTTCCATTATTTTCGCTCCCTCTTTGAAATTCTTTGCTCTCAATTAAAATTTACCATTATCATTTTTTTCTTATTGAGAAAAGAAAATTTGTACATTTGATTTCTTTTATTTTATTGAATTCAATTGAATAAATGAATCCACAATCAGATATTAGCTCTGAATTCTCGAATTCGGACGATCCCGGCAACAATTCTTGGAGAGAGGACAATTCTGCAAAATCTGATAAGAAGAAGAAGGTTTTTTATTTTATTTATTTTTTTCATTTATTTATCGTTTATATATCCATTTGATAATTCATATTCATTCAATTTATTTATTTTTTTATTTAAATACAAAATAGACTTTTTTTCCAAAGATTTTTGGTTCAAAGAAGATTGATAGAGATGAAGATGTCAGCGAGGGTCTTTCTGTTGGTATTTCATTATCTCTATATAATTATTTCATATGATTTTAAAATTATTTATTTATTTTATTAATTTATAATTTATTGGGATTGACAGACGGAAGAAGACTGGACTCACGAAGAAAAGCATTCATGGATTCTTCAAATACGATAAGAAGTTTCTCAGGTTAGTTGCATTAAAATTCAAATGAATAGGACTACTAGTCTTATCAATTTTGCATTGAATTTAATTAATCAAAAAATGTTTGTATTATTTTATATGCTAGCAAGCCCTGGAATTGAAGGCTTGAATTTGTCTAATTTCGAACAAACAATGGATTCAACAAGTGAAATACAACAACTCAGGTGTGTAAATCAACTCATTAATCAACTAAAAATTGTTGTTTGATTGTTATTGAATCAAGCTCATATAGTAAATATTAGGGGATGTCATGTAGGATATTTGTTGCAACATGGAATGTAGGAGGAAAATCACCAGGTACAAGTCTCAACCTGGAGGATTTCCTCCGGGTTGAAGAATCTGCGGATATTTATATTTGTGGGTAGGTCTAGTTTCCAAAATATTTGGATTCGTTTAAATTCGATTTCGATTGGGTAATTACGTGTTATGTTTTCGAATTTTTGTTAGGTTTCAGGAAGTTGTTCCTTTAAATGCAGGGAACGTTCTAGTAATAGAAGACAATGAGCCTGCAGGAAAATGGATGGCTTTGATACACAATGCATTGAATAAACCAAAAAATGAATTGGATAGACAACCGAGTGAGAATAGTTTCAAGGAAGTGAAGTCTCCCAATATATTTCACAAAACATCATTGAAAGTATTGAGTAAATCTTACAGGGCAGAAAGTAGTCTATTGAAAGTATGTAATTGTCCAATTGATGGGGACCATCGGAGAAGGAAATTAAGTGATCCAAATTCTAAATCATTTCAACCAAAACGAAATGCTAGTTTAGAAGATCTATTTTCAGATGACGAAGAATGTAATAGTAATAGTAATGCTAGTCCTGGATCGAAACATATAAAATATCGTCTTGTATCAAGTAAAAAGATGGTGGGAATTTTTCTAACCATTTGGGTTAAGAGGGAGTTGTTACCACATATAGCTCATCTGAGAGCATCTTCTCTAGGACGAGGAATATTGGGTTGCTTAGGTAATAAGGTAAGAAATTAATTTATTTCAAAATATGATAATTTTGATTTATTTTTTTTATAATATATATTTTTTCTTTCAGGGATGTATATCGATAAGCATGTCAATACACAAAACAAGTTTTTGTTTTGTGTGTAGTCATTTGGCTTCGGGTGAGAAGGAAGGAGATGAGCTTAAAAGAAATGCTGATGTGGTTGAAATACTTAAAGGCACACAATTTTCAAAAATATGTAGAAATCCAAATTCAAGAGCACCCGAGAAAATTATTGATCATGAGTATGTTTTTCTCTTCTTTCTTTTCTTTTTTTTTTATATTAATTCTGTGTTTAAATTAAAATAATTGACAATGGCAGTCGAGTA
Organism: Cardiospermum halicacabum; assembly: GCA_031304145.1. NCBI lineage: Eukaryota > Viridiplantae > Streptophyta > Magnoliopsida > Sapindales > Sapindaceae > Cardiospermum > Cardiospermum halicacabum. The sequence goes on along the minus strand of JARJHC010000107.1, from coordinate 2,389,314 downwards.
TTTTGGCTAGGAGATTTAAATTATAGGTTATCTTTGAGTTATGAAGAAACAAGAGTTTTTTTAGAGGTCAATAATTGGGATGCACTTCTTTTAAAAGATCAGGTAATGCTTTTAATTGTTTTTATCACTAAGTTTAAAAATAATCATTAGTTGACTAATTAGACTTGTAATTTGTATATTAACATAAAAATTACTGACAGTTGAATGTGGAGAGAAAAGCAGGTAGAATCTTCCATGGATTTAGTGAGGGCAACATTCTCTTTGCTCCGACATATAAATACTCACAAAATTCAGATTCTTACTCTGGAGAGACTGCGAAATCCAAGAAGAAAAGGAGAACACCAGCCTGGTACTTTTTTTTTTAATTTCTTAATATTATTAAATATATTTATTATTTATTATTTGGAATATAAAAACTTAATGGACTGATAAATTGATAATACCAGGTGTGATAGAATACTTTGGAGTGGTAATGGTATAGAACAATTATCATATGTTCGTGGTGAATCAAGATTTTCAGATCATAGACCTGTGTGCTCAGTATTTTCAGTCGAAATAGAGAAAGAGGTCCGGAACGGTAAATTTATGATGAGAAAAGGCTATTCTTGTGCAAATAGAAGATTGGAATATGAAGATTGCATACCTCAAAGGCATAGCTTCTATGAGTACTAATTAATTCTTCAAAAGATGAACTAGAGTTTTGTACATCTTATTTGTATTAAACTTTTTTTTAATTTAAAATGAAAATAGAAATTAATTGTGTAGCGTGAACTACACCTTAACCAGGGTGGGAAGTGTGAGGTGCCACAATATACAATCACATGTATCATTCATCTCGTCCAACATTCATATAAAATGAAAAACTTTTTATGATAAAGAATTATTAAATAGAATTTAGTACATATAATATCTTTTCAATTAATAACAATCCGAACTTGGATGTAAAAAAAAAAAAAAAAAAAAAGAACATAAGTTTAAAATTCAACTTTCTGGAGAGTTTATAAAAGAATGAGTATTGAAATATTAGTGTTATACAAATAAATAAATATTCATGATGGGTTTTCATATCTGATAAATATTTGCAATGCCTAATTTGCAAATTTGCCTAATTTGCAAACTTGACAAACACATACAAACATATGAATTCCCTTAATTCAAATGAGTCAAATATACACTTCCACCAATGATAATTGTGCGTTTTATTTCATAAGTTACTATATTATGATTCTTATATTTACTTAGGATTCCTAATCATTTGATTCATAACCTTGATTAAGTTAGGTGAGCTAATCACTTTAAAGGGCAAAGTATAGAATCTAATTATGATAGTGAAAATAGCTAAATTTATTAATTTGTTACTTCTGTGTTTGAATTAAAATATTGACAATGGAAGTCGGGTATTTTGATCGAGAGATTTAAATTATAGATTATGTTACGGAGAAACAAGAGTTATTTTAGAGGTTAATAATTGGGATGCGCTTCTTCTAAAAGATCAGGTTGTTGTGAACTTGAGTGCCAAGTAACTGGCTTCCACCATTATTAATAAGTGTACACATGTCAGTAGGCATGTATCTATCTATGTTTTAATGCCAAATGACGATAATCTGATGTATATATAACAATAATGTAAGAGAATGTTTCTTCTTCTAAATCAATAAAAATCAAGCATTCACTTTCAATAGTTACTTCTTCTGGTTGTTACACATCTTTAATAAGTGTGGTATTTAGAGCATCTCCAATGGAACGTGGACGTCAGATAATGTGGTCGTGTAAATTAGAAGTCGTGAATGATGAGGTGACAAATTTTTTATTGATAAACAGTATAGTCTAAAAATAGTCATACAGTGGCCACCGTCTATTCCTCTTTTTTTTTTTTAATTTTAATAGAAATTTAATTAAAATTAAACTCTTTTATTATAACAAAAAGAATTTGAAACATGTTAAAAATCTAATTAAATAATATTAAAAAGCTGAGTCAGCATATCTATTTGACCGTCTAAAATAAAAGTTCTGATAGACGATGTCTAATTTAAAATTTGTGACCTCAGCTAAACATTCAAAATATACGGTACCATTGGAGCTCTAATTTTTAAAATATTGTCCACGTTGTTGTGGCCGTGGAGAAATTGCAAATACACATTCAACTGGAGATACTCTTAAGTTTAAAGACTGTATCATCCATATATTATATCAATTTAATCCTGGTATGTTATATCTAATCTATATTCATCAATTTATTTTATTCATTACTTCCAATTCTTCTCTTCTTCTACTCCAATTCTATTTCCTATTTTTAGGACATAGGTAATGCATTTTAATTTATTTTATTATTATTAAGCTTAAAATCATCCTAATAAACTAGAAAATAGGTCCACGCGATGCGCGGTTATCATATAATTTTAAAATAATTTTAAATATAAATTTTTTTATATCAAATAAATTAATTTACTTAAATAATTTATATTTTTAAAAATTAGATAATTTAAATTATTTATTTAATTTTATTATTAATTTTTGTATTAAATTTGTTATATAACTAAAGTTATTTGTTAATTAAATATTAATTTGTATTATATGATGAAATTTATCAAAAAAAAATTCTAAATTAACAATTTAAATATATATATTAGTTTATAACAATTAATATATATATATATATATAACAGAATGCATTTGGTTATTGATATATGTATGTATATACATATATATGATTATAATAGTTTTATAAATTTAATTTTATATTAATATGTTTTTATTAAATATTAATAAATTTGAATAAAAAATTAATATTTTTAAAAATTATTGTATTTTTTGAATTAAAATTATGTAATACATGATAATATGAAAAGACTAAATAGAAATGTGACATCAAAATAAATTCATGGATATGATTCATTTCTTTTAAAATAAGTAACTATAGTAAATTAAAACACTAAAAAATTATTTCATGTGTAAAAATATAATTAAAAGTTGCTTTGTTGATCCTTGTAATGCCCCATAATTTCCGAGCCCGGTTCGGATGTAAGGCCCAAGTCCAATAAAGCAAGCAGGCAAAAGTCCAAGCTCAGGCCCTAAATTTCGAAAAGGCTAAGCCCGGTATTCCGAAGAGCCCACCTGTCCATCATCCTCCGAGGCTGAGTCATCTGGTCAAACCATCAGTTGACCAGATCCCGGATTCTGCGGAGATTCATCCGCAAGGATCTCGGCAGGATCTAGCCAACGTCTCCTAAACCATTTATAAATAGAAGGTCCATTCTCATTATCGAGGGGACGTTAAACTTACTGAAACTCTGCCCAAATCACTTCTCATAACGCTGTCATCGTCAGTCACACTCCAGTGCACAACTCACAACTCTGATCACCTAATTACTCTCAATTAATTAAGCCCAGAGCTTCATTAGGTGTCTGTCGCTCATCTTCTGAGACCATAATTCTGACAGAAACTATTGATAACAGGAAGTCAATTCTCTCTCTCGTTTATTTAGCTTCTCATTTGTTTTCAGTCCAGAACTGACTTGAGCGTCGGAGTGTCTACGGTAGACACCACACCGGTGTCCCCAGGTCCGCTCGGATGTTTCTATATTCTTTTGCAGGATACCTTTACACTTGGAATCGGTCCACACTTAACTCTGAACCGTCCGACTCGATTAGTCCGGATCAACTGTAGTTCCGAACCACTACAATCCTATTGTTTGTTAAATTCTCTTGGTCTCATCACAGACCTTTTTTTTTTCAGAATTTAGATTTTCAACTCCTTTTTTGATACTTCAAATTCAAATTTTAAATTAGAAAAATTACATTATAAAATTAGAATATAGTTTTATGACAATGTTATAACCGTAGAATTACAACAAAAAAAAAACATTTTTTTCAAGTTCCCTTTATAATTATATGATTCATTTATTTAAAATAATAATACATTTAAATTTATTAAAAATTCAATAGATTTTAAATGTCTCTTATTGTAATTAATTTAATAAAATGATGTAATACCTAAGAATATGAAAAAACTAAATAGAAATGTAACATAAAACGTAAAAAAAAATAGTAATACTTATAAATATTAAAAAAATATATTTCTAAGAATATTCGCAACCATAATTATATTACATGTATTTATTAAATATATAATAGATTTTAAATATCACTTATTTTAATTAATTTAATATAATGATGTAACACCTAATGATATAAAAGACTAAATAGAAGTATAACATCAAACATAAAAAATAGTAATATTTATATTATTAAAAAAAAATATTTCTAATAATATTCATAACTATAATTATATTTTAATTTTTAATAATAATAATAATAATATATCAAATGATAATATTTAATAGTAATGTCGTAAATTGATACAAAACGTAGGACTATTTTGTATACTATTTGTAAAATATTAAGAATCAACTTTTTTTTTAGATGAACCTATCATTATCCAACCTTCCTTATTTCATTGATATTACTTTTATGAATATTGCCTTCATCATCTAACAAATTTCATCAACTAAGTATCACAATCAAACTAATTAAAGAGAAAATAATATAGTGTAGTTAATCTGGGCGTAGTCTAATAGTAAGTTAATTTGATGAGTTTTTTTCTTGGAATTATATGAGTGTGAATAATAATGAAAATGAATTTTAAAAACATATAGCATATTTTAAGGTTTGTAAAAATATTTATTTAAAAAATAATAAAAATCTAATTAATTTCAATAAATTTATTTATAGAAATAAAAATAATTTTTTTTATTTATTAAAAAAATATATTTTTTGGTGTTTTTGAACACATAATAAATTTTGAGAATAGAAGGTAAAGGTAAGATTACATTTGAGTTTAACCATGTTTCAATTTGCTTGAAGAGAGATTGAATGAACGAAATTATTTATGTTCACCCACAGGGATTTTTTTAATACCAAGTTCATCGACAACACTTAAATGCTCACAGACATGAAAATCAACTTTAACGGTTTGTTTTGATCTGGTTGGAATATGAACTTTTTGAAAACCAATAAGCTGCTTGCTTGCATATCCATTCTCATTCGGAGGGGATGAGAATACAAAAACTGTGTGAGTTCCGTCCACGTCTCCGTCATTTTTAACATCGATGTGGACATCCATTGATGGTATGTTACAATTTGTGTCCAAGACTTTGATTTCATTACTGGAAATATTAGAGGTGTCTAGCCTTGTTATGAGAGGCATAGAGATGAGTTTTGGAGGTGCTTTAACCAATGCATTACTAAATTTAGTGTAGCTCAATCCATGTCCAAATGGGAACACGACTGGACCTTTATAGAATCTGTAAGTTCTACCAGGATATCCTGTTATCGGGTTTGCTCTTAGATCCATGGTTGTCATTGGTAAATTTGTTAAATAACCTTGTGGATACCATGTATTTGGAAGCTTTCCACCTGCAATGAAAAAAAATTGATTGCATTGAGATATGTATTATTTCAGTATTCGTACCATCTATGCTTATCTAAAATTATAAAAAATATTGATAAGTTTATATTAAAGAGGATATTTGAATAAATCATTAAATATCTTGAACAGATTTATAATTTACCTGGATTTGTTGTTCCGAATAAGACATCAGCAATGGCAGTGCCACCAGCTTGACCGGGATAACCAACCCATAAAATGGCACTGATTTTCGGATCATCTCTAGCGAAAGAAACATCAACAGGACCACCACACATCAATACCAAAATAGTTGGGCCTCTGGAGGCTATGGCAACTCGAGAAACACGCTCTTGTTGATGTCCAGGCAAGAGTAGTCCAAGTCGATCTTTGAGTTCTGCTTCTATTGTCTGATCCAGACCCATTACTAATATCGTTGCATCTGCTTGACGAGCTGCTGATTCGGCTCGCCCAAAAAGCTCATTATCAATGCACGCCACATCTTTACAGCCTATTTCGTGAATGGTTCTAGCATACCTTGCAATTCCTTGAAGTGGACTAGTATAACTACATGCAACACCTGCATAGTTTCCAATCATTGTCACAGTTACATCAGAATTCGGTCCAATAACAGCTATATTGCGATGAATTCGGGTGTTAAGTGGTAAGGCTCGTCCAAGATTTTTCAATAAAACAATGCCTTGCCGTGCCGCTTCTAAAGCTAATTGTTGGTGGTTTGGGGTGCATACATCTCTTGACCAAGATTTCCATATTGGTTTGCTGGCCCATCAAACATCCCTAACCTCATTTGGACTCTTATTATGTTGGCTAAGGCTAGGTTGACATCATCTTCACGCAGTAATCCTTTTTGTATAGCACCCGAGGTGTAAATTGCCAAATAAGGCCCACAATCCAAGTCCAAACCTGTGAGATTCATTCTATTAGATCTTAAATTACTTATATATGTGATAAAAAGACCTAAATCAATGAAATTATACATAACCTGCTTTAATAGTGTCTGCAGCAGCTTCTTCAGATGTCTTTGTGTAATGTTGATTTTCAAACAAAACTTGAACCGAGTCACAATCCGAAACAATATATTTACAATACGAATCAAATATATTAAAAGGGTAAGTATAAATTGACTTAGTTTTTTCCGATTAGGCCAATCTAAAGTCCTACAATTATGTACAAGTTTCGATTATAGTTAGTTGTATTGTCCATGTTTAATATGATTGTACTCACCCATTAAGTCCCCATTCACCTCTTATCGTGTTTTTTAGGAGATCCGGATCAGCACATGTAGGTTTTCCATTTACGTGATTATAAGAACACATGACACTGGCAACTTTTCCTTGTCTTACACACGCTTTGAATGGTACATTGTATGTGTCTTCTAGATCCTGTTGGCTTACCTATAAATAATAGTCTAAATTTATTAAACCTTTCATAAGGAATTTAGGTAAAGAATAATTCTTATCACAAATGTAATGCATCATTAACTTTTACATACATTATAAATTTATTACCTTTGCATTAAAGTGGAAACGATCAATGCCGTTCCAATTATCAACGTCATAAGCTGTGTAATGTTTACAACAAGCAGCGACCTTGAGCCTATCGCCCCGATCGTTACCTTGGAGTCCTCGAACATAACTGACAGCATATTTTGAAGCCACGATAGGGTCTTCACCAGGAGTTTCTTGTCCACGACCCCATCTTGGATCTCGAAATATATTTACATTTGGACTCCAATATGTTAAACCAGCTATGCCCCCGTTATACATTGCTCTTGCTTCATCGGACACCACCTAAATAGAATACATTAAAGAACAACTTAAGTTTTAAAATTTAAATATTGAAAAAATTTTATAGTATCATTGACTTTTGTGTTGCATGATATTCTCTCATTAAATTGTAATTAATCAGATAATTAATGAATTTGACCATGCTGATATAACTAGAAGGAGCATAAAATTTACTTAAAGAGATTCCATAAACAAAATGTCAACATTGTACTAAGAGGTGTTCATAAAGTATAATATATATATATATAAAGCAGAATATATGTATATATATATACATATATTCTAGTTCTTACTCGTCCGATATCTTCCCACAATGATACATTAAAAGAAGCTGCAGTTGTGATGACTTGCGGGAAGCTAGTTGCCCCCGGGAATGCTCCACCAAACTTAGTTCCAGGACCTGTATTGGAGACTCCATGAAGAGCTTCAGACCACCACTCATATCCTTGAATGCCCAGCCTAGGCACTGCAATCGCGTTATTCACTATCAATCTTACTTTCTCTGCCAATGTCAGACGTCCAATTAGATCTTGAACACGAACATTTATAGCCAATGATGTATTGCAAAATAATAGAGTCTTAGTTAGGCCATTTTTTGGATCACATGCAAATGGATCACGTGACTTGACAACATTGGATGTGAGAGATAAAAATATGAGAATTAGAGAAAAATGTTTGACTAAAGTGGAGAATTCCATGCCGAAGAATTTTTTTTTTCAATGTATGCATTTGTGTGTAACTTTATGCGTGTACTTATAGAGAAACGTTATCTATTTTTCACTATTTATCAATTAGATTTACAAGTCAATATGCTAAATTTGGAAGGGGCAGTTTGTCAGGAATGTTATAACAATTTATAACCACTTTGAAACATATATTCAACAAATTTGATAAAAATATGTAAATTTGAATATTTATACAATATTGTTAGGTATTTTCCACTCTATCTCTCTTCCTTATTAGTTTCAAGTTCGATTCAACCAAGACTATTCGATAGAAACAAATACAGTACTTAACGTGTTTAAAAAAATTGGCTAATCCACGAAAAGATAACAACTTTACTATAAAAAATATATTATTAAACAATTCCAAAAACTATCTCTCTCTATACAAAATCGCTCACTTTCTCAATCATACTCAAACAGACATATTCTAAACAGACAACCAATCAGAATCTCTTTTAGGTGAACAACTCTAAATCATGACGAGACAACCCCGACATGAATATCTTTAATTGCGAGATGTCGAACCTAATACGAAATCTCCTTATTGGCTAGACCCTAATCCCATAACCACTACCCCCATTAGGAATGCCCATAATCCAGTGATCACCACCCTAGAGGAAATGAACATTTTTTTCCTCAATGAGATAGCTATATTTACAGTAATCAGCAAACAAAGTTTCCTAATTTGTTTCATTTCCAACTAAAATATACAATTAACTAAATTAATAAAATCAAATCTTTCAAAAATAGTAATAATATTATTAAAATAATAGAAAATCCTTCCTATAAAAAAATCCTCCATAAAAGGAAATTTTTGAAGAAAGAAATTATCCAAACACATATAAATATACGTATATTTATAAAGGGTTTTCTTTATTTATTTAATTTTTAAATTTTCATAGAGAATGAATAAGTTGTTGGTTGTTTGAGTCAGCCTAATACAATTAGCATAATTAAATGTAATATACAAATTTAATTATTTTTTAAATTTAATTTACCTATTAAATATTTAAAATTATTTCAAGGTAAATTAATTTCATTTTTGTATAATATTTTTTTATATCATTCATTCTTTTTTTTTCTCCTTCATTTTTATCTTATTCATAAAAATATATTTATATATCGAAAATAATGTAGTATAATAAATGTTTCATTTCAATATTATTTAAAATTTATATTGAATTATAGGATTATTTGTTATGTATCTAAAAAAATATGTGTTTAATATTTTTAATTAAAAATAATAATTTTAATAGTATAATAGTTTAGACAAATTTTGATATTTAGAATAAAATTTATGAATTAAAAGATTATGAGAAAAGTAGAGAGAGAATATCTCTCGACAATTGAAGAAATTTCTCCACTAAAGCTCAATTTCTTCATCAATGGTAAAAGGAAAACAATCAAAGTGATGATGATGAGGAAGACCACAAAAGAGTGAAAAACTTAAGCAAGCACAAGTCAGAAATTGGAAAAATCAAATTTGACGAACTCTCCAAAGAAATTAGGATTTCAATTGTGCTTAAAGATTTCTTGCCTGACTCTTTATTTTGGAATTTAAAATCCAAACTGCGGAAAAGGCAATGATAATTAAGGAGAAGTAGGATGAAGATGAGTTAGGGACCTAAATCGCAATGCAAAAGGAAACAAGACTACTGCTTCAGCAATCACACTTCGTAAACCATGAAGAATCCTTTTCTCCAACAATAATGAAGTTGACAAGGGACTGAAACTAGAATATTGCTCTGAGGTAAATGATTCTCTCATAGTAGATATAGTAATGGATGATATTGCTAATGAGATTGGGTATTGGAAGCATTCTCTAATGGGTTTCACAGTGGAAAAGCCTCTTTCAATCATGTGGTTAAAAATCGAATAGCAAAGATATAAAATTTGGTTGCTCTGCCTATGTGTCTGTCTCATAAAAATGACTGGGATTTTTTCAAATTTGATTATACGCAAGACAGAGAAATAATATTTAGGAAGGGTCCGTGGATGATAGGAGAAAAAACTCTTATATTTAAATCTTAGTCTCCTTATAAAATCGTCAAATTTAATATTTAAACCTGCAAAGAGTAGTATAGATAAGTAGGATCGATCCCACAGAGAACGGATAATTAATATTAATTTAATTATGATCATATTAAACATAAACAAAATAATAGGGGGTTTAAATATCGAATTGCAAATAAAATAACTGGTACAAATCAACTAAATAGAACAATCGAATAATAAAAGCAATCCAGTAAAGTAAATCTATCCATTCATATATTGATCATCGAAAATTAGAATAAATTATATTAATTCAGTAGACATAGTTATAATTATCGACTATGCGCATAACAATCAATCTTATCTATCTTATTAGTTTGGTTAGACTCTGTGCCTTTGAATAGCTCCTAACCTATCAAATTAACTAATAGATTGCCTTGAGAACTAGTAAGACCATAACAAACAAATCAACTCTGCACGTTTATTTAGTTATGACCACAGGTTCTTACAGCAAAACGTATCACACTGTTTGCTACCTAAATCGGCTAAATTAAACATTCACAATTTAATCTAATCGAATAGGGAGATGCTAACTCATTCAATCAATTAACTGTACACATCAATCAATAAAATAAAATAACACATTCAACCTAAACCAAGTAAATCAGAGAAAACACAAATATTGATAATATAAACAGTTAAGAACAATTCCAAAATACATAAAAATGGAATAGACTACTTCAATGGAAAGAAACTTAGCTAGTTGTGGGTGCAATTAACATCATCATCATTAAATAATAAAATAATTTACAGAAAAACTAAAAATAAAGAAAATAGAATTTAATAATGCAGAAAAGTAAGAGATCTAATCTCCCTTTTATATTCTCTTTCAAAGTTAATATAACCTTTCAAAGAAAATAAAGAAAACAAATTAAAAATCCTAAAAAAAAAACTATAATAATATAAAATTCAAACTCAAGATGATAGCATATGAATTGATCTTTTATTTCTTAACATGCAAAATATCCTTTTTTAACTCCTGAATTTTCTCTTTATTGCAAATTTCCTCTAAAACTACATGAAATTATAAAATGAGACAAATAAGAACCAAATCCTTTAATCAAGTCCAAAATAAATAGAAAAATAAATAGAAAATGTGCATAACATGCACCCATCAAATAACAAAGATATAAAATTTCGTTACTCTGCCTACGTGTTTGTCTCATAAAAATGACTGGTATTTTTTCAAATTTGATAATACATAAAATATTGACACAATTTTTAGAAAGGGTCGATAGATAATAGGAAGAAAAACTCTAATACTCAAACCTTAGTCTCCTTATATTCACTTACCGAGAGAGATTGTTAATAAGGTCTCGATCAAGGTTCAATTCCGTTCTCAATCTCAACATGCCAAACTTAAATTGAATCACCCCGATCTAATGATATTTGTGAAGGGTGATGTACCATTTGTACTAAAGTCTCAGTTATAATCGGTTGGGTGCATTCTAATGTCAAGTCTGAGATTCTGCCTATTAATATCTTGGGGTTCCACTCTCAGCTACTAGGCTGTCAGTTGCTTCCTGTTCTTCCTTAACAAATAAAATTTCGTCTAAACTCCACCACTTGTTTTTCAATTGTCAGTTCTTTTGAGCAAATACTAAAATCGGTGAAGCTGTAAAAAGAATATTGGCAACATTAAGGAGGAGTTGGACTAATATAAAAAGTATGTGGGAAATAAGAGCAAGTTTGGCAGAATTCAAAATGCTACTTTTCAGTGTGTAATATATGAACCGAAAGGAAATAAACTATAGGACATTCAAGGATACTTGTAGAAACGTCGACCCATTAGTGAAATACGTAAAATTTGGTGTAAATATTGTTGTTCATTCTATCTTAGGAGATGTAACATTGAGATTTGTTGGCTTGAATATTCCAAGCTTTGTAATATTTGAGTGAGTTTTTCGTGGCCACTAATGGAAGAGTAAAATACGTTAAATTTTTAAGAAAAAAATTATGTTTTATATAATATTAATATATTATATATATTACAAATAAATTATATTTCAATAGTTTTATATATTTCATAAAATAAAAAAATTATTCATTTAATGTAATACAATAAAAACTAAATTTTAATAAATTAAAAAATAATATTTCAAATTAATCATTTTAAGGTCTAATTTTTATATTTTAATTTGCAACCCAAGTTTTTGCTTTATTTTTCTTTACTTATATTCATTTGTACCTAGAATTCTTTTCAAATTACAATCATGGTAGATATAAATTTGTAGATTTGGATAGTAAATTTTTCTAACTTAAATTTCATGTATGCAGGATTACTTAGTAGATATGATGAGATGGATTTTGTAGATCTTATATGAAGTTGGCAGCAATGAAGGTTTACTAATTTTAATTTCCTCCCATGTCATAATATTTTGAAACATAATATTATTACCATTCATTTATCTTTTAAAACAAAAAAATTATAATATAAAAAGAAAAAACACATATTAAAGTCATCACAAAATTTCAACCAATTAACAACACAAATCATGTTTTTGGTGAGGAATAAATTGTTGCCGAACATTTCATAATTGTAAACTTTTACTCATAATCCGTTAAAATTCTCGCGTTAAATTTTATTTTAATTATTTTTAATATAAACGTATCTTAAAATTTAATAATAAAATAATGTCAAAAATAATATTAATTTTAATTTATAAATTAAAACATTATTTATATTTATGATAAATTAATATTATTTAAATTGATAATTTTTATTTAAAAAATTTATTATAAATAATATTATTTAAAGATATATTAGACATTTAGTATTTAATATTAATTCATACAATAATAAAATAATCAAAATATTATAAACTTCTAAAAAAAATTTAGTTGATAATAATTATACTATGGAACTAATTAAAATATTAAAATATAATATTTATTGCCTGTACTTCATAGTAATAGTTATGGGATGTGATTACTTTTTATCTTTTCAATTTCTCTATATTATTAACATCAACTGATATTAATTAGTTACTTATTAGTTGTTTGATATTATTAAAATTAATTAATTTGTTTTGATAAAAAGTGTCTAATAATAAGTTATTTAATATTTTTTAATATTAGTGGGAACTTTAATGAATTCATTTGTTATTTCTTTATTTGATTTCAAAATATTCATAATGTATTCATAACTTTTATATTTGTTCATCTTTCAATTTTTCTTTTAATATGTTTTAATTATTATGAACACTCATGGATAATGATAAGTTATTTTTACATTAGTTTTATTTATTATGAATAGTGATCCATGATTTTTTTTTATTCATGTCTTTTAAAAAATCAATAAAATAAAATCACTTTTAAAAACACATTACCAATTATGATCAGATGAGCCGTTTGGAAATTATTATCATAGGACACCAAAAAAAAATCTAAAGATAATATAAATGAAAATAAGAGTAAATACAACTTCGTTGAATCCAAATATAAAAACAACTCAAATTTAAAACATCGATAATACACGTATTTTATTTTAAGAAAAATAAATAAATAAAAGAATACATTATAGAAAGAATCCAACTCGTGAACTTAGTCGATACAAAAGTATATGAATGTGATGACAAACAATTTTTTTGATTTGGCAATTGGATCTATGATTTCTTATTCATAGACGTTGATAAGATCCTTCCATTAGCAACACCATAGGATGACATAGCCTTAAAATACAGATAAATTTAGGGGCAAGGTTCAAACAATATAGTTAAACAAAGAGATGTTAATCGAAAGTGTTTTAGAAATGGAACAATTAAAAATTGCATAGATGAAATGATAGACTTTTATCATTTAACTATTGTTTATTCACATTTATTTTATCTTTAATACTTAATATATATTTAATATTTTTAATTTATATTTTATAATGGCAATTATGTAAATAGTATAAAAATGGATGTCAAATTTATAGATAGAATGAAGGATGTCACATCATCTCATTTATAACCCTTTTATATAAATATATAGATAAAATACATAATACTATATATATATATATAATATTAATGTAAAATACTTTAAAAAAATTAAATAGAATATGGACAAACAATCATTTTTTAAAAATTATAATAGAAAAATAAAAGAAATATAATAACTTGGTACATATATCAAGAATAAAAAGCTTGACCATACATAAGATGTGTCCACATCAATTTTTTAATTTGCTTTTAAAAAAAAATTATGATATGTGAACCTATACTTCTATTTATGTTTCTCGATGTATGCGCCATCACCATGAAGCTTTCAAATCCTACATTCTCCAACTTCCAATCCATTACTCCAACCATTCCTTAATATGCCATCAAAATTCGATCCAATTAGGTTGTTGATGTCTTCATTTGCATCATTAGTGGTGAGGTTGAATCGCAAATTCTCTTACTCTTAAGATTGATCCTCTCCATCCCTCTTAAAAAAATTGAAAAAAAAATATATGTAAAACTAAATTTGTGGGATTTGAGATATGAGAATGTGGGGGAAAATTAGGTTAGAGTAATCTCTATTTATATCATTTTCACCCTATATTTAATTAAGGGAGAGTCAGAGGAAGAGAAAGATAAAAAGATATATAAACGGAAGGGATAGACATATGGACAGAATGTATAATTAAATGGTTATTAAAAGATAGACAATTCAAAAGCAATCAATTTAAATTATAAGAAAAAGAGAGGGATCGTTTAAATGTTTTCAATAAAAAAAATATCATTTATACATAAATGGGTCATTCATTATTAAATAAGAAAGAGAATGAAAGAAATGACAAAACCAAAACTTCAAATTTTTCTCTATTTTAACCCAATAGCGAATTCTCATGCATGCCATATACGCAGCTTTTAAAACTCTTTTATATATATATATATATATATATATATATATAGATTATTAATAAAGAGTTTACTAATTAGACTTATAATTTGTATATTAATATATAAATTATTTACAGTTAAATGCGGAGAAAAAAACAAGTAGAATCTTCCATAGGTTTAATGAGGGCAAGATTCTCTTTGCTCCAACCTATAAATACTCACAAAATTTAAATTCTTATTCTGGAGAGCCTGTAAAATCGAAGAAGAAAGGGAGAACATCAGCATGGTATGTTTCTAATTTCATCTAATATTATTAAATATTTTTATTTATTATTATTATTATTATTTGGAATATAAAAACCTAATAGAATGTGAAATTGATAATGTCAGGTGTGATAGAATATTATGGAGTTGTAATAGTATAAAACAATTATCATACGTTCGTGGTGAATCAAGATTTTCCGATCATAGACCAATGTGCTCAGTATTTTCAGTCGAAGCAGAGAAGTAGACCCAAAGAAAAAATTGGAACGATAAATTCATGATGAAGAAAGGTTATTCTTGTACAAATAGAAGATTGGAATATAAAGATGGCATACCTCAAAGGCACAGCTTCTATGAGTACTAATTAGTTCTTCAAAAGATGAACTAGAGTTTTGTACATTTTATTTGTATTAAACTTTTTTTAAAAAAATTAAAATGAAAGTAGAAACTAATTGTGTAGCGTCAACCATACCCTACTTAATCTAGGGTGGAAAGTTTGAGGTGCCATGTTATACAAGTACATACATCATAATTCACATAATTATACTCATCTCTTCGAACATTCATATCCAATGAAAAACTTTTTATCATAAGGAATTATCAAATAGAGTTTAGTGCATACAATATATTTTCAACTAATAACAATAATCCGAACTCGAGTGTAAAAATAAAAAGGACATAAGTTTAAAATTCAACTCCTTAGAGAATTTATAATCCAAATGAGGATAAGATATTAAGTATTAATGTTTTATATAAAATAATATAAAATCGAGTGAGATGATTCATATGTATGAAAAATGGAATCTTCATGATGGGTTCTCATATCCAATAAATACCCGCGATGCTTAATTTACGCACTCATATCCTGACAAACACACGTGCAAACACATGAATATACCTCTTATCTTTACACAGAAAATTGTAGCATATTTAATGAAACCTTACTCAGGCTCTTTTTTTCTAATGAGTCAACTATACACCTCCACCTATGACAATTATGTATTTTATTTCATAGGTATCATATTCTGATTCTTATATTTACTTAGGATTCATAATCATCTCATTCATAACCTTGATTGAGTAAGGTGACCTAATTGCTCTAAAGGACCATGTATAGAATCTGTAACTACTTGGAGAAATTTATAAATCATGATAGTAAAAATAGCCAAATTTCTATATTTTTAGAATTATGGTTGAAAAAATAATTTTACTGCGAACCATTGCCACAAACGTGACTTAAATCGAAGTTCAAATAAAGGATAAAGAAAACTAGAAATGTTACCTAGCAATGGATAATCACTTTGATTAGAGCAATTAAATATTGGTCGGATAGAAAAAATCTTATTTTAGGAGGTCTGGTCGATTTTTTATCATTCTGGAATAGAGCCACCGATGTTAAAGTTTAATTTTGAAAAGTTTTATTGTAACGTGGGTGGTCTGATCAGACCGGCCATAGACCAAACTTTTTAAAATATTCACTCAAGTAAATTTGATCAGTCTATCATCATTGTGGTTGGATTGATTGTAACTTCAAAACCCCACCATGGTAGGACTCGTGACGTGGAGCTCGATATCATATCAAATAATTACATTTACATTCACCTTGGACGGAATTGGTACTTTATTTCACCTCAGAGCAAACTAGATTCATTCGTAATTTAACCAAAACTAATTTTCTTAGATGTTACTTATTTTCATTAAGATTAAAATTTTGGAATCTCTACATATATATATATATATATATATATATAAATATTATTATGTATGTTAAGAAGTTAATGTTAGGAACTTTCGTGCATTCAAACTCAAAGTACCAACATACACCGTAGTGGAAATAACAAAACATATACAATGCACAAAAAAATATAGATTTAGGATTGCGTAGGTTTTTATTCATACGAATAACCTTTGCTTGACTTCGTTCGGAATGTAGGTGCTGCTCGATTAGAACGACCACTCTTTAACTACCACTCTTTGTTGGTGTTACACACGATCACCGAGAACGGGTCAGCTGCTAGACTGATAAACTAAGGTTTCTGAGATTTTAGGATTTCTCAAAAAATCTTATATTCTCTCGGACGCCTATTATTGACATGATTGTTATCTTATATAGTCACATTAACCAGAAACCCTAACCTTTCCACTTACGATCTAATCGTGCGACCTAATAGGTTGTTCTTTGGTCGCGGACCCAATACATTATTAAAGTCCACTAATTATAATTGGTCTCTAGTAAAACATTATAATTAACCAAAAAAGTTAAATTGGCCTTACCTATTGATAGCTTATGTAATAATTTTTTTATTTCACGATATCTTATTTGGATATATGGCATGTTACATATCAATCATATTTTGTCCAAATATTATTTTCTCGATCTCTAAGTAAACTGATAAGTTAAATGATATTAATAATCTTTTATTTATTCATTTTAGCATGGTCATGTATTTCTTCAGTTTCACCTAATTGAGTGGCCTAATAGATATCTCTCTATCAAGAGGAATAAATCATATTTCGTATAATCACTACCACTACATAAGTCATATAACGTGCAACTATTACATTTATGATTATTCGGTTAAAAATAACGTTTGACTATATTAAAATATCATAATCATTATGTAAGAACTGTGACATTCTCAGTCTAAAGATTTAATAATCATAATTATCACAAGAATTACTAAATATGTAATCATGTACTAATTTTATAATGAGTGTATCTAGTTTGTTCTTCAACAAATACCTACTAATTTGATTTGTACCATACACATAATTATCAATTAAACTCGTACTAACTCTACATCATAAAATAACTAGAGACATATTATGATATTTATAACTTGCAAACATAATAACACCAATGATATAATGTATTTATCGGTAATAAAAAATATAATTAGATATATAAGTTCTATATGAATTTAGAGTATAAGCACGGGTGGTTAACACAATGGATATTAAGATGTTAACACGATGAATAAATATTTTGTAATAGAGTTAATTCTTCATCATTAATGGAAAGCGGATCATATGTGTTTAATATATAGATATAAAAAAATAAATATATATATTCAATCAAATTTTGGTGAAATCATCGGAATTGAGATATTGAGTAGCACACAATTTTCAAATTAATCTGCTAGATTTCAAGTTAAAGAGCACGGAAAAAAAATAATTGATGAGTCAGTTTGTGATTTTTTTTTCTCCTAATATATATATATATATATATATGTGAGTTGCTTGTAATGATAAAATAATAACTTATTAAGTGATGAAATGTCAAACATATTATTCATCCATCCAAAATTTATATTCATAAATTATCATTCTACATATAAATTTAGGATAAAAGAGAATGTTTAGAATTTCACTACCTCAACTACAAGCAGTGCCAAACATATACCTTATCGGATTGGTTTTTAGTTTTTTTCTTAGATTGTACCATAAAGAAATAAAAAAATTAACACTACTCATTTGGTTGGAATATTGTTAAAAGGAAATAGCAATAGAGTGATTCGATTGGAATATTTAAACTATAGAATCTAAGTAAGGAAGAGACAAGACCAGAGTTCTTTTTTAAAGATCGATAATTGAAATCCACTGCTTCAACCAGGTAAGGCATTTTATTTCTTTTGTTGTTAATTTTAAATATTATAATTAAAAAATATGAATATTATAAGCTTTAATAAAAGTAGTTAAATTAAAAATTGCTACGAATATCACACCTGCACATTCATTCTCAATGTAGCACGAGAACATGTAATGCATTGACCGATAATGTAAAGATTGCTTTGCTAATTTATTACAATTTAGAAATATCAGCATGAAATAATAAGAAAAAAAATGTCAGACTAGTGTGTTTTGAATTTTTCCTGATATTATAATTTAAGAAGTATAAAAACATAAAGTAATGAGAAATTGAGGATGATTAAGATTGATAACATCATGTGTGACAAGATAATATGCTATATTAATTAAAAATAGTATGAAATTACTTAGTTAAAAATATTGATTAATTTGTTATAATTTATTGTTGATTAATTAACAAATATATATATATATTATTTACATTTCAATATCTTGAATGCAGGGATAAAAATACTGATTCAACAGTTCAGAAGTGTTCAAAAGAAACAATATTTAAATAAAAGGACACTTTATTGATTGAAAGGTTCACTGATACTGATACAGAGGTTAAGACGTACATGTGAACTCTGACACTGAAAACTGACACATTTATCACCTGATAACTATAAGAGATTGCTCTCTTGGTTTCTATATGACTTGAAAACCATCGTCTTCAGAACTTGAATGTGACTCCATTTTCCAAACCTTGACATGACAGACTCATTGAACTATAATTAAATGTAAAACAACCACAAAAAAAGACTCACTGACACAGACAAGTGACCAGACCAAACATAAGTTTTTGTTCAACCTTGATGAACATTATGGTTATAAGCCAGGTCCCAAATTGAAGTTTCTCCTCCCTGGTCTTGATTGATAAAAGCATCAAACGATGAGGTTGGAATCTCCACATTTTGGTTTCTTTGCAACTCAAATCCAAGCTCTTCAACACCACTACTCCAATAGCTACCAAATTCATCCAATGAGTTACTCCCCATTGAGCCCTCACCAACTTCCAACAAATGCTGAGAGCCACTCCCACCATCAGTCCTCTCTACCTCATCTCTAAGCCACTCGGCTAATGAATCCTCACCAACTCTTCTCATAAGCTCCTCACTAAACTCACCTTCAATACTCGCCTTCGCTATCTCAAGATTCAGCCAGTCAGAGACTGAAAAGCTCTCACTCTCCCCAGAGGCCACCAACTGTTTGTTAGAATTAGTAGCCCAAGGGTAAGTCCTTGCAGACACATCTGAGTCATTTTCACTTTCATCAGTAGATCTATAAGCACAACTAGACTCATGATCACTCCTAGCGTTTTTATCCACAAACCCTAACCCTATCTCACTCTGTGGACACAACAGGTTTTGACAAGCGTAAAGCAACGTATCACCAACTTCAGCCTCAAAGGTGCACTTTCTCTTGCCTCTATTATCACCATCACTAACACCTCTGTCTCCACCCTCTTCACTTATCCTAAGCTCTTCAGTCAACTTCATCAAAATCTCTTCTTGGTTCACAATCTTAGACCAAGTGGCGGTCTCCTTAGCGGTCATCTTATGTTGCAAGCACTTCGATTGAGTCACCAATCTCCTAATCTTCTCCAAATTGGGCGCCATGTGTTTGATCACAGCGGCCAAAACACTCACCTTCCAAGCTTTCTTCAAATCATGAGGCTTCCTATAAGGAGGCACACCATGCTCCTCTGACCTCCCCTGCTCTCCCCACCAGATCTCAGTCCCTGTGGGCCACCACGGAGGAGCTAACCCCTTCTCTAACGGAAACCTCCTCTGAGGCGGCACGCAGTGTTGCATCAAAGCGGACAGAAGGGAACCAAGAGTCGTGTCTTGTAACTCATGCAAGAGATGAATACATGAATTCGCATCGATTGAAGCTTTTTCCAACATGGGTGCCATGAACTCGGCGATAGCGAGAGGTGCATGGTGGTCGAATTTGACGGAGTCTTTCCACCATTCGCGCAAACTGTCGGATGAGCCGGTCACCGGTTTGCCTTTCTCAGGTACGATTCCGTACACGAAGCCTTGAGCGTGACAAACGTCCATGATCTTAACCATGTATTTGAGAATCGAATCTTGAGCTCTAGACATCTTTTTCCGTCTAGAAGCTTCTTGTCTCGCTTTTCCAGTTGATGTCGAAGCCTCCGTTTTGTCCTTTTGAAGCTGTTTGAACTTTTGCATGCGTTTCTTGTCTCTCCACATGCGTTTCTTAAGATCATCATAAGTGATCTCCTCAGCTTCAGCTTCAGCTTCTTCTTCCGGATCAAAATCATCATCATCAGGAAGAGCAGGACTAAGAGGAATGTTTTCAATCTCCTCTTCAATGTTCACCATATCTTTTTGGTGTATAAATAGGAAACTTTTTTTGATTGATTGATTGTTAAGTGACTAGATGCCATGTTCCTAGTAATGTTGCCTATATATATTAGCGAAGATTGGCGGTGGAGGGATGGGTTAATTGTTATTAAAAAATGGGGTTGAAGACAAAAGGACCATTTATGATGTTGAAGAGGTGAGGGGATTGTTTGTTAGGCTAAGAAAAGGTGGGTGGTGGCATGGAAATTTGAGAAGAGATGTGTGGCTTTGAGAGTGTTTTGATATGAGGAAACTATATCTTATTCAATAAGGATTTTGATTGCATGGATGTGGAGGCAAATGATAATTGAGTTTTTGGATGGTTGTGTGTGATTGGTAGTGTAGGTGGTGACTGCAGAAGGATTGAACCGACCTAGGGTTTGTGTTGTATGAAGTGACTTTAGGGTTAGTTTATGTCATCCAATGCTGTTATGGTCACTCTATGTTCTTGAGCTTATCTAACTAGCTCAGTTTTTCATCTTTTTCCCTCCAGATAGGGAAACCTTTGCATTATTTACACTTTTAAGTATCATTTCACTCTCTATGGTCACTTTTTTTTTTTACCCTATTGACTAATATTGGGTATTCTATGTTTATGACAAAACTGGTGTGAAAATATAAGCTTGGTCTTAAATATCATTTTCTTCCAATATGGTAATTCTCCAGTTATATTCTTCAAATAATAATATGTAAAATATTTTAAAAAAAAATAAAATAAAATGATTGTTTTTAAGGTTATTTTACATATAACTTTCTATTTTTAAAATTTGAAATATTTTATTTTGATTTAGTTATAATAATTTTTTATTATATTAATTTTTTTTAATAAATATTCCTTTCATGATAGATTTATATTTTATTAAATTAAGCATGTGGATTAAATTTAAATGTGCAGTTATATTGAAGTGTTTAGGTATACAGATTGGAGATTTTGGTTTTTTTTCTTTTTAAGATAAAATGAAAAATTATGATAATTTTTAAAATAAGGGTTAAATGATATATTTCTGAAATTAAAAAAGTGGTCAATACTTGATGAATGTATTGATAAGGTCAAGGAATGGAAAATAGTCTCTAGGTTTGTAATGGAAAATGTAAGATTACATAAACAGACAATTTTCTGGATTGTACCACTAATTAAAAAACCCACATCTCATAACACTCTTGATTCAATAGAGGGTGTTCTACAATTTACATAATCTTCCTTAATTCAATTCAAGGTCTTCAATTTGAGAAACCCTAATAAGCATATCATCCTCAACAAGTGAAAGAATCTGAAATCAATAATTGAAGTAATATAATATATAATGATATTTTATGTGGCAATGTGCCCTAATCTATCTTCAAAGGATAAAGGGTTGAAATGAAGAGGTGGTGACAGAGGAACATGATGGCATGGAGCTCAGACGAAATTCAGGTTATGGTTGCAGTTGTACACAGCAGATGACTCATGAAATCAACACAGGATAACTTCTGTATTTTTTATTTTATTATATTGTATTTATGTGTTCACAATAACAACTAATTATTAATTGGATATAGATATAGTAGTACAGATTACACATGATGGTCTTGTTGATTTCTTGACTCTTGACTCTTGACCAGAAGAGTTAATGTATTACATGATGTCAAGGTGGGTGGTGGTGACTTATATATAAAGGATATCCATTCAGAATACAACTATATTGCATTGGAAATGATCAGATCAAATAAAATATTCATATAAAAAGTTGTGTTTCAGTTAAATACTTCAACAACTTATTAAATTGTAGTATTGAATTATTTATGTTATAAACAAATTTTCATAGGTTATATGAATTTGTATAATGAAATAATTTTTCCAACTGTTTATGTAACTATAACCTCTTATCATTTATGTAGCTATCCAAATATTTTAGGGTCCCATTTTTTAATATTTAAATATTTTTCAATTAAAATTTAATTTTTAAATTAATCTTATAAAAAATCATTTATAATAACTACATTTCAATCAACGCTTCGCTCAGATGGATTTATAGGATAAGTAGAATAATATAAGGAAAATGATCCGATAAAAATTGATATGAGAATTAAGTGTGCTTATTAGATAAGCAACATGATAAGATAACTAAATATTAAATATATATTTGGTAAAATTCGGAAAATATGATAAGTAGTAAAATAATTATTTACGGATTAAAAATAAATAAATAAATAAATATAATATAATATAATAAAAATATATTGATAGTTTTTTAAATAAAAATAAGTATTAGGAATAATCCTAAAAAACCTATGAGGTTTTCAGAAATTTCCCAAAATACTTCCGTAATGTTTTTCCCAATTTGCCACTTTGTTGTTAGTCAAAGTCTAATTTACTATTCTTTACTATTTTGATTTTTTTTTTCAAATTTTGGAAGGATAATTTAGTCATTCAAATTTTTAATTTTTAAAATAATTAAAGAAAAATTAATTAAAAATAAAAAATATATATCAAAAAAAGAAATTTATAATAATATTAAAAATTCTAAAAGGGTAATTTGATCATTTCAAATTTTGGAAAAATTTCTGAAACCCTCCCAAATTTTTTGGGATTATCTCAAAATTTTATGTAGATTTTTATTTTTTTAAATTTTATCAACATACACATTAGTAATAACATGATGAACATCTAATACGAAAAAATACATGATAAAGTTATCGGAGCATTCATTAATAATAAAGTTATCTTATATGTACCGTATAAAATTATCGTCAGTATTATTTTATCCTATTCTAAATAGTAACTAAATACTTGATAAATATATAAATCGTATTAAGTTATCTTATTCTATTTCTTATCCTATAAATCATGTGAGCCCTTAGCGATGAAAAAGCTACTTCAACGTGGTAAATTATTTTATTAATCTTTCATTTGTAATTAATTACATTATTATCTTTTTAATTATAATTATAATAAATTTTGTGATAATTCTTCTAAGTGATCCTTTAAACTTTAAAATACAGCTATAAACCTGTTTTAAAAAATGTACAGAAATAAACTTTTAAAAATTTAATTTTCACCCCATATGTCTAATGATCTAAAATACCTCTAAAATCGCGTTGTTCACATACTTGTGATCATTATCTATGATCACAGTCTGTGAATGGTTTATGCAATCAAATTCAAATTATTAAAAGTTTATTTTTGTAAACTTTTCAAAATAGGCCTATAATTGTATACTTAAACTTTATATGACCTTGAAAAAAAAAATCATAAATTTTTAGTAATTTTATGTCTAACAAGTAATATAAAAACTAAAATTAATACCAAACATTTAATCAAATAACTAACCTAGAATCTAATCTAACAGCTAACTGTTATTGTTATTTGAAACACTAGTCTAATATTTAATTTAAAATATGGCATAAGGGTCTCAGGAGCCCTCAAACTTGGCTATATTTTTCAAGTTCGCCCTCAAACTTAACGAAGGGTCAATTTAACCCATCAACTTTCAAATGGTGTGTCTATTAAGTCATTTTGCTGATGTGGAGGCTAATCTGACAGAAGAAAAAAAAAAAGTTAACTTCAAAATGTCAATTAAGTCCTCCACATCAACAAAAAGGGCTTAATTAACACGAAATTTGAAAGTTAAGGGGCTAAATTGACAATTCGTAAAGTTTGAGGGTTAACTTGAAAAATATTGTCAAGTTCAAGGGCTTTTAAGACCCTTATGCCTAAACATATGATGTCAAACATACTATAAATTATACTCTCTCAGTCTCTAATTAATTGATACACTTACTAAAATGGATGTCCCTAATTAATTGTTACACCTCTATTTTTAGTAAATTTTTATAATTGAAAAGACAATATTACCCTTACACTTTTTCAACCACTCAACCTCACTAACCAATATAATATACTACTTATTTCATTTTTAAGACTTTTTAAATTTTCACACTATCTCACAAATTTTTAGGTGGACCCTTTCCATACTGTATTCAATTGTAATTTATTTGTTGTTGTAAGGATAAATTTGGTAATTCATAATTTATCACACTATCTCACAAATTTCCAACTGTAACAATTAATTAGGGACAAAGGGAGTAAAAAAAATTATTCAAATAGTTTAATTCCATAATTTGTTAAGAACTAAACTAGTTTGATTGATTGTTTTATCCTTTTGTGAAGATCTTTTTCACTTATTTGTGAAACTGTGAAGACGATCTGTGAAGAGTTAGTTTTGAAAATTAAAATTTATTTAATTAAAAAGTATATTTAATTAAAAGATATAAATGAATTTTTTTAAAAAAAATTGTTTAAATTTTGTTGGGTCAATTTATATAAGTTTTACTAAAATAAAAGTAAAAGTTAATTAATATTTTATTATTTTTAAACATTTATTTTTTTTAATATTTTATAAAGTCAGTAACCGTCCAAATTCGCGTAAATTCGTTTGGACAGAATTGAACATTAATATAAAAATCCATTAAAAAAATGAACATATCTTGCTTATACTGTTTTTAAAGAAAATTCATAAGAACTATTGAACCAGAGATATTCATCCCACGTTTATATAATAAAATTCAATTTTGAAAAAACAATTTATATATATTATAAAGCGGAACTCTCAGCGGGTCCCATCAAGATGACATGGCGCGCGGAGAGTTCTGCGTTTGGTAGAAAAATAGTGATTTTGACTAATTTTGAATTTCTTATATATTTTGATGAGATTTTGAGAAAAATACGATATTTTGATGAGATTTTATTTTTTCCCTCACTTATCTCATCCTTATTTAATAACCTATGACCCACGTATAATATAATATTCTAAAATAATTTATGGTCCACTTTCTAAATAAATAATATTTTTTAATTGAAAACATATAATAAAAATCAATAAATACTTATAATGAAAATTTATTTCTATTAAACCGTTTCTTTTTAAATAACCGTCCATATATTTACCCATTCCAATTCATGTATCTATTACTCTTCATCTTCCCCTTCTCAATTAACCATAGACTGAAAATTATATAAATAGTGATCACTCTTCCCCAATTCTCTCACATTCTCATCTCTTCAATCCCACAATTTTAGTTTTAAATACGATTGTTTTTTCATATTTTCTTGGGAGAAAAATCGAAAGAATCCATTTTAGAGCAGAGAATTGGCGACTCCAATCTCACCACCAATGATGCGAATAAAGGTGTCAACAACCTAAATGAGGTAGAATTTTGGCGATATCTTAAGGGATGATTGGAGAAATGGATTGCAAATTAGGTTTCAGAGGATAAGGTTTGAAAAGTTAACGGTGGTGCCAAAAATATTGGGAAACGTGAAATAAGTATAACTTATGTACTTATTTTTTTTTTTTTAAGAAATTAAAAAGTGGATGTTGAGACATTATGTATTGTTAAAAATGCATTGATTTTTTTTTCTTTTCTTGATATATGCACCAAGTTATAATATTTAATTTATTTTTATATTGTAATATATATATATATATATAATGATTGTCATGTTGGGTTTGTCTATATTCTACGTAAGAATATTTTTATATTATTTTTTAAATTATAGTATAACATCTTTATTTAATAAATATAATTTATTTTAATGAGGATCATTCTATAATTATATTTATTATAATTTAATTTGTATTTACTGATTGTAATATAAATTAAGACTTTATTGTTTGTATATACGTTATATATTTAGTGAAATTGATGTTCTTAATAAATAAGGGCAATTAGAAGTAGAAAAGTAAATTATAATATAATATATTATATTGTGTATCTTAATTAGGGATGACAATGGATTGAAATCCAACCCGAATAATCCGCCAATCCGAATCTAAATTCAATTCATGCATCCAAATCCGAACTCGATCCAAATCTGTCCAATTTAATTGGATGCGGATCGGATTTAAATCTGCAGATTCGGATTCGATTCATGGATACCCGTAAAAAAGAAAAAAAAAAGAAGAAGTGAAAATGACATGTAAGGATAGAATCTATGTTTTCACACTTACGCATGAAATTATATTGAAAAACTCAGTACATGTCCCATGACATTCAGTATATCTTTGTATATGTATCTTCACTTCTCCCCATAAATCAAATCAATAGTTTTTTCTTTCTAATTATTTTTTAAAAAAAATTAACAGTTAGTTAATTATATTAATTTAATAATAAATCTCAAATTTATAATAATATAAGAATATGGATAGACTAATATAATTTTATTATTAAATTATTTTAATTATAATACACATTGATATATTAAAAATATTAGTTATATTAAATACAAAAATACTAAATATAAATAAGTAAAAATTAATTAATTTGAAATTGTATTTAAAAAAATAATACAATTTATTTTGTTGTTGATTAAAATATGAATATATATATATATAATAAATAATAAATTTTGTGGATTCATAGATTCGGATTCGGATATCCAAATCCAAATCCAAATCCAAATTCATGATAAAAGAGGATAATTTTTTATTTTCAAACCCACGAATCCACAAACCTGTGAACCCAAACCCGTCTCGGATTTTGAGGATGGGTATCCACGGATTCGTGGGTTCCGGATTTTTTTGCCATATCTAATCTTAATATAATTGCTAAAAATAATATAAAACAAAATAATATAATTTTATATAAATAATCATAAAAAAAAGTAATTTGAATAATTTAAAAATCGAGGTTATGATTTTAAGATATTCAAAATAATAGTGATGAAATAATAATAGAGTATAAATATTTTTTAATGTGAAATGAATTTTTAAAATTTGTGTGAATTGTTTTATATGCCATCTTTATATATATATTTTTTCAACTTCAAAAGACAAATAAAATAAATAATTATTGAATATATTTCTTAGTATCCATTATATTTATGATTTATTATAATTTATTTTAATTATGATTTAATTTTTCATTAAATAGAATTCTTATTAATATAATTCAGTATTTATATGAAATAATTCAATTTATATTAAAATAATTTTAAAATAATCAAATAATAATATATTTATAATTTCTAATTAATTATTAATATTTTAATTATATAAAATTAAATATATATATATATATATATATTACCTCGCGCAAAACGCTTGCGCGAGTAATATCACTAGTTCTTATAATAAAAGGCCAAATATAAAAATTATCTTCATCAAATTCTAAGTCAATTTAACTATTTAAAACTTTAAAAAAAATCATACTTAACCAAAAGGATAATTTTAAATATTTATATTTTGTAAAGAGATTTTTAATTCATTATATTTTATTATTTAAATGAAATTTTAAGAAAATAACTAGCCAAAAATTATATTTGTGAAAATACACCATATTAGACTTTATAAATTTCTTTTTCCTGAGTTTTGGACCAACTCAAATTTTTTAATTTTTTTTTACACTTTTAAATTTTTTATAAAAAATTAAAAAAATTGAGTTTATCGATGGATCAGGAAGCATCCGATCGAAAATAGAAAAAATATAATTGTCTCCCACCGTCATATTTAACGGTACAATTTTGTTTGCTTCCCAGTCTAATACTTTCCGGTCGAGGAAATAGAATATCAGGAAAAATTATATTTTGCTGCTCCTCGGTCTGATTTGTCTAAAAAAAAAAAAACATATCAAAACCAAAAGCGTTATAATCATTTGAGCTATTTTTCCAAAAACTTATAAAAATATTTAGTTTTATGAAAATTTTAATTTTAATTTTAAAATATATTTTTTAATAAAAAGTGTCATGCACTCATATTATTTTTAAAAAGAAAATAAAAATATATTTACAGTAGAAAAGAAAATCAAATTAGCACTAGAAAATTGATTAAAAAATATTTTTAAAATAATTACAATTATAGAATTAATCTCCAAATGGAAAAAAATAAATAAATAAATAGGACCTCTAACTTAACAACCAGACATACGGCCGTTTGTTCCAGAAATTGCCCATCGCCAAATGTCCTTTTGGAACAAATTACTATAAACCTGAAATGGAGGTCGAATTATATCATCTTCTTTATTATCAAATTCTCTTCTCTTCTGAATTCCAATGGTAATTGATTCAGATATTTTAATATAAAAATAAGATGCGAAACCAAAATTGACTAGCAGTGATGATTTCTGGTTTGGGTTGCACCAAAACATCAATCAATGGTTGGCACCTGTACCTTAAACCCTAAAGTGATAATGGAAGAGATGCTTTGGAATCAGCATCACCCTTGAAAACCACAAAAAGATAAGATTTTCAGGGGATAAATTTCCATAATTTTTATATTTTCTGCATCTTATAGCAAGAAAAGAGGAAATTTTCCTTCGTTTATACGTAATCAATAAGAAAATTCGGTTTAACTTAACAGAAAATAAACTCTGGATTGGAATTACAGTCAAGTGCGGATTAGTAAGATAAGAGTATTCGGTTAACCGAATCAAAATTTCAGATTTTATTATAAAATATATGGATTGATAATCCGGTCGAATTTAAATCGGTTAATAAAATTCGAAATTGAAATTTTCAATTAATTGAAAATCAAATAATTAACTAATAACTTTTATGTATATATTTTTAAATAAATTTTAAAATAAAACTCCAAAATTTTTACGGAATTAACAAAAATCAAATATATAAATAAAATATTTATTTATTTTTCAAAAATTATAAAATTTTAAAGTAAATTTTAAACTAAAACCCTAAAATGAATAATTTTCTTGGTTAATAATTCATTTTTTTAACCGAAATTTTTCAATACCGAAACCGAAACTAAATTGATAGTAAAATTTTAATATTATATTAATTAAATTTATTAATAATAAAATATTTTAAATAAATAATTATAATATTATAAATTTATATATAATTTTTAAAAATATATTTTTTAATATTTAAAAAATTAAATAAACAATAAAAATTCAAGATCGATCGAATTCATTCAATTATATTAACCGGTCACACTCGGTCAGACCGGAGCATGCCCACCTTTTTACAGGATCCGGGGTGATGTTAGGCGGACTTATATAGATTCTCGCAAATGAATCTCCTCGAAATTTTTGCATTGAATGGAAGGGAGGGGGGTTGGGTTCTTGCTATATTTGGGCCTGGTCCTTGCTAATTGGGCCGCCCTGTCCCGTTCCGGATGAAGCCCACTACCTAGACACCCAACTCATTATGATCTTCATTCTAAATCTATGAAATTAATTAGCTAAAAAAAATTAAGGTTTTTTTTCTAATTTTTTTTCTTTTTTTATTGAGAATTGATAATGACACCTCCCGACACCCCTCTTACAATTATACCCAATGCATTTTTTTTTTCTTTTTATGTATTTTTAAAATATTATTTAATATTAAAATTATTCTTTTATTTATATATTTATTAAAAATTATATTATATATTTGAAATCTAATTATTCCTTGTTGAAAGAATTGAATTTGCATTTATCTAAAGTCATTAACGTTTCAGAAGTTTAAGTTTCATATAATTAAGTGTGAATTTATTTTATTTATTATGTCATTATGTTAATTTATCGGTTTCATGTTACACCTAGTATAAATAGGTGTTTGTAATCTCATTTTCATATGAGTGAAGAACACAATAAAGTTTAATACATTTTCGATCCTAGGATGGCTACTAGCAATGGTCTCTTTGGTTTCCAATTTCCTCGTCTTACTAAAGAAAATTATGAGAGTTGGTGTCTACGTATGAAAGCGTTGCTTGGATCTCAAGACGTGTGGGAGATTGTTGATAGGGGCTATACACCACCGGAGAATGAAGGAGCTTTGCCACAAAATGAGAAGGAAGCTTTGGCAAAGACAAGGAAGAAGGACTAACAAGCTCTCACCCTCATCCATCAAGGGTTGGATGAATCAATGTTCTTGAAGGTAGCCGATGCTACGAACGTAAAGCAAGCATGGGAGATTTTGAGAAATTCCCTACAAGGAGTTGACAAAGTGAAGAAGGTGCGACTCCAAACCTTGCGAGGTGATTTTGAGGCTTTGCGGATGAAGGATTCTGAATCCATTTCAGATTATTGTTCAAGGGTGAAAGCTATCGTGAGCCAGTTGAAGAGGTATGGCGATGATGTCCAAGATGTTCGTGTGGTCGAGAAGATTCTTCGCTCTTTAACGGCAAAATTTGATTATGTTACATGTGCCATCGAAGAGTCCAAAGACCTTGCAACTATGTCTATTGAAGAGTTAGAAGGGTCTTTACAAGCCCGTGAAGACAAGATCAAAAGGAGAAATGAAGAGCCTTTGGAGCAAGCTCTTAAAACTAAAGTCTTCTTACAAGATGATGACAAAACCAAAGGAATCGTGGAAGAAGTAGAGGACGTGGCCGTGGTCACAGTCAACAAGGAAGAGGAAGAGGAAGTCAAGGTGACGGGAACCAAGAAGGTAGAAATCATACATTCTCAGGAGGTCGTAAAAGAGGTCGAGGAAGAGGAAACAATGGTGGAAGACTTGATAAGTCTAACATCGAGTGCTACAATTGTCACAAGTATGGGCATTTCTCTTGGGAGTGTACAACCGAGAAGGAGGAGAGAGCCAACCTGGTTGACGTAAAGCAAAGGGAAGGAGAGGCAACCTTGTTGTTAGCACTCAGAGAGGATAATGACAGCGACAAGAGTTCCTGGTACTTAGACAACTGCGCAAGCAATCATATGACGGGTGATAAATCCAAGTTCGTGAAGCTTGCTGAGAAAAAGGGAAATATTACATTCGGTGATGAATCAACGGTCAAGATCCATGGAATTGGGACTATACTAATCTCGTCACGAGATAGGAGTCATAGGCTTATTGACAAAGTCTACTATGTGCCAGACTTGAAAAGCAACATCTTGAGTTTGGGTTAATTTCTCGAAAAAGGGTATGAAATCCTCATGAAGGATTTGTGTATTTGGCTTCGAGATCAAAATGCCAATTTGATCTGCAAGGTGTCTATGACAAAGAATAGAATGTTCAAGTTAGACCTCCAAACACTTGATGTTAAGTGCCTGAAGGTGAGTGTTGACGATGAAGCTTGGCGTTGGCACATGAGACTTGGTCACCTGAATTTTGATGCACTCAAGTCTTTGGGAGGAAATAAGATGGTAAACGGGATGCCTTCTATCAATCATCCGAATCAGCTGTGTGATGCTTGTCTTCTCGGAAAGCATTCCAGAAATAGTTTCCCCAAAGAAGCCTCATCGAGGACAACCAAACCACTCCAATTGGTGTATACTGATGTGTGTGGACCCATCACTCCGTGTTCTTTCAGCAACAAGAAGTATTTTGTGTTATTTATTGATGAATTTAGTCGAAAGACTTGGGTCTACTTCTTAAAATAAAAATCAGAAGCATTTGGTGCATTCAAGATCTTCAAAGCACTTGTTGAGAAAGAGAGTGGCTATGAGATCAAATCCCTAATATCAGATCGAGGAGGAGAATTCACTTCCAGGGAGTTCAACGAGTTCTATGAGACACATGGAATTCGTCGTCCATTAACCGTTCCAAGATCACCACAACAGAACGGGGTTGTCGAGAGGAAAAATAGAACTATCCTGAACATGGCAAGAAGCATGTTGAAAGCTAAGAACATGCCCAAGGAATTCTGGGTAGAAGCTGTCTCTTGTGCGGTTTACTTGTCGAACAGATCTCCTTCTCGGAGTGTCAAGGAGATGACTCCTCAAGAAGCCTGGAGCGGGAAGAAACCTAGTATTTCTCACTTGAGAGTATTTGGGGGCATTGCTTATGCTCATGTCCCACAACAAGAAAGATCAAAGTTAGATGATCGAAGTGTGAAGCATGTTTTCATTGGTTATTATGCAAATTCTAAAGGCTACAAATTATACAATCCATCTACCGGAAAAATCTTGTTGAGCAGAGATGTCAAGTTTGATGAAGAAGTTTCATGGAGCTGGGAGGAGCACAGAGAAGAGACTTATGATTTATTTCCATATTTTGAAGAAGAAGTTCCTGAAACTATGATGCCCATTCAGGAAGCGACATCACCACCTTCTCCAGCCCCTGCAGCAACACCTTCATCTCTTGGAAGCTCATCACAGGAAGGTTCATCTACTGGACCACAAAAGTTTAAAAGCCTCCAAGAAATTTACGATGGAAGCATAAGCACTACTCTTCCTCTTGAAGAATTATATTGTCTCATTGCTGAAACTGAGCCTATAAGTTTCAAAGAAGCTCTTAAAGATAAAAGGTGGAAGAAAGCCATGGAGGAAGAGATCAAGTCCATTGAGAAGAATAAAAGTTATCATCTCTTCCCAAGAATCATAAAGCTATTGGTGTCAAATGGGTGTTCAAGCCTAAAAAGAATACTCAAGGAGAAGTGGAGAGATACAAGACAAGACTTGTGGCTAAGGGATACAAGCAAAAACATGGAATTGATTATGATGAAGTTTTTGCTTCCGTAGCCCGCATGGAAACTATTCAGTTGCTTATGTCAATGGCAGCCTACAAAGAGTGAAAAATCTTTCAGCTTGATGTTAAATCAGCCTTTCTGAACGGTTTTCTTGAAGAGGAAGTCTACGTAGAACAACCACCCGGGTTTGAAGTTGAAGAACAAGAAGATAAAGTGCTGAGGTTGAAGAAAGCTTTGTATAGACTGAAACAAGCACCGAGAGTATGGAACAATCGCATCGACAAATACTTTCAGGAGAATGGTTTTGTTTGTTGCCTTCATGAGTATGCTCTCTACACAAAGTTTGAGAAAGGTGATATTCTTCTTGTTTGTCTTTATGTTGATGATCTTATCTTCACGGAAAATAATCCTAGCCTACTTGAAGCATTTAAGAAGGCTATGTCAATTGAGTTTGAGATGACAGATATTGGGCTAATGTCCTACTACTTGGGCCTTGAAGTAAAGCAAATGGGAGAGGAAATCTTTGTCTCTCAAGAAAGTTATGCAAAGGAAGTCTTGAAGAAGTTCAAGATGTTTGATTGTAATCCTGTGAACACGCCCATGGAATGTGGAATGAAGTTTACAAAGTTTGATGATGGCAAGAAAGAAGATCCTACTCTGTTCAAAAGTCTTGTAGGAAGTTTAAGGTACTTAACTTGCACTAGACCCGATATTCTCTTTGCTGTTGGAGTAGTGAGTCGCTACATGGAAGCTCCTACATCCACCCACATGAAAGCTGCAAAAAGGATTATTCGCTACCTGAAAGGTACTATTGACTTGGGGTTGATGTATTCTTCATCTAGTGGATTCAAACTTGTTGGATATTGCGATAGTGACTTTGCGGGAGATGTCGATGATAGAAAGAGTACTGCCGGGTATGTATTTTTTATGGGAGATTGTGCTATTACATGGAGTTCCAAGAAGCAAGCCATAGTTACTCTTTCTACATGTGAGTTTGAATATGTTGCTGCGACTTCATGTACATGTCATGCTATCTGGCTGAGAAGGTTGTTGAAAGAACTTAATGTTTGTCAAGAAGAAGCAACAATTATCTACACTGGCAATAAGGCTGCACAAGCTCTCGCGAAGAACCCAGTGTTTCATGAGAGGAGTAAACACATTGATACTAGGTATCATTTCATTCGAGAGTGCATTGACAAGATGGAGATTGAGTTGAAGTATGTGAAGACCCAAGATCAACTAGCTGATATTTTCACGAAGCCACTCAAACACGAAGATTTTCGCAGGCAACGTGAAGGACTTGGCATAAAGAAGAAAATGCAAATTAAGGAAGAGTGCTGAAAGAATTGAATTTGCATTTATCTAAAGTCATTAACGTTTTAGGAGTTTAAGTTTCATACAATTAAGTGTGAATTTATTTTATTTATTATGTCATTATGTTAATTTATCGGTTTCATATTACACCTAGTATAAATAGGTGTTTGTAATCTTATTTTCATATGAGTGAAGAACACAATAAAGTTTAATACACTTTCCTCATCTCTTCTATCTCTTCTTCATTAGTCCAACATTCCTACCATTTAAAAAGTAACGATAAAGTTTAGTTTAAAAATACTAATAATAATTTTATTATTGATGATATTATTTATTTTTTAAGTAAAAATTTATAAAAATAAAAATAAAAATGGTAGCTTTTTTTAATAAAAATTAAGAGAGAATAGGTTAGAGATATTAAAATTATTAAAAGTAAATATAATATTTAAAGAATAATTTTTAAAATATATTTATAAATATATTACGGGGTGGATGTGAATACTAAAAGTGTGGGGTGTATTATCACCACTCTTTTTTATTTTTTCTTCAAAAGTTTGGGCCCTTGGAAATACTCCACCCATAATCAATCATTTCAACATTCAGTGGGACCAAATCAACTCATATTGAATCCAGGTGGGCGATTCTTGATTGGGCCAATACAAAACCACACAGCCCAATAGAAAAGTGCAATTAGGATAATCTTGAATACTATGCTTTTATGTGTTTTAGCTTTTCTATATCCTCTTTACAATTAAAATTGAGTTTGTAGATGGGACCTAGTTGTACTCTTGTTTACCTTTAGCTTATTTGCTTGACCAAATATTCTTATACAATTTTCTTAACTTCTAAGATTCTTCTTCAACTCATGATGATTTTTCACTTTTAATGTTAAATAGTGTTAGTAAAGTTAAGAAGGAAAAAAATCTCAAAAAAAAAATTAAGAAAAATGATCATGTAAAGTCATCAAATTCTTTCCTTTTTTTTTCTAATAAAATTTAACATAATTATCATGAAAAATATACTAATCTAAGTTTTTTTTTTTTTAAATTAATAATTAAATAGCAGTGCACTATAATTGAATTTTAAATGGAGACAGCACTTGTAAATTTGGGTATAGTTTTCATCCTTCTTTAGCAATACTGAATATGTCAAAAATTTCTTTATATGTAATATGTTCCTTTTTGACTTCAAGTTTTGGATCAATGTAGTTCTGGTAACAAATATTAACTACATGAAAACAACATATACCAACCCACATGAACCAAAACAACTAGTCACACATTGGGTTTGGAGTTTTTGAAGATGTACACAAATAGTCATAAAATCTTGATATATTAATTAAAATGAGCACAGTTGGATGGCTTTAACCATGTGCAGATGCACAATTCTCTTTTGAAAAAAAGGAAAAATTTTGCATCTTTCCATCAAATATTTAAAGCTTCTGCTTTGGCTTTGGCTTTGGCTTATTCTGGTAAAGTGACTAATTGCATGTCTTCTTTTTTGACTCTTTTGTGAAAACAACCAGTGTAATATTTTCCTATGTGAGAAGGATTGATAGTAATGTGTGCATTGAATAGTATAGTATAGTATGGTCTGATAACAACATTACTCCAGCTCAGCAAACCATATTCACTGTTTTTTGCCTGCCAGGGTTCTGATCTCCTTAAATGATTGCCCTAAAACCAAAAATAAAACAATGAAAATCATAATATCAATATGAGGTAAATAAATACCAACAAAATACAACTAAAGAAAAAATAATAATAGATAACTGTAGGTATATATTGAAAACGAGTATATTGTCTTTTTAAGTCATTTTACTTCACCGTCTCATTATTATTAATGGAAAAAAAAAATCAAAATTATGAAAAATTTAAGCATATAATTATAAACATATTTTGAAAATTTTAAATTTCACTATTAACGTAATTATTAGACTATGAGTATAAGTAACAGCACAATTTCAACCGTATTTAGAAAAACTAAACCTGTGATAAAAATCAAATTTCTTTTAAATTTATTTTTAAATTTTTTAAAAATAGATTTATAATTATATTTTAAAGTTTAAAAAGCGTACTTGGAAGAATTCTCAGCATTATTATTATTACTAAACATTCATTCCATACTGTTATTTCAACATTTAATATAATAGTTAATAGTTAATCACTAATGCACCGGTTAAGTCAAACACACTTATATTTTTGAAATTGATGTTTTAATGACATTCCATCTACTAATTTCAATAATCTTCAATGTAATGATTCAAATGATTTCATAAGTGCAAATTACTAATTTCAATAATCTCCCCGGATATTTTGAATTAAAATGGATGGAGAATTAACCCATCCAAACCTAAGATTTTTCTAAAGAAAAATAATTCACAATGCAATTAATTAAATTTTATTATATTTATTTAATACGACATAATAAATATTTTTTTTAATTTTTTTTCAAAATTAGGAGTTTTTTTTATAGATATAAATAAGAAATTACAACGATACAGAACATTTCCATGCAAAACAGTGCAACCTTGTGTCAAATAGTATCATATTGTATAACACTTTACAACACAATCTAACACAATAGAAACGACACCCAGTACACAGACATTTGGAATTTAACAGAAATAGAGTCCAATCTAAGATGGTCAGACATATAATATATCTAAGCACTGCAATCGGTTTTTCGTCCACACCTAACAAAGATTGATTGAATCTAGCCATACAAACCAAAGGAAGACTTGAAAGGCGAGCGAATTCCTGGTCTTGACTGGTCCGCACTAGCTTGAAATAGATCTGAACTGCCGCCCAACAATCTTGAAATATCACAACCAGAATTGACATCCCAACAGTTACCCATGCAAACTAAAGAACCATCCGACTCCGATCTCAAAGTAGGTGGTGGAGATGAAGAGAAGACACCAGATTTACCATCTGAACCCAAATAGCAGACCGGTAACCGCCATAATCTTCACGGTGGAAGAATAGAAAATCTTCACTGAGGAAGAAAAAATACTCCCAGAGACATCGAAGCCGGAAACCGAAAGTAAAGTTAAAGAAAAAACAAAAATTAAAAGGAAGAGACCGACCGGAGAGGGGTTAGATGTAATGTCCAACCCCCACCCTGTATGGATAGAGTGCGAGATCAATGCGCCACATCACCATTTAACTCTTTTCTTTTACTTTTACATATATAGCATTTAGTCTCTTATACTTTGAGTCGTTTTCTTTTTAGTTAGATGATCACACTTCATACATACACAAGGATAATCATACATCTATATCTATATATCTATATAAAATTGTTCCAAAACTTGCTTGCGTGGCATGTTTAGATTTCTTCCATTCATAGTTAGTAATAGGACTAAACTTTCACTTTTATTTACACTTATACCACTTGCACACTTAATGATATTCATACTTAATAATAAGACTAAACTTTCACTCTTATTTACATTTATGTCACTCACACTATTAATGATACATACATGCTTATTAATAAAACTAAGTTATTACTATTATTTACACTAATAAAACTCATACAATAAATAAACTCATATAATTAAGATAATTTTATAATTTAATAAATAAAGAATATATTTTTGTAAAAAAGTTTATATATATATATATATATATGCATTCTATGATAAAAATATACTTTAAAAAATATTTATTTTTTTTACAAATATATTACTCCAAATAAAAATTCAAATATATTATTCAAATAGACATGATATATATATATATATATAATTCTACAAATATATTTACAAATATATTTGTAAAAATAAATATATTTACACAAAAAAAAATATTTGCTAAATATATATATTTGTAAAAAATAAA
The DNA here is from genome assembly GCA_031304145.1 of Cardiospermum halicacabum. Taxonomy (NCBI): domain Eukaryota; kingdom Viridiplantae; phylum Streptophyta; class Magnoliopsida; order Sapindales; family Sapindaceae; genus Cardiospermum; species Cardiospermum halicacabum. The sequence goes on along the minus strand of JARJHC010000107.1, from coordinate 2,350,766 downwards.
TATATTTTTCAAATATATTTACAAATATATTTGCTAAAAAAATTCAAATATATTAATATCAAATAAAACCTTAAAATAAAAATAAAAAATAAAACATATATTAACAATTAGAGACACCATGGACTTATATATATATATATATATATATATTCAAATATACATGAAAACTAATATATATTTTTAAATTTTATATATTTCATTATATACTCCAAAATAATATTTAAAATTTAATTAATAAATAATTTTATTTTTACTAAAAGTTTTAAAAATATATAAAATTTATAAATAATTTTGAAATATAATTTAATTAATTATTCAAATAAATTAATATTTTAAAAAAAATTCATCCCTTAATAATTAATTAAATATCTTATAATCAAAATAATAGTTTTTTTGAAAAAAATTAATAACACCTACGCGTAGCGCGGTCTTATTTTCTAGTATATCTATATATATAAAAGAATTACGAAGCACGCTGATGTGGCATGCCTAGATTTCAAGCATTCTCATTTATAAATTAGGTCTATTTGATAAGTTATTTATTTATTTACCATTGTAATTTTATCCCATCTCATTAACTTTCTCATCATCTTTTCAAATTTCTTATTTATTATTACCCTACCCCTTCACGTTTCATCTTATTTTAATAGTCTAATACTGTTATATAATTATTTTAATAAGTTGAAAAGTTAAAAAAGTTGAAAGGTCACATACCTCTATATATATTTCTCAAAATATCTCTACATCTACATCTCTCATCATTCTACATCTCTCCATCCCGTTAATATGAAATATTTTTTCTTCTACTCTATCAATAGATTTGAGGTATTTGTTGTTTTTATATTTTTTTATTTGTTAAAGTTATATTGAAATTTGATATATATTTTTTTTAAAATTTATTTGAGTTTTATGAATTTGTTATAAGTAGATGAAATGTTTCGTTGATTACTCAATGATCTCTTTCGTATTTCATAAATTATGTTTAAATCTTTTACTAAAAAAAGTAATATTTAACCATCTTTATTATTTCTAAAATTATTATTATGGCTAGATTGATTGAATTCTTATTTCTTATTTAGTACTTCTATTTTATAAAAAAAAAAAAAAAATTAAATATTTTCTTATCACTTTACTTTTACTCTCTTTTTTTTTAATAATTTAGAATTCTCTTTTTTATTTTATTTTTCTGATTATTTTAGGTTTTAATTATTATTTATTTTAAAGCAAGCTACAATTTAGTTTAATTAATTTTTTCCAAATTATTTATTAGTTTTTCATATATGGTGTAAATATTTTTCCATATATTCAGTCAATAATAGTAAATATTAATATTACCCTAATCTCTCTATCAATATATTTTTATCTTTTTTTATATTTATAATTTTCTATGTTTCATTCTTTTATTTAAATTTCTAAATTTTGTTTCAATATATCATCTATGTGTCACTTAGTATTCCAGCAAATGGTTATTTTAATTGATTTTTATTAATAAAATATTTATTGTAAAGTTTAAGATATCATTTACACCCATTTATTTTTTCTCAATTATAACATTATGACATCAAATATTTATTGACCATATTAATTGTCATGATATCATTTTTAATTTTTAATTAACATTACAAAAATAAAATAATAATAATAATAAATAATTAAATATTAAATAATCAAATTTAGTTGTACTTTTTTTTCATGAATATTTATATAGTATATATTATTTATTTTGTTATGTTAAATGTTGTTTTTATTTAATTATCCTTAAAAATAAATACCATAGTTACAAAAAGTGACCGAATGTACTACTGATTTTTTATAATATTTATGATATATGAAATTTATATTTATCATTTCTTTTTAATGCCAAAATTAAAAATAAAAAATAAAATAATTATAATTTTTTTAAATTAATTTTTTAATTAATAAAATATTTATACACAATAGTAAAACATAATTTTTAAATATCGCGCTTGTGCGAAATTTTTCTCTAGTCTATATATATAAAAGAATTACGAAGTACGCTGAAGCATAAGAGATAAGGAAATCTTGTTATTCTATTACTCAATTTAGATCAAAGCTGGCGGTTGAGTTTCAAATCTAAGAACAGAGGATCATTGTACTAGAGATAGACAATGGATCTGATTTTCTGCAGATTGTGCTTATTAGTTACATGAATTGTAGTATAGAGATATATACAATTGTGTGACTCAGATCTGTTAGATTGAATCGAGAGATCTTTTAGCAGATCATTGATGATGATCTAGATTGTGAATCTGAAATCTAGAGTTGAATTAACAAACTAGAAGATGAATAAGAACAGAAAGTAGCAAATCAATTCCATTTCATTTGAGATCATTGAAATATTGAGCATAAATCTTTGCTTTGATTGATGGATGTCTGAAGTGTTTAAAAACTTAAATCAAATTCTATGAACTTTACAATTCCGTTGCTAATGAATTCTTTAGATAATTCGAACTAAATCTTGATCTCATTCTTTCTTTCCAACAAGCAATCCCTGTGGAGACGATATCTTTAAAACTACAACATACGTTGATAGGAATTCTATTTTCTTTGTGTTATTTTATATGTCAATAAATTCCTCATCACCTTGTTATTTCCTCATGTGTTGTAAAGCTCATTACAAAGACAACAAAGACAACATTACTTCCCTAAACCTTAAAACACTTCTGATTCCAAATATTAACCTCCTGTACTAATAGAAGTGTTACAGGGTCCTAAAATCAAAATGAGCCAAAGTAAAGGTAAAAAAAATACAATTATACCATAAAATTCGAATGCACTAAACCGACTACGTAAATTATCCACATTATTAGATAATGAAGAACCCTATACGTTGCACTTCCACCAATTTTTATAGTAGTAAATTGTTCTTGAAAATGGTTCGAATATTATCAATTCGCAAAGGGGTAGCCTATTCAAGATCTCTCTTACATATAGTCCAGCATCTCTACTACATAGCAATATCTTCCATAAACTTACAAACATATGGACCACACGAACTCCTGCAAATTAATGATTAGCAACTCTAAAAAACCCTAAATACATTACACTTAATCAAGCATGCACTGATCAACATTTAGTTTACTTATGAATCATGTTGTGTGGGTATGAGGTCGTGATGGGCGTAGAGGACAAGCCATATGCCAAAACCAAAACCTCACCGCGGATCGCTAAATACTCATTTTTAAGATTGGGGATCGTCGGCCGGAGTGATTCGATGTGTTTTGGATTAGCGATAAAGGTTAGTAGCCATGTTTGTGCCCCACGATTGTTTGTTTCTATCTGCTTCTCTGAGGTGTAAATTAAATAAATTATTATAATTGAAATTTGAAATCTATGATTGATTTATTATATTCTTGTTACTGCATTGAGTATGAATTAATTGGGATATACATTATGAACTGTATTTGTACATTATTCGTTTAATTCAGTGAATTATGTGGCTATCTGTAAACTTTGTTGCTTTAATGCGGGTATATAAATTAATATTCATAATTGTATATTAAACTGGTAATATGAACTCTGAAATCTGTATAAAAGTCTTGTCCTAAATTAATACGATATGACCAGCATACTGGAGGGAAAACTAGATGTATACATCGATGCGCGAAACCATATTTGACCTTGATTGCCAATCTATTTTCTCGATGCGATGGAATCATTCTAGAGCTTTGCTCATATCTAAATGCAACGGCATCACTTCTGGATCTTTGATCCATCTCTAAGGGGTTACCCTATATCTGTCTGTTTCTTTTCCTGATTTCTGTTATTAAGCTAAGGACAGACCTGGTAAGTTAAACACCATTTGATAATATGACAATTTAAAGTCTGTTATACGATAAATCTTTTTTGCTTCTGGTTATAGATGTCTATTGTGAACTGTTTTGATTTTAATCTGCTGTTTGTTACATTGGGTTCTAACCCTTCGTTAGTATGATTTTGACTGTTAACTGGCCGTAGACGATAGAAATAGACCCAAATAGATGTTTAGAACTTGAATAGCGAAAATCATAATTTGAATAGGCTGAAAACTTGAACAGGGGTCTCTGGCCAACCTCTTTACCGAGCTAGTTACCGAATTATCAATTCGGTGAGCCTCGAGATCATTAGTAATGCCTCTGTCCGAACTGATTACCGAGCTAGCTACCGAATTATAGTTCGGTATGAACTAAAGAATGTAAACTTGACTCTCTGTCTGAATTACCTATCGAATTGACCACCGAATAAGAGTTCGGTAAAACCATAGGATCCAGATTGGCTCTCTGTCCAAACTCTTCACCGAGCTTCCTACTGAATTACAATTCGATTAGACAGTGAGACCTTAAAAACACTTTCTGTATGAACTGGCTACCGAATTAGCAACCGAATTACAATTCGGTACAACTGTTAGGAACTTCGATAACCATTCTGTCCTAATTGCATACCGAGCTTCCTACCAAACTACAATTTGGTAAAGCATGGAGTGCTTTCTGTTGGAATTGATCACCGAACTCGGTATCGAGCTAATAGTTTGGTGTCGGACTCTGAATTGAAATAATTTGTTAACTTTAAATCCTACTTTCAAACGATAATTGCAATAATTTGTAATCACATTATCTTCTATTTATATAAAAGGGTTCCAAATCCTGCCTACGTGGCATGGTTAGAATTCTTCCATAGATGTTTATAAAATTAGTCTTCTATTTCACTATAAATTACATCTATGTCATTTCAAATATTTATTATCTATATATCTATATATTTATATAAAAGAGCTACAAAACACGCCTATGTGGCATACTTCAAATTGTTCCATTCCACTTTATAAATTAGGTTCATTCTTCCAATTATTTACTCAAATGCCATTATTAATAATATCTTATAAATAAGGTTCAATTTTCAAGTTATTTACTTATATGCCACTAATTAGTATATTATCATTCATTAATGCATTAATTAAAGATGTATTCTTTTATTACATCTCTTCAAATATCTTATTATTATTTAATATATTTAAATATATTATTATTTAAAAAAACAATCCGATAAGATCAACAATTCTCCAATTACATTTTGAATATAGTTTTATGTAGAAACTATATTAAGATCATAGGTATAACACACGAATATCAAACATTAGACATCTACCGTCCTAAATTATCTCTTCACCAAAAGCAATGATCACTATTACAGCAACAAGCATGACCTCTATACAGGTAAATACATTGAGATGAATGCAGGACCTCCCTTATCAATTATCGATATCTATACAAAGATTGCTTTCTTTAGTTGGATAATTTTATCATCTAATCAATTTTTTTTCTTTATCTTTATAGTAAGTTAAATAAATTAAAATTAACACAAAAATAAAGTATTATACATATTTTGAATTAAAATTATAAAATTTAATAATATATATATAAATTAACAAATAAAATAATTGTAAAATTAAAAAATATTATAATATTTTATCAATTAAAATTTATACGTACTCAATTTAATATAAATTAATATATTAAAATTTTAATTATTATTTTATAAGATAACATATTTTTAATTATTTAAAAAATTGAATATAATTTACATTAATATTATTTTAAAAAATTAATATTTCTTATAGTTAGTTAAATATAAATTACTATTTGACACAACTATGCTAACTGTGAACCGTGTATGTCCTACCAAATAAGTATATTTACTTATTTAATTACTTAATCTTCCTAAACTCTATTGACACAAACTAATATTTCCTTGAAAATGAGTTTGTTTCTCACATATCATACAAAATAAATTAAGCCGTTAAGATTATCATGTGAATCATTTAGATTAAAAAAAAAATCAATATAATCAACAACCCATTTAAAACTATCTTATATTAAATATTTAAAAATATATATTTAAAATTTATATTTATTTTTCCTTTTTATCTTGAAAAATTATTAATTAGTGTTCATATCATTTTGAATTTTGATTTTTCAATTCTAAAATTATATTCGAAGATTAATTTTTTTTTTCAAGTTTTAATAAGGAAAAAAAATGATAAAATAAACACAATTGACAAACAAAATACGTATTTGAAAAATGATAACATTTTATGCACTAAAATTTACATAATAATAATAATAATAATAATATATTTTTAGTTATAGAGATATGAGCTAAGTTTCTATTTTTTTTTAAATAATTGATTTTTAATATTGTGAATTAATATTACGTGTAGTATTTGCTATATGGTTCAAATATAAAACTGCATGTTGATAATAAAGGTGGTTTTATATTCAATTACTTTGAGAGTAATGAATAGTTAAAACATTCGAAAGACTATATAAAAATGTACTTACAAAAGTCATTGAGAAATTATCGAACATTTGAGAATTGAAATTTTGTTGTGAAAAGTTTGATAAATTATAATATAAAATGATAAATTTAAATTATAATTAACATTTCAAAACACGAGTGTATATTTAAAAAAAAAAAAAAACATGTAATCTACCGTATCAAGATTTTTCTGGTTCCTTTAAACTATATAAATAAAAATGATAAATAAATTTATTATCTTTATTAACTTAGTTACTTCTTTTCAATAAGATAAAATTGAAACCCTAAATATGATAATAACTATACAGGTCAATTTTAAATTCTTTTACATCACTCCACTTTTCCATCTTGTTTATATAATAATTTTATGTAGGAGATAATGTGGCATGTCTAGAATGTCTTCATTCTATCTATAAATTTCACATCCATTTTTATACTATTTACATATTTACCATTATAAAATAAATGTGGATAAATAATAGTTAAATGAGAAAAGTCTGCCCTTTCAACTACCTAACTTTTAATTTTTCCACTTCTAAAACGGTTTCGATTAACATCTCTATATAAAACATCTCACCGTTCACCTATATTGTTTGAACCTTACCCCTAAAATTATCTGTATTTTGAGGCTATGCCATCCTAAGGTGTTTCTAAATGGAACGATCTTATCAACATCCACGAATGAGAAACATATATAGATCCAACCGCCAAATCAGAAAAATTGGGTGCTATCATAATCATATACCTTTGTATGGGCTAAGTTCACAAGTTGGAGATAAGTGGACTCGAACAACTGATATCCACTGCAAGGTAAACCACCAATTTTCAGGCCCCAGTAATTCTGCCAAAAATCTATTGGGAAATTAAGTTCACGGGTTGGATTCTTCTGTAATGTATTCTTTCTTTTTTTTTTTTTTAAAAAAAAAATTGTATATTGTCGATGTTTTAAATTTGAATTATTCTCCTATTTAGATTCAACCAAATTGTATTCACTCTTATGTTGTTTTATCTAATGTTTAGAATTTTTTTTTCCCTTATATTTTATGCTTACTTATTATGGTTAATTATTAGTTTATTTGATTTGAATTTACTAAATAATCATTTTTTTCTCTTATAATATTAACTTTTTAATGTTTATCACATGAATTTAGTTTTCTCTATTTATCAAGGAATAAAACGAGGACTGACTTATTAAAGGTACGATGATTCAAATATATATATTTAAAAAAGTAGATTTTATTACTACTAGTTATTTATTGAGGGATAACAAAATACAATAAAATTCTACAATTTTGTGGAAGGTTTGATATTTATGTTATGTTCCCACTAATATTAAAAAATATCAAATAACTTATTATTAGACACTATTATTCAAAACAAATTAATTAGTTTCAATAATATCAAACAACTAATTTGTTACTAATTAATATCAATTAATAATATGAGAAATTGAAAAGATAAAAGCTAATCACATTCTATAACTATTAGGTAGAAGCAATAAATATTATATTTTAATATTTTAATTAGTTTAATAGTATAATTATTTTAAACTAAAAAAATAAAAATAAAAATTCAAAAGTTAATCATATTTTAATTATTTTATTATTATCTCATGAATCAATATTAAAATACTAAATGTCTAATATTTTTTTAATAATATTATTAATAATAATCTTTTAAATAAAAATCTGTCAATTTAAATAATATTAATTCATCATAAATAATAAATAATATTTTAATTTATAAATTAAAAATAATATTATTTTTATTATTACTTTATTATTTCTTAAATTATAAAATATAGTTATATTAAAAATAATAAAAATAGAATATAATCTCGCGCAAAGCGCGAGAATTTTAACTAGTTTATATATATAAGCCTTAAACATCCAATAAGTGAAAAAGAATTCGTTTTAAAAGTGATAGTAATTAAGCTTCGAAAATACGAGTAGACATAGTAAAGTAAGCTTTTAAATTACATAACATTTATGACCCAAACTTGATTATGCATAAGTGTATCAAGGTTGAGTCTCAACTCCTAAATTAACACATTAAGGAGTTGACAAAAAATAGCATTTAAAGTATATTGAATACACATTAAAGTGTTTCATTAATACATAAGAGTTTTAAAACAAAAGGTGATGCGGAGGACGATGATGCCATGCCAATGGACCTTGCTATGCTCGATCGATCTGAACAGAATTACCCATCCGGGATTTTTGTAGAAAAGAAAATAAATAACAATAAAGGAAAAACATTAGGCTATCGAATGCCTAGTTAGTAATCTCGTGCTCCCACAACCATACACACAATACATCTTTATAATTATTCATGAAATATACACATATGCAATCTCTAAGAGTCATTCAAGACTCTATCTAACAATCATCACACATTCAATTAATCATATCATCCCCACATAATGGGAACATTTATCAAATCAAATCTTTTCCTTTTCATCTACCAAGCTTTATACCTATCCTTCTCATTTAGGCCATTAGAAGCTAGTAACATAATCACATGGTATGCAATTACTTATTTCAAGAAAAATGAACACACTTATCTTATCATATCATTTACCTTTTATAACATGTATCATTCATGACATATATAATAATTTTAAGCTAGGAAGTTACTAGCAATGCAAGTAACGTCCATTCATTAACTAAGGTTCATTCATATATGCATAGTTATTCACAACAAAATAGAAATCATGGAAAATCATCACAACTAATCATTCACAAGTCATGCAACCCAAAAAAATTCACTACCATGTCATTTAAACACTTTACAAGTTCTTATAAAGTTTACTTACATCACAAACAATATCCACAAGTCATTTCCATCCATTTGAACCTTACAAAAGGTCACCATATCATTTAAGTATAATTACTTATACATTTATGGTCAAAAGAAAGTAATTTAAAGCGTGTTTAAATCATTAGGAAAGAAAATTACATTTTATACGAAAGTTGAATTTTTGTATCTACTTGGAAGATTTTCAAATCACGATAAGTAAATGATGTTATTTTTAAAATATAAAGATATTCTTGAAAACTAGACTCAAAGACGAATCCATAGCCACAAATGGCACCCCAATCGGAGTCCGAATGAGAGAGAACGGAGGCCGAGAAGTTGACTATTTAGACCTGGGCGTCCTGGTAAGCCTGATCAAGGCGCGGACCAGGGCGCAAACCAAGGCGCCCAGGGTGCAAAAACAGCTTCGGTACCACTTTTAGCATCCTGGTCACTTACTAGGGTGCGGGGCCAGGGCGCGGGGTGTTCCAAATGTCCAAAAATCATTGTTTCTTCAACCTTTTCACACCAAAATATTTCCTCGAGTTTGTAAAACATTCCAAAAATATTTTTATAGACTTATTAGACATCTAAACACCTAGAATTACCCTAGGATCAAAGTATTAAAACACCTTTACATTATGATTCTTTTTATTCCAAAACATTTCATAAGAAACTTCTATACATTAAAAGGTTTCTCAATTCATTTTCAAAACTCTTAGTAAAGGATTGTGAATCCAATTTGAAAACCAAAAGTGACATATACAACATTATGGACACTATAAGCGCACATTTATTCAACAATTAGAGTTGGTTGTCCAAACACATCCAAACAACACATATCACACCCAATCTCATACAATCAAACTTTTGCAACATTAAACTACAAGATTCAGAGGCAAAACATTCAAGACATCATTAATCCATTCTTCACTAGTTTCTCATTTGAAACTAAATTTACCCAATATCATTAGTATTCACCAAGTTTAGTTTAATTAAGCCACATTCAATCATATATCAACATGGTAAACATCATTTAACCATCTTTAGAAAACTTTTGGATTTCATTTACATTTATAGCCCAATCTCTAACATATAAGGTAGAAATGAGACTTTTTGAGTCGAAGCTCCATTTAGATCCGAAGATCGAGATCCGTGGGTCCAGTTGTACCCCCTTACGAAACACCACATTTTAGATCATTTATTTCTTTTAGACCATAAGGCCGAACTTTTTCATTTTTGAGACCGTCGTCTCCATTTGAGAACCGTCGCCCTAATTATCATTTGATGGCTTGGTTGTCGCCATGAAACACACTTTTGTGTGGAGAAGTATACTTCTAGATTTTATCCCTAAGGCATGCCTTTACTCCTACCACTATTGCTAGACGAGAAGGGCTTTATCATTCATTAACTTATCATTACTTTTCATTTCCATTTTTCTTTATTTCATCCCTTTTAGGCATGAGCCATTACACAAGTATAATTACAACACTCATGTCAACCACATTTGTATCACTTACATGGGAATACATTTAAATAATTCATATAGTCATTTTCATATCATTTATCATCATAACCATACCAAGCAACATGTAAAGATCACAAAACCACTTATGAGCATATCTAAGCATCATGATCACAATACACATTATCCCTTTCACTAAAACTTCACATATACATATTTTTCATTCATTTATCTTCTTATAGCATTTTTAACCACATTAATGCAACAATCACTCAATCATAACAAAACAACCAAGCTATGGAGCATGAAAATGAGATTACTAACCTTTCTTCCGAAGAAAGCTACTAAACCGCTTCGGTTTGATGCTCTCCTTGCCCTTGGTTGCCTTTACAAATCATTACAAGCAACCAATAATCAATATCAAACCACTTTCATGTAAAACCACTTTCTAGAAAGTTAGAGCTTCATTCAAATGGTAACTAGAGACACTAATGACTACAATTAGTGAACCGAAACTACAAACCATCATCATTTAACTCTGAAACACTCATTTATTGCAACCAAAAGCTTGAAACACCATTAATGACATTAATGGAGGTTGTTGAAAACTCTTAAAGTATAGTGAGTAAGAAGCTTTGAAAACCACTTTTGATGCTTTGGAATAACTTATATTTCTTGAAAAATCAAATAGAAATGGTTGATTTGGTGAGTTTATTTTTAGGGTTTAAAAATGGTGGAGAGGGAAGGAGAAGAGGCTTATAGGTTTGGGGGTGTAGAAATGAGGGAGAGAGTGTGGAGATGGGGTCTTATCATGAATGACTGAGGTTTGGTTTAGTTAGAAACCAACTAAGCTAGTTGGATTTGAATGAGAGGGGAAATGGAGGGTGGTAGTAGAATAGTGGGCCCCACTTGTCATGAGATTCATTTGGGCCTACTTGGATTTAATCCAAGCCATTCTTAGTCAAGGCCAAGCCCACTAATCCATTTCGGTTCCATTTCCACTCACATTTCAAATTTCCAAAAATCATTTTCCTTTATAAAATCGTCTCCCCATTTCGAAATTCGCTTTTAAAATATAAATTCATATTTCCACCAAAAATCACCAAATCATGATTTATAACTCAATTTCAAAGGCTCTTTAAATGCACATTTATTCGATTAAAATCGACTCTTTAATTTCGGCTCTAACTAATGTCTTTAGTTTTACCATTTTACCCTCTAATGAATTTTCGATTCATTCCATTAATGAAATTTGAAAATTCACTCTTTAAACTATTTTTTTTAAATGTGAAAAATTATCGAAAAATTCTAGACCCTATTTTCGGACGTCATATTAGAAACCCCCCTCCGGCAAGTCAACAGAAATTATGAGGTGTTTTTTTTAATTTAATTATAAGATTTTAATCATTTGTATTAAAATTTGGTTGATGGATAGGAATGGCAATGGGGTAGGTACAACAGATATTGGACCTACCCTGCCCTGTGGCACGTGGGCGAAAATATTGGACTTGTGGCCTGGCCTGCAGGGCCCCGCCCCTGCCCTATTAATATAAAATGCATGTGTTTACAAAGGCAAAACTAACAACAAAAGAGTTCAAGAAATGCATTAGTTGTTGTATGTTTATGAATTCAATTAGATAATGGAAAAAAGCAAGTTTAATATGCACATTCCAACTCCACTGTTTTTTACATTCATTAAAGTCTAGCACCAATAATATCCAACAATCATTTAAAATGACAAACTTGTTGATGTTACACAAATACAATCAAATTATCTTTACATAACATAACCAGAATCACTGCTTCTGAACAAGCATCTAAACAAAAAACAACCTAGCAATAGATGTTGCATTCCACTCACCGCTTCTTCTTCATGAATTTCATCCATCATGGCATGGTTTTCGACCTAAATCAGCATAAGAGATGGATAAAATCTAATGATAAATTTGCAAGAATGCAACAGACAATACAAAATGAATGATCAGCATAGACAAAACCACACAATATCAAAAACTGAACCAGACTTGGGAAATAATTTATATTTCATATTTCTCAAAATGAAAACCCATATCAATATTTTAGTAGCCATTGTTATGTATTTGATCACACAATATTTTGTAGCCATTGTTATGTTTAAGTCTCACAATGGCACAATTTTATACACATGGAAAGGCATAAGACAAAATGCCAAAAAAAAATAACACAGATATTATATATTTCCTTGTCCCAAAACTACATATAAAGTACTAACCAGATTATGTGAGAATATTATTCTTCCTTATCATCATTAGAATCATATAAGATTGTAGCATGAGCAAGATCGACCACTCCTAATAATTTTTCTATATTTACAAAAGACAATGTATACGATGTTATATAACTTTTATAAAATGAAATAGGAAAATTTCATAGTAGTAATAAGAATAACTACCCTACTTTAAGTCGACTGAAAACCAGTCTTGTGCATACATCAAAGCCTCCACAGTTTTTGGATGAAGCATACTATGGTGATCACTAATAATCCTTCCACTTGTACTAAAAGCGACTCTGAAGCCACAGTGGAAACTGAAACAGCCAAGATATTTCTCGCAATCTGATGTAAGATAGGATATTTACCTTTGTTTGTCTTCCACCATGCCAAGATATCAAAATCTGAAGTCCGAGGTAAAGTGTCCAAGTCCGATATAGAAGGTTTTCTCTTCGAAGAAGAGAATTGCTCAAACTCAAGATTCGGTTGGCCCCAATAAACCACCATCAATCTCTTCTGCACAACTCCTAAAACTATCTCTTATCATTTGTTCCTCCAACTCATATTGCTCGACCAATTGACTAAATAAAGCCTTTATTCTATCCACCTCATATTTAGCATTCTCACCATAAATCTTATTAAAATAAAATTTCAACACCACAAGAATAGTAGCGACTCCCATGACACCATGTAAAATAGACCAGTGTTTTTCAAATTTGATCATCATTTCAGCAGCCATAATCTCAATAACATTAATTCCACAACCATTCATTCACCTAAAGAAAACCTGATCTCACATATTTTTGGAAAATATAAATTGGCTGTTGGATAGTTGGTGCTAGAAAAAAGCTCAGTGGTGTTATAAAACATCTTTAACCTATTACATATCTCCCTAGTCATAGTCCAATCAAGATCAAATGGCACAGATTTATACTTAGAGTCGCGTTGCTTCAAACGAAAGAAAACATCATTATAATCTAAGGTAGTTTGTAACATTAAATAAGTTGAGTTCCAACGAGTATCACAATCAAGGGAGAGCTTCTTACCAATAGGAACACGAAGCTGACGAGCTGTTTATTCAAACTTCTCCCATCTTTTTGGTGTATGAGTCTAATAAGAAACACTTTCTCTTATATTCTCGATCGAATCTTTAATTACTTCCAAGCCTTTTTTCACCACCAAGTTTCAAAATATGTGTTGAACACCGCACATTAATAATGTGGCCATTTAGTAAGAGAGAGTCTGAGGGTAGCTTATCCACCAACATCCTCATCATAGAATCATTAGTGGAGCAATTATCTACTGTGACAGTGGATATCTTGTTGTCAATGTTCTAGTCGAGTAAAGATTACACCAAAGTCTCGCAAAGAACTTCACTCGTGTGAGGGTAAAGCACATGAATAAACCTAAAAAAATACATCTAAATAAGCTATAATAGTTTTGATTGTCAGATTTGAAGTATGATAAATGTAAATGAGAAAACACAGGCTTTAGAAAATAATTACATAAGCATTATAATAATTTTAAATTTGATTAGTAATTCACAGTAATATGTTAAAACTATTAACATGATTAAGCTGATAAGGATCGATTGACAGATATAGATTCTTCACTATAATATCTTTACTACCAACCTCAACCTTGAGAGCAAGTCCACCACTTCTTATCTCAAAATCTGTCTCTTTTGGAGCACCATCTATCTTACCCTTTATTGTTACATACCTGTTTGTGACTTTTATTTCTGTTATATATCTAAACATAACTAATAATTTGGGATTTATATACACAAGGAAAATGGTATCTCAACATCAGCTATACCCACATTTAAAAGATAAATACATACGTACAATTAAATTGACCTTGTTCGATGAGAAATAAATTATGCATTGTCTGACTCACAATATATGAAGATACGAGAGGATCAGACTAGTGAAAGCAAACTAGGGACAATATGCTTCCGTTATCATGCAATTACTATTTGTTTAGCCACCCTGACTGGGTATGCTTCATTTTGTCCTTATGTGGACATATAGAAAATTCAGTTTTGTTTTGCATTTATTTATTTATTTACTGAATTCAAATACATTTTGTTGGTAATTTTGAAATATTGAACTGAACGAACTAGTGGTTTTGTTGAGGAAAATGAGTTGTTTAATATCATTGAATCATGATAATATGAAAGTATAATGATTAACTCATATACCTGATGATACGACTTTGAAGCTTCCAATTTTTATCAATATAGTGAGCAGTAACAGTTATAAATCATTTTCTTTGATGAGATGTTGTCCACATATATCAATAGTAATTGCAATTCGACCGTCATTCTTCTCTAATACCTCTGCCAAAGCTTTCTTATCATTCTCATAAATCATTAGGCAATCGGCTTTGATAGTATTCCTCGACACCATTTTGAATGTAGCATTTAAACTTTTGCAAAATCTCTTGAATCTCCAATGATCAACAATCGTCAAAGGATACTCATGTTCAATAATTGCCATTGCAAGCTCTTCTCGAGATACTTGTTGACTAAAGCTAAAATTAGAAAGCTCCAATTTATCCTTACTGAAGTTAACCCGAAGCACTTGTTGCCTAATGTCTATATTTTTCTTCTTCTTGATCTATCAAAGTGTTTCCTCAAGAGAGTTGTCCCTTACTTCAGATCACCAAGCATCCCTACCTTGCAATATATACAAGTTGCTACTTTTCTTCCCTTGATTGCCTTACAATCGTAATGCTTCCATATCTCAGTAGTAAATTTCGCCCAAGGATCTTCTTCTTCAACTTTATCATTTTCAGTGGCAGAAGTTGTTGCATTCTCAGAGACATTGGTAACCTCAATATAAGAAGTTGGGTCAGACGATTATTATTAATTTACAATCCTAAATCCTGACTGCCGATTAGCTTTCTGTGACCAGAATCATCTCGCCTCAGGAAGAAGTTTAAAAATAATATTTTCAAAAGACAAAAGTACCTTGAGAAGACCATTATACACATTTCTACGCATCGCAACAAAATAGAAGTTTCTGAATACAAAATTCTAAACAAGACCGTTCCATTCTGTTCAACCATTCTGGTCACAAAAAGCTAATCGGCGGTAACCGGAAAAGCATCGTCTAGTCAGATTTCTACCTATTTTGTTGTATTTGAAATCTAATTTTCCTTAAGATGTTTGTCATGATTTTACTATGAGCTCTGGTGATTTTATCGCTTCTGTTGATGTTGTCGCTAGTCTGGGTCTATATTGATGTCGTCTCTAGTCTGGGTCTGTGTAGGCCTATTGATGTCATCGCTGGTCTGGGTCTGTATTGATGTCTTCACTGTTCTGCTCTGTATTGATGTCTTCACTGCTCTGTATTGTATGGATCGCTTGATTCTTCACTTCATATCCATATTCTTCTCTATCTTCTAAAAATCTGAATACTTCTCTATCTTCTGAAATGTTTTTGAATATCAAGATACTTCTCTATCTTCTACGTTATTATGTTATTATGTTGCTCACTCTCGCTTATTAAATGTTGTGATTTAAGTCTGCCACTACACCGCTTCTTAAATGTTCAACGCACCGTACACCACCAATAATTCGCACTACCAACATTTATTATAGGCAGAATTTGTTTTATTATCATATTTTTAATATCATATATTTGTCTTATTCAACCTTTTACATTACATCTTGGCAGAAGTGGTCATTAAATTTCAATAGACATTACATCCAGGTAGAAGTGGTTATTAAATTTTAATAGGCAGAAACTGAATTGAATGCTTTAATAAAAATCAAAATATTATGTAATTATTTGTATGTAATTGTCTGTGTATATTATACCATGTTTGACAATGTTTGACAGTGTTTCAAAATGTTTGACAATGTTTCACCAAGTGTTATAATTTTTACAAAATTTATCATGTTTGACAGTGTTGGATAGTACTTTTATTGGTTTTTATTTAGTTATAATTATTTTATATTTTATTAAAATCTATTTAATTTTGAATTTTCATTTGCAATATAGATGGCCATTGATTCTAAATTGGATCCAACATGACAACATTTTATTGCCGATCCTAATGATCGAAATAGTTGCAAATGTAAGTTTTGTGGTAAAGTGACAAAAGGTGGCATTTATAGAGCAAAATAACATCTTGTAGGTGGTTTTAGAAATACAAAAGCATGTCCCAAAACAAGCAAGCAAAACTCCCGGTGATCCTTAGTGATGGTCGCAAATGTCCATCACACATCAAGGAGGAGATAAAAGAGTATATGATTGAAAAGGAAAATGAAACAAATGAGAGGAACATGAAAACACCGATGGAAGTTGAATTTTAGTTTGGTGAGGGGTTTGATGATGATGAGGAAGAAAACTCCCAAAATAAAAAATAGCTCATTTTGGTCAAGGTGGTGGTAGTGGTATGAGTTCTAAAGGATCAAAACAAAAAGGTCAATTGAATTTATATTACAAGACTACTACACCAAAAAGTTGGGTGAAAATGAACATGTGAAGAAGGAGTTACGTGCTAGGGTGTGTAAAAGCTTTGCTCGATGGATATATGATGTCGACATTCCATTTAATGTCGTGACATATGAAAGTTTTAAAGTTTTGGGATGATCTTTGTCAAGCGGGTCCAGGTATAAAGCCATCTTCTTACCATGAAGTTAGAGTACCCCTTCTTAATCAAGAAGTAGAGAACACAAAAAAGAGATGAAAGATCATGAAAATGAATGGAATAAGTTTGGATGTTTTATTTTATCGGATGGTTGGAAAGACAAAATAGAAAGAACATTGATTAACTTTTTGGTTAATTCACCTAGAGGAAGTATGTTCTTGAACTCTATTGATGCATCAAGTTATTCAAAAACCGGGAAAAGATGTTTGTGTTGTTGAGTACTTGTGTTGAGAAAGTTGGTGTTAGCAATGTGGTGCAAGTTGTTACGAATAGTGTCTTCAACAATGTCTTGGCCGGTAATAAATTTTTTATTGAAATTTAAAATTCCATGATTATTAGATTCTAATATTCCACTTACTAACACATTTTATATACTATTTTCTTATGTGAAATTAGGAAAATTATTGGAGGCTAAATATCCTACCTTGTTTTGGACACACGTGTGTCGCTCACTGCTTGGATTTGATTTTGGAAGATATTTATAAGTTAGAAAATATGAAGAAGACATTTGAGAGGGCTTTAACGGCGAATAGCTACATCTACACATGTTCGGGCTTAGTAAATATGTTAAGAAAGTTTACAAACAAAAATGAAGAACTAAGACCGGCTAAAACAATGTTTGCAACCACTTTCATCACTTTAGGTAGAATGCACACATTGAAGAGTAAACTAAGAAAGATGTTTGTTTCCAAAAATTGGACTAATATCAAGTGGACAAAAGAAGTAGGTGCTAAAAAAGTGGTGGATGAGATTTTGATGCCAACATTTTGGAACAATCTTGTGTATGTTTTAAAGGTATCCGACCCTTTAGTACATGTACTTCGTTTAGTGGATGGTGAAAGGAAATTGGCTATGGGCTATATATGTATGAAGCAATGGATAAAGCTAAAGAAGCAATAGCTAAGTCTTTTGGAGGTGATGAAGTAAAATACTCCCAAATTTTTTGCATCACAGATAGAAGATGAGATATTCAACTTCATCGACCTTTGCATGCTGCAGGTTGGTATTTAAATCTGGAATTTTTTTTTTACAAAGTTGAACTCTTTCAAGTAGATGCCAAGACTGTTAATGGCCTATATGAATGCATCAAACGATTAAATTCGGATGAAGAGGTTCAAAATCAAATTGACAATGAGTTGTCAATTTATGTCAAAGCTGAAGGAACATTTGACAATTATATGGCAATTAGAAAAGGGGCTGAAAAATCTCCAATTATAAAGTATTCAAAAACATTAATTTAAAAAAAAAAATTAAGATGCTAACTTATTTATTAAATTTTTTTAATAGTGGATTGGTGGGCTTCATATGGAATGTCAACCCCCAAATTGCAAGAATTTACAATTAAAATTCTTAGCTTGACTTGTAGTGCCTCCGGATGTGGGCGTAACTGGAGTGTCCTTGAAAATGTAAGAATACTACTCTACTTTTTTCCTCATTTCAATTTTTTTATTAGTTAATAACATTTCCATATCCTTAATTTTAGCTTCATACCAAGAGGAGAAATAGACTTGAACAAACACGTCTAAATGACTTGGTATTTGTGAAGTACAATAGAGCACTAAGGCGAAGATATCGAATGCGTGATGTTATTGATCCTATCTTATTAACTCATATTGATGAAAGTAATGAATGGTTGACTGGAAGGGTTGATGATGAATATGGTGAAGATGATGAGAATGTATTTGCAAATGATCATGGATTGCAACGGAGACATATAGCTATGACTACCGAAGTTGGAGAATCTAGTTATCAATTTAGATCTCAATTAGGTTCAAGTTCGTCAAGGGCTTCTAAGCGACCAATAGAACAAGTAGAAAATATGGAAGAGGAAGAAGAAAATTATGGAATTGAAGAAGAGAGTGAAGAGTATGGAGAGGAAAGAGAAGATGAAATGGAGATGAGTGGAGAAGAAGATAATATGAATATTGTTGAATGAATTACATTCAACAATATCAATATCATTTTATTTTGTGGTTGGATTAGGATTTATTTCTTTTGTGTATGGATTATGATGCATTTCTTTTGTGTATTTTGAATTAAAATGCATTTCTAAATCATCTCATGCAGTATGTTAGACTTTGGACATGGTTAAAGGTATAATATTTTGATTTTATTTTTTTGATTGTTATGGCAGCGGTGAATGAAATATGTAGAAATATTATTTACTTTATGAATTAATTATTTATTATATATAATATTTTATTACATAGTGCGCCTCACTCCAAAAAAGCTTGAGGCTCTTTGTGCCTCATGCCTTAGGCTCCATAGACGTTTGCGCCTCGTTGCACGTTTCATTTTTCAGAACTATGTTTTACCTCAAAATCATTATACGATAAATCCAGACTCGCTAAGCTCGTTATCTGACCAATTTAACTCGGTATCTGTCCAATGAGTTGGATTATCGACAAATTAAGCTCACTCAGCTTTCCCAATTTTGATATCTCTTTTAAAGTCTTTCCTGAAATATTTTTTCTGCTCAAATAAATTGACTGTATAGACCCATAATTGGATATAGAAGTAGGAATTTCACCGCTGATGTTGTTGCCATTGAGGGAATGAAGTAAAGGGCGACGCCGACGAGAGAGAATAAGAAATCCTAAAAAACATGTTGTTTTCAGTTAAATATGTAACATAATAACATAAAATTAAAAAACATGTTGTTTTCAGTTAAATATGTAACATAATAACATAAAATAAAAATAATTAAAGGCATTGTGGGGTGGGGCAGGACTGAACCTGGACCTGCTATTTGGAAACTGAATTTTGTAATCTGCTAAAGTCCTGTCCTAAGATTAATACGATAAGACCAGCATGCTGTTGGGGAAAATTAGATGTATACATCGATGCACGAAAGTGTATATGGTCTTGATTGCCAACCATTTTCTGGATGCGACGGCATCATTTCTGGAGCTTGGCTCATTTCTGGATGCGACGGCATCATCTCTGGGATCTTTGATCAATCTCCGAGGGTTGAACCCTATCTATCTGTTTTGTTCCCGATTTTGTTATTAGACTAAGGACAGGCCTGGTAAGTTAAACACCTAATCAATTTGGGTAATCTGAACTCTGTGATAATGATGTGTTTCTGCTTCTGGTTATGTGTTGGATATGTTGTGGTTTGTTTCTGGCTGCTGCTAGTTGTTTTCTTTTGGGTTCTAACACTAGGTAGTGTTTATTGTGACTACTAATTGGCTGTAAGTGCTTAGATTAGACCCAACTAGGTAGCTAGACTTTGTTTGTCGATTGAAATAACTTGAAATAGGCTTAAAAAGTGCCCAGGGTCCGTAACCGGACTGCTTACCGGATTAGTTACCGGATTGTCACTAAAAATTGGAAAACTGGACGTAGGATGGTCTCTGGACGAACTCTTTACCGAGCTGGTTACCAAAATACAATTCGGTCAGACTGGAGATCATTAGATTTACTCTCTGGACGAATTACTTACCGAATAAGTTACGGAACTGTAGTTCGGTATGAACCTCTGTAGACTGTTCAACCTCTCTGAATGAACTCTTCACCGAGTTAGGTACCGAATTACAATTCGGCATGTCTGAGAGACTTGAAACCCTCTGACCGAGCTTCATATCGGAATAGAACCAAACTGTCACTTAAACTTTCCTTGGAATCGTATAATTTCTCTCTGACCGTACAACCTACCGGAATGTTTACCGAGTTACAATGGTAAGTCTAGTATGCTCTCTGACCGTATAGCTTACTGGAATGTTTACCGAACTACAATTCGGTAAGTCTGGTAACGCTCTCTGACCGTATAGCCTACCGGACTGCTTACCGAACTACTATTCGGTTACGGTCTTCCTTCTGAAAATAATTTGATAACTGTAAAGTCTTTTTCAGTCGGCAATTGCAATAATCTGTAATCATTTATCCTAGATCACTTAAAGGGGATTAATTTTGGGATAACTTGATTTGTTAATCAACTTGTTTGCTTCTGTTTGTACCCTTTGGTTGTTAACTAACTTGCATTTGTGGATGACATACTATTTTGTTTAATAAGACGCATCTGTATGTGTTTGTTGGGCATTGGCTTACTAACCAGACATCGATAGTCTGACCCTTCGTTGTTTCTATTTTTGTTTTGTATGTTTTGAACCCTTTTTGGGAATGGAATTGCTGAGTTCAAACAATCAGGTGGGATAGCAGGATATCACTAGCATCGAGCATTCACATGGCATCCTCTTCAGATTTGGATTTCATATCAATTTACCTTGCTGGATTTATTTCTGTATTTTGAACCCGCTGCACATGTTTTAGATTTGTTTTCAGATTAAGTACTCTTGGGATATTTTTATGTAATTGTCTTTTATTTGGAACTTGTAGTTCAACTACAATTTAGTTTTGAATTTGTTTCGAACTATTTGAATTTGGATTTATAAGAACTGTCTTTCAGATTTGAATATGATTTGTATTTATCTGTTTATTAGTCTCTATCTGTCATCTGTATGTTATGTTTTTGTCTTCCGCATGTGACATCCGGTCTCCGCGTTCCCTTTCCGTTGGGGCGGGGGTTCGGGTGTTACAGGCGGTGTAGACGAGATGAAGCGCACGCAACAAGTGGCGATAAGGCGCGTTTTGTAGCTTTTCTCGCCTCAAGAAGAAGTTTCAAAATAATATTTTCAAAAGACAAAAGTACCTTGAGAAGACCACTTTACACATTTCTACGCATCGCAACAAAATAAAAGCTTCTGAATACGAAACCCTAAATGACACCATTTCATTCTGTTCAACCATTCTAGTCACCGAAAAGCTAATCGGCGGTAACCGAAAAAGCACTGTCTGGTCAGATTTCTACCTATTTTGTTTTATTTTGAAATATGATTTTCCTTTAGATGTTTGTAATGATTTTACTACGAGCTCTAGTGATTTCATCGCTTCTGTTGATGTTATCGCTAGTCTGGTTCTATATTGATGTCGTCGCTAGTCTGGGTCTGTATAGGTCTATTGATGTCATCGCTGGTCTGGGTCTGTATTGATGTCTCCACTAGTCTGCTCTGTATTGATGTCTTCACTGCTCTGCTTGTATTGATGTCTTTACTGTTCTCTATTGTATGGGTTACTTGATTCTTCACTTCATATCTATATATTTCTCTGTCTTTTGAAAATCTGAATACTTCTCTATCTTCTGAAAAATTTCTGAATATCTGGATACTTCTCTATCTTCTGTGTTATTATGTTATTGTGTTGCTCACTCTCGCTTCTTAAATGTTGTGATTTAAGTCTGCCACTACGCACTGCTTCTTAAATGTTCTACGCACCGCACACCACCATTAATTCACACTACCAACATTTATTATAAGCAGAATTTGTTTTATTCTCATATTTTTAATATCACATATTTGTCTTATTCAACCTTTTATATTACATTCTGGCAGAAGTGGTCATTAAATTTTAATAAACAGAAACTGAACCGAATGCTTTAATAAAAATCAAAATATTATGTAATTATTTGTATGTAATTGTCTGTGTATGTTATACCATGTTTGACAGTGTTTCACCATGTTTGACAGTGTTTCACCCAGTGTTATAATTTTTACAAAATTTATTATGTTTGACAGTCTTGGATAGTATTTTATTGGTTTTTATTTAGTTGTGATTATTTTATATTTTATTAAAATCTATTTAATTTTTAATTTTCATTTACAATATAGATTGCCACCATTGATTCTAAATTGGATCTAACATGGCAACATTTTATTGCCAATCCTAACGATCGAAATAGTTGCAAATGTAAGTTTTGTGGTAAAGTGACAAAAGGTGGCATTTACAGAGCAAAACAACATCTTGTTGGTGGTTTTAGAAATACAAAAGCATGTCTCAAAACAAGCAAGCTAAACGCCCGGTGATCCTTAGTAATGGTCGCAAATGTCCACCACACATCAAGGAGGAGATAAAAGAGTATATGATGAAAAAGAAAATTGAAAAAGATGAGAGGAACATGACAACACCGATGAAAGTTGAATTTGAGTTTGGTGAGGGGTTTGATGATGATGAGGAAGAAAACTCCAAAAAAGAAAAACTCATTTTGGTTAAGGTGGTGGTAGTGGTATGAGTTCTAAAGGACTGAAATAAAAAGGTAAATTGAATTTATATTACAAGACTACTACACAAACAAAGTTGGGTGAAAAAGAACATGTGAAGAAGGAGTTATGTGCTAGGGTGTGTAAAAGCTTTGCTCGATGGATGTATGATGTCGACATTCCATTTAATATCATGATATATGAAAGTTTTAAAGTTTTTGGGATGATCTTTGTCAAGCGGGTTCAGGTATAAAGTCACCTTCTTACCATGAAGTTAGAGTACCCCTTCTTAATCGAGAAGTAAAGAACACAAAAAAAGAGATGAAAGATCATGAAAAAGGAATGGAATAAGTTTGGATGTTTTATTTTAGGGTTATTTCCAAAAAATCTCCATTTTTTCAAACGTTTCACTTTGAGCCACCGGTTTTGAAAAATTTTGCAAAACCACCCCAAAATCAAAACCACTAGTGGTTTTAGTAGTTTTGTGAGTGGTTTTGGTGTTGTATGAGTAATTTTGATTTTAGGGAATTTCCGAATATCCAAATTAAAACATATAGAATTTCAAAACCACTCAAACAACACTAAAACCGCTCACAAGAATACCAAAATCACTAGTGGTTTTGATTTTGGGGATGGTTTTGCAAAATTTTTTAAAATCGGTGGTTCAAAGTGAAACGTTTGAGAAAATGAGTTTTTTTTTTGTTTGGAAATAACCCTTTTATTTTATCGGATGGTTGGAAAGACAAAAGAGAAAGAACATTGATTAAATTTTTCGTTAATTCACCTAGAGGAAGTATGTTCTTGAACTCCATTGATGCTTCAAGTTATTCAAAAACTGGGGAAAAGATGTTTGAGTTGTTGAGTACTTGTGTTGAGAAAGTTGGTGTTAGCAATGTGGTGCAAGTTGTTACGGATAGTGCATCCAACAATATATTGGCCGGTAATAATTTTTTTTATTGAAATTTAAAATTCCATGATTACTAGATTCTAATATTCCACTTACTAACACATTTTATAGATTTGATTTTGGAAGATATTTATAAGTTAGAAAATATGAAGAAGACATTTGAGAGGGCTCTAAAGATGAATAACTACATCTACACACGTCCGGGCTTAGTAAATATGTTAAGAAAGTTTACAAACAAAAATGAGTTAGTAAGACCGGCCAAAATAAGGTTTGCAACCACTTTCATCACTTTAGGTAGAATGCACACATTGAAGAGTAACCTAAGAAAGATGTTTGTTTTCGAAGAGTAGACTAATAACAAGTGGGAAAAAGAAGTAGGTGCTAAAAAAGTGGTGGATGTGATTTTGATGCTTACATTTTGGAACAATCTTGTGTATGCTTTAAAAGTATCCGGCCCTTTAGTACATGTACTTCATTTAGTGGATGGTGAAAGGAAACCGGCTATGGGCTACATATATATATGAAGCAATGGATAGAGCTAAAGAAACAATAGCTAAGTCTTTTGGAGGTGATAAAGTAAAATACTCCCAATTTTTTCGCATCATAGATAGAAGATGGGATATTTAACTTCATCGACCTTTGCATGCTGCAGGTTGGTATCTAAATCCAGAATTTTTTTACAAAGTTGAACGCTTTCAAGTAGATGCCGAGATTGTTAATGGCCTATATGAATGCATCAAGCGATTAAATCCGGATGAAGAGGTTCAAAATCAAATTGACAATGAGTTGTCAATTTATGCCAAAGCTGAAGGAACATTTGACAATTATATGGCGGTTAGAAAAAGGGCTGAAAAATCTCCAAGTATAAAAGTATTCAAAAGCATTAATTTTTTTTTAAAATTTTATTAAGATGCTAACTTATTTATTATATTTTTTTAACAGCGGATTGATGGGCTTCACATGGAATGTCAACCCCCAAATTGCAAGAATTTGCAATTAAAATTCTTAGCTTGACTTGTAGTGCCTCCGGATGTGAGCGTAATTGGAGTGACTTTGAAAATGTAAGAATACTACTCTACTTTTTTTTTCTCATTTCAATTTTTTTATTAGTAACATTTTCATATCCTTAATTGTAGCTTCATACCAAGAGGAGAAATAGACTTGAACAAACACGTCTAAATGGCTTGGTATTTGTGAAGTACAATAGAACACTAAGGCAAAGATATCGGATGCGTGATATTATTGATCCTATCTTATTAACTCATATTGATGAAAGTAATGAATGGTTGACTGAAATGGTTGATAATGAATATGGTGAAGATGATGAGAATGTATTTGCAAATGATCATGAATTGCAATGGAGACTTGTAGCTATGGCTACCGGAGTTGGAGAACTTAGTTATCATTTTAGATCTCAATTAGGTTCAAGTTCGTCAAGGACTTCTAAGCGCCCAATATAATAGAACAAGTGGAAAATGTGGAAGAGGAAGAAGAAATTTATGGAATTGAAGAAGAGAGAGAAGAGTGTGGATAGGAAAAAGAAGATGAAATGGAGATGGGTGGAGAAGAAGATGATATGTATATTGTTGAATGAATTATATTCAACAATATCAATATCATTTTATTTAGTGGTTGGATTAGGATTTATTTCTTTTGTATATGGATTATGATGCATCTCTTTTGTGTATTTTGAATTATGCAATATTTTAGCCTTTGGACATTGTTAAAGGTATAATATTTTGATTTTGTATGAGAATTGATTTTTAGATTGTTATGGAAATATGTAGAAATATTATTTACTTTATGAATTATTTATTTATTATTATATATATATGTAATATTTTATTACATAGTGCGCCTCACTTCAAAAAGCCCGTGAGGCTCTTTACACCTCATGTCTCGGGCTCCAGAGACGTTTACGCTTCGTTGCGCGTTTCGGCTTTCAAAACTATGTTTTATCTCAAAATCATAATAAGATAAATCCAGACTCGCTAAGCTCGTTATCTGACCAATTTCATTCGATATCTGTCCAGTGAATTAAATTATCGACAAATTAAACTCACTCAGCTTTTCCAATTTTGATACCTCTTTTTGAATCTTTCCTGAAATGTTGTTTCTGCTCAAGTCAATCGACTGTATAGACCCACAGTCAGATATAGAAGCAGAAATTTCACCGCCAATGAAGTTACCACTGAGGAACTGGAGTAGAGGGCGACGCCAACGAGAGAGACAAAATAAAAAATCCAAAAACAACATGTTGTTTAGATATGTAACATAATAATATAAAATAAAAATAATTATAGACATTGTGAGACGGGGCGGGAATGGGATTGGACCTGGATTTGGACCTGCTCCGCTGCGGGCAGGTCAATTGGGGAATTGAACTTAACCGGTTCAATAAATGAAACACATCGGACCATTTCTGAGATGCTTCGAGACAGGTCGGATCCTGCATCTGGGCAAAATTGCCATCCGTACCGATGGATTCGCCATATAGCAAGTAAGAGTGTTGTCCAAGTCTTCCATGCTTGCTTATTATTACTAATAATTATTATTATTAATTTAATTTGTAATTGAATTTTTTTTTAAAATAATAAAAAGGAACAAACCTAATGAATTGCCCAAAGAAACCAAAGGAGCCGTTGCTTGTAGACAGAGAGCCGCTCCACCAGGGACAAATTCTGTCAATCTCATCTTCATAATGCCAATAATATACACACGTGTCATTTCCATACAATAATATTCCAGATCTGTTGGTAGTTAATTTTGATTAATTCATCCGACAAATGATTCAAATGATACTAGTATAATGTATGTATTGAATTTGCTTTTTGCATTGCACCAAAAGAAACCATATAAAACCATATCCATGTTTCTGCTATGTTGTAATTAGTACCTAATGATTTATCACTAGTACGATGATTAATTTAGGGTCTGTTTGAAATAACTTGTGCTTTTGACTTCTGACAGAAGAAGAAGAGAAGCAGAAGCATTTTGATAGAAGTACCATCTCAGTTATTTTCACTGGAAGCACTTTCTTAATCTGTAAGTATTTATAAATTTCCAACTAAGTAGTACTTAAAACTGTTTTTGAATTTAGAAAGCCGTAAAAATGCTTATATAAGCTATACCAAACAAGCACTTAGTTCAGTACCTAACATCAGCAGCATCAGCATACATGTAAGAGCGAGCATTACATACAGTCACATAAATCTGTGGATTCTTATTCTTTAAAAAAAGAAATGGAAATTATAATATATGAAATTGATATATGGATTTGTAAAGCAGACCACAAAGATTATACTATACTAATTCCCATGATTGTGGTTTGATTTGGTGGAACTGAATCTGAAATGCAAAGAAAGAATGAATCAAATTGAAAAACAAAAAAGACATACACAGAAACCAATGCAATTCATTTCTCTCTCTGATTCCACTTTTTCTCTTTCTACAACTTAATACGTTTCTTCAACATTTCACACAGTGTGCTTCTTTCTTTCATCTCTCTGCACTGTGTCTGCAGAAATCTCACATTTGAGGCAAAGGAGGCTGCGCCATTTCAGGTTTCCATTCATTTGCTTGCTTGCAATCTGTCTCTTTTAAGTTCCCCATTAATGTTATTTGCGCACTTATAACACACCCAACCTATTTTTTTCTTTTTCTTTTTCTCTCTCTGTGTGTTTTTGAAGGTAGTATACTATACTGATGTAGTAGCTCTGTTTTCTTCACTGTGTTTATGTTCACTAGTGTCTTCATTGTTTAAGAACTTGTGTTGTATCTAATAAAGAACAGATTTTGTTGTTTCGTTTGGCTTCATTGAATGTTTTGCGCTAGTGGGTTTCACGTTTTGTGTCGACGCAGTCTATGGTCTCTTGCTTTTTAACTTTAGGTTTTAATATGGGTGGTTGCTCTGTTTTGAAACTTTAAGGTTAGGGTTTAGTGATGTTTTTTTCCAGACATTTTTGCTTCTGGGTTTTCTATTTTAGTAAATTGTAAGTAAATGGGATGTTTGATTTTCGTTAAAAGTATGCATTTTTTAATGGTGTGGTGTGTGTATTGTTTTTAATTAGTTTCCATTTCCTTGTTTTCAGGCTAATGGAGTTGATTTTGTGAAGTGAGTTTGTCACATTGGGTTTTGTTGTGTTAAAAGATGGGATTGACGAGCTCCAAACTGGACAAAAATGAAGCTTTGCGTTTGTGCAAAGCGAGGAGGAAATTTATCAAACAAGCAATTGATTCCAGGTATGCATTTGCTGCTGCTCATGTGTCTTACATTCAATCTCTCAAAAACATTGGCATTGCTTTGAGGCGATACGCTGAGGCTGAGGTTTTGATGGAGTCATCTCTTTCAACAACCTCAGCCACTGAGCTTGAGAAAACACCATCGCATTCATCATATCCATCACCATCCCCATCACATCTCAATGATGCATCCGATTCTCCATTGCAAAATGAAGATAGCAGTCCTAGTCCTAACCATATCCAGTTATCCATGAATATGAATTATATGAGAACTGCTAAGCCTGCTGCTGTGACTGTTAGTTTGAATGCAAATAGTGGTGTTTGTGGATTTGTGGATGAGTCAATGGCAATGCCTGTGCCACCCCCACCACCACCCCATTTCAAGTCTGGTTCTTGGGATTATTTCGACCCTGTGGATGAGAGTGAGAGCTTTAGGTTTGTGGGACATGATAATGTGATGGATTTGGATTCTGTTGATATGAGAGGGTGGGGACGGTCTAAGAGTGAAAGCATCAGTTACAATGTTGGGGAGAAGGGTTTTGAAAAGAGTGATAGATCAGTGCTGTGTATTGATAGTAACAGTCGGTCTATGGAGCAAAATGCTGCTCTTTTCCGTCCTGTTAGTCCTGGAGGAGTTGAAGGAAAGTTGGGAGATGTAGATCCAAATGGTAATAGACCCACGGGAAATCAAACAGGAAGTGTTTCTCTTGATCAAGCGAGCCTGAAGAAGGAGGAGCATTTGTCAGAGAATGATTTGTGTGAAGAACGGGAGGATCCTTCAGAGTTCATTACGCATAGAGCTAAAGATTTTCTCTCAAGTATAAAGGATATTGAGCATCGATTCTTCAGAGCATCTGAATCCGGCAGGGAATTATCTCGGATGCTTGAGGCAAACCAAATCAGAGTTGGCTTTTCCGAGTTAAAAGGTAAGCAATCTCATTTGATGCTCTCAACTTATCACTTATTGTTTTGATCTGTTTAAGATATATGTCCTCTGAAATGCCACCTATACAATTTGTGTTCACAATATGTTAAGTGGTAATTTGTCTACTGTAGGGAGGTCGTCCGGTCCAGATGTTTTGGCAGCTTTTCAATTTGTTTGCTGTCGCGGAAAGAATGCATCAGTTTCCCACGGTATGTTTTAATTCATGTGGTGTCCTGCATATTGGATTGGGTGACAATTACAAGTTGCTTAACTTGTGTATGTATAAACATTGGATGTTGAAGTAGTTAGAAAAACTCCATTGTGTCTCTCTTGATTGTGTTCTCTTTTTAAGTGTGGTAGTAAATTACTTGTTGGCATCTGTTTAAACTCAGTATTTTCATTCAATTCAAACTGTTTTTTGCTATGATTGTGAGATTGATTAGGCTATACGTATCATATGTCTAGCATGAGAGTATCATATATAGATGATATTAAATTATAGAACCTCAAGACGATTTCCTATGATTGTGAGATTGATTTATGAATTGTAGACAATCATCTTGTCTTGATGTAAGTTTCGATATTCTATAGATCCAACGCAGCAAGCTACAAAGATCATTACTTGGAAGCGAACAACATCTTCAAGATCGTCCTCATCAAGAAATCCTTTGGTTGGAAAAGATGATGCTAGCGACAGCGGAAGTGATTTTGTTGAAGACTTTTGCATGCTTGCTGGAAGTCATTCCTCCACTTTGGAAAGACTCTATGCATGGGAACTTAAACTATATGATGAAGTAAAGGTATTTAATCCAAACCTTTTCTGTACCATGTCCTGTGAAAGAATCCTGCCGGTTCTTAAATTTTCTAACTATGGTCTCTTTTAGGCTAGTGAATCAATCAGGAAGGTGTATGATCAAAAGTGTAACCAGCTCAGGCACCAGTTTGCAAAGGATCAGAGTGCGCATGTGATCGACAAAACACGAGCAGTGGTAAAGGATCTTTACTCACGAATCAGAGTAGCACTTCAGTCTGTCGATTCTATATCCAGGCGAATTGAACGGATGAGAGATGAAGAATTGCAGCCACAGCTTGTTGAATTAATACAAGGGTACAATCACTTATCTGTCTTCTTTATATAGTTTGTTGATGTGTTTCGTGATGTAATAGCATGTTTAATTATGCTTATGCAGGATGACCAGGATGTGGAAGGCAATGCTTGAATGCCACCATTCACAGTACATCACCATCTCTTTAGCATATCACTCGCGTAGCTCAACAGGGACTCCCCGCGGTGATACACGTAAGCAGGTTCTCGCTCAGCTACAGGAGGAGGTCGAGTGCTTTGGCTTAAGCTTCGCAGACTGGGTGAACAGCCTCACATCTTATGTAGAAGCTCTCAACAGTTACTTGCAAAACTGCATTCAGCTGCCACAAGAACGTACTAGGAACCGAAGACCCTTTTCCCCTCGTCGACTTTTGGCCCCTCCCATATTTGTTCTATGTCGTGATTGGTCAGCTGGGCTAAAAGGCTTGCCATCTGACCAACTTAGTAACGACATCAAAACGTTCTTATCAGATCTACATTACTTAGCAGAACATAATGCAGAACAACAGCTACACAGGAGTCTGAAAATGGATGACACAAACAATGGAGGGTCAGAGACCAAAGACATTGAGAAACATGACGATGTCCCCTCAAACTTGAGCTGCATTCATTCAAGCCTGGCTAAGGTTCTTGATCGATTAAACAAATTCTCCGAGGCTTCATTGAAAATGTACGAGGATATACGACAGAAAAGTGAAGCAGCTCAGGCAGCATATAATCGAATTCGAGTATGAGAGGTAGAGTTTGCAAGGAGTAATGTAATTAGCAAAATGAGAATCTTTAGAAACTTATGGTTGGAAATTCAACATCTGTAAGTAGTCTTGAAAACATTGCAAATAGTTTCAGAGATCGAAAGAGTGAAGTTGTCTTGTTTTTAGTACTCTTGCCATTGTCAATTAGGATTAGGACTTTGACTGAGAGTTGCTTACAATTTTGACTACATGAACAAAAGTTTCCCCGTCATTGTTGAGACAAAAATCACTGATCAAAGAATTTATTAATCCAGAGTTTCTTGACTTGTACATATAATCCAACATGTTTCTATTTTGTAAAAGATTTTTTCCCAACCATTAAGGATGGAGAACAATGTGTGAAATGCCAAGCTGTTTATAAGTAGCGTCTATGATGATTTGCTGAGGTGATATATCAGAATCCAACAATCTGAGTGTACTGAGTGTAAGCCTCTGATTTCATAGCAATTGGAGCTCTTGTCACGTGATCTGGTAGATCAAAAGCATCAACTAGTTCACCAGCAATATTCCTCACTTGGAAACTCAGGTACTCTGATAGTTTGTGAATGGCCTATAACAGGATAATCCAATTATCAGAACAAAGTAGTGAATGCAAGTCCAGTTACCTAGGAAACAGACAATAACACTGTCACTGATTCTACTGGTTTAGTATAGTGGATACCTTAGCCTTGTTAGGGGCAACATAATCAACATTGCGGTAGGTACCAATGTCATTCCATATCCGGTCCAGGGCGTAGAGATCACAAACAAGTTTCAAAGCGGAACGACTGCTCGGATCAGGACAGCTGGTGATGCATAGATTAAGTACAAGTTAGTAACTAAGAGTATCATATTGCGGAATGGAAGAAAAATAAAAGAGAAAATACAATGGGTTAGAGTTCAGGAGATACTTTTCCACAGCTTCTATGAACTTCGCAAGGACGACAGACTCAATGTGGGATTCTGCAAGAGTCAGAAGATGATTTAAGCATCTATTCCAAGCTCCAAAGGCCCCCAGGGTTTTAGAATGCTTGCGAAGTCGCACTGCCACGCTTTGAAGTAGGCGAGACGTTCGGTACTGAAAAGAGAGAGTTGAATGGATTACACAAGAATGTTATAAGCAATGGGGCGTCCTGAACCAGAAAACAAGATCATGATACTCACTCTAAAGGCATCTAACTGGAACTTTGGATCTCTTAAATGCTCTTCACCTTCCCATCTAGCAGTTACAGGATTTGGCTGAGACAGATATGTGTTCATGGATTCTCTCAAGTAATTCCATGTAACAGCTAATGTCCCGCCTTGGAACTTCTCCTTGTACCGCTTCAAAAGATCACCTGCAACCTGCATCAGATACAAAAACTCAATATCTAGCTTTGACTCACAAGAATATATATATATATATTTGATAATCAAGTACTAGATTTTAAAGAGTGAAGTTAAAGCATGAAAAACATAGAGATCATTTTCTAACCTGTTGCAAAAGCACTGTGTTGTCCCCCTCAAAAGTCTGAAAAATGTCATGATCATTCCTCAGGCTACCAAATCGGTTGACAGCAGCATAGCCATGACCTCCACAAGCTTCTCTGCATACACTCAGTGATTTTGCTGTATAAGAAGTCACGTATGACTTTAGACCAGCTGAAAGGGAATGGACATCTGCAATAAGCTGCTCATCGTGGGTCTTTTTCATCTCTGAATATTTTTCCACCAAATGCTTAGTAGCAAAATAAAATGCATAAGTTGATGCAAGCATTGGCATGAGTTTGTGTTGCTGAGACTGATAATCAAGAATGCTGACTTCAGGTTGCTTAGGAGGACCAAACTGCTGGCGCAATAAAGAGTACCGTGTAGCAATTGTGACAGAAATCTTAAGAACACTAACGGAGGAATATGCAAGGCCAACTCTTCCACCTACGAGTTCCCCTAGAGTGGCAGCAAATCGTTTATTTATTGTAGGAAGGCTACTTGTGTATTTTCCATCCCGAGAGACATCCCCAAATCGATTAAGAAGATTTTCCCGAGGGATTCTAACAGAACGGAATCTCAATGCACCATTATCCACCCCGTTCAGACCAACCTTGTGGCCGCAGTCATGTATTTCAATTCCTGGAAGAGTCTCATGTGTCATCATATCTCTAATAGGTACTATGAAGGCATGAACACCCATATCAGAAAATCCTTTTTCATCATGAGTAGGCAACATTAGCTTGGCAAAAACAGTGGCAAATTTCCCATGAACTGCTGCATTTCCAATCCACCATTTGATGGCTCCATCATTTGGTGTGTCGATTACAAATTCATCTCTAATCAGATCAAATTTTGCAATAGTTTGGAGACCTTGTACATTTGAACCTTCAAGCACAAACAGGAAAACTTAGCTAAACGAAGTATGATATTCCGAAGCAACAAGGAAACTACATGATAGAAATCAAGAGAGAATCTCTTGCTGAACATATAAAACTTTTGACAGGCAAATGCTTAAACATACATTCTACAGTAACTATTCCTGTCACCATAATGTATCTCATTTCCGCTACTTCAAAAGATGTTAGCTAGAGATGCCAGTAACTAAAGTATAAACAAACATCTCAAGTTCTAGCTTTCAAGACAAAGTAACAGTAATGACTGCATAGAGCAAAGACCTCAAATCTGAAATGAATTATAGTCTTCAGAATAGTGCACAAGCACAAGGATGGCCAAATAACAAAACATATGCAAAATGAAGTGGAGAATTCAAGGCTATGCAAGTAGCTTACCATGATGGAGTTCTGTCATTGCAAAACAACCCGGATAGTCCAAATTGTCAATACCATCAAAATACTTCTCCTTGTGCTTTTTAGTTCCTAAATTAAGAACAGAGCCTCCCCATAGACTACATAAAAGAAACTTAAGAGGTCAGCAAGTAATCAAATGTTCTCAAATCCAACGATTCAATAACAGGTGGTAGTTGGTTTTTCGCCAAATGATGCACAGACAAACATGCTACTATTTTCCAAAATCACAGCCAAAGAAGATAATCCACGTTTCCTGAACTACATGCATCAAAAGACAGGTCTAATATTACCCAATCGCCACATAACCAAACCAACCACATACAAACACAAAACATCCAATCGTTGGAATAAACACAAAACGAACAAATTCAATTCTTGACATGGAAAAAAATTCACAGAACTATTCTATCTCATAATCAGCACACATCAAAGACACAATTCTCCAAATAACTTGAACAACAAGTAATAAAATTTAACACAAAAACCAAGAATTACAAATCAAAAGAAACCTAACCTGTACTGAACTCCAAGTTTGATACCAAGAGACATATCGACACTACCAGCAGCCTCAGTGATAGCAAAATACAACCCAGGATCATCCACAACATGCCGAAAGGGTCTAACATTAGCCTCCCTAACCAACCCCAGAAGCTGTCTCCAACAAAGCTCTCTATGTTCATCTTTTGAAATCTCAACAGGGGTCTGCAAATCAGGCCTGGAATTGAAAAAATCAAAAACCTTATCTTGAACGTCCCTGTATTTCCCTCTCATATACTTCGAAAGCTCCGTTCTATCAACCTCCAACGACCTCACTCTGCTGCTCCCACACAACTCCTTCTGAAGCAGGACACCGTCGGATTCATATCCAATCGGATTCAGATGAAGCGATATCCGTTGGATTCGTCTCTGCGTAGCGACGACGGAGACGGAGTTGGACTCATCCTCAACCGTCTGATTCCGTGATTTGGGTTTTGATGACTCCATGTTTTGGTCAGCTCGTGAAAAATGAAATGAAATGAAATGAAGGCGGTGGTTATTGATGAGAGGTTGGTTCGGTTTGGTGTTGCTTATACGGAAAGCGACGGTGACGTGGCGTCATGGGTAGTTATCAACGTGGCGAGATATGATTCGTTGATTTGTTGGTCGTCGAAGTGTTTTTGGCGCGCGTCTCAATGTTGGAAGTAGATATGGTATTTTATTGGTTTTGAGATGAGAATGGTGACAATGATTGAGATCGGATATGGACTCCCTCCTTGTATGAATTGCCATTGCTTCTCAAATATCTCTACTTCCTAAATTATTTATATGTTATAAAATAAATGAAGAAATAAAATAAAGGAATAAACCTATAAAGACACGACATAGAAAGCAAGTAAATCACTTACTTCATATACACGAATCAAGCAAATTTATTTATAATTGGAAATGCTATTTACATTTTTTAAATATTTTTTTCTAAATTTGAGCTCTTATTCTTATCAAGTTCAAAGAATTAATTTATTATACATCTTTTCTATATTTGAAAGAAAAAACCAATTCATCCCAAACATAAAAAATTATAAAAATGAGAAAAAATAAATAAATTAAATTAAATATTATATAATTGTTTATTAAAATTTCTATTTGAATTGTTTAATATGTTTTAAATTTACTTTTAATATCATAAGTAAAATAATAATAAGAAGAAGAACAGAACTATCCATTAAATTTTTTTATTCCTCATTATTATATAAAATATATTTAAAATAAACATATTTTATATTTTATTAAATTCACATTAAACAATATTGTTTTAATGAAATGATAAAATATACTTATAAAAAAAATTATATTAGAAAAAATCCATGCTATTTTTGGTTGTATTAATTCTACGATCATTCATCAATTTTACGGAGGTAGTGTTGTTTGGTTATTAAAAAAAAAAACTAATTGCACAATCTCTAAGAGTAAAAACATATCCGGTAATCGATCTTCTTTTGTCAAGATCACCGGCATATTCAGAATCAAAGTAACCAACAACATTCTCTTTATATTTACCAAACTCCAAGCAAACATGAGTAGCACCCTTCAAATATATCAATATCCACTTCACAGCTTGCCAATGTTGTTTTCCAGGATTCGCCATACAATGGCTAACTAAACTAACAGCATGTGTGATATCAGGACGAGTACACATCATTGCATACATGATACTACCAACAACATTAGAGTAGGAAACTTGTGACATATATTCTATGTCCTCATCAGTTTTTGGTGACAAATCAGCAGAAAACTTAAAATAAGAAGCTAATGGAATACTTACCGGTTTTGCGTCATTCATCCCAAAACACTTTATAACTTTCTCTATAAAACTTTTTTGAGTTAAGTAAAGTTTACTAACAACTTTATCTCTCTTTATCTCCATTCTCAAATTTTTCTTTGCTTCTCCGAGATCTTTCATCTCAAACTCACCATTCAACTTATTCTTCAAATGGTTGATCTCAAACTTATTCTTGGCAGCAATTAACATGTCATCGATATATAAGAGTAGATAGATATATGAATCATCAGATAATTTTTTGAAGTAAACACAGCTATCAGAATGACTCATTGTGAAACTATGCACTATCATAAACGAGTGGAATTTCTTGCACCATTGTCGAGGTGACTGCTTTAAGCCATACAATGACTTTTTAAGTAGACAAACATGGTCTTTTTTTCCTTCAACTTCAAAACCTTCTAGTTGAGACATGTATATGGTTTCTTCAAGTTCACCATGTAAAAACGTAGTCTTCACATCTAGTTGCTCTAACTCGAGATCATGAATAGCAACAAAACCAACAAAACACGAATAGAGCTATGTTTAACAACAGGTGAAAAAACATCATTGAAATTAAAACCTTGCACCTGACTATAGCCCTTTGCAACTAAATGTGCCTTCTATCTTGCTTTCTCGACCCAGGTATGCATTCCTTTTTCTTGTAGACCCATCTACATCCAACGATATTCTTTTTAATAGGAGGTTTTACTAGTTCCCAAGTTTTTTTTTATGAAGAGACTTCACCTCTTCTTGCATAGCCACCAACCGCTAACCAAAATCATCACTCGAGACGGCTTCACTATATGTGACTGGGTCATCAGATCCTTCGATTTCTTGTGCAGCGACACAAGCTATGGTAACATAATCATCTAATCTCGAAGGCATTCTTCTCTCTCTTATGAGTCTTCCTCTAACAATGGT
Source organism: Cardiospermum halicacabum (assembly GCA_031304145.1). Lineage (NCBI taxonomy): Eukaryota > Viridiplantae > Streptophyta > Magnoliopsida > Sapindales > Sapindaceae > Cardiospermum > Cardiospermum halicacabum. The sequence goes on along the minus strand of JARJHC010000107.1, from coordinate 2,313,338 downwards.
TTAAGTGTCAATCTCATTTGGTTTTTCATGATTTTCGGATGGAGACTCCACCCTAATACCTTACATCTCTTTGTTCTCATTCTAAGTACTTTCTACCTTAGTGTCAGAACTAACACTTTTCTTATTTAGATGAAGCATGGTATTCTCATCTAAGATGCAATTTCTACTAATTATGGATTTTGGTGTCATTGGATCAGTAAGCCAAACTATGTATCATTTCACACCATTCGGATAACCCAAAAATATGCCCTTCTTAGACTTGGACTCTAACTTTTCATTGTTCAAATGAATATAGACAGAACATCCAAATACCGCAATTCAGAATAATTAGCAAATTTACCAGACCATACCTCTTCAGGAGTCTTACACTCGATTGACGCGAATGGAGAACGATTCACTAAGTAACAAGTTGTTGCAGCAGCCTCTGCCCAAAAATCTTACGTCAATCCAGAATTACTCAGCAGACAACAAACCTTTTCCAAAAGGGTTCTATTCATGTGTTCGGCTACGCCATTCTGTTGGGGTGTCCCACTAACTGTGAGATGTCTTACTATGCCCTCTTTTTTTCAGAATGAATTAAATTCCCTACTACAGAACTCTAACCCATTATCAATTCTCAAGCGCTTTACTTTCTTTCCAGTTTGCTTTTTAACCAATGTCTTCCAATCTCTAAAGATCTCAAAAGCTTCAGACTTATTCTTCAAGAAATAGACCCAGACTTTTCTTGAAAAAATCATCAATCAATGTCATCATGTAACTAGAACCACCTTTTGATGCAACACGTGATTGTCCCCAAATATCAGAGTGAATATAATCCAACATACCTTTAGTTTTGTGTATTCCAGTGCTGAAGTTGACTTTTTTGTGTTTGCCGAAGACACAATGGTCATAAAACTCCAAATTGGATATATTTCGATCACCCAAAAGAGCCCTCTTACTCAGCATTGCCATGCCTTTCTGACTCATATGTCCAAGTCTCATATGCCACAACTTTGTAGTATCTGTTTCGCTTGATGTAGAAGAAACAGAGGCGGAACCCATAACAGTAGACCTCATTAGATAATACAGCCTACCAAATTTCTTCGCCTTCATAACTACTAGCAAACCTTTACTAACCTTTAGAACTCCACCTTCACCAGTAAATTTGCAACTAGTATCATCTAAAGCAGATAATGAGATAAAGTTTTTCTTAATATAAAAAAACATACCGAATGTCTACCAATGTTCGAATCATGCAGTCATGCATCCTAATCTTCACAAAACCAATACCAGCAACTTTACAAGGTTGGTCGTTGCCCATTAACACACCACCTCTTTCAGATTACCACTCTCTATGCCGGCAGGAGAAAATCTTGTATTGGACGATCCTACCACGTAGGATGGTAGGACTTCCATTCAAAATGTGACACGTATGCACTTGAGGTGAGAGAAATTAATTTTTTATAGCCGATATTACTTGAAAAGTGTGCCATATATTTTTAATAATTATTTCTCTCACCTAATTTGTTATAAAAAATTAATTTCTCTCACCTCAAGTGCATACGTGTCACATTTTGAATGGAAGTCCTACCATCCTACGTGGTAGGACCGTCCCATACAAGATTTTCTCTGCCGGCAGATATGGAATGAGCACGCATAATCAAAAATTCACCCTTGATCAGATCTAGTCTTATCATCAATGACAGTAGAGACAGCACAATATTCTTCCTTATCTTGCACAACACTGGCTTCTAGAGGTTTCTCTGATTGTTGACTATTTTCTTTATTTTTTTCTGAAGAGTCTAACAATCTTTTTTGATGTGTCATTTCTTCTCACAATTGCAAACCACATACTTTGACTTTAATTTGATCTAGAGCGATTTTTACCAGATTCTCTAGATTCGGGTCTTCCTCTAACCACTAAACCTTCAGCAGGATTATCTGATTATCAAATAACTCATTTGAATAAAGTGCCGATGACGTATTCCAACTTTAGAGAAGTATTACTAAAATCAACATCTCTCTAAAGTTTTTGAAAGAAAGAGGAAGAAAGTGAAGTAACATGAGGGCTTGATCTTCATCTTCATACTTGATGTCCATGTTAGATAGATCCATTACAATAGAAGAGAACTCATCAATATGGGACTTGATCGAAGTACCTTCTGCCATCGATAGGGTGTATAAACAATGCTTGGCGATCAATTTTGTAGCGAGATTCTTTGTGATATATAGAGCATCCACTATCCCGTAATCCTTTTGTAGTATTCTGATCAATAACCTCTCTCAGAACCTCATTGGACAGACACAATTGGATCATGGATAATGCTCTCTCATCTATCTCTACCATCTTCTCTTTATCCCACGATTTGGGAAATTCTTCTTTCTTCAAAAGCGTCGCAATTCATGACGTGTCAGAGTCGCTTTCATCTTGACTTTCCACATCGCAAAACTCATGTTTCGATCGAACTTCTCAATATCGAACTTTGTTGATGATGTTGACGCCATGACTAATCCCAAATATGCTCTGATACTAGTTTGTTAGGAATAGAGGAGATAGAATAGCACTAACTAAAGTAGAAATAGAACAGCAAAGTATGGAAAGTAGAAAGAGACACAAGATATTTAACATGGTTTGGCGATGTGCCTACTCCACAAAGGAAGAGAATAACAATCCACTATAATGATTAAAGAGATTACTAGATATCACACAAAATAGCCACAAAAGACTACACTCAAATCTCATGACCCAAAACACCCAAACTAAAACCCCTAACTCATGAATGTGTTTCCCATACTCACAATGTGTAATTCTCTTTAAAACTGGATGTTTTTTTCTTTATGAGACGTCTTTATTTATAGTGATCACAATTCCTACTTTCCTAATAGTTTCTTTCCAATAAGGAAAAACAAACCATTACGATTGGGAAAAATAAATCCTGTCAAATTAGAAAAACTAATAAATAGGAAATAGATCCAAAACCAAAATAGGAATTCCTTCCAAAAAGAATTCCTAGTAAATCAAGCAGTTTAGGATTCCTTATGATTCAAGGCATTCTAACATATATTATGGTTTAAATGTCTTTTGGTTAATAGTAAGAGTCTTATAATTAAGTTTATAGATTCTCTATTTAGAGCAAATTGCACTTAAATTTGAATTGGGGGACTTTTTGTAAAATAATTTTTTTTAAAGTTTGAAGTTAAAAAATAAGCTCATTTTGAAAATCTTGCAAAACTAATTATTTTGAAAGTTTGTTTGTACTTCATAATCTGTGTTGATATTTGTATCCTCAATTGAAAATTTGAAAAAAAAAAAAAAAGTTATTGTGTGATCTGCAATCAAAATTTATGATGAAAACTATCTAAATAGTTTGTTTCTGATGTAAGTTCAAAGACAATTCAAATTTTATAAAGTACATATCATAATAATTCAGAATGGTGGTTCTGAAATTAAAATTTTAAGTTGAGGATAAAAATGTTAGCCTAGTCTACGGAGTGCAAACAAATTTTTAAAATGATTAGTTTTGAAAGAATTTGAAAATGAATTTATTTTTAAAAGTCAAACTTTTGATGACTGCAAATTTCCCTCACCTTTTGATGACTCATTTCATGAAATTTTCCCTTGAATTTATCTCAAATTTTTATTAATTTTAGTAGATGGAGGGGTGTAAGTATATATTTAGATCAAAATGTTTATTTACATGTAATTTACCATTATTTAGGGGGTATGAATGCAATATACTCCTTTATTTACTATTAACATTATTATTTTTTATTTGTTAATTTTTTAATATCATGTTTACATTTTTCAATAATTTTTTTTTCATTTGAGCCTTTGATGAAATGGTGTTATGGCTGAAAATGAGCTAAATTTTATTTTTATTATTATTATTATATTTATTTACTTAAAATGGTACTTTCGAAAATTTTATATAGGAAAAATTGAAGGTATTGATCGGGTATAAGTAGGAAACTAGGGAAGTTTAGACTATATGGAAGTTAGAGTCAAAAATTAGAATTTTTAAACTTAATTTTAGAATTTTATTACAAAGGTTCTTTAAAAACTATAAAACTAATTTTTGGGTCATAAATGATTTTTGAAAATGAACGTTGATTTTAAAAATGAATTGCAAATTCAAGATGAAAAATAGACCTCATTTTAGATGAAGACTTAAAATTTTCATTCAAGCTCAAACCTAACACTAAGCCCATAAGAAGAGCACGTGGTATTCACTCTCTTCTCTCTTTTTTCCCTTTCTTGTCTGTTCACACTCTCTTTTCTTCAAACTGATCGAATAAAAGTACATGTTGAAATTTTAGAGTGTTTGAATAATTTTAAAAAATAAAATAAAATCCTGTAGTGCTCACAAAAGACATGATAAATATGTGTACAAATACATATGTATGAATGCATGTTCCATTTGAGAAGTAAAAGACAACTAGTAACATGCTTATATATAGCAATATTAAAGGTCAAAGATTTGGTCTCAAGCTTTGGGCTCTTTGGAGGATTCTCGTAATAATACAATTTTTCGACAGATTGATTTTGTGTGTTTTATTTGCTCAATAGGAGATCAAACTGTAGAGGAGATCCAACCGGGATTTCAGTCGGTTTGCTTGTGGACTACAAAAGTGAGGTTGACATCCTCATTTTAAATTTTACAGTTTGTTGTTGTCTGTTTTGCATATGTGTGATTAGGTTATTGTACAGTAACTTGTATAAATTGGAATGGGAGATTTCCAAAAACCAACCGTAGGTTTGCAATATTAGTAAAAAACAACTTTTTCAATTTTGGCCAAAAACCAACATTTGGATGGTTTCCATCCATGTTACTGTTCATTCGTCAGGGATGAACAGTAACAGATGGTATTTTCGTAATTTTACAAATTTTAATTATTTTTAAAAAAAAAATTCCTTCTTTTTTTTATTTCTTCTTTTTTTTTCTTTTCTTCTCTTTTCTTTTTCCTTTTTTTTCTCTTCTTCTTCACATATTTTTTTTCTTTCTCTCTCTCCTTCTTCTCTTTTCTTTTTCCTTTTTTTTTCTCTTCTTCTTCACATATTTTTTTTCTTTCTCTCTCTCCTTCTTCTTCTCCTCTTCTCTTCTCTCTTCCTTTTTTTCTTTTCTCCTCTTATTCTTTCCCTCTCATTCTCCCTCTCTTTATCACTCTCGATCTCAAATTCACCATGACCGAAATTTGAATGAGGCATCGGATCATGGTGAATTTGGGATGGGGAGTGATGGAGAGAGGGAGAAGGAGAGGGAAAGAAGAAGAGGAGAAAAGAAAAGAGGAAGAGAGGAGAGAAGAGAGGAGGAGAAGAGAAGGAAGAAGAAGGAGAGAGAGAGAGACAAAAATCTGTGATGAAGAATAAGAGAAAAAAAAAGGAAAGAGAAAAGAAAAAAGAAAAGAGAAGAGAAGAAAAAGAAGAAAAGAGAAGAGAAAAGAAAAAAGATTTTTTTAAAACAAAATTAATTAAAATTTGTAAAATTACAAAAATACCATCTATTACTGTTCATCCCCAACGGATGAACAATAACATGGAGGAAACCATCCAAATGTTGGTTTTTGGCCAAAATTGAAAAAACTGTTATTTTTTTGGCTAATATTGCAAACCTGCGGTTGGTTTTTGGAAATCTCCTAATTGGAATAATATGAAAATTGGAGAATGCTCTATATTATAAGTGTTATACGATTAAAAATCTAGTGTTTTATAATCGGCTGTAAACAAATTTTGAAACATGGAGATAATCTGAATATATTATTACTCTTAGAATATCGATATTAGTAGAATCTATGACATACCTAGGGATAGAAATATCTCAAACTAGAAACGTGAATTTAATGGTGTGACGTCGTACTCCCACTCCAGTCAAGACAGAAGTGAGTATCAAACATCATAACCCACATGTTGCCTACATTTAAACAAAGAAGAACCGCATAATTTTTTTCTTTCTTTTTGAAAACGCAAAGCTGTCACTAATAATAACTTCAAACATTAAACAATACATTAAAAATAAAACTTAGCAGAAATTATTTGTTGAAACTGCAGTGATTTCATAATTTTTTTACGATGAAAGTTTTGAGTGGGAAGAAAATATAAATATCGTAATTTTTCAATTATAAATTTTAAAAAGATATATTTTTCTATTTAAACCCTTTCAAAAACTCAATTTATATTCAATGACATGACATGTATGGGCCATGGACTTTGAAAGGACTAAAATTTTATTATACCATATTTATGTATTTATTTTATATTAAAAATTTAACCATCTCACCATATTTGTGTATTCTAGTATTGTTATTTTATTTATTTTATAACAAGTAATATAATGGCTTTTTGAGGCGTATAATCCAAAAATATAGTATACCAATATGCTCCAACCTTTTCGTTAATTGGTGAAATGCTTCAAATGGCAAAACGAACCACAACGTTTTTCTGAATTAAATGGGAGGTGTAGCCACCGTTTAAAGGAAGCAAATCGCACCCCACCATTTTGTTGTTGAGAAGCAAAACGCTTCACAATGTTTTGTATAAAATGCACAAACTAGTTTTGTATGAGATGTTTTTGCAACAAAATTTCTTAGTGAGTTTTGCTGTGTGAAACTGTTGTTGTTTTTTTTTTTGTTTTTTTTCTGTTTACTATTTAACTAGTGCATTTAAGTGGCATTGTTTTCATTGATGTAGCTAAAATGAGTTTTTATCTTACACTACAACTGATATTTTTTTGAAAAGAATTTCCATTAAACAACACAAAATACAGATAAATGCTCGTCTTGAATCCAATTCTTCTAGTTCTCGACAACGCACAACATAACAGCGAAGAAGCACAAAAAGGCAAAGAATATGTCAATCAAATCTACATCCACCAACAAGCCGACTCTATGATCCACCACCAATATCATCATCTTCCGAATGATTAACCCTATTCAAAACCCTTTCATGATTATCACATCATTTGAACAAAGAAGAACAAGAAGAAAGGTCTCCTATGAAATTTGGAAAAGAATTCAGGGCCCATGTGGAGGAAACTCTACCTGACTGGAGAGGCAAATTTCTCTATCACAAACCCCTAAAAAAACTCATCAAAGAACCCCTTTTGACACTCTTCTTCACCCTCGCACCCATCATTTACATAACTGCTTTATTAGGATTCTCAATCATGAGGTTGATAAGTTCAATGGTTTCAATGTTGATAAAGTAGAGGACTTTGTCCTATGATTTAAGGTAACTTCTTCATTTCATGTTTCCCGTTTTCATGGAAACGGTCCAAGGCGTTTTGCCTTATGCAGCAAAAATGGACCAACATATTTTGCTTTATGCAGCAAAACATCCACTTTCGTTTTATTGGTAAACCAACTCACCCAAACGGAAGCTAACAAATTCTCCACGCATCCTTATAGCGAAACATTCCAGCAATATATAGAAGCTAAACGCACCTTCCCGTGCTGTAAAAGCTAAAACAGCTACACCTCTCACCCAATCCAGCAAAACATTAGAGGTCCGTTTTGCCATTTGGAGCATTTCAGCAATTAATAAAACAGATGGAACACATTTGTATATAATTATATTTTTGGGTTATATGCCTAAAAAAAGCAGTAGTATAATATGTTCTCAAAATTCTTTACCTAATTATAAGGATATTTCTTTAAATCGAAATTTCACCAGAGGAAAAAGAGAGAGGATTTTTTCATATATAAATTTTTTAAAGTTTGAATTTTATTTATAATTTTGATTTCATTATTATTATTATTATTTATTATTATTTTTTTATATAGAGTTTGTAAAGATTGGTTTGCAGCCTATAAACTATAATTCCAATTTTACGCTTGACCTAAAGTATTTCAAAAATTGGTCACCTCACAAATTTGTAATCCACAAATTAATTATTATTATTTTATTTCTAAGGTAGATTCAAAGACGACATAATAACTTTTAGAATTTATGTAAATACATAAAAATGACATTACAAAAATTAAAATTTTAAATTGAGAATCAATTTGTGAAAATAACCTATAAAATGTAAAAATATTTTTTCAAAATTTATTTTTGTAAAAATCTAAAAATAAGTTTATAAATAAAATCGAAACATTAAATGATTTATATGATGTAGTTTCTATATATATATTTTTAATTTTTTAAAACCAGTTAAAGGTGGATATGCCCGAGTTAATTTTGAAAAGGAACGGTTTAGGCTCGAATTGCGTTTATGGTTCCCGCCTAATAATCCAAAAGCCAAAAAAGCCCACCCACCAAGCTTTCAATTTTTCGCACTTTACTCTCTCCGTCTGCCGCGCGACTCGTCGATTACAGGTCTGTTCCCTTTCAAAACCCTCCTGTCATCCTCATCTTCGTTCGAATTTGTTTACCTCTATAACAACATTTAACCGCTTGTTTTTCAATGTTCGAATTTGAATTTGTTTTGTTTTAGCTTCTAGAGTCCTGTAGTTTAGATCTGATTTTATGACTTGTCTGTGAAGTAGGACTTTGTGATTAGACCTGATCTCGTTGCGAAAATCGTTTCTTTGTAGTTGGTTAATGATGAGTGAAGATAATTTCTCCGACGAGTCAGGTAAGACCCGACGCAGCTTGGCTGATGTGACGAATTTGCCTGCTAAGAGGAGTTTTTCGTCGATTTCGGGAGATGAGTTTGTGAAGAATTTGGGAGGTGGGAGTAGGGATGAGTTTGCAAAGAAGGTTTGTTTGCAGGTTGAGAATCTGGTTAAAGAGAAGTGTAAAACCATGAACACTTCTTTGAGTTTTAAAGACAATGAATCGAATGTTTCATTGCCAAGCAAGCGTGAAAACATTGTTTCTGTTGTCTCCAATGCTGTAGAAAATGTCAAAAGTAGGAGTAGGTTCTCCGATTTGGCTGTGGATGTTGGTGGTTCATTAAGGGAAGGTTGTGTGTCAAGTGATATGGTGCCCAAGAAGGGCTGTGGTGGTGAGAGGAGGTCTGTTTCTGATACGGCTCTGTCATATGGTGCGCACGATGAATTAGCTACCTCTGCTTCTGGTGATAAGGACTGTGGCCTGGGTGGCACTGTGGTGTCAAGTAAATGTGGGTCTAGTGACTGGTTGAAGTTGCCCAAGTCACAGAGTTCGAGGTCATTTGGGTTGGAGCACTGTGTAGGAGTTAAGGCTGATCATTGTGCGAACATGAACGCTGCTGACTTGCTCAAAGATTGCTCCTGTTCCTTTTGTTTGAAAGGTATATGTAGGTTTTTGCTAATTTTAGATATCTGCTGTAATTTATTTAGCATGCAACATATCTAATAGAAAGTAGTTTTTGCAATTGATGATCAGCTGCTTACATATGGTCAGACCTCCATTATCAGGATATGAAGGGTCGAATAGCTGGTTAGTTAGCTTGAAGTATTTGAATCATCCATCAAATATCTAAATTCTTGCTCGTGTGATCAATTTTGTTAGATTAGATACTTGCTTACTGATATCGTATGCTTTTGTGTTTACCTAGCGCTGAAGAAGAGTCAGAAAGAAGCAAGCTTCTTGGTAGAAAAATGTGGTAAAGGAAAGCAAACTGATGTTTCAGAGCTGGAATCTGGCCTCATGAATCAATGGAGGTCACACTTTCTGCACATGGAGGACATATTTGTCAATGAAAGCAATCAGCTTGTGAGTGTTACTTGTCCCTCTTTTGTCTGTCTATGTACGTTTCTGTTAGGATTAGATACTTGGCCTAAGTACTCCTTGTTTCTTGTTTCTTCATCATTTCAAGAAATAATAACCGAATAGGCTGACAGTTATGAGAAGTCCGAAATATTATTGTTAGTGGGTCAGTTTTTTTTCTCTGTCTGACTTAGCTCACCCTAAGTCAATTTGGATCCAGGCTTGTATTTGTTATTGCTGGTCTGGCTTTATGGTACCTTTGAACTAGTAGCAGTTGACATTTGGTGTTGTGTCCACCAATTTGTTATTTATATAGTGGCTCATTTTAATATCTTATTAATTATGGCAGCAATCCAGTTTTCTCAGTCTGAAGGAATTAAGAGAGAATTGCAAGATGGATTTGGAGAAGATGAGTTACATGCCTTCCGATGAAAGCTAGTTTTCTTCTTATGCGTAATGGAGCTGTAAGGCTGTCTCTGATCTATTCGTTCTTACTTTAGATGTCATAGAAGTATTGTTTCCAATGAATGTAATGTTGTTCATTCAATAGTAATGTTGTTCATTTCAATGAATGTCTTCCTGTATGAGTGTGAGAAACAAAATTGAAATGCATTATTATTGTTCAGAAGATGCATAGAAGTATTGTTTTCTTGTAGAGACTGTAAAGTCTTTTATCTCTACCACATAATTTTTCTGCCATTTTTTAAAATTGTTTTAGCCAAATTACTTATCTACTTTCATGCATTTTTTTAGTGTTCTTCAATTTTGCCACCTTGCAGTTGAGCTGGTGATCGATTTCTTTTTGTGTAATATGGTTTTCTTATCAATTTCTGGTAAATGAACAACATTTATGACAGGTGAGAGGATACCTGGAATCAAACTGTCAAGTGATCACAAAACCTATCCCCTTCTCTACATTCAGAAATAGAAGCTGATGATTATAATTGTGACCTATGGATTCACAGGCGACATGTTGCCTAGTGAATCTTTGATTTATGGTGATCAATTTGATATGATGTTTTAAGTTTAGTTCCATAGCTTTGTAATAAAAACTCCACATTTTTAGTTAACTATGTTGTGTGTATTGATTGAGATATTGTTGGAACATAATGTAAAATGCACATACCTTTCTAGGGCAAAAAGATGTGTGAGTTGAGGATTGTTCTTTATAGTTACCGAGTTATATTATATAACACTGTTGCCTAAACTTGTATCTAAAACTATCTTGAGTTTTGATGGTTTGGACAATTTTTTGGGAACTAGAAACTGAAGCACAGATTCGAATTCAGCTAGGGTAACGTGTAATTTAGATAGCTTAGACAATGTATAGACAAAATATCAATTCTTATATGTTAGTTTATATTGTTTTGTTCACTTGGAAAAATTTGCAAGTGCCCTGCCGCGCCTAGCTAGCACTCAAATTTCATATGAACATGATAATTAACAAGAACATCTGCAATGGGGTTTTAAAAATGTTATTAGTTATAATTTTTTTTTTTTTTTTTGAAAATATAAAAAGAAATTGAAAAAAAAAAAATAGAAAAAGGAAAGTCTTTTAGTAGCAACTCTGGCAGTTAAGGAGAGTTTGTTTCAGTTTTGTGTTTACTCAGGTTACCTTCATCATCCTGTGAATTAGGGTTTTTCTCTAAATAAAAACCATGGCTCGTAATGAAGAGAAAGCGCAATCTATGCTCAATCGCTTCATCGCTCTGAAAGCGGAAGAGAAGAAGAAGCCGAAAGAGCGACGCCCTTATCTAGCTTCCGAGTGCCGCGATCTCTCTGAAGCTGACAAATGGAGGCAACAGATAATGCGCGAAATCGGCCGCAAGGTCGCCGAGATCCAAAACGAAGGCCTCGGCGAGCACCGCCTCAGAGACCTAAACGACGAAATCAATAAGCTCATACGTGAGAAATCTCACTGGGAGCGGCGGATTGTCGAGCTCGGCGGTCCTAATTACACAAAACACTCGGCGAAGATGACTGACTTGGAAGGTAACATTGTTGATGTCCCCAACCCTAGCGGTCGTGGTCCTGGGTACCGTTATTTTGGTGCGGCGAAGAAGTTGCCTGGTGTGAGGGAGCTTTTCGAGAAGCCGCCTGAGTTGCGGAAGCGGAGGACGAGGTATGATATATATAAGAGGATTGATGCGAGTTATTATGGTTACAGGGATGAGGAAGATGGGGTTTTGGAGAAAGTGGAGGGCCCTGCTGAGAGTCGAATGCGTGCTGAGGCGGAGGAGGAATGGAGGAGAATGGATGAGATAAGGAAGGAGGCGAAGAAGGCAGTGAAGAGTGGGGAAGTTGTGAGTGTTGGAGTGTTGAAGGAAGTTTTGTTTGAGGAAGAGGAGGATGTAGTGGAGGAGGAGAGGAGGAAGGAGTTGGAGAAGGAGAGGAAGGAGAAGGAGAAGGAGTTTGTGGTGCACGTACCATTGCCTGATGATAAGGAAATTGAGAAGATGGTTCTTGAGAAGAAGAAGATGGAGTTGCTGAGCAAGTATGCTACTCAAGATTTGATGGAAGAGCAAAATGAGGCTAAATCTCTGCTCAACATTCAGCGCTAGATACAATTGTATGATAGGTAAGGTTCTGTTCCTATGTGCTTAGGCTTAGTGCCATGTAGCCTAGTTTTCAAGTGAAGGTTTGACATAGATAGGAATTTTTTGTTTTTAATGACCTGTTTGGAATGCCATTGGTCAATGTTACAGGTTCTGTTGGAACTAGAATCAGTTCTATGCATTTCATCCTAGTTTGCTTATTGTGATTTTGAGTTTGGAGTTTCTGTTCCTTCTGTCTGATCTGCTTGATTTTGCATGCTTTTATTGGATAATGAGAATTGGCTTTTGTAATTCTGTATCTTTTGGATGTGTTTGATATTTTGTGCCGAAAAATAATGACCATTTCTGGGAATAAAATTATCAAGTCAATGTTATCCTGCCACTGTTTTACTGTATAAATGGGAGTTATTTTTACTTGTCTTGATTCCATAATGATCATTAAGAGTTAAACTGAAAATAAAATACACTCAAATAATCAATCAGCATCCTGCTTTCCTGGCAACTAAGTATCATCCTTTCCTTTTGTAAAATTCAAATTACGGTAAACCTAAACAAATCAAGTGTGTGTATATATATATTGCATATTCACTGTAGGTGTGGGTGTTCACCTCTACTGACTCTAATTTACTTAACTTTCTACCACATCTGATTTCTGGTGTCTGTCGTGAATGTACTGCACTGCTTGACATCTAAGTTCTCGAATTGTAATTATTGTTGAACATTCTGTGTGCTATGAACTTTGTACCGGTCGATTGGGAATTACCTTTATTAAATTCCTTGTGTACTAATTTGGAGTGTCTGATATTAGATTAGCTTGATTTGATTGTTTTTAGGAGAATGGATGTATGAAAGCGTTTGCAGTCTTATCTGTTTAATTGTGTAGGTAAAGTTTTATTGTTTATGTGTAAACTGTTGGCAGTTTAGTTTTGTTTGTCTTACAAATGAAATGAATGGGAAATCGTGAAAATAGTTTGGTTTTTAAAGATGTTGTTAAAGGCAAAATATTAGGATTTATGAGAAGTATGAATTCTGCTGTTTACAGGCTTAAGATAATGATGTATAGGTTATTTTATTTTATCTTTTGGGGATGACATTGCTTTTTGTTAGCTATTGGTACTACTATATAGGAGATTGTGTAAATCTACAGAATTATGAGAATTCCATCAGTTGTTTCTATGATGACCACTTTTATCATTGTGTATGTACATGTAGGACTTGGTGAGGAGCTTTTATTTGATAGATTGAATGTGTAAATGGTGGAGTGCGAAGGAGGTGGCATAGGCTGTATGCTGCTGGTGTGCGTTTTATTCTCTTTTGGAGAGGAGAGGCAGTCTTCCTTTTAGAATACTTATTGGTTGCTCTGCCTATGACTTTTGGTGAGCTCTGCAATGAAAGGCCTAATTCACTACACAACTCACTCAACTTAAGGTCACATTCTTCTTTTATCTAATTAAATTTAGATTTAGATTTACATGTATGTTTCACTTTTGTTTAGAGCTTTGTAAAAACTAAATTTTTCTTTAGTTTCCCGGGGAAAGAAGTTTGGGATTTCTCGACCTGCATAACTAACTTATCAATAGTTTGACTTCATCCACCTTGTTAAATATTTTTGCAAGGTAGAAGGTTGGAAACATAACTAGTATCATCTGTCTTGAGAGCAATTCCATTTCATTAAGATATGAACATTGTGTTTGTTAAAGATGTGCTTGCAAATTAGGGCATGTTTCTGGTGTGGATTCTGATGTACTAGAGTTAATCTTAAATGAAAACAATTAAGGTCGAGAGAAGGCAGATGTGGAATTGGCCTGCTTGTTGCTGCTCCATGTTACCTTCATATTAGATTAGAATTCTTTATCTCCAATCATATGTTACGTTTCTCCGTACTAACTCTTGACTTAGTAATTGGCTAAAGAATGAACGAGTGATGGTTCCACAGGGGCTCCAGAAAAGAAGAATCCATATCTATCGAAAAGACGAACAATTTCTTTTGGATATCTACTGTGAAAACGCACATATTTTTTTCTTGCTTCCAGGAGAGAGAAATTCTACTTACATTGGCATTAATTGGTATTTTTCACTTTTGGATAATGTGCGAGTAATTGTATCTGAAAAATATCAATTGAGAAATTGACTGTGTTTATGATTTGGATTAGTTTTCGAATACATTGATTGACGAATTCCTAGAAACAACATTTTGAAGGAAGAGCGGATTGATTCTTTAGCCAACGAGCAATATTCATTTTACATGCATTCATGGACTTTGTCAAGCCTTCAAACCATGAAGAATGCATTGAATTGTTGGTTAATCAACTGCCGCCTCTAGAACCATCACATTACTCAACCCAATCAAACACATAACAACATCAGCAAATGTTACTTAGGAGACAACGAAATCGGCTCCAGACAGGTTACAGTTAAAACAGGGGCATGGCTTCTAACCTGAAAACTCTAAAAATGGGCTAATTTTCATAAGTAACTTTGTTTTAAATAAATAGGTCATCAAAAGTTTTTAAACTTTCATCACTAATTTTACTAACGAATCAAATTGACAATGCTTTTTTAATAGAGAAGAATAATGAAGAATAATTTGTAAAGACAAATACCATATTACCCTTCACTTAAAATGTAAGATTACCATCCATTTATATTATAATCAGTCCAAAAATTTCTTATCCATATTTTTTCCCTAAACTGATATTTATTTTCTTCCTAAAGGATTTCATTCCCACCTCTCAACCCCATTCACATACTTTGCTATTTCTTCTTTATCTTCCATTTTTTCCAAATACGATTGTCCTTTGCAATAAAAAACTAAACCCACTTCATTTGGAGCATTTGGAGATATTCAATACAAGAGGTTATGGTGGTTTTTGTTTGTTATGGTTTTAGGATTTATACGAGAAATTTGCAATAAAACTCCCATTGTTGAATGTAATAATTGGGGTTTTCTTGTTAGAGTGCACTTATTGAATTTAGTTGATGTTTAGGGTTCTTAATGATAATGTTTTAGTTTTTTCGTATAATGAATCATAGAGTTTATTTGGAGAAATTTAAACAAAATATATCTTCCTATTTTCCTCGTATGAATGACAGGATTGAATTTAATTTAATTGCAAGGTATATAATGATAGTGGTTTCATTTTATTTTAGAAATATATTAAATGCTACAATAAGGGATTTTGCTAAAAACTTGCACATATCTAGTTCATTATTTGTGGTTTTATTGTGAGAATCGTAGGATTGAATTAAAGTACTTTTAGAACATGTAATTGTAGTGAGTTCATTATTATTGCAGAAATGAATTTTTGGGTTTAATGGGTGGTTTATATGAAAGTTTTGATTTTTAAATTTTTATTGGTTTAGGATTATTGTGTGATAATGTTAATATTTAATTTAATAGATATTATTGGTGTTGGTTTTGATGGTTTTTTAAAATTATTTGTATAAATGAATCGCCTTGGAGTTGTGATATTTTACAATGGTATTTGGGATGATACTTCATATCTCTCTTCAACAACTGATAAAGATGGTGCATGATAAGCAAAAGATTGAACAATATGAAATTAAGCTTTACTACTTGTTAAAATATGAAATTACAATATATATTAGTGGGTTGGCAATAGGGGACGATGATGCTTTAGGGTATGTTTTGGCTTAGAGTCATTTGTTTATTTTGCTGAAAATGTTGAAAAAACTGCCGAAGCTGACAATAATATTGGTAGGGTTGGTAATAATTTTGTACCAGAAACTAATTTTGATGATCGTGAAGTAGATTTGACGATAGAAAATGGTCCTGACTTTTTGGATTCAGAATTTTTTGAGTTGAATGAAGTCGGTTTGTTAGATGACACATGCGACAGCCCTAAAAAAGGTGATCCTATGATGAATTGTGAGATGAACAATGATGATGAGGATAATGGTATTAGTGATTCAGATTGTGAGGAAGAAATTTTAAGAATTGGTGATGGGGGAATCACAAGAAATTAAGATAATCGGATTTGGGAGTTACATGGCATGGATAAGCCTTATTTTGAAGAGACGGAGTGGATAGAAGAACGGCGAGTGCCAAAGTTATAGGTTCATTCTTTTCCACTCGAGTGATGGATGCTAGATTTAATCCAGTAACAATAGTCAGTGAAATTAGAGCTTGTTTTGTTGTTAAATTGTTTTACAGTGAGTCTATTTTTAAATATAAAAAGAACAGAAAAAAAATTGAGATGAAATCTGATTTTGGGATGTCTGAAAAATAGATTTAGAGTGAGTATTTTTCAGACATCCGAAAAAAAAGGAAAAAAAAAAACTTTTGAGGTGAAATCTGATTTTTGGATATTTGAAAAAAAGATTTAGAGCGAGTCTGTTATTCAGACATCCGAAAAACAGAAAAAAAAAAAAGTTTTGAGATGAAATCTAATTTTTGAATGTCTGAAAAACAGATTTAGAGTGAGTTGTTTTCCAGACATTTAAAAAATAGACTAAAAAAAGTAGATTTCAGATTATGATTTTTGGCTATGTGAAAAACAGATCTAGTCCAACTCTATTTTCCATACATTAAAAAAAAATTTAAATAAAAAACAATATTAAAATTTGGCAGAAATTGATAACATAATTTAGTAATAGTGTGAAAAACAGATTTAGTCTGACTCTGTTTTCCTCACACTATTACTCAGTTATAAAAAATGGCAGAAATTGATGTGAGAAACATTTTTGAAGACATTATAAGTCAACCACTTTCATTAGTAGCCAAAATCTTTGCACGTATGACAAATACCAGAGCTGATCCTGAATATATTGATGTTGATGTTGAGCATGCAACATGTGAAGATGATGAAGAATTTAGCGAAGTTCGAGTCTGCTGATAAGGATGGACAAGGAAGACCAAGAAACATTAACATAGTTCTACAACAACATCTATCTGGTCAACAACATATCATTGAAAATGTTTATGCTTACGATACCAAATTGCATCAGTAGAATCAAGTGTCTATGGAATTAGTATTACAGTGAATGAAATTAAAGAGCAACTGACACGGGAGAATGAAGATGACTAAGAGGGTGATGATATCCAAGATAATGGTAATGCTGCCAATGTATAATGCTTCAATTTTTTGATTAAAATTTTAACATCCGGATTTAGGTTGTTTAAGTTCATGTAGTATCAGATGTTGTCATTTTAGACTCATGTTTAAAGTATGATAATTCATTTTGTTACTGTTAATGTATTATTTTGTTAATACAATGGCTACTTATAAGTTGGTTGATTACCTATTTGCAGCGTAAAAAGATGTAATAGAATAAGATTTTTTTGTTGTGTTGAAAGCAGTGTAAGAAGATGTAATAGAATGAGATTTTTTTTATTATGTTGAAAAATCAAACTGATTTGCTTTATACAGTGTTAGAGAATATTGGGTCTTAGTAGATTAGGCTAATTGTCATTAAAAAAAGGTTTGGATCATTTTAGGTGCCCTAAACTTATTCTTTTATGAGTTGATGAATGTGGTGTTATTTTGGCATAAGGCCTTCCCTTTTGTATTGTAAGTCTCACTGGATTGCTTCACAGAACCTATGGAAAAGTCCTAAATTGCCTCACCGGTGATTCGCCACTATTTCACAGTATTCTCTAATGCTACATATGAGATGTAATATTATATATGGTAGGTGATATTTTTACATGATTCAATCCAATTTGTATGATAATTCACATAAGGACGCTTCACAAGCCCTACAAGATGGTCCTAAGTCGTTTCACCGGTGATTCGCCGCCGCTTCACATCGTCCCCTAATTAATCAAATTTGGATCCGTTATTTACCTTTTTATTTTAATTTTGATTTTCATAGCATCATTTTATGGTGTCCTCATGTTTGGTCAAATAATTCACCAATTTAGCAGCTTTTGAATGGGTTATGCCCTAATTATTCCAAACCGATTAGAAGATGAGTTCAGACGAATTGATTTTTTACATTTGGGAAGTGTTATGAGTTCGGTCTTGTGGTATTTTTTTACATGATTCAATCCCATTTGTATGGTAAGTCACATGGGGACGCTTCAATGTCATACGAGACGGTCCTAAGTCGCTTAACCCGTGATTCGCTGCCGCTTCACAACATCCCCTAATTAATCAAATTTGGATACGTTATTTACAATTTTTTTTAATCTTGGTATTCATAGCACCATTTTATGGTGTTCCTCGTGTTTTCTCAAATAGTTCACGAATTTAGCAACTCTTGGATGAGTTATGCCCTAATTAGTACAAACTGATTAGAAGATGAGTTCGGATGAATTGATTGTTTACATTTGGGAAGTGTTATCGGTTTGGACTTATGGTGATTTTTTTACATGATTCAATCTCATTTGTATGGTAAGTCACATAGGGACGCTTCACAGGTCATACGAAACGGTCCTAAGTCGCTTCATCGGTAATCTGACGCCGCTTCATAGCATCCCCTAATTAATCAAATTTGGATTCGTTATTTACTGTTTTTTTAATTTTGATTTTCACAACATCATTTTATGGTGTGCCTCATTTTTGGCCAAATAGTTCACGAATTTAGCTGCTTATGGATGGGTTATGCCTAAATTAGTCCAAACCGATTAAAATATGAGTTCGGACGAATTGATTATTTACATTTGGGAAGTGTTATAGGTTCGGGCTGGTGGTATATTTTTTACATGATTGAATCTCATTTGTATGGTAAGTCACATAGTGACGCTTCACAAGCCCTACGTGACGATCCTAAGTCGCTTCACCGTTGATCCAGCCCCGCTTCACATCATGCCCTAATTAATCAAATTCGGATCCATTATTTACCCATTTTTTAATTTTGATTTACAAAGCACCATTTTATGGTGTGCCTCATTTTTGGTCAAATAGTTCACGAATTTAGCTGCACTTGGATGGGTTATGCCCAAATTAATCCAAACCGATTAGAAGATGAGTTCGGACGAATTGATTGTTTACATTTGGGAAGTGTTATAGGTTCGACCTTGTGGTGATTTTTTTACATGATGCAATCCCATTTGTATGGTAAGTAACATGATGACGCTTCACAGGCCCAACGGGACGGTCCTAAGTCGCTTCACCGATGATTCGCCACCGCTTCACAGCATCCCCTAATTCATCAAATTTGGATTCATTATTTACCCTTTTTTAATTTTGATTTTCATAGCACCATTTCATGGTGTTCCTCATTTTTTATCAAATTGTTCACGAATTTAGCTGCTTTTGGATGAGTTATGTCCTAATTAGTCCAAACCGATTAGTAGATGAGTTTGGATAAATTGATTGTTTACATTTGGGAAGTGTTATAGATTCGGTCTTGTAGTATTTTTTTACGTGATTCAATCCCATTTGTATGGTAAGTCACATAGTGACGCTTCACAGGCCATACCAGA
This sequence comes from Cardiospermum halicacabum, assembly GCA_031304145.1. Classification (NCBI taxonomy): domain Eukaryota; kingdom Viridiplantae; phylum Streptophyta; class Magnoliopsida; order Sapindales; family Sapindaceae; genus Cardiospermum; species Cardiospermum halicacabum. The sequence continues at coordinate 2,293,786 of JARJHC010000107.1, read as the reverse complement.
CAATCCTAAGTCGTTTCACCAGTGATTCGTCGCCGCTTCACAAAATCCCCTAATTCATTAAATTTGGACCCGTTATTCATCTTTTTTTAATTTCAATTTTTATAGCACCATTTTATGGTGTTCCTCATGCTTGGTCAGATAGTTCATGAATTTAGCTACTCTTGGATGGGTTACGCCTTAATTATTCCAAATTAATTAGAAGATGAGTTTAGATGAATTGATTGTATGCATTTGGAAAGTGTCATGGGTTCGGGCTTGTGGTGATTTTTTCACATGATTCAATTCCATTTGTATAGTAAGTGACATTACTTCATAGGCCTTATGAGACGATTCTAAGTTGCTTCACTAGAGATTCGCTGCCGTTTCACAGTATCCACACATGGTATATTTAGGATGTATTATTGAGTGTGTTTTGTGGTCCTATTAGTTAGAAAATCCAATTTCCCGCTTACATCAAGTATTTCCTTCTTCATTACACATTTCAAAATTTTTTAAAGTAATTGCCTTCATATAAAACCCTAGATGCAACCCAGATGAGAAACGCCATCTGAATGTTCTTTTGAGAGTGAATATGAGTTCACCTTAGAGTTCAAATCTAAAGGTACACTGCGACGACATTTAGATAAAGAAGCGAGAGCCCGGGATGCGTTCAGCGAAGATGAATACTTCGTTAGGCGTCACAGGTGCTACTATAGTAAACACCCTAAACCTGGCATGGGGACAAATGGGTTATTCACTGATAGAAGATACTGGCAATGCCATTTGGAGGTAAGTGGAGCGCTTTTAATTTAATGTATAACCTAAGACATTATGTATGACCATTTTTATTAATGATTAATGGGAAACAGATTGTCACTACTTCAAATGGAAAGATGAATGGATGTGTAAGCGCATGGTCCAAATCCTACTAGAACTGAATTTAGTGAACACTACATCAGAGCTGTAAGTAAGTTGGAACTTGAAATCAACACCTAAGGAGATAAGTTAAAGAGGGAAATGACAAACTCAAGAAAGTTATTCAATTAAGATGTCCATTTGTAATGATTCTGCTTTCTGTAGTGTTGTATTTTAGTATTATGTGATTAATGAAATGTTTAATTAGATGTGAACATATGTACTCTATTATGAAAATGTGGGCGAAAGGTTTTATCTGTAACGTCCGCAAATTGGGCCTATAAGTGTGGACCAATTTGTAATTTTTATATGCTTTATTTTCGAATATTCCAACTCGGAATAATTTGAGAATACTATTGAGGGCAATTATGAGATTAGAAATTTTAGAACAAAGATTTGAAACCTTGGAATTGAAAATTGAGATTTAAATCCGAAAATGAATATTTCAATCCGAAAATGGATTTTGTTACGTAACATATTTTATAAACTTTGAGGGATATTTTAATTAAAGAATAATGTCTAGGATCACAATTTTCACTTGATTTTGAAATAACGTATTTTAGTCCAAATTGGATTTAATTACCGAAAAAAGGCAAAAATCGAATTAGAGACACTATATTCATGATTTTAGAGTCAAAGATATTTATTAGATATGATTTTGAAATTATTTTCGAAAAATGTGAATTTTGAGCCAAAAACATCATTTTAAATAAAAATGACCATTTTGCCCCTCTTAGCGGAAAATTTCAGAATCGTAAATTAAAAGGTGATTTTTGAATAAAAATATGAAAATAATTTTTTGGAGAAGCGTAGAAGTGTCGGAATGAAGTTTTGGTGGGAATTGAACTCGAAATTGGATTGGGCCTAATTTTGGCCCAATCCAAAGTCAAGCCCATAAGTGTCATGACACCACCACCAAACAGCCCACATTTCTCATTTTTCATCTCCTTCTTCCCATTCATGTTTTCTCTCTTCTCCATAGCCAAACCCTAACTTTTCTTCTACCTCATTTTATCACCTCCAACCACCATGAATCTTCAAATTGATTTCATCAACAACCTTCAAAAGGTTCATTGGTTGCTTTTTGGGTGTTTTTAAAGCTTGTTTATCGAAGGTAAAAATCTCTCTCTCTCTCTACACTCTCTTGATTTCGAAAATGAAGGTTGATTATGGTTTTAGTTTAGTTCTACAATGATTTTGAGTTGATTTCAAGTGTTAAACAAGTGTTCTTAGCTTCCAAAAAGTTTAGAGATTGAAATCCCTAATTTCTCTATTTTGTGAAAACCTAGCTTTTTGAAATGATTTTGTGTAGTGTTGGAATTTGATAGATTGATGATCCTAAGGTGTAATCTAATGATTTCGGTTTAATTCTAATCCCTTTTTAAGAAACCCTAATCTCATTAGTGAACTAATGCCCTTAATAGTTTAGTTATGTGTTGTTAAGTGATGTTGTGTCTTATGATGGTATTGGGATTGTATTAATGATGTTCTGCTGTACACACATGTTTGTAGTATGTTGTATATGTGATTGAGGATGTCTAACTAGTCATTGGATTCACACAAAGCGAGATATTAGCTTGGGATCGACGGATGCGAGGTTCGTATTTCCATTTTTAGCTATATATGTTGTATGTTATTGTTTGATGGATGTTATTGCATTAAATTGACTAATAATGCACTTGACATTTTATGAAAATTTCACAATATGGTTGCTTAGGCATATTGGGTGGTAACATGATGAAATTGATGCGGAATGATTTATTTGTGATCATATGATTGTGTATGAAATGCTCATAGACATATGGATATGTACAAAATGATGTAAGATGGAAATTGGTACATGTATATGTTGTTTTGAAACTACAAAAAATGTTTATGTGGTTGCCTTTGTGGCCCTTGATCACAATCGGTAAAATTTTGTACATTTGCCTTGAAGAGGTTAATTGTACCCCGTGAGTTCCGGTAATAATGGAAATGGTAAATTTGTACTGAATCACATAAGAGGAATGCCCTATTCTAGCTTGCTCATAGTTGAATGTATTGGCATGCCATAGGGAACCTAGAAGTATACTTCAACACATGAAAATGTGAACTTGGCTTGAAGTGCCGCTTATTTAGGGCGGTCCTCCTTGGATGCGACGGCATCAACCCGGTCCTTTATGGATCCCCTGTTTGATCTTCGGATCCCCTGTTTGGTCTTCGGACCCCCTGTATATGATTGATCTTCGGATGCCCAGGGGTTTCAGCCCCCTACCGTCCCATTTTCACTATAGAAAGTTGGAATTAAGGGCAATAACTTAAAACAAGTATATTGTGTTGATTGAACTTGATTGGTTTATGTTTTGAACTTGAATTGACCCTTAATCTTGATTATTATGTTAAATGGCATCATGGTTGAACATGAATAATGACAAGATGGCTAAAGATGTTAATTATGTTGATTTATGAATGAATACGGTTTAATTAAGCCAAACTTGGTAAGAAATAGCAAAAGATGATTTTAGTGTTCTAAAAGTGTTAAACTTGGTGGTTAATTGATGAACTTAATTGAATATGTGTTGTTATGGAATAAGATGACATTAAGTAGCTTGATAACTCATGAATGAGTTTCAAGACTCAACTTGGTAAGATTTGATGATTGATGATGTCTTAAATATATTTGACTTGAAACTTGTAGTTTGATTCTACAAAATTTTGATTGTATGAGATTTGGTGTGATGTGTGTTGTTTGGATGTGTTTAGGCAACCAAACCTTTTTGTCCGACCCTTCATGTCAAATAAATGTGTACTCATAGTGTCCCTAATGTGATTTTGTCAATCTCTAGTTTTCAAATTGGGGTTTACAAACCTTTACTAAAACTTTGAAAATGATTTGAGAAAGTTTTGTTGTATTGAGGTTTTATATAAGATGTTTTTGCACTAAAAGAAACTTGAATCAAAAGTGTTTTAATACTTTGATTCTAGGTGTTTTTTAAGTGTTTTAGATGTCTAATAAGTCCATAAATTGTTTTTGGAATGATTTGTAAACTCAAAGCAATGTTTTGGTTTGAAAAGATTGAATAAACAAAGATTTTTGAACAATTTGAACACTGGGCGCCCTAGTAAGGGACTAGGATGCAAATATTGGTACCGAAATTGTTTTTGCGCCCTGGTCTGTGCCCTGGCCAGGCTTGCCAGGACGCCCAGGTCTGAACAACAATCTTTTCGGCCTCCTTTCTTCTTCGTCCGAACTTCGAATTGGGTGCCGTTTACGGATACGGATTCATATTGAAGTTTTATATCCAACCATATTTTTAAAAATGAGAAAATATGTCATTTAATATTCGCGATTTTCAAACTCCTCCGAGGGTGCAAAATCCCTTTGAATTTCCAAAAACCCAAGTTTTATAACTTAAAGGTTATTTGATATAGGTACTTTGGAACACATAAATCATCATGTGAGTTTTATTTACTTATTAACTAAACAAATTTTTAAATGAATGGACTTTCAAAAATAAAAGATCCCTTGTAGCAAACTAGATGACTTTAGTTGTCTTCCAAAGAAAATTCGAAGTAAATTCCACTTCTTCCAAGTTTTTCCCAACTACTTTGAACCTCTTAATGGTATTTTGAGATCAAATAATATTTGAAAAAATATTCTTTCAAATTATGCCTAAACTAAATATGATTTTGGATTCTAAAGACAATCCATGCTTGTTATGCAAGAAACCTACTTTAATGATCTTCAAATGGTATTTTCATGCTTTCATATTTAAATGAATTACTAATGAACTTAGTGATCAGAATCTTTCTCGGTTGACCATGGTTGACTGGGTTGACTCCGATTGACCTTGATTAACATAAGTTATCTATTTCAATGGTTCGTTTGGTACATTCATGGCTTGTTTTTGGACTTTACCAATGTTGACCAAATGATACTTGTGAAAAAAGTAATCATCCTTATCCGCTACCGAGTGTTCAAATTGAATTTTAAACTTTCGAGATTCTTAAATCGATTTCAATATATTTCAATATTCGCGTGAAGGTGTGGCCTTCAATTTGTTAGGGTCAAATGGACTAATGGTGGATGTTGGTTGCATATGTGGATGTGTGATTTGGGTTAAGTTATGAGGTGATGTTTCCACCTTAGTATGGACTATACAAATATGGAAAATGTTAATTCACCAACTAAATGGATAACATTTATGTATATTGTTCCCATTTTGTATGTGGATTAACATACTATGTGCAATTATCTTGAGTAATATGATTATAACTATATGTGTTATAATTTATGTGTGGCATGACATGTTGATAGGACTTGTATGTGGTTGACTTCTTTGAAATAAGGTAAGCTTAGAGATGCCCACAATAGAGATGCCATGATGCGTGTGTGCATTGCATTCTAGTAATGAAAGACGCATTTGTATGTGAGTGTTTGGGACATGGAATGCGGACTAGGCATTGTTGCCTAACACCCCTTCGTTATTCTTTTGTTCTTTTTCTTTTTCCGGAATGGAAATTTTGTACAAGTACGATCGAGCAGAGCACAAAGAATTTTCATAAAATAGACATTCTTCATGATCATGAGTTTTATATAACTAAGTATTATTTTGAAATTTTAGCAACTATATATAAATTTAAAAGAATGATTATTAAGTTTGTATTGGACCCTTATATGTATATATCGTTGTTTTAATATTAAACTCATGTATAGTTTTGAGAAATTGATTTTTACAACGTCATTGTGTAGATTTATAAATAAATACATATTGTTTACGCTTCCGCAATTGTGTTACAAAATGTCTATATGATATGTTTACTTATTTATTGATTTTAAGGTAATTGCTATTTATATTTTAAGAAGTAAAATTTATTTTGAAGATAGAATAGAGAAAAAGGGTTTTGGTAGCGTTTATACTCCGCATCCTACTATACGGGGTGGGGGACGAATGTTACATTATCAATCAAACAACATTGAAAAATTTGCTACAAAAATGGCTCAAACTAAAATGTAAACTAATGTTACTATGTTGTTTGGGACTACAACAATCTGCCACATAATAGGACCCATCTAGAGAAATTTGAGTCATTTATTCGGTCTGCCGAAAAAAAAAGTACCTAAACTTTTTAAAAAAATGACAGTCTCAAAAGATAAAACATGGTGAGACATTTTATGAGGCTGCCATAAAAAGGACCCATGAGGTTTTTAAAAAAAAAAAAAAAATAGATGGACCACAATGAGTCATTTTCTAAGACTGCCACAAAACAGGAGACATCTAAAAAAATGGATATCTCAAAAAAGGAACCACAATGAGTCATTTTCTGAGCCTTCCACAAAATATGAGACATCTGAAAAGAAAAATAGATGTCTCAGAAGTAAACCACAATGAGTCATTTTCTGAGACTGCCATAAAACAAGACACGTCTAGATGATTTTTTTAAAAACAAATGTCTGAAAAGATCAGTCAGAATGAATTATTTTTTTAAGACTGCCACAAAACATGACACATATGAAACAAAATGGATGACTCAAAAGATGAATTACATATGAGTCATTTTCTCAAACTGCCATAAAACAGAACATATCTGAAAAAGTTCTTGAGCGTTTTTTTTTCAAGAACTTCAACTTCCTCTTTTGAAACCTGCAGTAGTATGGTGTGATAATATTAGTGCCAATACATTGGCTGCTAATCCTATTCTTCACCCCCGAACAAAACATATTGACATCGATACACATTTCTTACGTGAGAAGATTATGTCTCAACTTATTGAACCAAGGTATACTCTTACGGAGGATCAACTTGCAGAGATTCTTACAAAACTTCTTACCACAGACAAGTTCTGGTTCTTATATTTCAAACTGAACCTGGAAATACCACCAGGCTTCAGTTTGAGGGGGTGTATTAGAAGAATAAACAAATATCATCACAATAACATTCTCGCAGCAAAGTATACAAGTGGAGTGCCATGTGACAATCATCAACGGGATTAATTATATGTGAATGTAATGGTCAAGATTGTTCAAAGTCTTATTATAAATTTGTAACGGTGACTACAATGATATATAGAGTGTAATGATATACAAAGTGTGAGATAAGGTTTAACTTTCTCTGATTTCTTGTTCTAAGAATATCTACTTCTCTTTGTTATTTTCACAAACATTTTATGAGCATAATATTGAATTGAAACTTTGACAATCAACATCAACAAAGTTTTAACCTAAACAAGTTAGGTAAATCATCTAATAATGAATCTCAATGAAATAAAAGGAAGAAGTCAGTATAAGCTTTAGAAACTTTCATCGATATGGATTTTACATTTCCATTCAAGTATTTTATTCACCAAATCGTCCTCATGTCTAAAGCATATAAATCACTAGCAACTACCTCCTTCTAAGTATCTTTAGATAATAATTTAATATTTATTCAAAGATAAATTAAAAAATAATAATAATTTAATTTATATATTATAAGTATTTATGTATTAAATTGGTATGAATTCAAGAATATAAATTTGTCGGTTAAATTTGAATTTAAAAATTTAATATATTCAAAGTAAAAAATTTAATATATTAGAAGTTTAAATCAGTAAATGAAATTTATAAAAATATTTAAAATATAATTTATTTTAGATTTTACAAATTAAATTTTTTTGTTTAAATTATATATAGGTCCATGAACGAATGAAACCACTTCTTTTTGTTTGTGCCTGAAAATCATATGCCACTAACCAACCCTATTATAGTTGTTGACCAATAATTTTGTTCTCTTTCTTATCAAGTTTATATTCAATTGCCTTCTACTATTTGACCCACTAATTATGTGACTTTATATTTAAGTATCAATCTCCCATGAAGATAACCATAATTTTACATGTAAAACCATAATGATAATTATTAAACATTTTTCCAAGAATCAGGCTAGTGCTTCTGTCTTCATCATTACATGATCAAACCCATTATTTTTTTATATTCAAAACGTTGACATATTCCTAATAAGTCAACTCAATTTATAATTTTAATATTACTAGTTTGGTCACTCACTCACTATATGTTTGTGTATTGGCCATGGAATGGGTTATGTGGGTGTCGTTTGAAAGCATTATTGGCCACAAATAACTCCACTCATGCTTAAATGTCAACCCAATTCCACCTAAGTTGTATAAATGTTGTTGAACTCATTTAGGTTCAAGTTTGCCAACTACTATATATTATGACATTGATTAATCAAATTTGAATGGTTCTTGAATTGACCTCTCATGGGAAATAAAAATCATTAGCCTCCTATTTCGACAATCTTAAGTTCATAACAAATTCTTTGAACTTCGATTGGACCAATTTAGTTGACATCTCTAGAACTTGGACTTTGATTTAAGGTTTAGTAAATTAAGACTTTAGTTTATTGACCAACCCAACATCATTCACATGTTCCTCCACACTAATCTATTTAGTATTGTATAAGCCCATCAAATAATTATAATAAATAGTTATTGATGGGAGACAAATGAAGAACAAAGATGGAATCTATTCACAACTCACATGTGAAGTTTCACATGACTTGCCTCCTCCATTGCACAACTAAAAGCCAAAATCACTAATTACCCAATAATTTAAATTTTAATTGATTAAATGGTAATAATTAAAATGTTTCACATGTAAGTGTAAGCTCTTAAAACATATTTATTTATTTTTGAGTTAAAGAATATGTGGGATCCTACACGAAATTAGGCCATTCATGTGGCTCATAGAGCAATTACTATTCACAAATGGCTAATCTCACTTTTTAATATGATCTAAAATGTAATGCTCTTTGCCTCCCATCATAAGCAGCCAAATAAACCAATTATAATATACAAAAATGGAAAATCTAACTTCTTGTCTTTTTTTCAAGATAGATATAAATATAAATGATGCATTGTTTAAATTCTTATTTTAAAATAAGTAACTTATCTTATTAAAACAAAACTTCTCAAACCACGAAGAGCCACATACACTTGATAAGGCAAAATTTAAAAATAAAAAATAAAAAAATCAACACACTCAAAAAGTTCATGCTTACAAAATCAAAAAATTAAATTAAGTAATTATTGAAAGAATGATAAACTTTTCAATATCATCTCAACAACTATTTTTGTCTTCATGTTTCTAAATTAATTACAAAAATCTAATTTGTGATTAGGACCAGTCTCACACTAAATTACACAATCTAATGTCACATATTGTGAAATCTACTTTTTAATAATAATTATATATATAATATGTATTTTAAAGAATTTTCTTTGATTTAATTTTGATATATTATTTTAATTAATGAATCAAGTTGATAATATGTTTTTAGAATATTATTAAAGGTGGAATTAAAATTCGAAAAAAAAAGAATTTTAAGGTAGATGAGAAGAGATGAGGTGAGGATCGGGTGCTTTGCTTTGCGTTGGCGGTAAGTGATGTACACGTAGGATACGACGTGTAGCCACGTCAATGTAGGACCCACCACTATTTCATTTCATTTAATGCTTTCGCTTATTTTATACGCATCCATCCATCCATCTCTATGTTTTGACTCTGTCTCTTAACCATGGTTAATTTCTAACCACACCCTTTTCGACATAATCGAATTTCTTTTTCTCACAAAAATCATGCTATAAAATTTTATTTTTTAAAAAAATATATAAATTAAAAGAAAATTAAGCAACTATAAGATTTTCTTTTATTAAAGTTGAATAAGATTCTGTTTAAAAATGAAATAGCATTTGTGATTAAATTCCTTAGAATTAACCATGGTTAGAGTGAGGTTGGGTTTGTACGACATAGAAATGCGTGATGAATTGGATTTGGCTCTAAATTGGAGCAACCTGGGCGCCGCAATTGACGAAATCATGTCAATTTTTTGTCATCACTCTTCACATGACAACGACATGATTGAGCCCGCACTCCAACTCCAAACTAACCATGGTTAAACTTTAACCTAACCATGGTTTAAATTGTCTAACCGGAAACTAAAGAAAAGACAAAAATTTCCCATTTAATTCTTAAAGTTCGAGAACTACACTACACGGTTGAAACTGACACCTGTCAGTCAACTCTAAATGAAGCTGACAAAATAACCTATAACCCAAACAATTAATTAAATTAAAAATTTTAATTAATTGTATTTTTGTTTTCAAAAACCACATAACAATTTGCTCTGGGTATCAAGTGTTTGTATATAAAGCACACAATCAGACCTCTCATAACCCCATAGAGAGCTTAAACACAAAAACAATTGTGAGGAAAAAAAAGTGTGTTTGGGAGAAAATTCTCTCTCTTCTCAGAAAATCAGTCTTCTGGCAAATTTTCCTTCAATTTCCCCCCTTCTCTTTACACCCCACTCCTCTGAATCCCTTTCTGTTTTCAAATTTCTCATCTTTTTCATGTTTCTTTACTGATTTTGCATCAAATCATAGTTTTTGATCATCAACTGAGAGGGTAGATTTTAGTTTCCCTCTGAAGTTGCTCTTTTATTTTCTTTTTTTTAAAAAAATAAAAATTATCTGTTGATCTGTCAGCACCTGTGTTCTTTGATTTTGGTTAGAAAACAGGTTATCTACATAGAGATGGCAGCAGCTATAGACATGTTTAGCAGCAGAACCACAAGTCAAATCTTCTCATCAGAATTGATGAAAGCACTTGAGCCTTTTATGAAAAGTGCTTCTTCAAACACCTCTACTTCTGAAACCAGCTTTTTATACCCAGAATTTTGCTACCCATCAAATCCCAACATGTTTTCTCAATTGGGTTTGATTGGATTTGACCAAAGTCAGTTTGGTGGTTCACTTGGTCTCAACCAACTCACTTCCTCTCAGATCCTCCAAATCCAAACACAACTCCAACATCAACAACAACCGCAATTACAATTGTCCTGTCTTCCACTTTCAAGGTCCAGCAACACCAGCAATAGCAGTTATCTGAACTATTTAGGGCCAAAAGCTGTCCCAATGAAGACCCCACCAGTTCCAAAACCAGCCAAGCTTTACAGAGGAGTGAGACAAAGACACTGGGGGAAATGGGTTGCTGAGATAAGATTGCCTAAGAACAGGACAAGGCTTTGGCTTGGTACTTTTGACACAGCTGAAGAAGCTGCTCTGGCTTATGACAAAGCTGCTTATAAGCTGAGAGGTGAATTTGCTAGACTCAATTTCCCTCACCTTAAACACCATGGAGGTTATGTCTCTGGTGAATTTGGTGACTACAAGCCTCTTCACTCTTCTGTTGATGCAAAACTCCAAGCTATCTGTCAAAACCTAGCCAACAACAACAGCAACACAAACACAACTACAAGCAACAAAAAGAAAAATCAAAAACATAATCAAAAGGCTTGTGTTGATGATATTGATGATGTTGTTGAGACAAAACCTCAGTTGAACTCATCACCATCAACATCATCAGTGTGTTCTGATGCTGGCTCTTCATCCCCTGAGTCTGACATATCATTCCTGGATTTCTCAGACTCAAATTGGGATAATGAAATGGAGAATTTTGGATTGGAGAAATCCCTTTCTGTGGAGATTGATTGGGAAGCAATTGGGAAACTGTCTGAGTCTTGAATTAGTATTATCAGTATTAGTTTTTGGTTTTATTATTTTAGAGTCAGTTGTAGCCTTCTAAACTGGAATTTTTAACAGTTGTAGAAGCTCTTAGGTTGATGTTAATATAGTACTAATGTAAAAGCTCCAATTTGATCTGGCTTGGTGTTTTTGCTTCCTTGCTTTGATCATGGATGGTTTGTTTTCTGTGTAAACATTTTCTTTGAATATATAAAATGTTTTATGTATTTCCTTTCTTTGTGCTCCAACAACTATTGTTTGAATTAAAGGAACTATTTAACACCTTGTGGATATTGGTTTCACAATATTGCTTTGAATAATCATAATAATTTATGATTCTAATTTAGTTTATGTGAAATCATCATAAAAAACCTATTCTAAATTATATTTTTCATTAAAGATATATTTATTTAAATTAAATGACTAGTGTAAATAAAAAAATATAATATTTATTATATTTTATTTTTAAGTGATGAAAACTAATTAATTATTAACCGTATCTTAAAAATTAAAATTAAAAAATTAAATGAGATTGATAATGGCTTAAAATGCCTAAGGAGAAAGTCTAGTCAGAAATTTTTAGAATACAAATTATTAGAATTATGATTAATGTATATTATTAATTATAAAAAAAATTAAAATTAAATATTAATTTTATAAAATTTAAAATTATGTTAAATTTAAAATATGAACTATTAAACACCATTTCTATATTAAGATATTTCAATATGGTTTGATTCAACGAACTTTTTTATTTTATTTTATTAATAATATTATATTTTTATTTTAATTGTTTACAATAAAAATATAAATTATAAATAAATATTTATTATAAAAATTTTAAAGCATTCTATTTAAAAATAAATACCATTTCACATTATTATTTATAATTTTTATTCTTCACAGTTAAATTATTTCACACTTATATACTTCATAAAAATTATTATTATAACCAAAACAAACCAAATTTCCTTGATTGTCATTTCATTATTGTTTTCTTCCAACTTGCATTATAATTTAAACTAAATGAATTGCGAGAACAGGTGAGTACAATATTTTGCTCCTCTAAATTCAAATCAACAATCCTAATCTGGTGAGAAATTATACAGATGATGGATGATGTTCTTCCAAAACGTCCATCAAACCGAAGTTTCTAGGCCCTATCTCTTGACTAAAATGGGTATTATAATTGATAAAAACAAGAAAATTTTGTTTCATTGAAATCAAATCACATCATTTATCAGCATTCACATTTTTCATGCATATTAGCTATACAACAACCTTTCATTTCCTTTTCCCTTCCAACTTGCAACCTCATATACAATAAAATATGAAAAAGAATATAAAAAACATATTGAGTCACATGTGGGGCTGTCTCTTTTTATTTTTATTTTTTTCATGGCGTGATTTGAAGGTATGAATGACAAATTGATGATATGGAGATAAGGGAATAGTTTGGAAGGCAGGCCAAGTGTTCAAAATATTCTTGTTCTTTCTTCCAAGCAAATGTAAACCCAATTTCAGTTCACACACACACCATCCAACATTAGACCAATTTTGAATCAACAAAATGGTTGTGTAGACCTCATATTGGACCTTCAAGAATCCTCACTCCAATAAGAGCTGAAAAGGTGTGTGAAAGGTAGAAAAAGTTATTCTAACTAAGCAAAGCAAGAGAAGACTCCATAAATGGAGGAAGAAAGTGATCATATGAGAATGATAATGATGATTACAATATCTGCTAGCTTGGCCACGTCACTTTACAGCTTTCTTCATTAGCCTTTGTTTATAGACTATTGTTTTAATTCCATGACTAGTGTCTAACCTTATAAGAATATGAATTTTCACTTTCTATTTCTATTTTTATTTTATCCTTTAAACAAAAATAATTTTGTGAAAATAAAAGTAACACCTTTTAAAATGTAATAAAACTTGAATTTAAATATATATTAAATTATAAAAATAATACTAGCATGTGTTTTAATTTTAACTTTTATAATTTTTCTTTTGAAATTTCTTAATTTTATATGATTTCTAATTCACATTATTATGAATAGGTAATTAGATTTTTTTTTTAAAATTTATAAATATAACAAATATTTCATATATATATAATTAAATTAATTATAATTATTTTATAAAATAATTTTATGTATGCTTTATGAATTGAATTAAATCTTCCTACCTACTTTTTATCTATGTCCAAAGCTCCAAAATAAGTTATAGAAAAAATTGGAAATATTATGAGGTTCGTTTGGAGTTGGGTGTGCTGATAAAAGAATTTTTGTATAAGGTCAAATGGGATATAGTCTATAAGAGTGAATTTTTGGATGTACTTAGAATTTATCCTTTAGAAATTAAGGATAATTGTTTATTATTCAAGCGGCTTTGGAGAATTAATTCTAATAATTTTGACTTATAGTAAAAAGTTATAAAAAAAATATAATAATCATTCTCTTATTCTAGTATTGAAGCCATATTCGAAAATATTGCATGTGTAAAAAAAAAGGGGGAAAATCAGTCTATGTGTAACATCTGTCAATTGAGCCCAATTTGAAATTTGAAAATTTTGAATATTTGACTTTTGATACTTTCTATTTCAGAAGGAATTAAAATACTATTAAGGAAATGATGAGATTAGAAAAAATTGTTTTGAAATGAAAAAGATTAGGATCGAACCGTTATTTAAATTGAAATTAAATATTTAAAAATGGGCTTAAATTTGAAATTGAGTTTTTAAATTGAAACTTGATTAATTGGAACTTAGAGTCAATATTATTTCTGAAATTAAATAATAATTGAAAAAAGAGTTTATGAGCCAAAATGTCTTTTTTTTTTTTTTCAAAATGACTATTTTGGTCCCTTAACGGGAAAAATACGGATTTTTAAAACAAAATAATACGGATTTTTTTTTCAAACAAATGGTGGTTTGGGATTTTAAACATGAAAATAAAGTTTTTGTGAAGTAAAAAAGTATTGGAAATGGGTTCGGTGGAAAATTGAACTCGGAATTGACTCCATCCAAATCCAAGCCAAGAAGGGTTTTTATGAAACCCACTAAATATCCCTTCTCTCCACTTTCACCCTCACACTTCATATTCCTCCTTTTTACTTTTCAACAACCTCTTAAAACCCTAACCTATCATCTCTTTCATCTATCATTTTTACCAATCAAGTTTCCTCATTTTTACAACCTCAAACCAATCTCAAGAAGATAGTGATGACAATGGGCAGGGTTCGGGCGGGTAGATCAATGTCCATACTCTATTCATCAAAAAAATATTTTATCCATACACTATCCATATCCATCGAAATTTTGATAGATGCGGGTAGGATTTTTATCCGCGGGTACAAATTTACCCATGGGAATACTCATTTATCCATATAAATTTTTTAATTAAAAATAAAATTCAATTAAATTTTTTTAATATCCATTGAAATAATCTTTTAATAATCTGACGGTAAATGAAATAATGTCAACACAATTTAATTCAATATTACCTTCATGAAAAAATAAAATAACCAAACAAGAATATAATATAATATATGTTTAATTAAATCCACCGGTTATCAAAAGTAAAATCAATCTTGCAAATTATATTGATACTAAACAATTTAAACATTTATGCATTTGTTATAGAAAAAATCTCTTAATTGGTGCATCTCATTCTTCCATCAAAGCCACTTTTATTCCTACAAATAAATAGTAGATAAAAATTATATTAATATATTTAACAAGTTATATATAACTTTAATATCAATAATGAAATTCACAACATGTTTTTAGCTCATCTTCTATTTCGTCGAATATTTACTTCATTTCATTATTTTCGTCTATTGAAAAAAATAAAATTCATATATATGTACGTGCAAATTATAATTAGGTTAAACAAGAGCATAGGAAAAAAAGAGTAAAACCTAATCAGCGATTAACTTTATTTTTTTATATATTTAATTATTTAAATGGGCAAATGGATTTGGGTAGGGTATTTTTCTTTACCCATATCCGTACCCAAATCCATCACGGATATGAATTTTTCATCCATGTCCACCCACTAATTCAAATGGATTTATCCATACCCGCCCATCACGGGTGGATAATGCGGATATATGGGTACACGGGAAAAATTGCCATCCCTACAAGAAGATCCTTTCTTGTTCCTTGACATTTGTAGAGTATTTTGAGCACTAACCAACAAAGGTAAATTTTCGCTCTCCCTTTCTAGCATGAGTAACTCAAAAATGGCATATGGGTTTTGTGTTATGATGCTTTTAATTTGTTTTAGAGTTGAAGTTGACAACTAAACTTCTGTATATAGCTTCCAATTAAGCCATGGTATCATAAACCCTTATTTCTCTATTTTGTGAAATGGTATTGTGTAGTGTTGAAATTAATGTATTGGTGATCTTAGGTTGTTAGTAAATAATTTGGATGAATTCTAATTCATTTTGGAAAATTCTAATTTCATTAGCGTGTTAATTCCCTTAATAGAATGGTTATAGGGTGATTAAGTTATGTTAGTATCTTGTAATGATGCTAGTGATGATATTATTGATTGTAGTATGTTAAGTGTGTCTTGGTGTGGGTTAACTATAAGTGGAAATTCACAGGAGCGGGCTTTCTAACTTATGCCATGAAATTGGATAAATGAGATAATCACCTAATTCAATGCATTGAGCATTAATATCATGCTTGGGCGTTAAAGCATGAATATGGTGAATGTAGAATCATGCTAGACGTTGCCATTTGGAAAATTGAAGTTTGGATTGACTGAGTCCACATTGTTTATGATGTGATGGAGATGGGATATATATAGAGACTTAATTTTTACCTTGCATTCTTGCTTGAATGATGTTGTTATCTCTACACTAACCTGATCAAATATAAACCGAGAACTATGGAAGAAACCTTGTCGCGAGCTTTCGCTCAAGCAAATGGGAAGAAGACGACAGATGGGTCCCCCGTGAACACACCGCCATCCGGCAGTCCGCTCATACACCGAAACCTGACCACCGGAATAAAGATCGCAATCGCCAACGCTACACCCCATACGATCGCACACCACTGCCCAGACACGACGCTAACCAGACCAATACGATGCGAACCGAGACACGACCCCAACCACCAAGAAACGACTTGACTATATCCACTGAGCAACTCATCCAAAAACTCGGCAGACTTGGCCGCACAGTAAGATGGCCGGGGAAGTTGCGATCAGACCCCAAAAAATGGGATGTGGCCAAACAATGCGCCTTCCACAACGACTTCGGCCACATCACTGTTAGGAAATAAAGTAGGCAAGATAGAAAGCTATAGATTCTAAAGAGTAAAGAACACACAAATTTTTCTGTGGTTTGGCCAAAACTGCCTACTCCACGTCGCACTAGTATTAGGGTTTCTACTCTCTTTTCTGAGTACTTCAAGTTTACAATTACAAGATATCTATTTATATTCTAACTGGCCCGACACAATCTGAGCCCAATATAAAAGAGAAAAATAAAATAATAAACAGACAGACTCCACACTTAACAATCTCCCACTTGGAGGCTGACATTACTATTTTTCTCACTCTTGTAAATCTAGTAGACCCTTCTTTTCCTTCACTAGTGCAATAGCCTTCTCTGCGATCAGCTCTGAAGGCCAGCTGAAGCTATGCAATGCTTCACCTTCTCTTTGGTAACCACCTTAGTAAACATATCTGCCGGGTTGTCATCACCTGCTATCTTTACCAAGGTTAACACCTCATCAACAATCAGCTCACGGATAAAATGATATCTTAGTTGAATATGTTTCGTCCTGGCATGAAAAATTGGATTCTCTGCAAGATTGATTGCACTCTGACTATCACTGTAGAGTACACTTTGAATTTGCTCCTTACCTAATTCTGCCATGAAGTTTTTCAACCAAATCATCTCCTTGCTAACTTCTGAAATAGCCATGTACTCAGCTTCTGTAGTTGAGAGCGCAATACTTTTCTGAAGTCGAGACATCCAGCTAACAGCTGTACCACCTAGAGTAAAAATATACCCTGTAGTACTTTTTCTCCCATCCAAGTCGCCTCCTAAATCTGCATCAGTAAAGCCTTCTATGATAGTATTTGTTCGCCTAAAATAAAGTCCTCTATCTGCAGTGCCTTTCAAGTAACGGAAAAGCCACTTTACTGCTTCCCAATGCTCTTTTCCTGGATTTGATATAAACCGACTCACAACTCCCACTGCATGAGCAATATCTGGTCTCGTACATACCATCGCATACATCAAGCTACCAACTGCTGATGCATAAGGAACTCTGCTCATGTAATCTCTATCTTCATCTGTTTTTTGTGATAGCTCCTTTGAAAGTTTAAAGTGACTTCCCAAAGGGGTGGTCCGAACTGTAGCATCTCGAAGATTAAACCTGTCAATTATCTTTTGAACATACTTCGTTTGGGACAGCTTCAAAGTACCTTCTGATTGATTTCTGGTAATCCTCATCCTAAGAATCTGCTGTGTAGGACCTAAATCTTTCATCTCAAAAACATCAGATAATTGATACTTTAACTTGTTGATTTCTATCATGTCAGATCCTGCAACTAGCATGTCATCAACATAAAGCAACAAAATTATGTAGGAGTTTGCAAAAGACTTGATATAACAACAATGATCCATCTCACATCTCTTGTAACCATTGTTAGTCATAAAGCCATCAAATTTCAAGTACCATTGTCTAGGAGCTTGTTTCAAACCATACAAGCTTTTTTGCAACTTGCAAACCATGTCTTCTCTACCAGTAATCTGAAAACCCTCTGGCTGCTTCATATAGATATCCTCGTCAAGATCTCCATGTAAGAATGCAGTCTTTACATCTAACTGCTCTAGATGTAAATCCTCTGCTGCTACAAGCCCCAAAAGCAATCTGATAGTAGTCATTTTTACTACAGGAGAGAAAATCTCGTTGTAGTCAATACCCTTCTTTTGCTGAAAACCTTTTACTACTAATCTTGCTTTGTATCGCTTGCTTCCATTAGGTTCTTCCTTGACTGTGTATACCCATTTATTCTCAAGCGCCTTCTTTCCTACCGGTAATTTAGTCAATGACCAAGTCTTGTTCTTTTCAAGAGAATACATCTCTTCTTGCATGACATCCTCCCACTGCTTAGAATCATCTGTCTGTATTGCCTCTGAGTAACATTCTGGTTCACCATGTTCTGTCAAAAGCAAATAAAATTTGGATGGAGAATACCTATCCACTTGCTTTCGCTCTCTACCAGACCTCCTCAATACCGCTGTAGGTGTAAGCAGATTTATTGGTGTATCTTCGTTTGCACCAATATCAACTTCAGTAATATCTTCCAACACTGCTTATTCTCTTGTCTCAGTCTGTTTCATTGTAACCTCAGAATCTGCCATAAACTTGTCTTTGTATAAGAAGTCCTCATGAAAAATAATATCTCTACTTCTGAAAACCCTTCTGCTATCATCATTCCAGAAGCGATAACCCATGTCATCAGAACCGTAGCCGATAAAATAACACTTTTTCGATTTTGAGTCAAGTTTATCTCTGTCAGAATCTGTAACTCGCACATAAGAAACACAACCAAAAGTTCTCAAGTGTGAAAGATTTACCTCTTTTCCTGACCAAACCTCTTAAGGAATCTTGAACTCTAATGGAATTGAAGGTCCCCGATTTATGAGATATGCTGCTGTATTAATGGCTTCTGCCCAAAATTTCTTTGGCAACCTTGCATGTAGTCTCATACTTCTCGCTCTCTCATTAAGAGTTCTGTTCATCCTCTCTGCTACACCCTTCTGCTGCGGTGTCTCCGGAATAGTTTTGATCATTCTAATACATTCTCTGCGCAATACTCTTTGAACTCGCGACTATTATACTCTCCACCATTATCAGATTTTAAACATTTGATTTTCAAATCAATCTGGTTCTCAACCTCAGTTTTCCATCTTTTGAAAGTAGAAAACACATCAGATTTATTTTTCAGAAAATAACCCACCTTTCTTGTCGCGTCATCGATAAAGGTGACATAATAACGAGCTCCTCCAATTGACACCACGGATGTAGGACCATACACATCTGTATGTACTAGTTCAAGTTTTCTAGCCTTTGGTGTATTGGCAACCTTTGTGAAAGTCACTCTCTTTTGCTTTCCCAATACACATGGTTCGCAGAAACTGAGATCAACTGTCTTCAACTCAGGAATCTTGCCATTTGTTGCCTTTCTCGCTCATGTGTCCAAGTCTATGATGCCACAAATTTGAAGGACTGACACCATTGTTGACGGTATTTAAAGAATCCGATTTTTCTGCAACATACAAGGTTCCAACCTTCTGTCCTCCTGCTAGAATCAGATTACCCCTTGAGACCCTCCATTGCCCATTTGCAAAAGCTGTCTGATAACCATCTACATCCAACTGGCCTACAGAAATCAAATTTCTCTTGAGTCCAGGAACAAACCTAACATCTGTTAGTTTCCATACCATCCCTTTAGGAGTCTTCAAGTTCACATCACCTTTCCCTTCGATGAATAATGGTTCATCATCAGCAAGATGAACCTTTCCAAGCCTTCCCGGAACAAAGTTGTGCAGTAATTTCTTGCAGGGAGTTGAGTGAAACGACGTACCCGAATCTATAATCCAAGATTCTATTGGACATTCTACACAGCAAGCAAGTGCATCAGAATCTTCTGTCACTGCGTTCACCGAATCATTCTCTCTTCTGTCTTTCGGGTTTCTACACTGATTTCTGAAGTTACCAATCTTGTTGCAATTCCAGCTTACAATATCTTTACGCCCTTTCTTACCACTTGTCGAGTCACTTCTCTTTTTCGATTTAGGTCTACCTTTTTGGTTCGGACCTCCCTGAGACTTTCTGCCTCTGCTTTCAGTATACAACACAGAACCCGATCCCGATGACTCTGCAACATTACGCTTCCGTGTATCTTCACTGAGAATCAAATCCCGAATGCCTTTGAAACTGAGAGTATTTGTTCCTGATGAACTGCTTATTGCTGTAACCGTTGCTGCCCAACTATCTGGCAATGATGACAATAGGAGTAGCGCCTGAACTTCATCATCAAATTTAATCTTTACCGAATCCAATCTCGATATAATAGAATTAAATTCGTTCACATGATTAGTAACCGACCCTCCTTCTTTCATCCTGGTATTCACCAACTGGCGAATCAAATATACCTTATTAGAAGCAGAAGGTTTCTCATACATATTTGATAACGCCTCGATCAGTCCGTAAGTAGTCTCCTCGTTGACAATATTGTACGCAACATTCCTCGCCAACGTCAATCTGACCACGCCTAGGGCTTGCCGATCCAGAAGTTTCCAGTCTGCGTCTGACATACCTTCTGGCTTATCTTTCTTGAGAGGTTGATGTAACTTTTTCTGATACAAATAATCTTCGATTTGCATCTTCCAAAATCCGTAATCTGTTCCATCGAACTTATCAATCTTAACTTTCCCATCTTCTGCCATTGCTTCGAACCGAGGCTCTGATACCACTTGTTAGGAAATAAAGTAGGCAAGATAGAAAGCTATAGATTCTAAAGAGTAAAGAACACACAGATTTTTCTGTGGTTTGGCCAAAACTGCCTACTCCACGTCGCACTAGTATTAGGGTTTCTACTCTCTTTTCTGAGTACTTCAAGTTTACAATTACAAGATATCTATTTATATTCTAACTGGCCCGACACAATCTGAGCCCAATATAAAAGAGAAAAATAAAATAATAAACAGACAGACTCCATACTTAACAATCACGGCCGACTGTGTGGCACTCAAATACGAGGTAGACCGCTTGCTGCAGCAGGGACACCTGGCACAATCTAGCGCTCCGGCTAATAACCAACCAGAACAAGAACCCTAGATGGTGCGCACAGTCCATGTAACCATAGGCGGATCACTTGAATGTGTCACCACGTGCTCGGCCGCCAAGAGAAGCGTGCGCCGCGTACACAATGTCAGCGGTAGGGCCGAGGAAACGCACTCAGTCGAAGACGAACTAGAAGTCACCTTCAACTTCAAAGAAAGCATCGACGTTCTCAACCCGCACCATGACGCGTTGGTCATCTCGCTGGGTATAGCCAACTACCTCATTAAACGGATACTAATAGACAATGGTTCCTCAGTCAATATCATCTACATAGACACACTGAAAGAGATGAAAATCGAGGAAACCAAGATAGCCAGATAGGCCATGGTCCTAGTTGGCTTTAGCGGAGAGGCGAAGCATACCATCGGCGAAATCGAATTACCAGTGTGGGCCGAAGGCGTCAACAGGTACACCCATTTCTGCATATTAGAAGGACCTTTCAGCTTCAACGCCATCCTGGGCCGCTCTTGGCTACATGACATGAAAGCTGTCCCCTCCACGTACCATCAAGTGATCAAGTTCCCAACCAAATTCGGTATCAAGCAGATAAGAGGCGATCAAGCCGCTTCAAGGGCGTGTTACGCAAATGGGATGAAACGCCACCCCACATCCACATAGCAATTACAGGACGCTCCACACGCGGAGGAAGTGGAGCACACGCTGGACGAAGTACCCATCCACCCAACTGACAGCAGCAAAAAGGTGTTCATTGGGTCCAGGCTTGACGCATCGATCAGGGAGAGGCTCATCCATTTCCTATCAACCAAACGCCATCGCTTCACATGGAGCCACGAAGACATGACGGGCATTGACCCGAGCATCATAATGCACCAACTAAACGTAGACCCCAGGTATAAGCCCATCAAACAGAAGACGCGGAAGTTCGCACCCGACCGCACAGAGTCATAAATGAGGAAGTAGAGAAACTCTTGAGCATCGGGTCGGTGCGAGAGGTGCAATACCCAGATTGGTTGGCTAACGTCGTCGTTGTACGAAAAAAGAATGGTAAGTGGAGGGTTTGTATAGATTTCACCGACCTAAACAAGGCATGCCCCAAGGACTCTTTCCCGCTGCCGCACATAGACACCATAGTCGACGCCACGGCCGGCCACGAACTTCTCTGTTTCATGGACGCCTTCAGCGGATACAACCAAATCCGGATGCATCCCACTGACGCCGAGAAGACGACCTTCATAACGGAGAGGGGCACCTACTGCTACAAAGTGATGCCTTTCAGCCTAAAAAACGCAGGCGCCACATACCAAAGACTCGTGAACCACATGTTCGTCAACCTGATCGGCAAGACCATGGAAGTGTACATAGACGACAGATTGGTTAAATCACTAAAAGCTGAGCAGCACCTCAACCACCTTGAACATGCATTCCAAGTATTGGAAAGCTACAACATGAAGCTAAACCCCTCAAAATGCTCATTCGGTGTCGCCGCTGGAAAATTCTTGGGTTACCTGGTTACCAAGAGAGGCATAGAGGTGGATCCAGACCAGGTGCGAGCAATAGACAACGTTGGGCAACCCAAAGGCAAAAGGGATATCATGAAGCTAACCGGAAGGTTAGCAGCGCTGAATAGGTTCATACCCGCTTTGTCTGAAAAATGTCGCCCTTTCTTCCGCCTGCTGAGAAAGGGCATCCCCTTCGAATGGGACCAGCCGTGCCAGGATGTCCTGAAAGCTATTAAGAAACAACTGACAACGAACCCTGTCCTATCTAAAGCGCTTGATGGCGAAGAACTACTGTTATATTTGTCGGTATCCGAGATAGCCGTCAGCGCTGTCTTAACCAGAGCAGAGTGAACAAAGCATGCGCCGGTATATTATGTGAGCAAAGGGCTAATCCCCCGCAGAAGAAAGATACGCGCTAATGGAAAAATTGGTCCTAGCCCTCGTCACCGCGGTAAGAAAACTCAGACCATATTTCCAATCGCACCCCATTGTGGTCATAACGGAACACCCCCTCAGAGCAATACTCCACAGGCCAGAACTCTCGGGTAGAATGGTAAAGTGGGCGGTCGAGATGAGCGAACACAACATCACCTTTTGACACAGATCAGCTGTAAAGGCCCAGGCACTGGCAGACTTCCTGGCCGACTTTACGCCCACAGCGGCTGAAAAATACACGGCCGAAATCCACAATGTAGAAGGCAACCAGTCATAGCTATGGAAATTATACATAGACGGAGCTACCAGCCAAAGAGGCATTGGCCTAGGAATGGTCCTCATCATGCCCGAAAACGATGTGTTAGAGAGAGCAGTCAGGTGCGAATGGCGCACAACCAACAACGAAGCCGAATATGAAGCGCTGATACTTGGCCTGCAATCAGCCATTGAAATGGGAGCGAAGAGTGTAGAAGCATACAACGATAGCCAGTTAGTCGCAAACCAAGTAAACGGTCATTATCAGGCAAGAGACGCCAAGATGATCGCCTACTTGAAAATCGTGGATCAATTGCAGGCTAAACTCGATCTATTCACCATTAAGCAGGTACCCCGAGAGCGCAACCTCAGGGCTGACCTATTGGCTAACCTTGGGGCCACAATAGAAGAAAGTTGCGAACGCACCATACCGATCATAATGCTTCGCCAATCTGTCCTGAGCGAAGAGCCCGACACCATAATACATTCCATTGAACAAAACGATTGAAGAACACCAATCAAGCGCTACATGCAGGAATACGAGTTGCCAGCCGATAAGCGACTAGCGCGCAAAATCAAGGTCAAGGCTGCCCGCTTTACACTAATCGGATTGCCTGGCGATCCAGACCGCACCCTTTACAGGAGAT
Organism: Cardiospermum halicacabum; assembly: GCA_031304145.1. Lineage (NCBI taxonomy): Eukaryota > Viridiplantae > Streptophyta > Magnoliopsida > Sapindales > Sapindaceae > Cardiospermum > Cardiospermum halicacabum. The sequence goes on along the minus strand of JARJHC010000107.1, from coordinate 2,269,655 downwards.
TCCTCGACGGACCGCTACTCAGATGCGTGAACGGCCCCGAGGTAAAATACCTGTTAAAAGAACTACACCAAGGCAGCGCCAGAGGACACTATGGACCCAGATCTTTGACATTAGCAGCCCACCGAGCAGGGTATTATTGGCAAACAATGAGGGCCGACACTCGCAGCTTCGTCTTGAAGTGCCTAGAGTGCCAAAAACATTCAAATGTGACACACCTGCCCGCTGAAGAACTACACCCATTCTTTCCCTCCTGGCCCTTCTCCTGATGGGGATGGATATAGTAGGAAAGTTGCCGAAAACAGCAAACGGCCACGAGTACATACTCATTGCCACAGACTACTTCACCAAGTGGGTAGAAGCAGCCCCATTAGCAAATATACGCGATCGCGAAATGATGAACTTCGTTTGGCAGCACATCATCTACAGGTTCGGTGTCCCGAAGGAAATAGTCGTAGAAAATGGGACGTAGTTCAGTTCCAAGAGCTTTAACACGTTTTGCAGCAATTGGAACATCAAGTTACATTACTCAACGCCCCGCTACCCGCAAGTCAATGGTTAAGCAGAATCGACCAACAAAACGATTATAGGAATGATAAAGAAGAAAGTGGGCAGACTAAAGACAACATGGGACGACAAACTGCACGAAGTGCTATGGGCTTACCGATGTACCCCAAAGCGAGCAACAGGAGACACGCCCTTTGTCTTAGTTTATGGTTCAGACGCAGTATTACCAAGTGAAACGCGCATAGGCACAGTCCGGTCAATGATCGACCAGAAGTAGAACGAGGAGCTATTGTCACTAAACAGAGATACGATTGACGAAAGGCGTGAAGTGGCCCTGGTCCGCATTGAATCATACCAGCAAAGCCTGGCGCGCTCACATGACAAGAAGATTCGCGTCCGAAAATTTAGAACTGGCGACTTAGTGCTTAGGAAAGTTTTCCAAAACACTAAGATACCAGGGGATGGGAAACTAGCGCCAAATTGGGAAGGACCCTACACCGTCATCGGGGCATTTGGAAGGGGCGCATATCTCCTGGCTGACAGCATGGGAAAGAGACTACTCAACCCCTGGAATGCGGCACACTTAAAGCTGTTTAATCAATAAGGTAACATCTAGACTTTACATTATTCTTAAGTTTCTCATCGATTAAATCCCGCATCCGAAACGGGCTGCGATGATCAAACATTTCTGTCTAATGAAATTTCAGACATTCATGTCTAATGAAATCCCATATTTGAAAATTCAGGTCACGCAGTAAATCCATCAACAGTCTCTTCAGGCGATGGACGTAGCAGGCATCGACCCATGCTATTGGTACGTATCGACGCCCGATTTAAAATAATAAGCAACCTAGCTTGGTTGTGTTTAACGCATCTGATCATCCCTTGTTCAGGATCATCACTGACCAGCAAAGACACACCTAAAAGAACGGATGCGAAACGGCGAAGACAAAAATGACGTGCGCGTCATCTTTCTATTTCCTTTTTCTTTAGAAAATTTTGGACAAACACATCTGTATAGTTGCTTATTCAATAAATACACTAGTGCTCCATTCCAGTTTAATAGTTTAATAATCTGGATTGCGACAAGTCAATAAGTCTCGACAAATATCAAATCGATAACCAGAGTTAAGTGTCAATTCGATTGCAAAATAAAAAAACATACATAGTTAGCGGTTCTAGGCCAACGCATAAAGTGGCCGAAAGTAAACCAGTAAGTTCAAACATCCAAAAGAGTCTTACAAAAATGGCCGGTAAAAAAATATAGAATAAATACAAACGGATTACGGGCCACCGTCATCTTTCCTATGATCCTGGCTTGACGGTCCCTCTATGTCATTTGGCCCGTCATCATCATCATCGCCTTCCTCCTCAACATCATCCTCGCAGGAGATAAACGCTTCCCAAGCATCATAGGTCGCTTGGAGATCCCATTCGGAGCCTCCATGTTGTTCAAACTCTTTGAACAAGTCATATTTGGTCTTCAAATGAGCGGCCGCTTTCATGACTTTGACATCTTCCTCAAGAGTGCGCACGCGGTCCTCTTAGCTTGCGTTTTCAGCCAATAGGCCGTTATATTTGTTGTTGAGATCCGAAACCGTAGAATTTTGAGTATCCACCTTTTCGGTCGCGGCTTTCAGGCGGTCCTGGCTTTGCTCCAGCTTCGACCGCATGGTGACAAGCTCACCCTTGGTTATCTCGTGTTGAGTACGCACCCAACGCAGCCTATGGGCGGTCATAAGTGATGAACGCAGCCTGCAAATAAGTAAACGATTGATAAGTAAAATAAGATAAGGAAACAAATAGTATTTTGACTGGACATACCTGTTGTGCCCGAGAGGCCGCATATTTAACCAGTCTGTCATCATTCCAATTCGAAATAACCTGGTGGTCGGAATCCAGATGGTTTCCCATCAGCAGCTGAAGACCGGATTCAGGATGATCTATCAAAGAGATAGACTCCACAGATTGGGTCAAGTCGTCCACTGGAGGTCGTTTCGGCTGTTTTCGTGTGAAAATTGGTGTAGCATTAGCAGTGGCCTCAAGTGCCTTCTCTTTTTCGGCCGTCTTCTTCTTCTTTGACTTAGTCTTCTTACCTTTGTTTTTTCGGTCCCTCATTGTTTGCTCTAAGTGAAGGAACGAGATATCTTGAGCTCTCCTTCTTGCGTCCTCCATCGATTCGCCTACAACCATGCGCTCCAATGACGTAACAGGGTCAAGAAATCGATGCTTAAATAACTGTTCAGTTGATACTCTTGCGAGTGTCCAACCAAATACGGATTTGGGTAAAGGGTAGGGCCTACCTTCGATCCTGACTTTACTCCAGACCACAAGAAGGAAGGGTACAGTTTGGAGGGATCGGAGAGAGTTTTTCAAAGTCTATCTTTCACCTCGGCCGCTAGCAATCGGGCAGTTCTTTTTCGAACGCGGTCGAAATCCCTCTTCCTGTTGAGTTCACTAGGATCCGTAAAAAAAAGGGAGAGAGAAGGAAGATGGTTAATATTACGGTCGTAAGTCCGCTGTAAACATATGATAAATACCTAGAAGGCGCCATTGGGGAACTAAAGGGAACTCCTGGCTGATATATTGCCCTTTACAAGGAAGTACGATAGCTTCCAAACTGTATCGTCCCTGGTAGGCAGTTTAACTACGGGGGCAGTTGGTTTCGAGCGCGCATAGATATTGTAGCGGCCTCGAACCCGGTCGTGATCTCTCAAATAATAGCTCTACAAGAAGTCGTCGATTGAAAGTGGTTGAAGTCCTTGTGCCAGGCCCAGCATGTCGATAGCTAATAATATCTTTCAACCACCAGGGCACAACTGGCTTGGGGCGATGCTGTAGTGGTTAAGGACCGTTTTCGCTAACCCTTTGATTGGGAATCGGACCCTACTCGTCAGCAGGTCCAGATAAAAGAAATACCACCAAGGCACCATCCAACCAGGGTGTTCGTGATCGGCCGATAGGGCTAGCTCCACGTCGTCCGCTATATCAAATTTTATTCTCATAAGTCTGAGGGATGCCTTAGTGAGGTTTGTCCGCGAATGATGGCATAAACTTGTACATTGTCTAATGCTTCGGTCGATATCTCGATCAGGTCGTTGCGGGTGCTCTAAATCTATTACTGGTATGCCTTGTCCAAATGGCCACGAAATAACTCTCGATTCTGCCATTCCAAAGGGCAATCAGACGTGTGGTTCTGAGCTCGCCAAGGTCACGTCCAAGTCTTCGGCCGATTGTCTTTCATTTTGTGAATTTGAGCTGGAATCTGAGGTGGAGGTAGTTCTGACGTTGCGGCCGCTTGGACTACACTCTCCGAATTGTGTAGGCAGTTCTAAGACTGTATCGTTCGATCGCAGCATGTCCTGACTAGATTGTGCTTGGTTTGGGTTCTCCATTCCACTCCTGAACCCATAAGATCAGTGTTAGTAGTGTTAATAGGTATGAACATGTATGATCGATGTACTTCTTTTTCGATCGATCCATGCTACGATCGAACATCATTCTAATATAGCTAATGGGTAGATCTCGTTTGGATATCTAGGCATTAGTAACTAAAGATCATGTAGTTAGTATGGGTCGCTGAGTTGAAAATTATCAACATTATAAGCTATCTATGTGCGGCCGAAGTATAATTTAATTGAAAGTAAAAATAGAAACAACCTATCTACTTAGGTATAGAAAAGATCAAATGGGGGAATAATAAGGGTTTTGAGATTTACCTGGGTTTTGCAGGAAAGAACACCGAGTAAGAGAGAAACGGTTGAGGTTGGTTCTCGCCGGAATGTAGGTCTTGTGAGCCTGAAAATAGGTGGAAAAGGATCAGCGACTGACGGCGGTCTAGAATCCGGCAATAAAAACGGAGATTTACCTAATCTTCGACGTCGTTTGAGCCAACAGTTTTGAACTTCTGGTAGAGAGAGAAAGTGAAGTGTGAGGAAGCTTTCGAATTGTGAATGAAGACTAGAACTCAGAAAGCCTTTTTGTAAAGATGGCACATTTCCCAAGAAACTAATCATAGTTGAGTTAAAAGTGAAATCATCAAGTTTTCCCTCTAAAAGAAACCTTAAGGCAGTTTGGAAGTGACAGGACGTTCCTAATAATTTATCCCGCGGCCGAAATTTTAACTACTCCTGACTTTATGAGATTCCCTCAACTCAAGAGTGGGGGGAGTTACTGATGCAGCCCATAATACAAAGGGACCTTCGGCCGCTCAACTAGAGGAACACCCTTGGGATTCTTCTATGGTTTCGACCGCTATTACCCTAAGAGTGGGCTTAAAACTTCAAGCCCATTGGGTCTCACACATTTTTTCGGCCGAATAGATTAAAATGGGCTCTAAATAGCTAGGCGATCGGAGCGGCCGAAATATAGCCCTTTAATTTCGGCCGCTCAAGTGATTTTCCTTGGAGGATATTCTAGAAGGGTTAGTTGGAACGTGGGTTTAACCTCCGCGAATCTCGGGGTTCCAGCTAAGAAGTTGGTTAGGATTTCCTGGAGCGTGAAGGAAATCTATATAAACATGGTAAAACACTCAAATTCGGTTACAACAAATTACTAGACAACTAACAGACGAAGATTGAGAAATCAGAGCCCTCATCTTGAAGGGATACGAAGTCTCACCGGAATTCGGCTCCAACACTAAGTATGATAAAGATTATTTGGTTGATTGCTATGAATGATTGTTGAGGCAAATTGATGATACATGAGACTTGAAAGTGCATAATTTATAATTTAGAATTAATTGGACTAAGTGTCACTTGATGGTCTTAAATACATAATAAGCATAAATCGTGCTAATACCCTTTCGGGTCTTGAATTGTATAGAAGGATAATGAAATTGCATTATTGGCACAATAGGTGCAATTGCCCTTGGCTGGGTCCTAAATGAAATGAATTGATGACAAAAAATGATGACAAAAAATGATGATAAGTAATGAAACTCGATAATGGAACCAAATGCCCTTAAATTAGCTAGAAGATAGAATAAAAGTCATATCTAGGGATTAGAAATACTTCGACCACATGAAAACATCATGGTTTGGTAGGCACAGGTAGTTTACTTACGGGGTGATGATTGTGTTTTGTTTATGGGTTTACCCATTTTAGGATGATGATCCAACTACGGATCCAGTGCACCTTAAGGTGTAAGGACTGTTCTAGAACTTTGATTCATTACTAACTTACCTGTTTTGGGATTTTGATCCATATTGAATATCATTTTCAAATCTAAAGTGGTTTCGGGGAAATGGTAAATAAAACTTGATAAAGTACTTGAAAATTGTTCATAATAATGAAACTTGATGATTGTCTTCTTAATGAACTTGATAATCGTCTTGAAATTTGGATTGCTGATGTCTTATAATTGAATTAGTAAATATTTGATCATGAAATTGGCGAGATGGTAATTGAACTTGAAAATTACTTGATTAAGGAAATGAATGTGCTTGGTAAGTAAAAATGACTAGTGATCATAATTGGATGGGTATAACTAGATGGATGACCTTTGCATGTAATTCACCGCCTTTACTTGTTTCATAATTGTATTAATGTGAAAATTTTGGCTTAACTTGTTATTAAAATTACTGAACAAAAATTCGGCTAAAGAAGAGTTTTTGGCATGTCTTGTGCATGATCTTAGTGTGTTTTGAAATGTTTGTTGCTCGGTCAATCTTGATCCAACCCCTTGTCAAGAATATGTGATTGATGTGTCTTGATTAAGTAAAAATGAATATTCCTATTAATAAGTTAATTTGGAATTGAGATATCATGATGATAATGACTAATCAAATCATCAAAAGATGTTTGATTCAGCTTGATAATCTATATATATATATATATATAAAGCGGAACTCTCAAGCGGGCCCACTAAGTTGATGTGACATGCCTGAGAGATCAGCGTTGGGTAGAAAAACCACTAAAATGAGAGATTTTGAAATTTGATAATATTTTACCAATGAATAACTTACACGTGTCATTCCTTCCAAATACCCTCCTTTCTATTTATTCTTCTCCTATTAATTTCATGACTTTTTATTTCCAATTCTCACTAGGCTCTAATTTCCATGATAGGTAATCTTTTGTTTCCAATTCTCACTGGGTTTTAATTTCTATAAATAGTTTTCTACCTATCTCACTTTCAAATTTGTATAACTCTCATTTTATACTTCTTCCTAATATCACTCGCTTTCAATGTTGTGTAACAGAAGAAATTTGAGTAGGTTTTGATTTTCACTAATTTCCATGATTCCTGATAATATTGAGGTATTTGTTTTATATATATTTTAATGGTTACTGTTCTTGAAATTTGAGTTCTGATTTTGGTTAATGACGATTATTTTTCAATTGAATTGTTGTGTTTTGCTAGATATGAACAAAATTTCAATTTTTTATGTTCTTTTTGGTTTGGTGTGAATTTTTGTTTTCATTTGATCCTTTTGTGTTTGTGATGTTTAGGCGCGTTGTTATTCAATTCCTTTAATGAACTTTTGTTCATGGTATCGTGGAATTTGTGCTGATTTCAAATTTTCTCTGATTTTGGTTTATGACGTGGTGATTTTCTTGAATCAGAGTTGTAATGCTTTAATTTATCCACTTCTTCCACTCAACGCTTTAAATTTTCGCAGAGAATGAAAAACGATTGCAGAGGATTCTGCTCAATTCTTCCGCCAGGCTCTTCCGGTCCAAAAATTCAATAAGCTCAAGATTGTCTACTAGAAGTTCTCTTGTGAAGGTTTTGTTTTTCATATTAGATTGAACTCGCTCTCTTCTCTTTCAAAGAAAAAAAAAATCCTTTATTTATGTTTTTTCCCTTTCATTTTAATGATTAGAGATACATTAGATTAAATGCTAGAAAACGTTGTTGATTAATATAATATACTAGCAGAGATTGAATAAAGTAAGGCACTCTAATTTTACTATCATTACATTATGTATTTGTGTCATCGTTTTACTCCTTGATTATCTACAATTTTTTTTAGTATAGCAAATTGAGGATTTGTGTCTATTCGATAAATAAAATTAATTTTGTGAATATTTTATTCCTTTATTATTTCAAATAATAACATATTATATTTTTTAAAAGACAAAAGAGAAAAAATTTATAAATCAATAAAATCAATTCTATAGAATTTCACAGATAACCCACTAAAAAAAACATTACTATAAATTTCTTATAATCCCAATAAAAAATAAACAAAAAAAACATTATTATGAAATTACATAGAAATTAAATATATATTATTATCGAATAAATTGTAAATTAATATATCTGTCTGTGTAAATTCTATAAATGTTTTTAAAAAGTGTATAAGTCGTTAGAGTGTTTAAATTTATATAATTACATTTGAACTATTGATTTTAATGTTTATTATTTGTCCTTAAATTTGGTAACTTTTCCTCCTTAATAAAATTAAAACTCCTTAACTATTAGGGAAAACAATTTAGATTTCTGGCCTTTTTATATAGTTAAATCTTATATCTATTAATAATTAAATAATTGAATTATGATAACTAAAATTTGTATAGCAAATCATTTAATTATATAAATGATGGTTATGGAACTCTATATCAATTGAATTACTTTATATTGAAACTTGGACCCAATTGAACAAAATATTTGTCTCTTAAATATATTTATGTTTTCGAAATATGATGTTTTCTATTCTGAAGACACAACGCTATATTTATATAGGTCAAATTTAATAAATTGTAAAAATAAATAAATAAATAATTTTCTTATTTCTATATACTCTAATTATATTAAATAAAATTAAAATACTATAATATCATTAACAATTCCATTATACTCAATTAAATTGAACAAATTTAATTAATTTAAATATAAATTTTAATAGATCTTTTCATATATTTTAACTTACATGGCATTGCTAATTACTAATTAAGTTTGTAAAATAATATCTTTAATTGAAATAAAATAGATATTCATAATTAGAATTAAAAAATTGTCCATTTGTGCCAATTAGATATCCATTTGTCTAATATTTAACTTATCAAAATTAAAATAGGATGTCAACATTAATTATTCTATTAAAACTATTTAATTTTCATCTTTTCATATACGGTAACTTATAAACACTAACATTTTTTTTTATAAAATCTTATAAATAACATTAAATCACTAGGTTTAAAGTTATGTTCATCCCTTATTTTATAAATACATAAAATAAAAATAAAAAAAAATAACGTATCGCTTTCACTTTATTTAGTAATAAAGAAACGTCGGTTTTTAAATCCCATCTCATTAATACAGTATTTTATTTTAATCTTATATTTATATAATTAACCATATAAATGATCCTTATTCTCTTTTGGCGTACAAAATTTTACACATTCTAAAATCATATAAAACATAAATGAATCACATTCCCACCATTATATGATTGGAATGATATCAACCATGCATATTTACAAGTTTCATATGTGGAATGGATTTTATATGACTTCTTAATCCTAACAATGTTATTGTTTCATTTTTGGTATTAGTTTTTTTTTATTAAATAAGTTCTATTGGAAAATTTTCAATGGAATAGTTTGATTTATTGTGTATATCTACTCATTTCATTAACCAGTTAAAAGAATGATAATCAATGTCGTGCAATGCGCGAGTAAGTATACTAGTGTTGGTATATTTATAAGATATTTGATTCAGCTTGATAATGTTGGTATATTTATGAGTATTGATGTTAGGTAGTTATACTTAAAAATTTGCACTTGCATTATTTCCTTGTTGCTGTTGCAACCAAGTTGGCCAAATAGGTTAATTTTTCAGTTCCATCGACCAATTAGATAGGCCGCTCTTGGATTGGATTATTTATATGTGTTGTTTGATGATCAAATATGATATGTTTAATATTTGGTTGCATTCTGATGTCATTCAATTGAATTTCGAAACCGAGCAAGTCACTCAGATAAATAGCCTGGAAAGCTGCAAGTAAAATATGCATTTCTAAGGTTATAGACAGACAGATCAATAATTTCGTGACTTGCAAGTAAATCATAATAAATTAGAAAATATATTATTATTAGAATTCCTAAAAAAAATATATTTTCTAAATACAATTCTAAGAAAGAAAAAACTATTCCTAATCAAATATAATACTTCCAAAAAAGTCTTCAAATCTTTTTCTTTCAAAAGACACTTCAAATATTTCTCAACTTTCCAAATAACGATTAATATATTGAAAATATATTTTTTTTCAAATCCTAAATATTAGGGGTGGGCATGGTTCGGGTCGGTCCGGTTTTAAGAAAAGCCGGACCAAAACCGAATTATTCAGTTTTTTGATACTTAGGACCTAACCGAATCAAATAGATTAGTGAAACCGACCGGTCCGATTTTATTCGATTTGGACTTTCTTGTTGGGCCTAATATTTTGTAATTTATTTTTAAGTAAGTGATATTCCATTTAATTCAAAATAAATTTATAATACATGTATGAAATCAAATACCATTTAAAATCTAATTTATTTGTGAATAATAAAGTAATAACTAGATTTGAAACCAAGCATCCAACATTCAAACAAAACAATCTGTGTGATCACAAAAATACCAAGTGTACAACACACATTACATAATTTGAGAAATGTAACTTTTAGATATAGCAATAATGGTATATACAGATGCACGAAAAGGAAATCAAATATTTTTTACAGAATTGGAAGAAAACAAAAATTGAAAAAAAAAATAAAATAATGTAAAGAAAATATTATATATTTGTGAAACACATGAAATTTAGTGCAAATCTGTTTGGATTTATTATTATAATTAGTTTAAATCAAATTTTTTTGGATCAGTTCGGTTTTTGGAGATTAAAACCGAACCGAGACCAAATGGTTATATTTTTTATTTTATTAAAACCGGAACAACCCAAATAAGATTAAAAACTGATTAATTTGGTTCGGTTTGATTTGGGATGGTCCGGTTTGGTCAAAACCGAAAACCGCGCCCACCCCTACTAAATATGTCTAGTGTCATGACCAACATCTCAATATCAACAGCAGCTTCAACCATCTCATGGAAGTCATCAGTCCTCAAAGTGGCTAACAACTTCTGAATCTCAAAATTCAGCCCATATCTGAACTTCTTACAATGGTCAGCTGGAATTACTCGAATCGTAGACGACTTAATTACTGGGCTAAATGTCTCAGTGAAGTCAAGCCCTAGTGTTTGATTGAAACCTTTGGCCACAAAGCATGCCTTATGCTTTGATATTGTCCTATCACTATTGTGACTTAATTGGTGGTTTCGGATTAATTGATCCCGTTTCACTATCGATATTAGATTAGTGGCAGTCTTAATTAACCCAAATCTTTTATATTAAAAGATGCTTTCAGATCTTGTTGTAACTTTTAATTGACTAAGAATCTGTCTTTGTAATTACAATACAGGATTTCTAAATTCCACACCAGATTTGCTAAACGTCTTTAAGGGACCAATTTATTTAATTATTAAAATAGCAGTTATAATATTATTTGATAGTAACTTCCATGATATCCTCACCTTAAAAACCTAGATATGAAGCTTCGTACAAACTCAACATCCCCTTTACATCAGCATTTTTAGTAATATTTCAAGTAACATTTATAAAAATTGGGTATTTGAATGTAGGAGTTTGGTAAGCAATTAGCTTTTTCTTATTAATGTTATGGCAAAAGTTTTTAGTACTTTAGTCAAAATGTTACTCAAAAAAACTCTCATTTTAGCCCTTATTTATTTAATTTAGTACTAAAATATCCTTTTAAATTTTAGTCTATATTAATATAGTTTTAAATTAATTTAATTTTATAACTAACGCATACTCAATCCACCAATTAACTTCAAACGTTCAATTACAATACATGTGTTTACCAATATTATAACATCTAGAATTGTTACACTATCCATACATAACCTACATATAACAGATCACAAGAGAGAATATAACTTGAAAAAATTAAGATATTTTATTTAAAATAAGATAGACAGATTAAAATGTAAAATTAAGGGAGAGAAATCTTTTAAACATGGAAAGTGTTTATTGTAATATAAAAAAGTAAAAAATATTAATTAAAAAATAAGTATACTGTCGCTGATGATTAATTGAAAATAAAGAATTTTTGTTTATAAAAAATTCTTAGATGAACTAAGGTAACTCACAATAAAAATTATCAATCCAATAATAATTAAAAATATATATATATATATATATATATTAATTAGGAAAGATTTAGAAGAAATTCACAAAGCTGATGAAAATTTCCTCTCAAATGGTAGCACTAAATGTAAATATGACATTTTACTCGTCTTCTTTCATTTATTTTAACTTTTAACTTGCAATTAGAGACTAAAATTATATATATATATATATATATATATATATTATTTTAGTATATATATATATATCATAATCATTAAGTAGTTGTCTCTCACTCAACTTTTCCGTAAATAAATAAAATAAAACTTTAACCTTCCTCATAACAAAATGAATGAGTTTTTTTTTCCACGATTAGTGAGATTTATTGGAAACCACGAATAAAACTTTAACCCTGATCGTAATAGCATTAGTAATCTAATACACATAGCAGTCGTGCATTTTTATAGTGGAGATAGTGTAAGGTTCAAAAATCGGGGTCAAAATTTTCATTGATCAATTTAAAGATTATTCTTTTAAACTTTCATTGTTAACTCTTACAGTATCCTAATTAGGAATAAATAAGAGGATTTTTAACTTGGACAAGTAGAGACTTGTCACATCCATAAATGGGGCCAAATTAAAACTTATTTTGTTATTTGACTGATTTTGAAAATACTTTTGACATGGGGAAATTTTTGAATTAAAAGAAATCTGGTGGACTTGTTTACAATTTATTTACGGTTAGGTGAAAACCTAGGTTACCCCACCAGCAATCATTCAGCCGCCAAACCTCTTTCTTCTTTTTTCTCTCAACTTTGAAAAAAACTCAAACAGAAACTCTCTTTCACTATTACATTGGTTTTAGCTGTCAATCTGAAAGTTTTCATTGAACCTATTCTTCGAGCGTGAAGGTAAGTTCATATGTTCATGATTGTTTTAGGTCCGTTCTGCAATGTCGCTTCTGTTCTCAAGTTGTAAACCCTAACCTTTGAGTTTCTGGTTTGATTGAGTCTGTTATTAAATTTATTTTGTCCGATGTTTAGGAGACAGAGTAGGAGAACGTCAACTGGAGTAGTCCTGCTATTGGCTTAGCGTATTCGGTTATAGCCATGTTTAAGCCCTCACTTATGTCTGTTAATGTATGTTCTGCGCTGCATTAATATGGACTAAACTTAATGTATCTAAAAATCTGAATCTGGACTCTGCGATATGTTTATTGCTCTGAAACTGTTGTTCAACTTGTTGATAAATGGCTATTATGTGAACTGATGCAATATCTGTTGAATTCTGAAAGGTATACTCCGTCAAAATATGAAAACTAAGCCCTGTATAAAGTATGATAGCGATAAGACCGGCATGCAGTAGGGATATTAGATGTATACATCGATACGTGAAAACGTACAGGCCTTGAATGTCTTCTGGATGTGACGACATCAGGCCTTGTTGCCTTCTGGATGTGACGACATCAACTTTGTCTAGAGCTTTGCTCAACCTTTCTGGGATCCTTGATCCATTTGTCTAGAGCTTTGCTCATAAGTAAGAGGTCTATGACCTATTTTCTGTTCTTGATTTTGTTATCGAATTAAAGACAGGCAAATAATCTGTAATCTGATGTTTTCTGTGTTTAATAAGAACTTGCTAAGAAATTTCTGAAATCTGATGCATATTGAATGCATAATCTGACATCATCTATTAAGTTTTGTAATCGCATGACAAGCTGATATACTCTAGTATATGTTTCTGTCATTCTCTAAAAAATCTGATGTCTGATATGTAAACTGGTATATGATCTGCAAATCTGAATTTTAAGTGTACTGTAAACTGTTATGATTGCCTTGATGATTTCTGAATTGAGCTACTTGCTAATATTGGGTTAACATGCTACCTGTAGACTGACTATTGCCTAATTGGATAATTTGAAGAAGATGTAAAAGTTAAAATTAAAACGAGTTAGACTTAGGCGAAATTTCATTTCTCAGCCTAAACCATCGCCATGTTAGGCGAAATTCATTTTCTGGATCTAACATTACCGCCTAAGTTAATCATCAAGATTAAGTATAGAGTTGGCAAAGTCTTATTTATGTCGCCAGTGTCATCGCCTGTTTGCAGGCAAAAACTTTGAACACCCGCCTATGTTCATCGCCTAGACTAAGTAATAAGTTGGCAACATTCGGTGTCCATCGCCTATCAATCTCGCCAAAACTTAGATGATCCTATTTTTAAAGTTAAAATCTCGCCAAGCTACTTTGCTAGTATTTAGGCGAAATTTTCTTAAATTTTAATACTTTGCCAAATGCCTTCGCCAAGATTTAAACGAAACAGTGTTTTAATCGTTCAATTTTACTAAATACCTCGCCAAAATTTTTAGACCAGATTTTTCCTTTATAAAAATCATTGCCAAAATCCTCGCCAAAAAGTGAGGTAAAATGATTTTATGTTGCCAATTAAGTCGCTTAAAAATGAGGCAAAACGATTTTTACGTTGTCAAATTCCTCGCCTAGAAGTAAGGCGAATTATTTTTATACTGCCAAAAACAGGTCGCCCAAAAATCAATTTCAGTTTGAAAAATCATCGCCTAACAGCACCTTGCCTAGAAGTGAGGCTACATGTTTCTATTTTGCCATGTATAAGTCGCCAGGAGAAAGCACAGTGTTCAATCATCACCAGACACATCGCCAGCATGAGGCAACATATTGCAATCTCGCCTAAAGGTGTTGCCTGATGTTCAGGCAAAATACTTTAATGTCGGCTGAACATTTCGCCATAACACTTTTCTTCGCCTGACTTCTTCCCGACTCTTCCTCTTGATTTTCCCTTTCCGAAAAGTTATTATAAGCCTGATTCGGACTTCAAACGAATAAGTTATGACTGTTTTAAGTTTAGAGCATTTACAGGGCATAATTAATCTGTTTAATCACTGTTAATGGTATCAGATTCATTTGTTACTCCTTAAGGAACCTAATAAGCTTTAGAACCTTTCTGAGTTGTTTGAAATCTTCTGTACTCTTTTGTTTCCTTCTGTTTTAAGCCTCTGTTTGGCCAGGTAAGCTGCATAAGTTGTGTGTTCATGCTTAATTGTTAATTTAAGAAGCATTGTATGTATGTGGATGTTGGGCATTGGCTTACTAACTAAACATTCGATAGTCTGATCCTGTTGTTTCTTTATTTTTGTTTTGTATCTTAATTTTCCTGATCGGGATGGAAAATGCTGAGTTCAGACAGTTAGGTGGAATAGCAAGGCACAAATATATCACTCCATGCATCAGTTCTGACATTGGTTTTCAGATTTGCTTCCGCATATATTATGTACTGAACTTTTAAGTTTTATTAAACTATTTCAGTTGTAACCAGATTTTGAAACATTATATTTTCGATTTCTAATAATTTTGTATTCAGATGATTTTAAGTTAAGTATTTGATTAAGTATCCAGTTTATCATTTCATTGTCAGATTTTACTATTACAGTAATATAAGTTCTGTTTGGATATTTGATAGTTGTTCAATATAATTATAAGTATAATATGTATGTTTTCTGTCGCGACATCCATCTCCCTGCATCTGTCCGTAAGGCGGGGGTTTGGGTGTTACAAGACTAGTGACATTAGATAAATTGGAAGCTTAGAGTCAGTTTAAAATGAAAAGTGGGAAAAAATAAATGATTTGGGGCAAAACGTGTAATTTTGGTAAAATTACTATTTTATCCCTATAGAGCGAAAATATATCAATTTTTAAAACTAGTGGCTAATTGTATTGAGAAATGTCAAAATAAATTTTTGAATAACTAACAGTGGTATCGGAAGGTGATTCGGTGGAGAAATGGACTTGAAATTGAATTGGGCCCTAATTGACCCAATCCAACTCCAAGCCCATAAGTGTATCATGACACACCCCACCATAACACTAAATGCACCCTACTATTATATTCATGACAGTATTTATTGTCTTCAACTACCACACTCTTTCACTCTACCCAATTCTCTCTCAAACCCTATTTACATATTTCACATTCATGAAACCCTAGTCACCACCAACCTTGAACATCACCATTCAACCACCCAAATCACCCCCACTTCTCTTATATCATCATTTGATGAGTTCATTTCTTAGTTTTCTAGAGTTATTGAGTAAGGTAAAGGTCTCAATCTTCTTCTTTCTTCCAAATCCGAAAATGGGTCTTGAAGAATTAATCTTAAATTTGCTTTATTTTCATTTTGGGTTGATGTTGAAATAATGTTAGAGCTATAGCTTCCAACCATATCTAGTGTGATTTTTTTCTAATGTCTTTACTAGTTAGTAATACCTATGTATTGTTAGAATGGTGAATTATTGTTATGATTGGTTGTGTTATTGATTGTCATCCTTAATTGGTTCATAATAGGAAACCAACAAAGAGGAGGCAATCTTTGAGGAGGACCTCAAGTGGAGGAGAACTAACTTTTGATTTGGCAAATAAGGTTTGCAAATTTGTTTAAGTCTTAGATTAATTGTTTGCTATGTTGTGATGATTGTATAGGCTTTTGCATATAATATTGAATATTTATGATAATTGTGAATAATGTTTGATATTGGGTGTCATTAATGCTATGATATGATTATTGATTGTTAGTGATGTTAATGGATGAATATTGATACTATTGTTGACTATGAATGAACATTAGTATTGATCGATAAATAATGGTGATTATTGGTGGAATTGATGTTGAGAAGCATATATTAATATTGTGGACTTGATGAATTGATATTTTTTAAAGTTGGTAAAAATAACCTTATTAGCATGTTTGGTCAATATTTGATAATTTGACTTAATACATAGTTGGTAAAAAAATGCAAAAACCCCTTAGTGTAACGTCCAAACCCCACCCCGTACAGTAGGATGCGAAGTATGAACGCTACCGAAAACCTTTTCTCTATTTGATATTTTAAAAAAAAGTTTACTTCTTAAAATATATATAGATATTTACCTTGAAATAAGTAATTGTATCATATAAATATTTTGTAACATAATTGCGGAAGCGTAAACAATATATATGTATTTATATATTTTTCAAATCTACACAATAATGTTGTAACAATCAATTTCTCAAACTATACATGAGTTTAATATTAAAATAATGGTGATATGATATACACTAAAGGCCGATCAAAAAATTTACAATCCTTCCATTAAAAATGATACATCGTTTTTAGAACTTTCAAAATAATACATAATTATATATGTAACTCATAATTATGAAGAATTTCTATTTCATGAAAATCTTCGTGCTCTGCTTGATCGTACTTGTACAAAATTTCCATTCCAAAAAAAGAAAATGAACAAAATGAACAATGAAGGGGTGTTAGGCAACAATGCCTAGTTCACATTCCATGTCTCAAACACTCACACACAAATGCGTCTCTCTTTACTATAATGCAATGCACACACATCATGGCATCTCTATTGTGAGCATCTCTAAGCTCACCTTACTTTCAAGAAGTCAAACACATACACCTCCCACCAATCATATCATGCCACACATAGATCATAGCACATATGGTTATAATTATATTACTCAAATCATCATATACACATAATGATCCATATATACACCATATGAACATTATATAGGTTAATCCATTTAAGTTCAGTGAATTACCATTTTCCACATTTATATAATCCATATATAATTGAAACATCACCTTATCAATTAACCCAAAACACACAATCACATATGCAACCAACACCCACAACAAGTGCATTTGACCCGGTAAATTGAAGGCCACAACCTTCACACGAATATTGACACATATTAAAACTAATTTAAGGATCTCAAAACTTTAAAAATTGATTTGGACACTCGGTACCAGACAGGGATGGTTACTTCTTTCACAAGTAACGTTTGGTCAACCTTGATAAAGTCCAAAGACAAGTCGTGGAAGTACCAAACGAACCATAGAAACAAGATAACCTACTTTGATCGAAGTCAACCAAAATCAACCTGATCAACCACGGTCAACCGAGCATGATTCTGGTCACAAAGTTTGAAAATGATTCATTTAAGTGTGGAAGTATGAAAATATCATTTTTAAAATCTTTTAACGAATGTATCTTGCATAAGAAGCATAGGTTGTCTCTTAAACTCCAAAATTCCTATTTGATTCAAACACAATTTGATAGAATGTTTTTAAAACATTATTTGATCTTAAAATACCATTAAGAGGTTGGAAGTAGGCTGGAAACAACTTGGAAGAACTAGAGTTATACATAAAAAAATTTCTTGGAAGACAACTATAATCATCTAGTTTGCTATAAAAGATTCTTTGTCTTTGAAAGTCCATTAAATTAAAAATTTGGTTACTTAATAATTAAAAAAAAAACTCATATGGTAATTCACAAGATCCACAATATCTATATTAAATAACCTTATAGTTATAAAATTTGGTTTTCGGAAATTCAAAATATTTCGTACCCTCGGAGGACTTTCAAAATATCGAATACTAAATGATATATTTTCTTATTTTTAAACACATATTTGGAGAGAGGACTTCCATACAAATTCATATCTGTAAACTGCACCTAATTCAGAGTTCAGACGAAGGAGAATGGAAGTCGGGAAGTTTGTTGTTCAGACCAGGGCGGCCTGGTAAGCCTGACCAGGGCTCAGACTAGGGCACAAACCAAGGCTCCCAGTGTGTAAAAACAGCTGTGGTACCACTTTTTGCATCCTGGTCACTTACCAGGGCGCGGGGCTAAGGCGCCCAGTGTTCCAAAAGTTCAAAAACCATTGTTTCTTCAAACTTTTCAAACCAAAACCTAAAACAATTTATGGACTTATTAGCCATCTAAAAACACTTAAAAATAACCTAGAATCAAAACATTAAAACACCTTTGATTCAACATTCTTTTAGTTCCAAGACATCTCATATAAAACTTTATTACACCAAAATTTTCTCAAATCATTTTCAAAACTTTTATTAAAGGTTTGTAAATCCAATTTGAAAACTAAAGATGGACACAACCACATTAGGGACACCATAAGTTCATATTTATTTGACATGGAGGGTCGGACAAAATGGTTAGTTTTCCAAACACATTTAAACAACACATATCATACAAAATCTCATACAATCAAAATTTGTAGCATCAAACTACAAGTTTGAAGTGTAATATAAGTTTAAGGCATCATCAATCATCAAATCTTACCAAGTTGAACCTTGAAACTCACTTATGAGTCATCGAACCACTTATTGTCATGTTATTCATTAGCAGGTCATAGTCCTTTAAGCCCATCATTTAACTACTTTCAAGTAACATTCTTTAGCATGATTGTTATAAATCTTTCTCTAGTTTCTTATTTGAAATTAAATTTACCCAATATAGTTAATGTTCACCAAATTCAACATCTTATATCACTAGAACCATGTTTTTCTATTTATTACCAAGTTTGGTTTGATTAAACCACATTCAGCCACATAGTAACATGATTAGCATCATTTAGCCATCTTGTCATTTATTTATGTTCACCATTACACAAGTCGAAATCAGAGAACAC
Organism: Cardiospermum halicacabum; assembly: GCA_031304145.1. Lineage (NCBI taxonomy): Eukaryota > Viridiplantae > Streptophyta > Magnoliopsida > Sapindales > Sapindaceae > Cardiospermum > Cardiospermum halicacabum. The sequence continues at coordinate 2,250,490 of JARJHC010000107.1, read as the reverse complement.
ATCCACAGCGGTTTTATTTTATTCCCCTTGATTTCAACCTATATAGAGAAAATGGGACAGAAATGGGCTGAAACCCCGGTAAGATCTGAAGATCAGAAAGAGTCCGAAGACTAAACACATAGATCCAAAAGAATCAGAGTGATGCCATCACATTCAGAGAAAACCATCGTCCTAGTTTATAAGCGGCACTTCAAGCCAATATTCACACTTTCATGTGTCAAAGTATACTTTTAATTTCCCTATGGCATGCCAATAAATTTCCTATAACAAGTCAAGCACAAGGGCATTCCTTTATGTGATTCAATACAAGATTTACTATTTTCCATTATTATTAAAACTCACGTAGTACAATTAACCTATTCAAGGCAAATGTACAAAATATCACCAATTATGATCAAAGGCCACAAGGGCAATCACATAAACATTTTTGTGGTTCCAAAACAACACATACATGTACCAATTTCCAAGTTATATCATCTTATACATATTCATATGGCTATGAGCATCTCATACACATTCATATGATCACATATCAACCATTTCACATCAATTTCAACATATTTATCACCAAATATGTCAAGGCAACCATAATGTCAAATTTCTACATTTAGTTTCATATTAAGTGCATTTTTAGTCAATTCAATGCAACAATAACCATTAAACCATAACAAACAACATATTGGGCTAAAAACGGAAATACGAACCTCGCATCCATCGATCCCAAGCTAATAGCTCGCTTTGTGCGGATCCAATGAGTTTCTAAACATCCTCAAACACCTAGACAAAAAAACTAAAAGCACATGTATACACCAAAACATCAATAATAGCATCCCAATATCATCATAAGGCACTAACATCACTTAATCATGACATAACTACTCTATTAAGGGCATTAGTTCACTAATGAGATTAGAGTTTCTCAAAATGGGTTAGAATCAAGCCAAAATCATTTGTTACCACCTTAGGATCATCAATCCATTAATTTCAACACTATACAAAACCATTCCATGAAACAAAGGCATCACTAATAGTTAAAAATTAGGGATCATAACCTTAAGACTCAATTGAAAGCTAGTTACACAATTTTAAGTCTTAAAATCAACTTTAAATCATTCAAAACCGATCTAGAACCAAAACCCATTTCATCACTTTAGGAATCAAAAGAGAGTAAAGTTGTAGATTGTTACCATAGCCATTAGAGGAAGAAGATGGAGCTCTAGGCTCAAACCCCGTTTAGTAGTTCTCTTAAATGATTATGAAACCATTTTGGAAGTGAGTTTTAGTGTTGGAAAAGAAAGATGAAGAAGAAGAGTGGAAAAGAGGGGTGAGAACTTAGGGTTTAGTTGGGAGAAGAAAGTGAGAAAAATTAGTAGAGAGAGGAAGAGGAATGAGGGAAAATGACAGGAGGTGGTGTGGTGGAGTAGAGTGGGAAGTGGGACCTACTTATCTCGACCACATGTGGGCTTTTGGATTAGATTGGGCCATAAATAGGGCTCAATTCAATTCTCAAGTCCAAACCCGAACCCTCCAATTCCACTCATTCTAAAATCGTAAACCTTATATTTTGAAATACTTTCATTTGACTAAAATGCCCCTTTCCACTGTTTTAGAGTCCAATTTTAGAAATAAAATTGAATTCCCTTTTAAACGCCCAATTTCAGACAAAAATCATATTTCAAAACAAAAGCTATTTTTTTTAAAATTCAAATCATTCCTCAAATCTAAATATACTTCGGTAGTAAAAATCCATTTTCAGATTGAAATATTCATTTATGAATTTAAATCTCAATTTCGATTCTAGGTTTCAAATTTTAGTTTAAAATTCTTACTCATAATTGCCCTTAATAGTATTTTTGAATTATCCCAAGTTGAAATTTTGAAAATAAAGCAAACAAAAAATTATAAATTGGTCCAAACTTATAGGCCCAATTTATGGACGTTACACTTAGACTTGTTATAGAAGATAGGAGATAAGGCATGTCTAGGAATTAGAAATACTCCGGCACAAAAATATCGTGTTTCTTGGTGTAGAAGCCATATTGGAACTTTCGTCCATATTGGAACTTCGGTTTACTATGAGGCAAGGGCCCACATCGAATCCCAAATTATATTCTCTAGTTTGTTTTGAGGCATATGGTCAATAAAGGGATAAATATTGAATTGGTGATGATGACTTGGTTGTGGTTATGATTATGTAAAAATTGTGACTATGATATAGTGTAAGCATTCATGAACAATTGAATAAAATGCTATCATGATTTGAAATGAATTGAAATTTATTGTGGTATATTGATTTATATAAATTGGACACTAAAAATTGAACTATTGCCTTATTGTGTGCATTTGAGATTTTTATGTGTTGTCACAACAAGTTGACTAAACCGATCACTTGTGCAGTATTTTATGCTTAAATGGTTAGCCGTTTGACATTTGATGAGTATTATTATATAGTTATAAGTTCATAGAGTATGCATATAAAATTTTGTTGAAGTCCATTAATGTTTTCTCGGGTTTTAAAGTTAAGCAAGTCGCTCAGTTACAACAGGGAGTTGCCAGCCCAAAATATAGTCTTAACAGGTTCAATGTTTGTGTCATTTTCTTTCCATATGATTGCCATTATACACTATCAAATTGATTTTCGACTTGGCAAAGGGTCTGTGTGTGTCATTTGCTCACCATTATACTCTATCAAATTGATTTTCAACTTTGAAAAGGGTTTGTGTGTGTCATTTGTTCACCATTATACACTGCCAAACTGATTTTTGACTTGGAAAAAGGGTTTGTGTGTGTTATTTGCTCAACATATGCTCTCTATTATACACTGTCAAGTTGATTTTAAACTTGGCAAAAGGTCTCTGTGTGTCACTTTCTCGACATTTACTCACCATTATACAGTGTCAAAAAATTATTTTCAAATTGGTGGAGGTTCATCTCGACATTAGCTTGCCAAGTTCTCGACACTGTAGTCTATAAGTTAGTCTCGAAGTTGTCAAGTGATAATTACTTGTCATGGGTTCAATATTGGCGTCTATCATATTGTTTATGAGTTAGTTAATAAGGTCTCTCGACAATGGTTCGACATTCTACTTGACATAGCTCGGTAGCATGATTAAAACTCGAAAAAGTTGAACGAAATGATGGCATGATGACGAGTGTCAAGTAGGGGTGTCAAAATGACTCATGACTCGATGGGTTGACACGAACCCGCAAAAAATAAATGGATTGGGTTTAAGCTAAATGGATTTTAACATGTTTATGACACAACACGTTTAAACTGTTTATAAACTAGTCGAGTCAGGTTTGACTAACAAGTTAACGTGTCGACCCGCATAATTTGGGTCAAAATAAGATTTATATAATTTTGAATGATTAAATAATAATTTTTAATATATATATATATAAACAAAACCCTAACTTTTTAGAAAATTAGAAGTTATTTCGTTTCTCTGCCTCCTCTCTCGCCTTCAACTGCCCGGCAGAATTTTCTCTCCTTTACCTCATATCTCGTCATCAACCAACCATTACTCAAATATCAGCTCCATTGCCTCCTCTTTGTGGTTTACCTCAGATAAAAATCTTTTAGATGACTATATATTATTAGCGTTGCTAATAACCCTCGTCGTCAACTTCTAGTGTGGTATATTTTTTCTAACATTAATAGTCTTCATCCCAATTCTTTTATCTTTAACTTAGGAGTAAGTGTCTCTCTTTGATTTGATATATTGTTCTTGACTTTTACTAGTTTTAATCAAATTTGCAAGTGAAGGTGTATAGGTTTTGATTGAATAGGTCTAAGGGTTAATGTATAAACAAGATAAATAGGTTAAGACATAAATGGATTAACGTATAAACTGGTTAAATGGATTAATGCATAAATATATTAAATGGATTAATGCACAAACCGGTTCAATAATTTAACAGATAAACAAGTTAAGCAGGTAATCGAGTTGCACGATTATAAATTTTGAGTTATTTAACCAAATTAATCGTGTCAACACGTTAACATGCGTATTAAACGAATTCGTGTCGAGTTGATACATTGCAATTCGTTTGTTAAACGTGTCGAGTCGAGTTAGATATAAACGTAATCGAGTCGTGTCGAGTTCAGTCAAACCCGATAAGCTAACACGAATTGACACCCCTAGTGTCGAGTCCTCGAAAATAAAAGAGAATAATTCTGCTAAATACTAAAGACAATAGTAAACAGGGCTGAACCACAAAGAACAGTTTAATTAATCTAAATTTTGTGAATAACATGTGAAGTAATAAAGGCTTTGAAATTGATAGGAAAAAAAAAACTAAGGGATGATTTCATTTTTAGCTATTTTAATCTTTAAATTAAGTTAATAGACCATTCAAACTTTATTTTAATATTTTAAACTTTTGAAAGTTTGGAACTTCAAAAATAAACCAAATTAACCAACATGCCCTTATAGACGCACTTCACGACATCACCAGCCTGTTAAGCACGCTTCACCAGCTAATTTAAGGCTGGTGAAACACGCTTCACAGGCTTGTGATGCCGTGAAGCACGTTTTTAAGGGTATATTGGTCAAGTTGGTTCATTTTTTAAGTTTCAAACTTTCAAAAGTTTATAAACTCAAATAAAATTTGAATGGTTTATTTACTTAAAGTTAAAGTTTGAAAAGCTCATATTTTACAATTTTTTCCAAAAACTAAACTAAAATTGTAGAGAAATAAATCAATATGAGAAACAATCCAGAAAAGCCCGTATAGTCAATTATTGGTGTTGATCATCGAATTTAAGTGTAATTATTTCGGTGCAGTAATCATAGCTATAGTAGTTGACTTCACTGCTAATCACCTAATCTTCTCTTAGTTATTAGACTAACCGGACAAACACTATCTAATTAGCCCCTAACCTATTAGTAACCCAAACGATCGCTTGACAGATTCAACCGTAGATTGCTTTAAGAATTAGGAAGACCTATGGTCATAACTAATAAATCAATAAAGCATATTCAATAACCTATGATCACAACTCCACACAACACGACGTATCACACTGTTTGCTACCTATGTTAATTCAATTAAACTATTACGTATTTAATCTTGTTAACTAGCAGTGTATTAGCCTAATTGATTAATTAACTGACTGAATTAATTAATCAAATACTGCATAAATAAATATTAAAGCACAAATCTCACAACACAGATAATAAAACTAACGACTTTGTTGGATTATAATAACTAAGCTAACTGTGATCATAGCTAGCATCATCATATAAATTGTATGTTCAAACTAAAGAACAGTGAGGAACAAAAAACTCAAAATGAAACTAGAATAAAAAATAAAATTGAACGTGCCTAGTTTTCTTCTTCAGAAAACAATATAGATATTAAAAATAAAGACATGGGAAGTAGAAAACACAACCACAAAATCTCTTAAAAAAATCTAACTAAGACTTTAAATTTCAAATACAAAAGAGATCATCATTTCCAAAATAGATAATTAGTCTTCATCTGTTGTTTGATTTTTGCTTGATTTGATAATTTCTCTTAACATCTCTCAAAATCCTCAAAATTGCAAAATCAGATCCTATTGCACAAAATTAACAAAACAAGTCAAATTAATAGCAAATAATCAAATATGTTCAAAAATAGTATGGTATAAATGGCACAAATGATAAACACCATGTGCTTCACATGATTAACCTAAATTGATTGATGGATTGAATGCATGTGTGATTGATTGTTTGGTGCCTTATTACAAGCTATATGTATTGTATTGTGTGGCACTTAAATTCCTACAGTCTTTGGCAGGAACATTTGTGTGTATATGTATGGTGATTAGTTGGAAATTAGACACTAGTAGCTTAACATTACTTTTCTTTTCTTTTTCTTTCTTTCTATTTTATGCCTGAATGGCAACCCCATGTGATTGAGCTATATTTGAAGGATGAGACTTCCCTTCAAGGACTTCTTCCATTTCATCCATGTATTCATGATTTTGTTATATATGGTATTTCTTAAAACATTTTCAAACTATTTGTATTACATCAACTCTTCTTGATTAGCGACAAATGATGTAATTTTAGGCATTTGGATTTTATATGTAATAAATAATATATTTTATACTCTCTAAGCATTGACATAGATATACATTGAATTGGGATTTATAATGGAATTGAACATTATTAATGCAAATGGACTATTAAATATTGAATACTGGACATGGAATATATATATATATATATATAAAAGAGTTCCAAATTCGATGATGTGGCATGTCTAAAATTACTTCATTCTACTAATAGATTTGACATCAATTTTTATACTATTTACACAATTTCCATGACAAAATATAAAATTTGAAATTATTAAGCATGTACTATGTATTAAATATAAGATAAATGTAAATAAATAATAGTTAAATATGAAAAGTCAACTTCTTATTTAAGTAACTTTTAGTTTTTCCACTCTTGTAACTGTTTTTATTAATATCTCTATATAAACAAACCTCCATTCTTTATAACCGTACGGTCCCGTCACACTGGTGTAAGCTCGTGGGGACCACGGTGAAGGCCTCAAAGCCCTACATACATTTAGATATTGTTTCGTCTTCCCAGGACTCGAACCCACGACCTCTTTGAATATAACCATGTTAAGTACCAACTGAGTCATTGGCTTGATTAGTATGATAATGGATTTTTAATTTATCTATAGTTAAATAATGGATTTTTTAATAAAAATAAATAATAAATATAAAAGAAAATAAATTTTGATATATATAAAATATTTTAAAGAAAAATATTAAAAGTAAATTAGTATGACATATAAGAGTATAAAATATTTCTTAGCTATATTTTAAAGAAAATAAATTTGATATATATATATATATATTTTAAAGAAAAATATTAAAAGCAAATGCCTAGCTACATTTTGTTACATTGTGGCGCCAAAATAATTGTTACATATTGCATCTATAGCTAGCTTTGCTACAATATTGCTACAGATTTTTCGTAGCTACATTTCCCACCATGTGGCGCCAAAATAACTGCTACATATTAGAATTCCGTAGCTAGCTTTGCTACAACATTGCTACGATATATTCGTAGCTATATTTTCCTTCATTATGGCACCAAAATAAAATTACTCCATTTTACATTCTGTAGCTAGCATTGCTACAACATTGCTATGGAATATCCGTAGCTACATTTCTCACCATTGTGGCGTTACAAAATTGCTACGTATCAAAATTTCGTAACTAGCATTGTTACAAAATTGCTACATATCAAAATTTCGTAGCTAGCATTGCTACGAAATTGCTACGTTAAAATTTAAGTTAGAATTTCAACCAATTATGTAGCTAGTCCATAGCAATATCGTCGCTATATGACTACGGAAATAATCTGTAACTAAATTCCGTAACTATTTTAATATTTTCTTACGGTGGATGATTTCCTAATAAAAATTTAAAGGTATGTTGCGAGCTTCTTTCAAATAATATATATATATATATATTATAATAAAAAATGTAAAGTTTAGTACTGAGATGGTATTTATTGATGAAAGGATGATAAAATATGATAAAACTATAAATTATATCTTCTGTATGTATATAAATTTATAATAAATTAAATTTTTATAATTCATTCAAATAAAAAGAAAAAAAATACCTGTTATTATAATAATTTCTCATTAGCATTTTTATTTGAAAAAAATGGGAGAAAAAAAGTATCAATCACTATTGATAATAAATAAAATTGATTTAAAAATAACTAATTGTTATCTATTAGTACTTATACTAATCAAAATAATATTAAAAGAAAAATTAAAAGATAAAAATATATTAATGGACCTAGTAGGTTATTAATATATAACAAATATCTTGAAGTCAAATAAAGAATTAACAAATGAAATGTATCAATCCAATTCAACCTAATATTAATATTATAAAATAACTAATCATTAGATACTGTTATTCATGATAAATAAAATAATTTTAATAATATCAAATGATTAATTATTAATTAATTAATATAAATTAACAATACAAGAAAAATGAAAATTTTAAACCTATCCACATTCTTTAACCATTAAAAAAAGTAGCTAATATTATGGTTTAATATTTTAATTAGTATAAGATCATAATTATTATAAAGTAGAGATTATAATTATTATAAAGTAGAAAATAAAGAGCTGATAATATTTTAATTACTTTATTATTAATATTTATTTTATCTTATTAATTAATATTCAGATATTTGATGTATAACATATTTTTAAACAACATTAGTTATAATATTTATACATATATATTATCAAATTAAATAGTGCTAAATTCATTTAAAAAATTAATTTATAATTTAAATAAAAATATTTTTTTTTTAATCTTATGATTTTCTTAAATTATAATATACAATTATATCAAAAAGAATTTAAATAAAATTTAAGCTCGCGCAAAGCACGAGAATTTTAACTAGTGATATAATGATATTGTTCATGGTATGGAAATCGGAATATTGTTTATCTTATCGATTACAGTGGCGCACGAGCCCATATCTTAGGTCCCACCTGGACGGGGTTTCGACACTATAAATATACTTTTTTTTTCCTAACAACCTTGTACCTTTGTTGAAAATATGAATCAATTGTTTTCATAATGCAAATGAAAATATTTTAATTCATGCGAAATCGTCTACAAAATGTCTCAGGAGATTATGTTGAATTAATTGCAAAGTAATCTTTCACTTTCTGTTATTTTTGCACCAGTTGAAGATGACTCGTTTGGATCTACTAATGTCACATTAGAACAACTAACATATACTTCCTCAAATGTCTTATTATACATTTCATTATATCATACATTATGCTACTTATCAATTAGCACCGCATTGATAAGTATGTTATAAGAGTGGGAATAATTATTTTCTCATGATATTTTCTTATAATATTGAAAACATTATTTAAATGATGACTTTAGAGAATTTCTAAATTCATAATACAAAGATGTCTATTTCGGTGATGACATCATATTTATAGTAAACTTGGTAAAGACTAGTTGGAACAGCTAGTTGGTAATGATTAGTCAGTAACGTGTAGTTTACTAGGTCTAATCGGTAATCGCTAGTCGATTGTTTGTAACGGCTAGCCAGAAACGATTTATTTCTAATGGATAATTCATAATGATTATTATGAAATTTTAATTAATTTTTTTCATATATGCATACTTTATATTGGTCATTTTTAAAATATTAAATGTCACATTATTAGTTTTTTTCAAATACAAATTATGTAATCGGATATTAATAAAATTAATATGATATTAATCTAATAAAATGAAAAAAATAGATAAAAAAATACCAATTAATTATTGAAATAAAATTGCCAACATAGTACAAATTAAGTAATTTAAAAAAAAAAACAAAAAACAAAAAACTAACCCAATAATTAATTAAGATATATAAATATTTAAATAATTTAATTAAAACACTACCCTAATTTCTCTTTTAGTTTTTAATAGCCTTTTGATGTGGTTTTTGTTGCCATGGAGATAATTTAGATGTGTCGGCCAAAATGAGATGTCTCCCACATTCTAGAGCTTTTGATTCAGCTATCTTTGACTCGCCCATTTTTATATGTGCCTGATACTTCAATTCTTCTTCCTGGTTTTCTTTTGACTTTCCTTTTGCATTTCTTTTGATGTCTTTGTTACCTTGTGGACGCTTCAGAGACTTCACTTTAACATCTTGAATAGGCGTTTTTCTATTCGACAATGATGTATATGCTCTGGCATTATTTAATTTTGACCATTTCGAGGAAATTGTTAGGTTATCCTCCATCCAAACCCATTATTTACTATTGGGTGATGTATGATTGTCAATATCATCATCAAGATTAATGTCTTCTAAACTTTCATTCGAAAATTCTATATTGATTTGAACAGGAGTTGTGCATGGAGTCAAATTTGAAGCTGAATCTGAATTTTCGGATTGAGTAAGATACATAGAGAGAGACGTTGGAATTTTGCAATGGAAATGGTGACACTTGAAAATTGAAATTCGAATTTGAAAGTTAAGAATTTAGTGCATTTAAATTTTGATTTTGTTGGAAAGTTTGTGAAGATTGGAGAATTGCCAAGAAATTTACTTAGTTTAGTTCCAATTTTGCTATTCAAACAAGAAAAATGTGGGAGAAAAAAATTGAATTAATGGTATTGAAATTGTGAAATGAAGTGAACGTCTCGAATGGAATTTATAGATGTGAGAAAAGAAAAATAGTCATTATTGTTGTAAAATAAAAAGAGATGGGGTAGAAGAAGACAGTTCAATATTAACCGAAAATGAATTCGGATCAGAAAAAACCTGGTAATGTAATCTTGGATTTGATCAAATTGTTGGTATCAAGTATAGAGTAACAGAGAGAGAAGAAACCAAAAACAAAATTGCAATCAAGTAGTATTCTATTACTTTACGTTTTGATACATAACATATATATATACAAGTTTGAAGAAGCTACGTGTCAAACATTAGACACATAACCACATGCACAACAACACGTATCTGAATTGGTGGAATCCACCTTGTATCACAACACTCCCCCTTGGATTTCACCATTTTTCGATATTTGACTGCCTCGTTAAAACCTTGCCAGAAAAACCCAGCGGGATAAAAACTTGACGAAGGAAAAAGAGTACAGTTGGTGAATCTAATTACAAAAACTCCCCCTATTATTTACACCCATAAGCTAATCTACTAATCTGGAGAGCTTTCGCATTCCGATCTCGTAAACGAGCTTTTCGAACGTTGATGTTGGTAATGATTTCGTTAATAAATCGGCGAGATTATTGGAAGACCGAGTTTGCTTCACGTCGTTTTGACCCGTATTCTGAAGCTCGTGGGTATAGAAGAATTTTGGGGAAATGTGCTTGGTTCGATCTCCTTTGATGTAACCTCCCCGAACTTGGGCAATGCATGCAGCATTATCTTCAAAAATGACAGTTGGCCCATTCACAGTTTCGAAGATACCACATGAATTCTGAATATGTTGGATCATTGATCTCAACCAAATACACTCTCGACTGGTTTCATGTAATGCCAATATTTTAGCATGATTTGAGGACGTGGCTACTAAAGTT